>OZ034801.1:40701459-41901459 GCA_964028335.1 Altica lythri
TAATATTGTTTTAATTATATTTGAAGCTATGCTTCTCATGAAACTTTTAAGTGGTCTGCTGAACGTTAAAATATGGTCACTAAAAAGCGTTGGCGTCTTTATTGTAATGCTTAATTCTGTAGAAAAAAAAAATCAAAAAATTATAAAATCTTTAAAGGCAAAAAATATGTATATAAAAATTCACGATGGTTCACAAAAAATAGTGTTTGTAATTCACTATTGATTAATGGTTCATTATTCAAGATAATGACGTCACAACAGAATGAACATTTATATTTGATACATATTTTTTAAATTATAAGCGTGTTTAATTTTATATTACAGAAATTATGGATCACCCTAAATTTAATACAATGCACAATTAATTTAATATTAATCTACCGAAAAGAATTTTAAATATTTAAATAAATCTACCGAAAAGGACAAAAAAATTATTACCCTTAGAGTTCATATCATCTGTTTGTTACAAATTTTACTTTTATTTTGTGGAAAAATTACTTACTAGCTCTATTTAAAATTGAACACAATTTTCTTTCACATACCAAACTGTAACCCTTAAATTACCCTAGGCTAGCTCCTGAGGGTCGTGGCTTCCTTCTGAGTTTTATTTAATTCCCTCCAAACATTAAGTAAAGGGCGCCAAGTACAGACACAAATAAAATTTAAAAAATCAGTTTTAAGTAGATTTATTTCTTTAATTATGATTTAGTAAAAATTAATTAAATAAATTAATTATTTCTCTTATCTTTGGGTTTTCGAAGACTTCTGACGGAGTTTCGATTAGTTGTGGAACGGAACTACAAATCTGGATAGAATTTCCTTTCAAGAACGTTAGATGTGGAACGGAACTGCAATTGGTGTCGGCTTCAAAATGGCTGTCGGCTGACAGCGTAATTTCCTATATGAATTAACTGGTGCTTAATAGGGCCCTTCTTATAGATGGCAATAACCCTATTAATAAAATTGAAATCAAAACTCCATCCTTTAAATAATTAATATCGAACACAATCGCTATATAGTCTCTCCAAATTCCGAGAAAAAATTCATTAAGTAAGTAAGTTCGTAAGTTCTTAGTCGACTAAACCCTATAAACAAAATTTAATCATAAAAATTAGGATATATCTTTTTTATTGTATTATTTAAAGTTTGAAATAAGATTCTTGACACGATTTACAATACGTTTGCATAGTCACATCGGGAAAATCGACTCTTTTATTGCTTGTTCAGATTTTGCTTGACCTGTTACTTCAACAGTTTTTTGAATATTACCTTTACTTTTCCCATTTCCATTTTTCACTCCCAAATATTTTTTTCTTTAATACATCTCACTGTATCTTTAAGTTAAATGTAATCAAGTTACTGCAAAAGCTTTATTTGAACTCAAATTCCGGTATTGTTAAAATAATTTGGAAGTTACCAGTAAATGCTTAATAGTTGTCTAGATTTATTCTTAAAGCTGTGTTAAATGAAATCTTTAATATATTAATATTTCTAAAAAAATATTAAAATTTGAAGTTGTAACAGTGTCAAGATTAACACAAAAAATTCTTTGTGAAATTTTGCTTATGACAGTGACACAATGCTGGTTATGAAATAAAATGAAAACTTAAATTTACTCTACATGTAAAAGTTATTATATGAATAAAATATGGATAAAACCATAGCTGCAAAAGAAATAAAAAATAGGAACATCACAGGCAGGAACATAAATATATACACAGTGCGCCGACAAGCACTACTGACCTTGAATAGACCACGTTTCATTTCAAGTTTAGTACTAGAATATCACCAATCTCTAACTGAGGCCAGCCAGAATAACGTGGTCACTCTCAGCTGGATCAAAGGCATTGCGAACAATTTAGCAAGGAGGGCTGCATGCTACAAATATGTTAGCCCTCGCCCATCTACCAAGCTAACATTGTCCGCAGTCGTGGACCTTATCAAACAGCACTCTCACCAAAAATGTATACAGTGCTAGGATGAAACTACGAACTGTAGACTGGCCAGAGAGTTATAACCTCATCCTGGCGAGGAAACAGCAAAAAGATTTAAGGCATTGACCAGACAAAATCTCCGAACAGCTGTGGAAATCTTGACAGGTCACTGCCAATTGGGACAACATCTCGTTAGGATGAAATTTTCAGAATCGCCGCTATGCAGAGGCCGCGAACAAGAAGAGGAAACAGTATAACACATTATGTATGACTGCTCTGCTTTTTCTGAAATCAGAAGATCCGTGTTGTGCGAGTACTGGCTTACACCAGCCGATGTCAGGGAGATCCCCCTCGAGAGCCTCATCACATCTTTTAAATCACTAGGCCTGGTGACAGCCTGAGGTGAGGATATCCCTACATACGGGAGGATGCACAATGGGTCATATGTGGCCTCAGTGCTGGCTGAGCACTAGCTCGCCCCTCCCCACATTTCCAGATCCAGAGATGGATAAAATTATCTTAAGTAAATTATGACTTGTTTCATTTTTATTTTCTCTAGATCTAATTGACTCAAAGATTTACGTAGACGAAAATCGGCTAGCTTCAAAAAACAAGGGGTGTAAAGCGCTTACGCTTGCAAGAGCCATTAATCTGTTTTTTGTATAAATCTGAGATATAGTTGTCACACTTTTTTTCTGTAATAGTTAAGCGAACGTTTCATTAATTAAATTTGACATGACAACAATGTACCCAATTTATGATCTTACGCGACTTGTTCTGGGACTTTAATAGTTAAAAGGCGGTGAATCCTGCGTATACATAACTGTCTGAAATTTGACTCTGTATTCTGATGTTAATCACCAAGCTGTTGTAAAATGGAAAGTACACGTTTACTGTGGGGAGAATTTTACTAGGGTTTTAAACACAACTTGTTAAAGAGACCGAGATCGATAGAAACACTTATTTTCCTGTTAGACATTTTAAAGAGGAGTATACATTAGCAGTTGGTTCTCAAGTTACATTCAAATTTATTTCGAAGGTGCTATTTTATCCTACTAAGCAAGTAACATTATACTAAAAAGGGAAATAATTGAATTACTTTTTTTACTAGGATTGCCAATATATTGTTTCTAATCAAACAAAATTTATTACTCCTCTAGCAAATGTTCATTTTTTTTATAAAATTAATTAAAAAAACTGAAAAGAAACATAAGTACTGTTTAAGTTTGGTAAAATTGATAACTTTATAAAATTTTATTCCCATTTTTTCTTAGAATAGAAGATATACTTTCCAATGAGTAAAATATTTCTTGTTTGTTTCAGATGTGCGGAAAGTCATAGTGAAGAATGTTAGGGATAACGAAGAGTTCCATTCTTCGCAATAAACCACGTGGGAATTGTGTATAGGGACAAAAAAATGAAAAACTCTATTGTGATGTGTGTCGAAATGGACTGTTGGAATCTGCTTACGATATGGATAAAAAGACTTTCTTTCAGCCAATTTCGGCTTTATATTAGTTTAAACGCTATTCGTGACTGCTATCCAAATTTAATGTGTAAATTTGTGACAATACTTATACGACATAACGAGAATCTAAATTATGTTAATATAATGTACCATAAATATGTAGTTCCGATTTCTTTCTGAGAGAGCATGTAATCAATAAAATTGTTTTATTTATTTACAAACAGTTTTTAATTGTGATACAATTGATAATCTATAAAACATATAAGTTTCCTTTTAACGAAACCTGCACTCACTATGTAAGTATCAAAACTAAAAACTTAGGATTTCTATTGTCTGCTTTTTGGTCATATTTAATTATATGTGCTGTAGAAGCAGTTCAGGTTTTTGCACAAACACAATACGTTAATACAAAACACTTGTTATTTTGCTAATTAATCATGTTTTGACCTTAATCACAAACCATCTCGTGCACAAATCGAATAATATATAAATAATTATATAACCATGTGTGACAAACCTGCTAAAGAAGTTTAGGCATAGTTTTGAATACTTTTGATTACCATGAATCATTAAAACATCGTATCGAAAAACAAATTCATATATATCTATATATAAAACTCAAAGGTGACTGACTGACTGACTGACATAGTGATCTATCAACGCAGAGCCCAAACCGCTGGACGGATGGGGCTGAAATTTGGCATGCAGGTAGATGTTATAACGTAAGCATCCGCTAAGAAAGGATTTTGCTTAATTCCACCCCCAAGAGAATAAAATAGGGGATGAAAGTTTGTATAAAACTTTGTCAATTTTAAACCGATCAGACTGAGATTTTGCATGCATATAGCTACTATGACGTAGGTATCCCCTAAAAAAGGATTTTAAATAATTCCACACCTAAGATAATAAAATAGACGATGAAAGTTTGTATAAAAGTTTGTCAATTTTAAACGGATCGGGCTGAGATTTTGCATGCATATAGCTACTATTATATAGCGTAGGCACCCCTAAGAAAGAATTTTGATTATTTCCACCCCTAAGGCAATAAAATAGAGGATGAAAGTTTGTATGAAACTTTGTCAATTTTAAACCGATCGGGCTGAAATTTTGCATGCATATAGCTACTATCACGTAGACATCCCTTAAGAAAGGATTTTGATAAATTCCACCCCTACGGGGATTAAATAGAGGATAAAAGTTTGTCAATTTTAAAACAATCGGAGTGAGATTTTGCATGGATATAGCTACTATGACGTAGGCATGCCTTAAGAAAAGATTTTGATTAATTCCACACCTAATAGGATAAAATAGGCGATGAAAATTTGTATGAAAGTTTGTCAATTTTAAACCGATTGAGCTAAAATTTTGCATGCATATAGCTACTATGACGTAGGTATTCCTTAAGAAAGGATTTTGATTAATTCTACCCCTAAGGGGATAAAATAGGGAATGAAAGTTTGTATGACACTTTGTCAATTTCTAACCGATCGGCGATCGTGCTAAGATTTTTTATGCATATAGGTACTATGACGTAGATATGCGTTATAAAAGGATTTTAATAAGTTCCACGCCCAAGGGGATAAAACAGGGGATGAAAGTTTGTATAAAACTTTGTCAATTTTAAACCGATCGGGGTGAAACTTTGCATGCATATAGCTACTTTGACGTAGACAACCCCTAAGAACGGATTTTACTAAATTTTGCCCCTAAGGGGATAAAATAGCGGATGAAAATTTGTATGAAATTTTGTCAATTTCAAACCGATCGGGCAGAGATTTTGCATGCATATAGGTGCTATGACGTAGACATCTCCTAAGAAAGGATTTTGATCAATTCCATCCCTAAGGGGATAAAATCGGGGATGAAAGTTTGTATAAAACTTTGTCAATTTTAAACCAATCGGGCTGAGATTTTGCATGCACATAGCTACTATGACGTAGGCATCCCCGAATAAACGATTTTAATAAATTCCACCCCTAAGGGGATCAAATACGGGATGAAAGTTTGTATGAAATTTTTTCAATTTCAAACCGATCGGCTGAGATTTTGCATGCAAGTTTTTATAGTTTTAAAATAATAATATTCTAATACTACTCGCGCTTTAATGTGCGGGGTGTGTGAAGTGGTGAGGCGGTAGCATGCTGCTGCTGGCCGACATGACACTGTCGATAGACGCGTAGAGTCTTGAAAATTCGAGAATATTTTTTTTTATAACGTAGTGGTGTACTAAGAAATGACTTATTTAAATTTCAGTTCTAAGGATTTAAAATAGGAGTTGAAAATTTGTATGAAATTCGGTGGCAAAAAACTAAAGTTCACGCGGATAAAGTCGCGGGCGGCTGCTAGTATAATATAATTAACACCATTTAAACTCTTACAATTTAAATAACAAATGGTAAAAACATTTTTTTAACTTTTAAATACTTTTTAAACATTTAAGTTTAAGTCACTTAAAATCTAAAGATTAAAATAATCACTTGTATTGATACTCTGTAATATAAGACATCAGGAAGCAAATCTTTGAAAAGATAAATAACACAAACCTTTAAGACCCTTAAGTAGGTACTCTGATTAAAGTTTGTAACGTTAAAACTTCCTAAAAGGCGTTATTTCCCAATCTATCTCAACTAAGTCGTGAGTTACCTTTTAAGAGTATTATCAGTCTTCCCCAAACATGTAATTAAGTGCGCTAAAGTACAAACACCAAAAATTATACTCAAACATCAGTTTTAAATGATATATGACAAATTTAGAAATGCTAAAAAAACAAATAATCAAATAAGAAAAATATGTTAATTAAAGAATTAATTATTCTCTTTAAAAGGAATCTTTAGAAACCTTTGAATTGACTCTTATGTAACGGTATCTATTCTATAGGGATAATCTTTTCTTCCAAATTCCCAAATTCGGGACGACATGTCTTAAAATTATTTTTCGTTTCCTCCAAAAAACTAGCTGGAACTTATCCAATCTAGTTATAGTTCAGTAATTCAGTTGGACCTCTTCGAATAAATTTAAAATTACCGTTATTTACAACCGATAATTATAAATCAATCTCTTATTGAATTTAAAACCAAGTAGAATTAGTTTCTAGACAAATCGATTTTTTCACTTTATTAAGAGTAAATTAATCGTTAAAAAACGTGTAAAAACTGGCCCTGGAATTGATGAATAATAAAAAAAAACCAGATGTTTGGCTAAATTGAATCTACTTGATTTTGGTTTACTATCAATATAGTTTGGCAGCTAGGGGGTCTCCGTGGTCCATTGTTCTCCTGTTGATCAAGAATGTTTTTCTTACGTATTTTTTTTTGCTGAATCCGAATCTGAAACCTGTTTTTCCGAAAAATGTTCGGGTAAAATTTAACAATTTAATTGTTTAAACAATTATAACTAGAAAACTAAGAGAGATACGACATTTTTATCCAATACTTTTTTAATCCTTATAAAAAAACAAAAAAATAAGATTTAAAAAATTATAATTCGTTTTTTAGAACACGATATATTGCAAATATAGTTAGAAAACATTGCAAAATATTACTCCTAATGTTTTTGATCGCAGATTTTTGATCATAACTTAAATTCTAATAAATTTACCCTATTTAACGACCTCCCATTTTGAAGGCCACATTATTAGCTTTGAATTGAAATAATATTAATTTCTTTTGACATTGTTTTTTACAAAATTATACCTACTTGAACCCAAATTTTTACATAAAAGTAATTTGTTTATAGCAACTTTTTATTAGGTCAGGTTTAAAATGTGTCAAAATTTTTTTTCTAATATATTCTAGGATTAAAAAAAACATTTTAAGCTTTGTTAATTAAATATATATTAAATATATATATTATTTCTTTCATGAGTTATAGCAGTTTAAACTCACATAGATATTTATGCGAGTGAGAAAAGTACGCGGCGGGAGCGCATTTGTTCAAGTTGTGAGCTGCTAAGCTCCTCTTTTTTTTTTGATGTCTTATAAAATATATAGCTTATTCACAAATATAAATTAAATAAAGATATAATGAATTAAAATACAATATGTAAAAAACACACTATAGACGGCATAAAATGGATACTAAATATAAATATTTTATATATATATTAACATTTGAAACATTTTTAACATCATTTACATGTATTATTTTTGTGAGAAATAAATTGTAAATCTTTTTTAGTAAAAGTAAATTTTCTTCTTTTACCATCCAAAATTTTCCGGGTTGATACGATTTAAAGGCCGAATATGCATGTAAAAACTGCCCCAAGTGCTTTTGAAAAACGATTTGACCATTTGATAGTACAAGCAGAATAACCCCCCCATCCAAATTTTTAACCCCTCCAGATGCCCCTTGCCTCTTCCTATGCTCAAAGACGTGTTTTTTTACATTATTTTTTTTTTTAAACGGAGGACTGGTGGGCTAAAAATTTGGCTGGGGTGGTTATTCTACTTGTACTATCGATTGGTCTAACCCGTTTTTCTATAGCGCTTGGGGCAGTTTTTACATGCTTATTATATGACAGAAAACTTGTTCTCAGAATATGCTGTTGGATATATGAATGAAAACGCAGTGAATCAAATGTTTTACAGCGAGATTTGCTACTTATTACTGATACTAAAAATTCTTTAGCTCGCGAAGAATGATTTTTATTTAAAATAAATTAATCAGATTAATTAATAGAATAATTATTTAAAACAATTAATATACATAGTAGTGTAGATAGATAATGCGTAAAAAATATACATTGATTACAAACTTAAGTAGAAATTGACCAGAAACATTAATAGGTACCTATAAAAATATTTATATTGCGTTCTGTACTTACTTTTTAATATAAATTGCTAAAACAGCATAAATAATAATTCATTTAAGAATCTAGCTTAATTACAATAATAATTCATTTAAATTATTCATATAATACTTAATTAAATTAATTATAATGAATAAATTTTACTTACAGTGTATACAAATTTTTGTTATTTCAAAGCATTATAGGTACTTGGCAATTTTTAAAGCCTATACTTGGCAATATCATCAATATCAATACATCAATACAATATATACATACATAGTATAAAACAAAGTCGCTTTTTCTGTCCCTATTTCCCTTTGTATGCTTAAATCTTTAAAACTACGCAACGGATTTTGATACGGTTTTTTTAAATAGATAGAGTGATTCAAGAGGAAGGTTTATATGAATAATAACATCCATTAAATAGTGGAGAAATACTATTATTTTTGAGGTTTCTAATGTGATGTCGTTAATTATCAATTTTTTTCCGCTTACATTGCAAACGCAGGCTGAAACCTACGAGATTTATCAAAATAATGTACTAATTATTTGTACACATTGAAAAGGTCTACAGAAAATTCCGCGATGGTATATGTCTATCTCTTATGGATATCCCACAATAACATTTTTTTGTCATTTACTTTTTACGACAAATAATGGCTAATTTTCGAAGCGATTTTAACCAATACAGCATTAAATCTTATCCAATTAAATAGCTTAAATACATTGTTGATTTAATATAGATCTATATGGTCCTTTACAGCACAAGATTTAAGCGAATATTTTCGAAGATATTACAGATTTAACATTGCGGGACGTAGCGCTTGCGGTTTGTACTAGCCAGCCGGGGCGGCTGTAACGAGGCCGCGATTTTCCTTATAGCACTTTGAATTTTGCAGCGATCGGACGCGCTTATTACGAAATTAATCATTATTGCGCTACCCTAAGGTGGCGCAGTTAAGATTTTATAAATTTACACCTGTAATTCTTACATAACTAAGTACTAAGTTGATATCTCATAGTAAATACAAATATCGGTATCAAGAGAAAATCTAGAATTAACTCAATTTATTTTTATCAAAAAGACCAAATCATTCCTGATAAAATAGGACAAATACAAACAAGTTTGGATATTTTATATACTTACAAGTGTCTAGCGATGAAAATAAAGTTTATTAGATGTGGAATAAGTAAGAAAATTTAGATTATTGTCAACAATTCAATATAGTAAAATGAAATTTATGATGGATTAAATTTTAATTGAATTCGAAATTGTGTTATGCACCAATTACTCATTCTATATTTACTAGGTTATTCCAAATTAATGAAAAATATTCGGTGTATTTTAATAACAAATTCATTTACAATTCTGTTACAAATTTTCTTGTTTGAACATCCACCATTATCAATTACATTAGCCGTTTTTTTATTAAATTTAAAAAAATGGCCCTTGGTAAGCCAGGCGCATCAGTAGATTTATATTAACTGAATATATTAAAAATATACGTTTCAGAAAAAAAAATGTTTTAGATAAAAGTTGTAGGTCTCTTTAAGACAAACAAAAATGTCCTGTAACATTTTTTTGTACAGGGTGAAGTAAAAAAGTTACGATTTCTTTTCCATTTTGATTTGATGTCACGCCCAAACGGCCGTACCGATTTGGCCCATTAACGAACTCGACCGAGATTTTGAGACGATTGATTTTTGTACCAAATTTCATTTTGATCTGTTAAGAAATGCGACCGCTATCGTGTCCACAGATTTCGTTATATCGAAACTATATATATACAACTAGCGGCCGCCCGCGACTTTATCCGCGTGAACTTTAGTTTTTTGCCACCGAATTTCATACAAATTTTCAACCCCCATTTTAAATCCTTAGGAGTTAAATTTAAAAAAGTCATTTCTTAGTACACGACTACGTAATAGAAAAAACATATTCTCAAATTTTTAAGACTCTACGCGTCTATCGACAGTGTCATGTCGGCCAGCAGCAGCGTGCTACCGCCTTACCGCTCCACACACCCCGCACATTAAGACGCGAGTGGTTTTAGACTATTATTATTTTAAAACTATAAAAACTTGCATGCCATATGCCATCAAAATCTCAGCCCGATCGGTTTGAAATTCACAAACTTTCATACAAACTTTCAGCCCCTATTTTATCCCTTAGGGTGGAGTTTATTAAAATCCTTTCTTGAGCGATGCCTACGTCATAGTAGCTATATGCACAAAAAATCTCAGCCCGATCGGTTTGAAATTGACAAAGTTTCATAGAAACTTTCATCCCCTATTTTATCGCCTTAGGGATGGAATTAATTAAAATCCTTTATTCGGCGATGTCCACGCCATAGTAGCTATATGCATGCATAATCTCAGCCCCATCGGTTTAAAAACAAACTTTCATACAAACTTTCATCGCGTATTAGATCCCCTTAGGGATGGAATTTATCAAAATCCCTTCTAAGGAATGCCTACGTCATAGTAGCTATATGCATGCAAAATCTCAGCCCGATCGGTTTAAAATTGACAAAGTTTCATACAAACTTTCATTCCCTATTTCATCCCCTTAGGGGTGGAATTTATTAAAATCCTTTCTTAGGAGATATCTACGTCATAGTAGCTATATGCATGCAAAATCTCAGCCCGATCGGTTTGAAATTAAAAAAATTTCAGACAAAATTTCATTCCCTATTTCATCCCCTTAGGGGTGGAATTTATCAAAATCCTATCTTAAGGAAAGTCTACGTCACAGTAGCTACATGCATGCAAAATCTTGGCCCGATCGGTTTGAAATTGAGAAACTTTTATACAAACTTTCATCGCTTATTTTATTCCCTTGGGGGTGGAATTTATTAAAACCCTTTCTTAGGGGATGCCTACGTCATAGTAGCTATATGCATGCAAAATCTCAACCTGATCGGTTTAAAATTGACAAAGTTTCATACAAACTTTCATCCCCTATTTTATCCCTTTGGGGGTGGAATTAGTCAAAATCCTTTCTTAGCGGATGCCTACGTCATAACATCCACCTGCGTGCTAAATTTCAGCCCAATCCGTTCAGCGGTTTGAGCTGTGCGTTGATAGATCATACAAACTTTCATCCCCTATTTTATCCCCTTGGGGGTGGAATTAATCAAAATCCTTTCTTAGCGGATGCCTACGTCATAATATCTACCTGCACGCCAAATTTCAGCCCCATTCGTCCAGCGGTTTGGGCTCTGCGTTGATAGATCACTATGTCAGTCAGTCAATCAGTCAGTCAGTCACCGTTGAGTTTTATATATATAGATATATATATATATATATATATATATATATATATATATTATATATATATATATATATATATATATATATATATATATATATATATAACTTTTGAACGGGGGGGCCCAAAACGAAAAACTGTAGTGAAATTTTCCCGAAGTCGTGACCTGCGAACCAGCTGAATAGTAGATATAAATCTACTAAAAATAGGTGATACTATCTGCCATGTAGTATCCGGTGTAGAAAAAATTTTAGTTTTGTTTCCCTAAAAGTATAATTCGGAGCAGTACCAATAATTTTTCGTGTTACCTACTCTTTACCATTTAGTTTGGAGTATAACAACTGCAGGTTTATTTCTGGTACTGGACAAATACTTTTTTCAAACATTTTATTAAAAAATTAATTATTTAAACTGTCAGTTTCAATTGAAGTCTAATAACACAACAATTTACGTTTAATTTACTGAGTGATGAAAGACTGGTAAGATATTGACTATGAGTGATAGTGTACTGGAAAGAGCTATTGCAGTTCTTCGAAAAGTTAAAAAAAATGACTAAGTGTCGTTTCTAAATTATAAAATTATCAAACGTATATTGTTTTGATTCTGAATTGCATGGTTTGTTAAAAAAAGGTATTAAGAAACAAGCAACATCAAAGGTATTTGGGTTATTAGGTACTGAAGAAGCTGGGCAACTAGTTTCTTCAGGAACAAAACACAACAATAATATATAATAATTTGGTTAAAAGTAGGTACTATTTTCTTTCACATATGAAATTGTATGGGAAGCATAGCTGTCTTATGATGGAGTACAGGATTGGTTCGCTCAGATGTACAAGTTGGTTGAAAAAAATTGAAAGCAAAAATAAAAGAATGTTAATTTTTAATGATATTTGTAATTGACGTGACAAAGTCTTATAATTTGATGGATACGGCTGCACGACCAAAAAAATGAGGCGTTACCTTGCTCCGTTCGAGATCTTAAAAGGTTTCACTTATGGAGGGTAGATTTCACTGAATTACACTGTCAAAGTGTTCTGTTAAATATTTTACGAACGCAGTTTCTTAATCTGTAAACGTATTCTGATTGATTGCGTTCCGTCCTTTATTGAAATAAAATTATTTGACATAACTGTCATTTGTGATTAAATTAAATAAAATTGAATTACGGTGACTATTTTATAGAGATTTTGTGTAAAATGTGTATAAATCAAGAGAACTTTTATGAAAAATATGATTAAGAAGTATCAATAGCAATTCTAGGGTAGCCAAAATCATTCGGTAAGTAAAATTTATTTCATAATGTATGAAAAATGATATTCATACATAATATCTATTAAAAGAATAAAATTAAAATTTTCTTTTGAAAAATGCAACCATTCTATTGGTATTTTCTTATGACGTTGTCACGTTCAACTATCGTCAGTAAACCGACTTTACAGACAACCGATTTTTATTCAATATAATCTCCCTTACCTTAAACACACCTATTCCAATGATACCCCATTAATTTTATATCAGTTCTCTAATGATTTTTCGGAAGCTTATTGTTCCACCGGTCCAATAGCTTCTTTATTCGACAAAAAACGCTTTTCACGAAGCAATTCTTTCAAATTTCTGAAGAAGTAATAGTCAGAGGATGCCAAATGTGGTGAATACGGTGGATGTTCAAGCATTTTGTTTTTTAATCTGTCCAATCTAGTCATTTTTAACAAACTTGTGTGAATATGTACATTGTCTTGATAAAAAATTGATATTTTGGTCCCAGCTAGTATCCCAATGATTGACCCGGAACCACTCGGAGAAGTTGCTGACACGTTCTGGAAGGCGACCATTGGTAAATGAAGGCTAAAGAACCAAGAAGTGTTTAGTAAAATCACCAGCAAGCGACAAACCATACTGTTCATAAAACGATATACTCGGCGAAATTATCTGCAGAGCGGATATCGCAAAGGCGAAACGATGCAAGAATTATTGTCAGTCTTTTGACAGGGCATTGTCGATTTAGGAAACACCTGAGACAGCTTATCGTGGCTAATAAAGACATCTGTCGATACTGCTAAGAGCATCTATGTATATATATAAAACTCAAAGGTGACTGACTGACTGACTGACTGACATAGTGATCTATCAACGCAGAGCCCAAACCGCTGGACGGATAGGGATGAAATTTGGCATGCAGGTAGATGTTATGACGTAGGCATCCGCTAATAAAGGATTTTGATTAATTCCACCCCGAAGGGCATAAAATAGGGGATAAAAGTTTGTATGAAACTTTGTCAATTTTAAACCGTTTGGGCTGAAACTTGGCATGCATATAGTTACTATGACGAAAGCATCCCCCAAGAAAAAATTTTGATTAATTCCACCCCTAAGGGCATAAAATAGGGGATGAAATTTTTTTATGAAACATTGTCAATTTTAAACCGATCGGGCTAAGATTTTGCATGCATATAGTTACTATAACGTGGGCATCCCCCAAGAAAGTATTTTGATAAATTCCACCCCTATGGGGATAAACTAGGCTATGAAATTTTGTCAATTTTAAACCGATCGGGCTGCGATTTTGCATGCATATAGCTTCTATGACGTAGACATCCCTTAAAAAATGATTTTGATAAATTCCACCCCCAAGGGGATGAAATAAAGGATGAAACTTTGTATAAAAGTTTGTCAATTTTAAACCGATCGGGCTGAGATTTTGCATGCATATAGCCAATATAACGTAGGCATTCCTTAAGAAAGGATTTTGATAAATTCCATCCCTAAGGGGACAAAATAGGGGATGAAAGTTTGTATGAAACTTTGTCAATTTTAAACCAACCGGGCTGAGATTTTGCATGCATATAGCTACTATGACGTAGGCATTCCTTAGAAGGGATTTTAAAAAATTCCACCCCTAAGGGGATACAATAGGCGATGAAAGTTTGTATGAAAGTTTGTCAATTTTAAACCGATCGGGCTGAGATTTTGCATGCATATAGCTACTATGGCGTAGGCATCCACTAAGAAAGGATTTTGATTAATTCCACCCCTAAGGGGATAAAACAGGGATGAAAGTTTGAATAAAAATTTGTCAATTTCAAACCGATCGGGCTGAGATTTTGCATGCATATAGCATGCAAGTGTATATAGTTTTAAAATAATAATAGTCTATACCACTCGCGTTTTAATGTGCGGGTTGTGTGGAGCGGTGAGGCGGTAGCACGCTGCTGCTGGCCGACATAACACTGTCGATAGACGCGTAGAGTCTTAAAAATTCGAGAATACTGTTTTTTATTACGTAGTGGTGTACTTAAAAATGACTTATTTAAATTTCAATTCTAAGGATTTAAAATAGGGGTTAAAAATTTGTATGAAATTCGGTGGCAAAAAACTAAAGTTCACGCGGATAAAGTCACGGGCGGCCGCTAGTAGACGTATAAAACCTAAACAGTGCGTTGTAATTATAACCCGTTCCTGGTGAGCAAAAGAGAAAAAAATACGAGCAGTCACTTTAACTCCTTCTAATGGGCTAAGTTTACCTACCACGTGACTTTTCCACTTATTACTTTCCAAACATAATAATAGTCTCAATTTAAATCTAACATAAATGTTTTATGTACAACGTCATGCTATTGTCGGTCCTATGTATTCGGGGTTCAATTCTTCTACTGATTATTATTTCTTTTTTTTTATATAAAATTAGGATTACTTTTATTATTAAATCCTACAAATTATATTTAATTTAAAATCCTTTTACTTAATGTTATTTATTAACATATATGCAAGCCATCATAGATTTTTTTATACTTTGAGATAATCAAAATTAAAATCGGTGATTGTATGAAAAAAACAACTATAACTTTACAGTTTGGAAAAATATTTGAGTTATATTTTTGCCACCCCTTTTGTGTTTGGAAATTGTTTGGTAGCGGGAAAGTCACGAGGTAGATAAGTTCCGCCTATTAGAACAAGGTGTAGGGACTTCTCATAATTTTTTTCTCTTTTGGTTATAATTACAATGCAGTATTTAGGTATGATATGTCTATGGCTAAGAAAAAAAGGAAACCACATTTCATGTCAACACAAAGGCATTGCAAGGACGCGTCATCTGGTATTTAAAGAGCAAAAATCTGCTGTTCCAAGTTATGTAATGTTTGCAGTGATACAGCCTATATAACAGCTCACCCACTAAATATTTATCTATCTTTATAATACTTAGGTATTAAGTAACTACGGTGTTCAGTTGTTTGGCAGCTATCAATAGTAAATGTTCTTAGTTCATTTGTACATATCGAGAAAATAGGTCATTGTGATGTGATACAAATATTTTGTCCAACCAATATCACAATTCAGCTAATTTCAATTTTCCACAAAAATGCTTTTTTGTTTACAACAATACGATATTGAGTGGCAAAGGTTTAAAGAGGTCGTAAGGATTGCCAGGACAAACATCACAGTGGATAACCATCGACTGAAAGTGCGCTAGTTACTTGTTATGATAATCATATTAAAAACTACCAATTAGATACTACTTGAAAATTAGGACACAAAATATGTGCGCAAGATTGGTGCTGTGTTTGCTCACAATTAAACCAAAACATTATTGTAAGGATGTTTTATTCCAGCGTTTAGCGATATTCTGTACTAATCAGGCCAAATTTTTAAGTTAATTTATATTCATGGATAGAACATAAGTTGATTAAGAGATAGAAGGGCAAAAAATTAATCAAAACAATGGACCAAAAGAAAGAAATCGGCTCCGAACAAAGCAAAGACAGTTCAATTGGTTGGTGTTAGTTTTTTGAGTATTGTCGAACACATTGCAAAGTTTGAGTGACAAAATCAAGAAAAATGTTTGCATTTTGCAGAACAAAAGGTATTGCAATGGCCAAAATTAATAAATTAAAGTTTGAATTACTTTTCTACGCAGCATATTTAACAGATTTAGTCCCAGCAGATTATTATCTCTTTAAAAACCTATTACTAATTTGCTTACAATGAAAAAATGAAGTTGATGGCTATTTTAAGAATTATAATGGTATTTACTATAAACAATGTATTAGATCTAAATTAAACTAAAAGAAAATTATGTTAATAAATAAGGATATATTATTTTAGAGTGTTTGTGTTTTCTTTGTTAGACCAAGTAATTCTTTGATTGCCCTTGTATGACCTATAAATATTTTTAAAATTTTAAAGAATTAAGCGGTGAACCTGTAATAGAGATCACCTCTTACTTATTATAATAAGGTGTCATAAATTTAGTTTAAAAAAACTAAAAAACACGCTTTTATAGCATATGAAACTAACAAGTAAAAAAATAAATGTAATTAAGGAAAACTAAAAAGCATGTTTCTGAAAAACATCGAACTAAAAAGTTAAAAATAATTTTCAAAATAAAATTAAAACAAAAATAAATGAAAAATACTAGTACCTATTATTGTGAAAAAAGCGTAGGCGCTTGACATTCGAAAAATATGGTATGCAGCGCCCACGCTTTTTTCACAATAATACTAGTATTTTTCATTTATTTTTGTTTTAATTTTATTTTGAAAATTATTTTTAACTTTTTAGTTCGATGTTTTTCAGAAACATGCTTTTTAGTTTTCCTTAATTACATTTATTTTTTTACTTGTTAGTTTCATATGCTATAAAAGCGTGTTTTTAGTTTTTTTAAACTATATTTATTTTTTACTTTTTAGTCCAATTTATTTTATTTCAATAGATTCGTTAATTTGCTGTGACGATTACAAGACCCTCACTCAATCATTATTCGTTTATTTATTTGGAAATGCTTTGAAAGCGTGTTTTTTTGATTTATTAAATTATATTTATTGTATTCATATTGTTGATGATTAAACATATTGTTTCAATCACTTGGAAAAAAAAAATATTATTGTGAAATCTAAAGAATTGTTAGATTAATTCTAATACAATTTCATTCATATTGTTTATAATTAAACGTATTGTTTTCAGAACTTGGAAAAAAAATTACTATTGTGAAATCTAGAGAATTGTTAGATTAATTCTAAGACAATTTCATTCATATCGTTTATAATTAAACGTATTGTTTTCAGAACTTTAAAAAAAAAGTGTGCGTGTAATCTTCACGCACGATTAAGTAGAACTGTTAAGAAATGCCCATTTTTGTACAAGGCCGAAGGAAGGCAGCAGGCGCACAAATGACCCACTCCCGGCACGGGGAGGTAGTGACTATAAATAACGATACGGGACTCATCCGAGGCAGCAGCCGCGGAGTGGAGAGTTACAAACAAACAAACATACATACATACAGGTGAAGTTAATAAAAGCTTGTTAATGTTAATAAAAACTTATTTTTACTCTTAAATCTTGCCAAATTTCATTACATTCATTACAATTTTGTTAACTGGCATATTTCGCCAATGCCAATATAGATCAAACTGGCTTTTTTTAAATAACATCATTATAGAGGCATAAAATTCTTCGAATAGCAGCATGTCATGTTTACTTTTAATTAAATACCTCTTCTTTATTATAATGGTTGATAACCATAAAAATTTACTGACACCGATCCATACTTTTTTTAAAGCGCAGTTTTTATTTTATTGACATTTTTTTAAAATATTAATAAAAATTTTATCAACACCACATTTTATTTTTATAACTAGATTTCATCCCCGTATTAATTAAGCTTTTTATAGAGTCAGCTTTTATGGTTGATTAAATTTACTCAATTTACAATAAAAACTAAATATATGGTTGTTTAATTATTTGAAAACATCAAATATCACAAATATGATTAAAATTCTATTTAATAAAATAGTATAAATGATAAAAAAGTATCTAGCATGTAAATCAATAAAGAACTCTTTCGGTCAATTGGCAGATCTAAAGCTTATCCAACGGGGTAAGATCTATGCTAATTTATTGTGCTGTCATTTGATCAATAAACTATTAACTTACAGCTATTCGATAAATTAAACGATGTTAAAGATCAAAATTCTTGTATAAACCAATGGAAGTGCTACTTGCTCTCACTTCTTTAGATACATATACCTTTTAACGGGGTAGCTTTGATGACTATAGAACACTTTTACATTTTTGATTAACCTGTAGTAGCCAACGTTAATAGCAATCGTTTGTTAAGACAATTAATAAACGTTGTACCAATTCTACAAATAGCAGGATGGTATAACTTCAGATTTATAATTTTTTAAAAATGAAATAGAATATGGAAAATGTAGTGATTGCTAAACTCACATGGATAACAATATGCAGTATACTACTCGTATTTATACCTTACTTTGAAGAAACAGCGAATTACCTTTATATTATTATTAAAATGTAAACAAACAAAGAATAATGTCGCTTATAAAACCACGATAACCATGAGCTAAAATAAAGTCCAAAGCAAAATTTTGCAGGCAACAAATATGTTGATCAAAGACCTTATTAAACAACGCTCCCACCGGAATTTTATTAAAAAATAAAATAAAATTGTTAGCCACCATCGTATGCTAATCCTAGAAAAGTAAAATTTAAGGCACAGCTAAAGAGAAAAATTGTAACAATAACAACTGGTAATTATCAACTACTACAACTTTTCTTTACAATACAAGTTTCTGTCCTGTTGAAAATATAAACAAGAGGGGAAAACAGTGTAGCATGCCTCTTTGAACGCTTTGTTTGTTTTTTAAAACCTAAAAATTAATGCTGGGCTTATTTTAGTCAACGTTAGGAAATACCGTATTTTTACTTTCAGGACCGTTGCACATAGCTGGTAAAGCGCAATTCGCTCCTTCCCTTCTATAAAAGAATGATTATGTACTCACAAACAATAGAACGGGTTAAACAAAAGTTTCGTGATGCGGTGAAAATTGTGAATGACAACATTGTGCTATTTTAAATATTACCAACTTTCTAAACAAACAATTTTGTGTAAGTTATAAAGGTGTAGGTACGTAAGATTTTTAACTCTGGAAGTTTAATTTATAGGTTTAACTGAATTTGTAAACTTCGTTTATTTTTAAGAGTCTTCTTAGAAATATATTGTATATATGACTTTATTTTTGCTAAATTTAATAATATTTTTTTTTTTTTTTAAGTACATAACTCTATTTACCTACTAAACTCTTGAAGACAAACGTTAAATTTTAAATCCTTATTTAAGAAAAGCTTATTAATAAGCGACACCGTGTGTCTCTGCTTGTACAAAATTTATTGACTTGTCAAATTTTCCAAGTGATCGAGAAAAATGAGTTATTTAAAGTAAATATGCTTTAAGTATAATACTTGGTAGTGCCACACTTAATGCAAGTATGTAACTTAACAGAATAGAGGTGAATGCAGATGGTTTAAGATATTACTTTGCTGGTTTGCTTCATTTCACTTTAATGAAAATTAGTATTCACGTAACCAAACGTAGTATATTTTGTTTGATGTTCTGGATTTTCTTATTACTCATGCGGGATAAGTAGCATTTTAGCGCTCACTGTTGCGGTTGACATAGTTGTTTGTCTATTTTTAAATAACGTATGAGTTTTTTCGCAAATAAAACTGTTATTTATTTATTCAAATTAACTATAGTAAAGTTTTTTGTTGTTTAAAAACTACGTTGCCATGGGTACCGGCAGATACGAAATTATCGAGCTAGACAACTGCTTATCTTAACTTAAATAACAAAAAAATACAATCTAACGGCCAATATTAAAGAAGAAGTTGACATGACAAAATTTACATTTTGAACTAAAGTAAAAATAATTTAATAAAATTAAAAATACTGTTAAAAATTATCTAACTTCTGAAAAATCACCTGAAATTTTTAAAACGGCTAAAGAGGTTACTAATAATCTAACTTCTGAAAAATCAAGATCGAAAAAGACAGCAGCGTATAAAAAATTTATTCAGTGGCGAACAACAAAAAATATTAAAAGTCTGCAGAAGACAATTTTTATAAACTTGCTAAAACCTTAAAGCCATCAAGTTCGTGGCAACGTACTCAGTAAGAAGTTTTTTTGATATCAGGTATAACAATAATACTTACAATTATTTAAAATTAATTGCTTTTTTAAAGCAAAAAACAAAGGTTTTAAAAGCACAAAAGCATTAACACTGAGTGCTAAGCAAATGAATCAATTCCTGCGTGAAGCTCCAGACAATCAGTAGATACTTGTCTAAATGTTATTATAACTAATTGAATAATCTATTGTGATCTAGGAATCAATAAACAAACTTATTTGAATTTTTATTAGTTCGGGTAACTTTAATTTTTGGGGTACAAAACGCATGTAAAGAAAAGAATTAACTAAGTTAACTGTAGACAATATAGAAGATAAGCACAATTTATAAAAATAACTTTTTATAATAGAAAGTTTTTGGAACGAAGTTCCCTTTCGCGCGTTACGAACAGTTACGGCTGACGCTAGGAGCTAGCCCAAAAAAATTCATACCAAAAGTTGTCACGACACTATGCACCGACACAATGCACCGACACACGCATGTTTCTCTCTCTCACAGACCAAAAAATAAATAACTCTCTCTCCCTCTCTCTCATAGATAGATATATCACAATTAAAAAGACACTATATTTTAAATTAAAAGAAAATGTACATTAAAAAGGAAATACTGTAGAAAAAAACATAATTACCTATAATAGTATTATATTTTATTTCATCCTGTTTTTATAAATTAATAAATTCATAAACATTTTAAAAATAGTTCGTAACTTGACTACGTCAAATTACCTTAACTGTCAGTCACTGTCAAATATTTTAATTTTAAATTTTTTGTATTGAATTGTTAATTCCTGTTTTAAATTATAAAAAGTAATTTTAAAAAGATGTGTTATTTAAAGCTCTGGTATTGTATAAATGGACACTTTTGTTAAAAGAAACGAAATGTTAGGTAAGTAGAGATTTTATACAGACAATAATAAATGCTTATGTATGTATAAACACTCTGTTATGTTTACAAATTACTAATTCCTTCACTAATTAATCGAAAGGAACTTCGTTCCATCCGGGTGTCCCTTGACACCTCACACTTTTTTACTGATTTATAGGTCATATTACTAGTGTCATCTCAACAATGCACAGCATCCCTCATATTGCAAAAATATTAAGTCATACAACGCTGTGATTGATCATAGAGAAGATTGTTTCCTTGTTAACAAAATCAAGGGTAGTTGTATCTAAAAACTTTCTAAAACAGTTTATTTTATTACCAGTTAAAATAATAATTACTGTTTTCACATGTAAGAACAAAAAAAAAAAAAAAAAAAAAACTTCTCTCTCGCGAGATCAATCCTATTACGATAACCCAACAGAATTATCACAATCAACCGCTTCAACCGCTTATCCAAATAGGCCACCACAAGCTTATATGAAGTCTTTCAAAATGATAATATGTATACATATTTAATTTAATAACCATTCAGTATAAATTTCGAAATTTATGTATATGCCTTAACACACTTGAAACATGCATTGTCATCCAGTTCTTAGCTATCCTCAAAATTTCAGAGCTCTAGGTAGTCGGGAAATAGGTTTAAATTCGATTACAAAATTCCACGGAATGACACAGAGACAAAGAGCACGGCGAAAATATAAAAACTTTCTAAAAAAAAATAAAAATGATATTGGATAAAATTCCCGATACAAAAACTGACAGAACTAGATCATTTGTAGTCAGCATCAATAGGCACGGAGGATGTAGGTAAATCCAGCTTAACTGATGAGGACTATTTTGAAGATTTTGTAGGCAATAAAAAACGATTCGGTCAACGATTTGCGAGCACTATATCATCTAAGAAGTTTACTTCAAGAGAGCAGTAACCACAAATCGATCCGGTTAATGAAACAGCAATGGAAACACCGATGGACATTACAGTTTTAGAGAAAGACATAGTAATTTTGAAATTTTAAATACGGTAGTACCAAAATATTATCACTATTTAAAATTGTTTAAATTTGACTAATCATTTTAACGAAAGTAAAAATAAATAATTAATTATGCCTTTTTAAAATTTTAGAAAGTATATAAACTAAAATATATTTAGAATAATTATAGTGTTTAATTTTATGTATTTAAATGAGTCAGATAAATTTGTTTTTTGATAATTTATATGTATTTATTGTTTTAGATGTATATTTGTGTCAACATATATCACCGCATTTGCAATAAAAAAAGTATGTGTAACCTGTGTTATGTTGTCGATTGCTCACTCTTCTCTTTTTTAAATAATCGTCCACTAATTGCACTAGTTGGAAAATATTCTATTAGATTACTTGAAAGCTATTTACTAACTGTTTAACGTGATAATGGTATTTTCATTTCCAATTTGTTAATCTTCTTCCTTGAGGTACCATTACCTTTGGAAAAATACTAGTTTTTTATTTAAAAAGAACGTTAGTATGTTTTCAATACTATTTAGTTATTTTTAATAACTTAAAAAAAATGATCACTACATAGTAATTTCTAATTTATTAATCTTTTACAGATAAACAATAACTCTATTGTGACCTTCACAAAAGACATTCTCGTTTATGAGACTTAAAAACATTATAGTGTAATATTTCTATCTCAACAATTCTAAAACAATATAAAACCTCTTTTTTCACTATATTTAGGATTTTATACTTATTCGCTAGAAAACTAAAATCAAGGAAATTAGTTAGAAGTGCTACCGGCTATAGGTCGAGATCGAAGAGGTTAATCCTGCCGGATGTTTTATTTCTTCAATTTCTCCTTAATATTACTTCGTGTTTGTCATAATTGTTAATTTTAAAAAACTTTAAAGTCATGTAGTATAAAGTAAAATGGGTTCTGTACTCTCAAGCACAATATTAACTGCGTGGATATTTTTTCATATGCTCTGTAATGCAACAACGAATACTTTCGCGACTTCTATGCTGTTTAGGTTACTATTTCTCTGTTTGTGAGTATAAGCCACGTATGGTTTGTAATATTTATAAGAAAACACGAAATAAATAGTAACGGCTGATCCATTTTATAATACTTATTGTTTTTCAAAATAAAATGTATATTGTGTATTTTATAGGAAAAGCGATACATTCCCGGACGACAATGTAAATTGTTGACCGAGGCGTCTAGCCGAGGCCAACAAACATTGAGAGTCCGGGATGTTGCTTTTACTACGAAATCGCATTAAATATAATCGTAAATTAAAAAAGTTATATGAATGCATAACTGTTTTTGATATCATCTCATTTTCTATGAAACCGTTTCGTTGACATTGTTTGTTTATCATTGTTGATTAGTGTCACAAAACTGTCAGTTCGGTTAGTTACATATTGCTTAAAATATTTTAAATTATATTTAAAATGGACAGTGACGATGATGTCCAGAGGTGCAAAACGCCTCCAGAATTACTAAAACACTACTGCTAATTTGGTTTTAAATTTATTGCCAAATAAAATCAAGGCGCTAAATATGAATTTGCTTATATACGTTTTATGGATCATTCCCGTACACAGGTACGGAATAGTATATTCTGTAACAAGGTTAGAATGAAAATTCGATACGAGTGGAGAATTCCGAACGCGAGCGTAGCGAGCGAGAGGCACCTCGAGTTATCGAATTTTCATTCTAACCGTGTCGTGTAACAGACTGTATTTTCTCCACGACCATGTAATAATTCTGTTTAGGTATTTAAATTAAAATATGTAGCAAAACAATTAGAACGTCGCACTGACAAACTGAGTGACAGTTTTAAAATTCGCAGGGCAATCTATGTTTTTTTTTGAGCAATTACAGAATGTTATAGAATGTTATTCCGTCACTAGTTATAGAATGGAAATACATGCAAAACACATAAGAAGCAAGTGTTTCGGAATGAATATTCTATCTCAAGAGTGAGAATGAACACTTTCTATTATTAAAAATGAAGTCGGAATTATTACATTCATTAATGGTCGTGGAGAAAAAATATTCCCAGACAGTTGCTTGCCCAGTAACGGACTAAAATACAAGAATAGTGTATTTTGCGGCTCGAATTTGATCCGAGAACTAGACATTTACAAGCGATTTCAGAAGAAACACATTTAATTAGACTTCGGACGGTTGGGGTAAGATTATGTAAAAAAAGCAATTGGTCTTTGAGTTTAAGGGTGGGTTTGAGTCGGTCGGTGTAAAGAAAAAATTTAAATCCTAATTCAACGAGCCATCGTAAATGTGTTTTAAACAGAGTAGAAGTTGGTTGTTGCACGTTTAGGTTGGCTGAAAAAAAGATTATCATCATCATCAATACATAGTATAAAACAAAGCCGCTTTTTCTGTCCCTATTTCTCTTTGTATGCTTAAATCTATAAAACTACTTAACGGATTTTGATGCTGTTTTTTTTAACAGATAAAGTGATTCAAGAGGAAGGTTTATATGTATAATAACATCCATTAAATAGTAGAGAAATACTATTATTTTTGAAGTTTCCAATGTGATGTCGTTAATTATCAATTTTTTTCCGCTTACATTACAAACGCAGGCTGAACCCTACGAGATTTATTAAAATAATGTACTAATTATTTGTACACATTGAAAAGGTCTACAGAAAACTCCGGGATGGTATATGTCTATCTCTTATGGATATCCCACAATAACATTTTTTTGTCATTTACTTTTTACGACAAATAATGGCTAATTTTCGAAGCGATTTTAACCAATACAGCATTAATCCTTATCCAATTAAATAGCTTAAATACATTGTTGATTTCATATACATAGATCTATATGGTCCTTTACAGCACAAGATTTAAATGAATATTTTCGAAGAAATTACAGATTTAAAATTGCGGGACGTAGCGCTTGCGGTGGTGCTGGCCGGCCGGGGCTGCGGTAACGTGCTTATAAATAGCGCATCGGAGGCCGCGATTTTCCTTATAGCACTTTGAATTTTGCAGCGATCGGACGCGTTTATTACGAAATTAATCATTATGACGCTACCCTAAGGTGGCGCAGTTGATATCTCATATATTTAAAAGAGCAAAAGTTACTTACCTAATAACTATGACGCCACCGATAGGTGGCGCAGTTAATATATAATATACCTAACCGATAAATTACAAAGTACTATAAATAATAGTAAAAACTGGTAACTAACGAGAAAATATGATAAAAAATACAAAAAATTAATCGTAAAAATAAAAAAAAAATTGGAAAAAACATTAGTGTTAGGCGGTGCGAAGTTTGCCGGGTCCGCTAGTATGGTATATATGTATATTATGTAAAAATTCTGAGCATTGTGAATAATGCTATGAGATATCTTAATCATTTTGAGTTTATGCACAAATGTGGCTCAATAAAATATTATGCACATAACTTGTCAAAAACAATTCTATATTTCTTTTATTTTAGTATCCATAGGAAACTAGCTAAAATTATAAAATAATAGTAGTTTACGTAACAAGTCCTGAAAGTGGTCTTTTACTGGACAAGTAGGCAAATTGCAGGGCGAGCCACAGGCGAGCCTTGCAAGCCTGCGGGTCCAGTAAAAGCACTTTTGGGACGTATTACGAACAATATTTTTTTAAAACGGGCCTTGTTGTACCATAAATTTCATATTAAAAACAATAAAACAGTTAGTCTAAGATAGCGGTCAATTGGTTTCTATGGTAAGCGAGTTTTGTATCTATTTAAAACTATTTAAAACTATTTGTCATAATTTGACGTTTAGTTAAAAACGTAAAAATGGATATTCAAAATGATGCATCTGATTGTGTAGATGAAATTATACCGGAGGAATATGGTAACCGAGTTTTGTATCTATTTAAAACTATAAAATAACTTGTCATATTAAACTGATTTTCATTAAAGATAGGCCGGAGACTAAATAAAAATGAGTCCGGTAAAAGATTTTACCGGACTTGTCCGACAAAATGACATTTTCTGACATAAAAATAAATCGAAAAGTACTAATTTCTGGCCGGTTTTAAAAAATATATATTTTCAGTGAATTCTGCTTAAATCGGTAACCACTACATACGTATATTTAAATTTAATTATATCTTCATACTTTCCTAAATTAAATTAAAAACAGAAACTGTAATTTAACGTGAAGTAAAGTGGTTAAAACTATTTCCACTAAAACTGTTAAATTTGACGTTTTAAAAAATAGTAATCTAATTGTTTGGTAAAAGACAGTAAATGTCAGTAGATTTAATTTCATTGTAACGTAAATTTTATTTCAAACAAATTGCATGCTAGATGTGATAGCACAGGAAACCAACCACATCTTTTCATTAGAATTAATGTTTTTTGCTTAAATTTACGAGCTGTCAAAAATAACGATCGACGTAGGTACTTTTACCCGATTCTAGCAGTAATAATAAACGTAAAACGCCGATTTGAATTACTTTTGCTACCAGGTAATAAAGGTGGCGAACGTGCTGAAGAAATAAGTTAGACAATCTTGCCAATTCTAACTAAAAAAGGATACCCTTTAGTTTTTTTATAATAAAAAAATGTAAAAGCATGTACGAATCATTGAATAAACTGAAACAATGTTTAATAGTTAAACAAATAAAAACTAAGTTGCTTAAACCAACTTATTTATATAACAAAGAAAATAATACACAAAACTATGACCACAATAATTCAGAAAGTAAGTTATACTGTGACCTGATATAAGGCAAAACTAATGATAAGGAAAACACTTTATAATTTTGTAATAAATGATACGTATTTGTTTGTATGATTTTTTTCAAATAATAATGACCAACTCTGATTAACATCAGCCTTAACTCATTGCACAGAAACCGGAAAATGCCTTTTATTGGGTGACTAATAAATAACATTATCACCACAGTTTTTTAAATTATAATACAGATCGGCCTTTACTCAATATATACATTTTAACAATTTTAAATTAGTATCAAAACAAATAAGCTTTGCTTAAAATTGTTTATGATCTACGAGTTTAGAGCTTACCTCAAGCTTATAATATTTGGCAACCAAATATTAATATCGTTGCATGTGTGCTTAGTCTGGTAAAGGAACATAAGCATGACAGGTCTTTATTTTCCGAAGAATATTAAAAATAACAGCATTCATAAAATAATTTAACTGTCCACATTATAAGGGTTTATTTAAAAACAAAAACAACATATATATGTATTCGCTACCAATTCACAAAAGAATATTCGCATTCCCTTGCTATAAACTTCTTAGATTTGTATCTGAAAACCGATACTGGATTGATTTCTATATAAGTGTTAAAAATCCAATTCAAACGACTTATCTGTTGATAGGTTGTCAAAATTCGCAATGCGTGTGGACGTAGCAGAAGATGTAAGTAACAATGGCAGCTAATCTGGAAAGCTAGAAGTGTGTGACGCTAGTAACTTTGGCAGTCATATTAGCTGTAGGTAATTGGATTAAGTTCGTTGTTTATTTTTTTACATTTCTGTTACGCAACAAATTTTTTAATTCTGTAACAGCTCAACTACCGTATTTTTTTATTATTTCTCTACAAAATTAAATAAAACCAAAATCAAACTCGATATATCTACTACAATAGCAATGCATGCGTTTGTTGGAAATGTTTGACCTTTAATCACACTAGCGATGTCTAACGGGAGCAAAAGCGTGTATGAGTGCTAAAAAGTTATTTATGTATTAAGAGCAAAAAATTATCGGTCTAAGACGTTCTGGCGCGACCGATCTGGCGCGACCGATTTGGCGCGGCCGTACTGGCGCAGGTCCGTTCGGGCGCAGACCGCTTCGAGCGCAAGGCCTATCTGGCGCAGGTACGTTCTGGCGCAAGGACTTTATGGCGCACATTATTATTTTTATTTATATTTCGCACATTAACCAATAAATTAGTTACATTTCAGTCAAAAATTGTATTTTATTAAAACATGTTTCGAGAGTTCATATATCATTATTAAAGCTCGGATTATAGGCAAAATGCCTTTTTTTGCCTATTATAGGTATTTTCTGTACTTTTTATCTTTTTTCGTAAATTCTGCCAATATGTGTTTTTTTAAAAAAAATTATGCTACTTCCCACGATATTATTTTATTGCTTAACCTTTCTGTAATAAAACTTTGGGTCAATAATAAAATATCAATGGTTTTTTATTATAATAGATTGTAAAGTTCAAAAAAATTGTATACAACCGAAAGGCCATAAACTGAACCTCTTAGAATCTCTGGAGATTAATAAATATATGTAAACATTCTAAATTGCTTTTAAATGACCAACCAGATTTTAACAAATTCACCCTTACTTAATTTTTTTTTACCTAAGTGGGAAGTTTCGAATCTGGTAAATATAAATATAATTTGAATTATTAAGTTTGTATTTATTCATTTTTTGTACGAAGCAGTTTTGGTTTGTAGCTTATTGTTCAGTTTATGTCTATACTTCTATACGGTGTTAAAAATGGAAGTACAAATTAAAAGCAAACAAGGACGCGAGAAGTTTTTCGAAAATGGATTTTTGTATGTATTTGATAGAAACAGTGCGTGTGGAACAAAAAAGTTCTGGCGTTGCGATAGAAAGGGTGATGGTTGTCGTGTGAGAATACATACACAAGATGGCACAACAGTGAAAAGTATAAACCATCACACACATGATAGTTCAGCTGCTACTGTTGAAGTCCTTAAGATCAAAACTCAAATTAAAGATAGAGCCACGTCTACAATGGAAGCGCCTGCTCAAATTATTAATCATGTTTTGGGATCTGACGGTAAAAATGTGCCAAGAAGTGTCTTAGCATCATTGCCCGTGCAAACAGCATTAAAGAAGATGATCAGACGGCAGAGAAATGAAGTAAATGGAGCACCGCCCGTTCCACGAAGCTTGGAAGAACTAGAAATTCCAGAAAAATACAAAACCATTGTGGGAAGAAATAACGTGGAAGAAGATTTTCTTCTGGCAGATAGTGGAGCATTTAAAGGTACGTTTGACTGCTAATTTATGCTTTATTCCTTTAAATATGTAACTAATTAAATAAAATTTGTCATATTTAATTATTTACATGATTAATTTTATATTATTATAATAATTCATTCATTCATTTTGTAGAGTATTCTGATATTAAATTTTTATATTTTTTAAAGCCAATAATTCTTAAATTAAAACATGTTTTGGAAGTAGACTTTTGTATTATATAAGTTTATGTTTTAAAATATTATCTAACTGTATATGAAAATTGTACCATATTTCCGAAACATGTTTTAATTTAAAAATAAATTGAGTTTATTGGCTTTCAAACATATGAAAATTTAATATAATTATTTTTAATGGGGAATAAATACAGGTTTATTATTCGAATTTACTGTAAAAAGACTCACAAAGTCCTAGTAGTACGATCATTAACACACGCATCTGCCCACATTTCTACCAGAAACAAGCCGTTTTTACATAATATACAGGATATCCCAATTCTCACCATTGGGATATCGGAAACCATAAGAGATACCTACAGAGTTGCTTAAATGAAGAAAGTTTTGTTTATATCAAAACCAAGTTTTACCGTTTTCGAATTATTAAAGTAAAACGTTTTTTTTTTTAATTTTGTCCGATATCTTGAATTTTAATAACTTTATAATTTAACATTATTAGCAGGGTTTTTAAAAATACTTTTTTGAAATTATTTAAATACAAATAGAAACACAATTAATTTTTTTTTATTTTAAATACTATTTAAATACATCTTGAACAATTGTATTTAAATTTTTATAAAGATTTTAATGGTTTAATTATTTTGTACATTAGGTACATTAAGAATCAGTACACTTCAAGTTTTGATTTTATTTTTCACCGAGGGCCTACTGTTTCCCGGTGCTATTTTCCGCGGGACCGTTTTTCCTGCATTCAATAGTAGTATAGGTTATGAAAATTTTGTATCAATTATTTTTGTATCTTTGCAGATGTATCTATGACATAATGTATTGTTATGTGTTATTATTTTTCCAGATTTTACGTGAATCCAAACAGTGGTTCATCGATGGAACCTTTCGTTCTACTCCTCCACTATTCTACCAAGTGTACGTCATTCTAGCAGAAAAATTAGGTGGGGTTCATCCAATAATATATGCTTTACTGCCAAATAAACAAACTGAAACATACAGACGTCTCTTGGATATGTTGCTTGAACTAGAAGTACACTTAAATCCACAGCGAGTTTCTTGTGATTTTGAATTGGCTGCAATAAATGCTTTCCAAGAAAAATTCCAAGACGTTCAAATGCAAGGCTGTTTCTTTCACTTGGTCAAGAATTTTAAAAAACATCTTGCTGAAATAAATCTTTTGGGTAGATACCAGAACCAACCGGATTTTGCCAACATGGCAAAAATGATAACTTCGTTGGCCTTTGTACCTATCGAAAATCTCGATGAGGCGCTAGAGAGTCTTACAAAAGAAATTCAACCAGAATTGTTGCCAATGCTCGATTGGTTCGAAGATTTTTATGTGGGGCGACCAAACAGACGTGGAGGTGGGAGAAGACCACCTATGTTTCCACCAACTTTATGGTCTGTTTATGGAAGGGTTACCAACGACATTCAAAGAACCAACAATTTTGCTGAAGCTTCTCACAGGAGGCTTCAAACGGAGTTATCGATGGACCATCCATCAATTTGGTCATTTATTGATCTATTGAAGAAGGTGCAGGTCTCAAGAGATATGTATGTTGAACAATTAATAGCCGGACACGCACCCCCTAAAAAACTTAGAAAATACATTGAATGTGATAATAGAATTAAGAATAAGTATTGTAGAGAATTTCAATAATATAGGAGTGATAGAATATTTAAGAGGATTATCCTATAATTATAATATGGATGCCTGAATCATTATTATTAGTTTATTTTTTTAGTTTGATTTGTGATATTTTTAAAAATTTTATCTTATTAAATTTCTATAATCTAGTTTACTTATTTCGCTTATGCCATTTTTAATATTGGCAATAATAATTTCTGTTGACATTTTAACTTCTTCATATGCATTTTTTTCTAACTTAAATGCATCAGATCAGTCTTTTAAAACGTTCCGATTTTTAAAGAGATCCTTTCGCCGCCAATGTTAAATAAAAAATATTAGATTATGAATAATTTTTTTTTATAGCTAAAGACCTTATTTATCAAATTGTGAAGTTTTAATTACACCTTACTCTGCAAATTTTTGAAAAAAAAATGTTTTAAAATGTTCGTATTTGTACAAAGTCTTATGAGAAAGTAAGACCTTAACGATATTTCTCGAATTATACTATTATCCAATTAGATGGAATAAAGAAAAACTGAAAATTAGATTTTTAAAATAAACAGGTTCCTTTTTTTGCAATAAAATATATCAGTCACTGGCCAATTTACTGAGAAATTAATAATTAAAAATCACAAAAAATCTCAAGTAACCTACATTAAAATGGAGTCAAAACATTTGGCAACGTTGCGTAGCGCGCGAACTTCAAACCATTGAATACCTTCAATGTAAACTTTTCTTTTTTTTTGCACTTACAGCATTATCACACCATTGTTTACGTTTAAGACTCACAAATTTACCAGCATCCTTGCCACGATACATTCGAATATTATGATTAATCATTTTTATTTAATTTACTCATTCACCACATTGACAGGTTTAGTATATTACTTTACGAGTGGAGTAAATTGCATATTACAGCGAGTGTGTTAGGCCCATGAGCGAGCTTGCGAGCGAAGGGGCTAAAGAAACGAGCTAAATATGCAATTTGTTCCTCGAGTGAAGTACTATTCTTTACCCACGACTTACCAAATGGTTTTGTATAAAATATAAACTTTAAATTTTGACAAAAATATTCGATTTCGCAGACAGTTCTGTCTAAGAAATGTCAAATGTTAGTTTAATTGAATAAAAACTGTAGGTAACCAACATAATAATACAGGTTTCTATTTACTTACTCCACTAGTTTAGTAAATGAAACTATAACAAAACTCCTTAATAATTTGACACTTACTGACAGAGTTATAGGTTAAAAAATACGCAATTTACTTATGAGTTGTGGGTAAAAGCTTATACGTGGTTAAGGTTATATTGTGTGGATAAAAATACAAACAATCGAGAGACAGCGTTGTCAAATCACGGACAGGGTATTAACAGCTGATTTACAAAAGTCAAATTAACTTTTGTATTTTACTATTTTTTTTTTAATTTTTAAAATTAATGTATTGTAATTATTATGTAATGTAATTATTATTGTTATTAACAAAGAAGCAGAAAAAGGAATAATATAAAAAAGTTAAATCAGTATCCTGTCTTAATAGTATCCTATGGAACAAAAGTATTACAAAGGAGAGGAAAATTAATATATACAATTCTTTAGTAAAAAGTAGTTTATTATATGGATCAGAGAATTGGAGATTAACTGAAAAATATAAGAAAAGAATAGAAGCGGTGGAAATGGATGTAATGCGAAGATTACTCGGCATTTCAAGAAGAGATAGAGTTCGAAATGATACCATTAAAGAAATGATGGGCATGGAAGGAAGTATTTCTGACGACATTGAAGCAAAACAATTAACGTGGTATGGACATATTCAAGGGATGTCAGAAACGAGGCTCCCTAAACAAGTGATGAACTGGCAACCGACAGAACGTCGGAAAAGGGGATGACCAAAGATAAAATAAATAAATAAAAGAGGTACCCATTATAGTATATTAAAATAAAACTTAGACTATTATTGTATGAAATATCACTTATTGAATTTCGAATACTTAGAAAGAATGGAAACAAGAATATTTTGAATGACATTACGAAAAAATTAAAAAAATTACATAAAAAGTGAAATAATTACTAAGCGTCGTATAGCTCAGTTATTAGAGCGTTACCGCGTAGAGGTAAAGGTTGTGGGTTCGAATCCTACCAGATGAGACAATTACAATTTCTTCTTGATGTCATTTAATATATTCTTATTTGCATTCTTTATAATTTTTAAAGTGTATGTTTTATTTAACTATATGATATTTTTAAACATGCGATGATATAGTTAAAATAGATGGTCTATAGATTACAAATAGGTCGACTGTCAATATAGACAACAAAAATTATCTACACATACCATAATATAGTATTATATGTTACAAGCTCGGTAGGTGACTTATTAGAGTACGAGTTAGTTTACGGACGAGGCGACGTAGGAGCCGAGTCTGGAAATAAAAACAAGTACTGTAATAACACCTAACGACCATGTATCGTATTATATTTTATTTCATTCTGTTTTTATAAATTATTAAATTTATAAAAATTTTAAAAATAGTTCGTAACTTGACTAGTTACGTCAAATTACCTTAACTGTCAGTTACTCTTAAATATTTTAAAATTTTTGTATTTATTGTTAATTCGTTTTTAAATTAAAATAAAATAAAAAGTAAGTAATTAATTATGTTATTTTTATTTTATAGTCATTATAGTGTTTTTAAATGTTATAAATTTAAAGTAATTGTCTTCCCTTAAGCAATCAAAGCAGAGTTGCTAGGCAACACATTACAGTACATGATACCGTAATGTCTTACTTACCGGCGCCAAATTGATTATAGGAAAGTTGATTTACTGGACAGGATGAAATAAAATAATCTTTTTAATTTTAATGTTTTTGTAATTCTATGTGATCGTAGGAAAAATCATGTGTGCAATACGTGCTGAAAATTTTTATACGCTTTTGATTGATTGCTGCGTTCCGCTATCGCTTAGCGCAGCATATTTTTATATGAAGCAGCAAAGTAGCACTTTCTGCTCTTAATACACAATACCTACTATAATTGATAATGTTATGACAGTTTTTTAAAGTATTTTGATGAACATGTGATTTGACTGCAATAACTGCATCTTTAGGCGCCGGAAAACGTTGACCAAGCTTTTTATTTTTACTTTATAGAAATAAAAAAAATAATTAGGTAAGTGACGAATTAAAACTGTAGGTACCACGGATAATACAATGAGTTAATGTGTTAATATTTTAAGCAAATGTGTAAGAGCTTGCATTGTCTTGATATCGATTAATTCTTATTCTGCGAATATTTTTTCTTATTTTACCGAACACTTTAGCCTTAGCCCAAAAATTTATGGTGTTCCATTCAGAACTGACCGTTCTACGTTCCACTAATGTCATAGTGGCGACATGTCCAGTTATTGCAAAAAAATCGAGACCAAGTGCTTTGCGTGCTTAAATTTGACTTATCTTGAAAGCGCCCTACAATCGATTGTTGTTTAATGTTGGATTCGCAAGAATAGATTTATTCATTTCATTTTTTCATTTATTTATTAATCCAATAAGATACACAAATACATGGATATAGGACAAGTCTATACATACAAAAAAAGACAGATAAAATCAGAAAAATTAATCAGAAGAAGACAAATTAAAATTCAAAAAGAAAAGAAAAGAAACAATATGAGCATTAGCAAATCATACATTTAAATTTTAATTTTTGACTGAAAAAATTCTTTCAGGGAATAAAAGGGATTTTTAGCTAGTAAATTTTTTAATTCAATTTTTAATTTTTTCACTGCTTGTTTTAAGTTCATTATTTTTTAGATGGTTATAAACATTTATCCCCATAATTTTGGGACTATCATTTTTTAATTTTAGGGTGTGGCTTGGCAAGTTGAGCTTATTATACCCCCATAAAGGTGGCTGACCCAAAGTGGAGAAATTTATTGAAATTTATATCAAAATTAGGTGCTTTTTAGGTGCTATTTAGGTGCGCAAAACAAAAATTAGGTGCACTAACCGTTTTTGAAATATTTACGAAACACCATGGGACCGCCAGCCTTTAACAACCTAGCTGACCCATAATAAAAAAAAACAAAAACTAGGATTGAATAATCTTTAAATTAAGTGCTAATTAAGTGCTTTTTAAAACACGAAACATAAAATAAAAAATTTAAAAATTAAACGTATTAAAATTGAATATATTGATTGTGTATGGCAAAATGTCACATTTCTTCTTACACTTTGAACCAAAATGGACATCTGTAGCTTAAGAACAGTTAGAAATCGGTAAAAATTTTTTGTCCCGTAATTTTTTTAATGGATAATTCGGAAGGTCACCACTAAAATTTTTTTTTAACTCGGACCGCTGAGCTGAGACTTGCAACCGGTCATTTCCGAAAATGATGATTAATATAAAATTCACTTTGTCGGAGATTTAAGTGCTCATTAAGTGCAATAGTTTCACGAGCAAAATAAATATATATATATAATATATATATATATATATATATATATATATATATATATATATATATATATATATATATATATATATATATATATATATATATATATATATATATATATATATATATATATATATAAAATATATATATATATATAAAATTTATCGAAATTCACATAGTCTGAAACTCTGAACATGATAATCTGTGATCAGAGAGAGACAGTTCATTCGAAACTCTCTAATCTTTTACATGATCTTTCACATAAAAATAATACTAATTTCGACTTTTTTAGATTTTATTATTACATTTTTAAAATTAAGACTTTGTTAAACCAAACTGCTTTTGGTCATTATCCACATGTTATTATCTTTTTAATAATATAAGTAGTCTTTAAGGTCAAAATCATCATAAATCTAAAATACCATCTGTTTAAATAGTATGAATATTATAGATTATAGACCGGAACTTGATATCGGAAATTATAGTTGTTTAATATTAATAGTCTGCTTTAATATTATTAAAGTAATAAAATTCTTTGTTGTAGTGACCATATTTTTTTATTTATCATAATTATTATTTGATACTGATATAAATAATCCTTTTTATGTCTTACAAAATATGGTTCATATACAGGGTGTCCCAGAATTAACTACGGAAACTTCTTATACGTATTCCTTGATGACAAATAAGTAGGGTCTTTCCTATAAAAAAAATTTTTTTAGAGACTCCTGTCAGAGTTATAACCCTTTAAAGAGGGGTGGTAAAATGTGCGCTACTTGATCGCAATACACGATACTCAATTGACATGGTCCTACTTTTTATTTTTTTACTCCAAACCGAAACGATTTCGCAAAAAACGACAAGGAACAAAAAAGTTTCTAAATAATCAAAACTTCCTAAAATAATTTTTTGTTATTGCAAATATTAATTGCTAAGAAAGTTACAAAAAAAAAATTAAGAGGGGTTCCTTGATTTGCACCCTTAGAATGGGGTAGGGCAGGTGAAAAGTGGCAGGAGAAATGCGTCTTTATAAAAATGATGTTCACCCAAATTTTTAATTTTTTATCTTGGACCAATCAGAAGATATTAAATTAAAACCGTATTTTACCACTCCTCTTTAAAGGGTTATAACTCTGAAAGGAGTCTCTAAAAAAATTTTTTTTATAGGAAAGACCCTACTTATTTGTCATCAAGGAATACGTATACGAAGTTTCCGTAGTTAATTCTGGGACACCCTGTATATAGTAATTAATAATTTCGTTGATTAAAGAAGTAGGAACCTACATAAGATTAATGTTATTAATAATTTCCATACACAAAGGATAAAGACTTTAAGATTTATATTTTAAATTTTTAAGTGAAAAGAGATGTTTGGCAACAATGGTGGAAAGCTTACTGCAATGTAACGAAACTTATTTAATACCGATGTTCTGAGCTTACGGACGAAATAATGGGCATCATCATAGAAACTTTTATGGCCTTTATAATCTTAACGGCCGAATCTTTTTTTTAGAATTAGTCGTAAAGATCACAAAAGATAAGTGTAACTTACTATAACAACTTTTTATTAAGTACAAAAAAAATGAGTTAACACTTAAAGTGTTATTATGGCAATAAAATTAAACTACAAATTGCATTGTTCGCTTGTAAAAGTAAATTTTGCTTAAACTTTAATAAAGGTCTTAACTAGTTGGTACAACGATTTTTATAAAATCTTTAATTTAATAATCAGTATTGAAGATATTTATTTACCATTGTTTCTATGGGGTACAAAGTGTATATTTATTATCTAAAACTATAGAATTTTAGTTTAAAGCATACATTTAAAAACTTTATCTATACTAAAATCGTATTCAGAATTCATAACTTTAATACAATTACTCAGCACCGTTAAAACTTTCTTTGGTTAGTGTTTTGAACAGAAAACTATACAAACTGTTACTATAAACGATTTGGAGTACAGTATAGAAAATCATATATTTGAACTGCTGCCATATAGAAACTTGTTTAAATTCAAAGAACATTTCGGATTATTTGGTATCGCAGAAATTCAACATATATCTTGTGTTGAATAGAATCTATTTTACCACAAACAATTTTTATTGGCGAACTCGCTTGAGGTTTCTCGATAGTGGCATGTTTTAATTTTTTTATTTGATCACAACTAATAAGGATATATAAATATGTTTTCATGCAACTTTTTTATTCTTCGATTTTTTTTTGGTTATCTAAATTTTTACAAAATGTTTACCTATATCTTAAAATTTAGTTTAATTAAAGTTTAACAAGATATTAACTAGTTACGTACTCTAGCCGACAAAGTAGTAGCTGTCTTTTAATTGGTGAATGTAGAAACAATTTTCATCCAGCGGAACGTATTCTTAAAAAGATTGCCCAATATGAAGGACTAATTTAAGAGAGCTTCTTCGAAAATTTGAAGAAACAGCTAGTGTTCAAGACGCTAAACGATCTGGTCGCCCAACAATAAGTGATAATAAAAAAAATTGGCATAATTACAGAAATGGTAGTAAACCTACTTCGTTTACGGCCCAAGCTGCGTCTATCTGTGAAATCAGTAAAAGAACAGTACAGCGACTGTAAAAAGATACATAATTTCCAAATAAAGTTAATGTTTTAGCAGGTATTTTACGAAACCATATAGTTGGGCCTGTTTTTTAAAATCTTAACTTAACTCGTGTATCTAGAGATGGTACAAAACGCAATTGAGCTGTTAATTCTTAAAATTCTAGAAAACAATCCAGATTAATTTGGCAACTTGGAAATAACGTTTTAACAAGATGATGCTCCTGTACACTATTATTGTGCAGTAAGATGTTGCCTAGATGAGAAATATCGTGGCAGATGGGTAAGACGACAAAGTTTGATAAAATGACCAGCTTATTGGTCACCTGAATTCACAACATTAGCTATTTTTCTGTGGGGGTACTTGAAATCTACGCTATAGCACCCGACAGTATTGAAATTTTAAAACAACAAAGTGTTGAAGAATGTAGGGCAATTTCTTCCAACACATTTGAACGAGTACGACAAGAGTTTAGCAAAAGAATACATTACTGTCATCAAATAGGGACAGAATGTAACGGTCAATTAATTTTTAAAAATAATATCACGTTAGAACAATTTTACAAGCTCTGCCGCGCAAAAACTAATTAATCATTATATCCACGTGGAATCTACGAAAAAAATGTTACAGTGTAACTGCCGCAAAGTTGGTACTCTAACTCACGTCAACGCCTCTACACACCCCCAAATAGAACATTCATCTGTGGATGCATTTACCGACGTGTTGAACAGCTCTTGTGGTTTGTGGTCCTTTGCGGTAGATCTTACACAGCAGCAGATGCGTTCATTTAGCTTCGTTTTTTTCGCACGGATCAAAGGGAATCAAAGCAAGCGCCCTTTGGCGGCGTCTGTCCACGTCCGACGACGCCTCAGTTTTGGAGTTCCAATTGATAGTACAAGCGTGATTCTTGCAGTTATTTTTTAACTGGTAAAGTAATAGTTACAAGTACTACATAAATAAATAGCTGCGGCAACTACCATCTCAACTTCCTTTTTTTTTAATCTTGCGTGGCAAGTTGCGTCTCTGACTACAAACTGAACGACCTACAAATAGGGACACGGAAAACGTATCGATATATTTGATATCTGGTATTTTTCTGTCGACACCGATAATTTTGTACTCGAAAATTTTAATTCGATACTTCTCTTCATACTAGTACTCTTTGGCAGGTATCGTATCTCCTATCAAATAGATCTAATTCAATTTAATAATCAAAGCTTATTTTATATTAAGGTATTTATTTAATAGAATATTGTGCACAGTACATGTGTAGGTATCATGGGCTTAATAGTATATATCAGTTCATTTTTTTTTAGCATAATTGAGTCAATTTTTTTCATATAATGACAAAAATACTAGAAATATGAAAGTTTTGTCTTTTTTTGACGTGAATCGTTTTTGTCATTTTCCGAAAATATTGACAAGTTGCGTCTCTGACTACAAACTGAACGACCTACAAATAGGGACACGGAAAACGTATCGATATATTTGATATCTGGTATTTTTCTGTCGACACCGATAATTTTGTACTCGAAAATTTTAATTCGATACTTCTCTTCATACTAGTACTCTTTGGCAGGTATCGTATCTCCTATCAAATAGATCTAATTCAATTTAATAATCAAAGCTTATTTTATATTAAGGTATTTATTTAATAGAATATTGTGCACAGTACATGTGTAGGTATCATGGGCTTAATAGTATATATCAGTTCATTTTTTTTTAGCATAATTGAGTCAATTTTTTTCATATAATGACAAAAATACTAGAAATATGAAAGTTTTGTCTTTTTTTGACGTGAATCGTTTTTGTCATTTTCCGAAAATATTGACATTTGACATTACAAATATGTATAACAATTTTGACATGACACTAGGTATACGAGTTTGACAACTTTTGATATTTGATCTTTTATTTTTTTTACAGTTTTGACATTTGACGAAACAACATTGATAACTAATTTGACAATTAAGATTTGATGTTCAAATTTTGTCGCTTAAATTGTGACAGTCTTTGACAGATTATGTTGACATTTTAATATTTAACAGTTAAATTTTGACAATATTGACATTTTACGAAACAATTGTGATAAGTAGTAAACAAATTATTGTTAGATATTTGTCTTGGGATTATTAAAATTTAGAAAATATAGAACAAGAAAATAACAGGTATTGTAAATAAACACACTATCATGTATCTCTATATTAACTCGAGTATAACAATGTAAATGAACTTTTTTTTGATACAATGAATCTTTTTTGTACTACATATTTAACTAAATACTACAATAAAATATTTAATAGTCCAACATCTTGCTGTAAGCTGTCACTTATCCCTATCTTAACATTGAAAAGTGCAAGCATCGATACCTTCGGGTATCGATAAATTTATTTCAATACTTTTATAAGGATAAAACTTTTTTTCCGATTATACTCATGCATAAAGTATCGAAAATTTTGGTTCAATATCGTGTCTCTATCTTCTGACATGTAGTCGGCTAGTGGTGATACCTCTGCTGATGCATAAGTCAACATCTTCGATGTTTAGAGGAGCGATAAGACGTAAGGACCAATCCAGTATTTATAAGATAGAAATGATGTTCATATTGAGAAGAATTCAACTTTTTTACATATTTCTTTTAATATGATAAGCGTTTTGTCACATATAAAATTTAGAGTTTATTTTTTTATGTATTTTATACTTGTTAACTTAATTTTAACAAATCTGTTTTATTAAAACAGGAACATATGCTGCATAGATTTCGCACTTAACTAACACGAAGTCGAAATAGAAGGATCCACTAACGCAGAATTTCCTAATGATATTAACGTCGCATATAAGTTTGGTTATACAGAAGTTCCAGGTCGAAACTTCTCTAATCTAATCTGTTGTATCTCCAGATGGATATACATACCTCACATCGTTTCTCTACCACTCGCATCTATTTAATCCAAACTAATTCTCCTTCTAAGTTGTGCGATAAACATTATTGAATATATATTGGTTGTGTTTTCCTAGAAACATTGCACATGCAGATTTCGGTGCAGAAATTGTTCTATTGTTTTGCGGAATTGGATCCAGGATCGAAGTGAGCACTAGTAATAGATTGACCAAACTCAAAGTTTAGTAAATTTTTAACAGAGTTGTCTTAAGAAGTACCAAGGCATGATGATTTTAAGTAAAATTGTTAAAAAATTATAATTTTAGTTATAACAAAAAAAAAATACTACCAAAAATTTGTATATTTTTATGTTTTCATCCAGGATCTTAAAATATTCTGATGATAATGCTAATATGTCTTTAAGTCTATGTTTGTGACTATTTATTGTTTTGTAATACGCATTAAAACTGCTTAGTTAAAGCGAAAATAGTTTAAGTTTATATGGATAAAACCAAATAAACTTCGTTTTAAAGACAATAAATTTTTATTGCCAGAAAATAAAAAGTATATTGGAGGACTAGATAACTACCTAATTATTTTTAAGACATTTCATATAGAATTTTAAACTTTAAAATTGGATAAACTGCGTTAAGAAAAAATAAAAAACTTATCACATCCGGTACAACTCGAACTTGATATTTGACTCTAGCCGGTAACGCCTATAAAATGGCATAACTTGAAACTCACAATTACATCTACGAGTAGCAGGAGAGCTAGAGCCAAAATTTCACCGTCATTCGTAATAAGACATTTCTCCTTTGCCACATGTGCATTTAATATAGTTATTTACGTTTTCGCTCAGGTGGAAACCCTAGTGAATCCAGGGATAGCTATAAGGGGTGAAAGTTGCCAATTTTTACGAAAAATATTCGTCATCGATAATTTTCCCATTCGAAGGTAATAAAACGACAATTTGAGATCCCGACGGGCGGACACCTGAGTGGATACAAAGGAAGTGGCAGAGAGGGGTAAAGGGTGCACTTTTTCATCTACCTAGCTGTCCACCATTTTAGATTTATGCTTCCCAAGGGGTCAACATTACGTGGTAGAAATGGTGGACATATTATCGAAATTGATTTTTTGCCCAAATTTTGGCCCTCTTTACCCTTGTCAGCCACCTCCACTCAGGTGTCCACTAGTCAAAATTACAAATGGTTGTATCATCACCTTGGACTGAAAAAATGTTCATCCATATTATTGACTCCCGTAAAAAATTGGCAACTTACACCTCTTTCAGCCACCCCCTGTATCCACTAAGGTGTCCCCCTGAGCGGGAAGGTAAATACCTAAAACAGATGAAATTCTGGTTTCAGCTCTTAGACTATTCTGCACGAGGCGAATATCGGCTAAGAATATAAAAAAAATTGTAAAATCAATTTTTGAAAACACATTTACCAAAACCGGGTTAAGGGCATGGAAATCGAATTGTTTATTATATAGGTTAAAAGCATTTGGATATATGTTTTAATAAATAATGATAACATTATTGATTGATTTCGATATTGACAAACGTTAAGCCGGAGTAATATAACAACCTTGTTTCGTTTCTATAAAACGGCACTGATTTCGGGCTTTGGATCTAATAGTTTACCAAAGCCAATTTTACGGCAGCTAGTTTGGAACAATCAATGACCTATAAATTATTGACGGTGGTAATGGAACACGATTTGTTAATTGAATACAGTGGTGAATATTAGAAATACCTAGAAAATGATAAATGCTTTCTATAGTTTGTGTTTATATTATTCTTTTATTTTAGTTTATTTTAAAATAAATTGAGTTAATTTCGATTTATTTGAAAATAAGTTTTATTACGTTATATTTGTTATATCCGATCATAAATGAAGAGACAAACAAACGTTAAGAGCAAAGCTCGTAGTCGTAAACAAAGATAATAAAAACCCGTCTTGATATTTAACTGCGTTATAATCAAAACTGAAAGAAAATCAATAAAATGACATTTTAATCATCGGCTTTCTTCTTATTGTATCTTAATTTCGTTCCGATTACTTCTTTGAGTAATTAAATTGGAACTATACTCAGCTTTGTTCTGAGATTTAGTTTCTTTTACAATTGATCTTACCGGAGGTTGTCAACTGGGCCACGCACCTTTAATTTACCTTGTCAGCTGAGTCAGCGGGTAAAAGTTGAGAATTAGGATTAACAGGTAGGTACACGAGGGTTTGAGTATGAATATTATACCTAATTTAAAATTATTTAAATACATTAATAATACCAATTTAATTTAAAATAAATTTAATAACATAGGTAAAGTATATGCACTGCTTAAAGCATTATGAAATACAGTCGTTAGACCACCTCTTCTCTACACCCTGTGTAAAACTAAATAATCCTTTTTAACTAATTTTATTGTTGTGAAATTATCACAGTAACACAACCTACCAGGAACGACTTAAAGGCAAGACAACTTAATCTACATAATCAACTCATCGTATAAACGTGAAAATTAATAAATTTTGCCAAAGATAAGAACAAGTGAAAAACTTTTAATCAAATGGAAACATCTGTAGCGTACTTTTAACCAATAAAACTCACAAATTTAGAAACATTTGAACAGATTTTAGTCTAAGTCTAAAGTCGTTTGATTAGATTAGTATTGTTACAAAATTATTTATTTTACTTCAAAGTGTGAACCCTTGCCATTGAATCCACGTAAGTCAAATTTACCTTTATTGTATGAAACAATATTCCGGGGGTGGCGGGGTGGTGCAGTGAAGGTGGGATGGATGCAGAAGCTTGAGTGGCTGACCGCTACTAGGCTTCTGGATTCATCCCCCGAATCGGCAGGACCCTGGTGTAATAGCCTCCCAGTGGCACACCCCGGGCAACGGCAAGCTGGGAGAGGGCCCGATGTCCCTCCCTCATCTTACGGCTAATAATTACACCTGGTAGTGGGCAGCAGCACTACCAGTACCGGCATGGGCAAAACCGGTTCAGGTTCGCCTAAACTTGGAGGCCCATGCCAGATCTGAACACCCGGACATGAAGTTAACCGAGGCAGAAGCCAACAAAATCAAGGGGGAGCTGTCCAGGCGTGCCATTCGTGGCAAAGACGTCAGGATAAGCCGCTGCCATCTTGAAGGCGAAGCCTTGGTGGTTGGTTGTGCCAACGCAGCCACAAAGGATTGGCTGAAGAAGCAAGTCCAGGAGCTAAGTCCCTTCGGGGGAATAACGCTCCAGCTTGCCCCAGCCAGAAACCTTGTGAAGGCTGTAAAGGTTACAACATTTGTTCCTACCTCAACGGGGGCAACAACCAAGAAGGACGCGATGCTGGGACTTAAGCTGCAGAACGGCCTAGACACAGACCACTGGGCGGTCGTTGGGGGAAACTCAAACCCTGACGGCCAATTCCTAGTCATCATAATTGATGACAACTCCCTGCAGAAGCTGAAGTTTCTTGCGATGCGCCCATTTCTGGGCTGCGAGAGGGTCACCTTCAGGCTGCATGGTAGTAAAGATCCCCCTAAGTAGAGGATGGTTAAGGTGCTCCAGATCAACCTCCAACACAGCAGAGCGGCTACGGCTACGCTCTGCCAGAAGATCCTGGCCGACCGCATAGGCGTGGCTCTGATTCAGGAGCCATGGACCGCAGGAGGCAGAATCATGGGGATGAGCACCGCGCAAGGTGAGTTAATATACGAAACTGACAGTGACAAACCTAGAGCTTGCATATATGTCAGTAGAGATATTAAGACACTGAAAATTACTAATCTCTGTTCCAGGGACTGTGGCGTTGCAGAGATATACGGGCAGATAGGTGACGGTTACGTCAGAATCCTACTTGCTTTCGTATACCTGCCGTATGACTCCCGGGAACCACCACCGACCAGAGAAATGAGGATGGTGATTGAATACGGAGTCAGGGAAAGGAGACACCTGTTGTTAGGCTGCGACGCCAACGCCCACCACAAGGCCTGGGGAAGCAGTGACATCAACGAAAGAGGTGAGTGCTTGTTAAGCTTCATAGCTGAATCTAATTTAGTTATATTGAACAAGGGCTCCAAACCAACCTTTAGGCAGAGGAGAGGGGTAGCACTAAGGGAAGAGGTTTTGGACGTAACTTTGGCTAGCAATTATGCGGCGACAAAAGTTGCAAACTGGAAGGTATCCGATGACCATTCGGCGTCGGATCATAGTTACATTGAATTTACTATAGGCTCGATCTGTACAAAAGAGACCTATAGGAACGTAAGAAGGACAGACTGGAACCAGTACCGGGAGGTGCTAGGGGACAGACTAAACCAACTAAAAGACATAAAAGGGTACGGAGTGGAGGGTATGGCGAATTCTCTGAACGAGGCCATATTAAGCTCGTACCATGAAACCTGCCCAGAGACTGTGAAGAACACACGCAGGCAAGCCTGCTGATGGAACAGTGGGTTAGAAGCCCTGAGGAGGAAAGTTCGCAGACTGTATAATGCTGCAAAGCGTACAGGAAACTGGGACAACTACTCAAGGGTGCTCACTGTATATAACAAAACAATAAGGAGAGCTAAGAGAGAGTCATGGAGAGAATTCTATCAGAACATTGAAAGTGTTCCTGAATGTGCAAAGCTCCATCGAGTCCTAGCTCGAGGTCAAACCACTCCTTTAGGCACAATGCTTAAAGAGGATGGTACATATACGGACGGCCCAGAAGAAACGCTAGAGTGCCTTTTAAGCGCTCACTTCCCAGGGTCCGTACAACCGCAGAACACAGTCCAAAATGATGTGGAGAGAGGGACTAGGATGCGGACGATAAAGGAGGACTGGGATTGCGCTAAGGCTGTGATCACCTTTACGGGCATTAAATGGGCTCTTAGGGCATTTCAACCATTTAAAACTCCTGGTACCGATGGCATCTATCCTGTGTTCCTGCAGGAAGGTGGGGACCAGTTGATACTCCCCTTGGTGCGTCTGTTCAGGACCAGCTTAGCCAGTGGAGTAATACCAACAGCGTGGAGGACCTCTAGGGTGGTATTCATACCGAAGCCTGTGCTTAAGGCTTTTAGACCCATTAGCCTTACATCGTTTCTCCTGAAGACCATGGAGAAATTAGTGGATAGACATATAAAGGACAGGGTCCTTTTAAGCCGTCCTTTGCATCCGAACCAACATGCCTATCAGAAAGGAAAGTCATGCGAAACAGCCTTGCATGCGCTGGTTTGCAAGATTGAAGATGCTATCTCAAATAGGGAAATAGCGTTGGTTGCTTTCCTTGATATAGAAGGAGCTTTCGACAACACTAGTACTCGCTCTATTGTGTCAAAGCTGGTATCAAGGAATGTGGAAAACACTGTGGTGAGGTGGATAGGCAACATGCTCGAAAGTAGGAGAGCGCAAGCATCTCTGTGTAGAACGGTAAAGGACGTCAAGGCACAAAGAGGGTGTCCACAGGGTGGCGTCCTGTCACCGAATCTGTGGAATCTAGTGGTTGATGACCTCCTTTCTGAGCTCAATGCACAGGGAATGTACGCTCAAGGATATGCTGACGACATTGTTGTCCTAATAAGAGAAAAATTTATGAACACATGCCTAGAACTCATGCAGAGGGCATTGTTCATAGTGGAAAGGTGGTGTAACCAGGAGGGTCTGAGGGTCAATCCAATGAAGACTGTAATGGTACCATTTACAAGGAAGAGAAATGTTGATATCGCTAGGGTACCAACTCTCTTCGGTAACCAGATCCAGGTTAAGAGAGAGTTCAAGTACCTAGGAATAAGACTAGACGATAAGCTCACCTGGAACAGCCATTTGGCACATATAACGCAACGCTCTCAGACCACACTTATGATGATGAGACGGGCCGTTGGGAAGACATGGGGTCTGAGCCCACAAATGACTAACTGGCTATAGTCTGGTGGACCAAGGTGATGCAAACTACCGCTGTAAAGAGACTACAAAAGATCCAGCGAGTAGCGTGTCTTGGCATCACAGGAGCCATGAGAGGTACTCCAACTGCAACCCTGGAAGTAGTGCTAAACCTCCCACCTCTCGACATTATTGTGAAAGGGGAGGCAAGGATGGCAGCCTACAGAATGGGTTGCAGTGGCAACTGGAAGTATAACGCCGCCAGTGGGCATACAAGGATTGTGGACACTGTACAGATGAACACCTTGGAAATGCTACCAGACAGGATGGTGAAGATCACAGATCTAGAAAAGCCATACAATGTCAATATTATTGACAGGGCTGCCTGGGAGAAAGGTGAACCTGAATATATGAAAAGGGGGTTCACTTGGTATACGGATGGCTCGAAGAAGCCAACAGGCACTGGGGCGGGAATATATGGAGTCAGACCCAAGGCGCAGTTTTGCGTAAGCCTGGGTAAGCTGGCTACTGTTTTCCAGGCTGAAGTTGTTGCCCTATCAGAGTGTGCAAGAGTGTGTTTGGAGCGTGGTATGAGAGACCACACCATATACATAAACTCGAATAGTAGAGCAGCGCTAATGGCACTTGACAGTTTTGACTTTACCTCTACAGCAGTATGGGACTGTCATCAGGCCATGAAAACCCTGGGAGAGTACAACAAAGTTATCCTTAGTTGGGTTCCGGGGCACAAAGGTATCGCTGGCAATGAGGGAGCAGACAAGTGGGCAAACAAAGGAGCTAAAAGCCCGCTCATTGGCCCAGAGCCGACGTGTGGTATTGCTTACAACACAGCACGAAGAGCTGTTCGCCAGTGGATGGGCATAGAACATCGAAAGAGCTGGCAAAGAACAGAAGGCAAAATACAGTCAAAGAGAATGCTGCAGACACCTACTGGTGCTATAGCGGCAGATGCCCTTGGGCTGAGGAGGAAAACCCTGCGGAAAGTGGTTGGCTTCATCAGCGGCCACTGGGTATTTCGCGGACACCTACATAAGATGGGAATTCAGGTTGAAAACCTCCTATGTAGAAAATGCGGTGAGGAGGAGGAAACAGCCTTCCACGTGATATTTATGTGCCCAGCCCTGCAAGGTCTGCGTGTGAGATCCCTTGATTTACCGACTGGAGATCAAAGAGAAGAACGGGAAACCATAGTCAAAAGAATCTCTTGGTTCATTAAGAACCTGGGATTTGACGAAGAATGAGGACCTGTGAATGAGGGTGCACAATAAGCTGTACTAGCTGCGATGCAATCCCATGGACTACCTCTAAGCCTGGCCCTCTTTAAAAAAAAAAAAAACAATATTTCGTCCCTGGAATCCAGAGAAGAATGGGGCAATTTAACCAATTGATGAACCGGACTCAGATCGACAAGAAGGTTATCTCATTCGAGTATTAAAATCTCAAGACTGCCAACGAATACATTTATTTACTAATGTAAAACAAATTATTGCCAAAGATTTTTAAACTCTTGTCAAAAAGAACACGGACATTAAAGTCTTACATGAAACTGTGACTTTGCCTAAAAAGCCATTATCCATAGTCAGAAAAATTAGTAATTCTATCAAACCACGAAAAACAAGACCTACTATTTATTCATATGAAATATAGTTTGATACTCACGAGACGCCATCTAAAAGTTGGATAAATAACAATCAATCTCGCACAAAAAAAGCGCCTTCTAATATAGAGAAAAAACAATATTTCATGCTGGATCAGTGGAAAGATGGGTTCCAAAAGCATTTTCTCTATCAACTAAAAAAACTGATTCCAGTCTCGATGACAACACAATTTTCAATATATTTAAAAAATGGTTTTAAAATAAGTTAATACCCATCAGCCCCCCCAAAAGTGATATAGTTATGGATAATGCAACATATCACAATAGGCAATTAAATAAAATTCAAGCGATACGTAAATAAAAATACAGATTTAGTTATATGACAAAGAAATAAGAAAGAATGTTCTCTCTCTTTCTAGTGTATAATAATTAAGTTCGATTTATGTTTCGCGTTCATTCTATGAATGTTCTTTTGTTTTATATAAGGGGATGTATAGACAGTTAAGGGGAGTTCAAATAATTTGAATAGTTCATTGTATTGTCAATAAATTAAAACGTTATCCAGCAGAGTTCTGTGTATCTTAACAATTTGTGAATAAATTGTGTTAAAGTCCCCATAAGTGTTTCAAATTGGTGTCAGGTGTGGGGTGAAGATACAAGAATGCCTGGAAAGAATATAAATAAACTATTGGTGGCTGAGCTTAGAAGAGAGCTCGAAGAATTTAAGTTGGAGACTACTGGGACCAAATCTGTATTGTTGAATAATAAATAGGCTCCGTGAATACTACCTAAGTAATAATTTGGACCCTGACGTTGTGGAGTTCGATGACCCGGTTCAAAAATCGCTGTCCCAGTTGTACAGTCAGATGAGCAGCCAGCGCAAAGATATGTCCCAGCTATCACAACGATTGGCGAGCCAACAAGAAGAACAAACGCAACAACTTTCCCGTCTGCAAGAAGAACAAGCGCAACAATTTTCCCAGCTTTTGCAAAGAATAACGAGTCAACAAGAAGAAGAACCACAACAATTTTTCCAGCTGTCTCAACGAATGACGAGCCAGCAAGAGGAGCTATCACAACGGATGTCTACCCTATCTATAGAAATATCCAGTTCGTTCTCCTAGCAAATATCGCATCTTCGGGACTAGCAAAATCAGCAAATGGCTAACATGCAAAATCAGCAAGTGGTCAACTTGCGAGAGGAGATCAACCAGCAAATACAGTCCGAAATAAGAAAGCTTTAACAAGAACAGGAAGCTTGTCGTCGAAACCAAACCATCCACCCTGGCGACGGAGATGCAGAGAGGACGGAAACCTGCCACGTAGACGTCGAACGACGAGGAAACGGGGAGGCGACCCAGGTACGAACGACAATGAAACCCCCTACCTTCGACGGGAAGACTTCCTGGCCAAATTACCTAAAACAATTCGACGCAGCGGCCAGAGCAAATGGATGGTCATCCTCCCTAACCATAGCTCTGCGAGGCGAGGCTTTAGATGTCCTGCATTCATTGCCACCGGATAACGCTGACAGTTTCGAGTTATTGGTGAATCGTCTAGAGATGCGTTATGGCCAAACTCATCTACAACCGGTTTACCGAATGAAGTTAAAGAGCCAAAAGCAGAAAAATGGAGAGACTGTCCAGGAGTTTGAGGCAGAAGTGGCAAGAATGGTACGGTTTGCGTATCCAAATGCAGCGGAGGATTTCCTGGAGTGCCTGGCGGTCCAAACCTTTACCGATGGTCTTCGAGATGTCGAGCTGGCGCTGCCGAAATCTCTTGTGGACGCCTTGACCATTGCCCTGGAGTTTGATGCGGCGACGGCGGCTTCACGTGGAGTTGCTCGACTAAGGAAAGTCACCAGTAACTACGACCATGCCGTTCATTCCGTTAGCGACGTCGAAGCGGTAGTGGAGAGGTTAATGAAGTTGTCTCCAAGAAGAAGGTGCCCAGTGAGTTGTTGGAACTGCGGAGAACTAGGCCATGTAAGAAATGCTTGCCCCCAAAAAGAAAACCGTCCTGCTAAAGTACCCCACCAGCAACATCGACTCCAAACAATCCCGAAGCCCCTCACACCATAAAATTGGCAACTCTGCGACACCACGTGGGCAGCTTCTATGTAGATGGACTCATTGATGGGAAGAACTTTAGCATGCTGGTAGACACTGGAGCTACAAAAACTATCGTCCGACCATCCATCATTATGCAAAAGAAGATGTTACCTACCAGTTGGAGACTGCGTACCGCTACCGGAGAATCTGCTAGAGTCTACGGTGATATACAGGCGACGCTACAGTTTGGTTCAACCTCTCTTTTCCACTCGGTGCTGGTGGCTGACGTTGATAAAGATGTTGTTCTGGGCATGGATGTTATGCTCCACTGTGGTTTTCATTTGGATCTTCGCCGACGTATCCTTCGTACTGGTAATGAGGAAATATTCCTGCATCGAAAATAAGCTAACGATGCCTCGATTAAGCTAATCGATGATATCGACCTTCCGGCGAGCTGCGAATGTGTCGTAACAGCGCGGTTGGATGGACTGTAGCCAGATGGTGCCCCAGCCATGATAAAGCCAAAGAACCATAACAATGAATTGGGAAAAGGACTCCTTGTGGGTAAGACTCTTGTTAGATCCGCCAAAGAGGTACCTATCCGAGTTATCAACGAACGATCATTCAGTTCTTCTCCGAAAGGACACGAAAATGGGAGGTTAAGAACCAGTAACGGCCATTATTCACAAGGTAAACGTTACGAAAACAGATGAGACCAAAGAAATCGAACAAATAATAAAAAAATTAGATCCCTCTTTGTTAAAATTAGAAAAGAAACAGGTAAGAGATCTACTTTACCGTTATAAACCTGTATTTGGTTCTAAAAGTAAACTGGGAAGAACTGATTTTGTACAACATAAAATTAATACTGGCGATGCACGTCCGATTTGACAGGTACCCCGACGGCTGCCTCAAGTTAAGAAGCAAGAATTGACAAAGCCCTTGAAGAAATGATTCAAAATGCCATAGTCGAACCATCCAGTAGTCCGTGGGCCTCTCCTGTGGTATTAGTGAGAAAGAAAGACGGATCAATGCGGTTTTGTGTCGACTATCGAAAGCTTAATGATGTCACTAAGAAAGACAGTTATCCATTGGAATTGAAAATGCTCTATGTATCAATTCCAATGGACAAAATTAACTTTGATAAAGAAATTAATATAATAAAACAAATAGCTACATCTAATGGCTATCCAATTTATTTAATAAATAAATTAATTATTAAAAAAGAACAAAAAATATCACTACAACTAATATTTCCTAAACAAACTAAAGAAATTAAAAGTTATAAAAATATTACATACTGTGGAAGTATTTCAAATACAATTTCAAAAATAATATCTTCGGCAACATCAACATTAATGTCATTTAAAACACTAAATAATGTTGGTACAAAATTATTAAATGGAAAAACAAAATTACCCAATTTAAAAAAATCTGGTGTTTACAAAATTAATTGTCCAAAATGTAATGCGATATATATAGGTCAAACACAAAGAAAATTTGAAATAAGATTTAATGAACACTTAAGAGCATATAGATTAAAACAGCCAGATAAGTCAAATTATGCAAAACACCTACTTGAACATCCAACCTCACTCTTACACAACAATGACATCCGAATTCCACACATTTGTAATAAAAAACAAAATTTAGATTTTCTTGAAGAACTTGAAATAAAAAGACATCTAGCAGATCCACGATTTAAAGTTGTTAATGAACAAATAAATCTTAGAAATTCTCCACTATTAAACTGTTTACTTTGATTGAGTCTTCATTTTATACATAAATAAGATATAATTGTAATACAAATATATTAAGTTATTGTAAAGATCAGCAGATATAGTTTTTTCCTGGTTTTTCCATATCATTGCACAGTTATACTGATCTTAGAGGGAGATACATCCAGGATAATCCCTTAGGGCTAATAACATCTAGGCTTTAATATTGTTATATCTTATTACTTCCATACTTAATCTAGCCTTAATATTACCTATTCAACATCAGATAGTTAGCTATAAACAAAATATAACTTTATATGTCAATCTGACGATGCTTAAATGCGAAACATATGTCATTTTTTTTAAAAATACATTTAAAGTGAAAGTTTTATATAAAAAACTAACGTTTTTTATTATTTTTATTATTTCCAATAAAAATGAACTTTCAAGTAGTAAGGGTCGATACAATTAATTTAATTACTTTCATAGTTACACAAAACAACCAATTACACTCATTAGCAGTAAATGACGTTCAAACAATCTTGCAGCCGTTTATATATCCTTTGCTTACAAATATTAAACTAAATTGTTAATTACGTTGTAAACATTTATTTTTTCTTTATTAAATAATGAACTGATCAAACTATTTCAGGCAGTAAGGTATAGTCGCGGGTATCGTGGCGCACCTAAACAGAATAGGGACACTTGCTGATGGAACATTTGCTGACAAGATTTTAGGATGATTTGCGAACAAAGTGAAAGTTGAGATTTGTGTTAAATAAATTGTTAAGAATTAGAGGCATTTTTATACAATGTTATCAACTGCAATAATTAGTAAATAACAATAAAAGTAAAAAATCGTAAAAATGAACTTACTTTCCTTAGTTATTTTTTAAATATCGAGCATAATAATTTCCTAAAATAGATATTAAAAATATAATTGCAATTTCAGATAGATATCAGTACGGAAAACACTGGACAAACAAAGAATGTAGTGAGTTGAGTGTGTCTCAAAGAGAAAACCGAGAAATGTCACGGTACTGAAAACTGCAGTTTTATCCGTTTTGAAACATATCTGTGTACCAAATGTAGCAGCAACAGAAGTAAAAAATCATTTTGTTTCTGTTAGGAAACGCATGAAAGAAGGGGATGAATCAACATAAAAAATTTAAAGTAAAGAAATTGGACCACTATTTAATCGTGATTACGAGTTTTTAACTAAAATGCATACAGTCTTCTCCGCATATGCTCCGATCGCATGTGCGCCGATACCCCTAAACAGGCTATGAGGTTTAGATAATTCCCAAACATTTAAAAAAGATAATTTTTAGGTAAGAGTGGCTCAGTTGACATACACTAGTTATACGATTTAAAAATTTAAAAACTAATGATACTGAAATGAGACGTTTATCAACTTTCCCTATATCGGCTGATAACATCTATGACCTGACATCATTTTGTTACATTTACAATTCTTTTACGTTAAACATACACAAATTAAAGAGTAATTATGCCGAATTATGAGGCACACCAACTTTCTTCATTTTAAGTTTTAAATTGTGGAAAACCAAGTTAGTTATAAAAACGTGTGTGTGTAAACGTAATAAACATTAAAAGCTATCAAATGTTAATAAAATATTTATAATCACTGTTAATATGTAAATAATGTTAAAATGGATATTTTTAAAACAAAGTTAACTAAATTTATAGATAGTTTGGTTATTTTGTAACCTTTTACAAATAAATAAATCCAGTTCAAGTAAAATGTTATAAAAGCGTGAAAACAGAAAAACTTTTGGCAGAGGTTTGTTGCGGATATTGTTGGCTTCAAATTAGATAAATAATAAAAAGGAAACCAGAAAAGCCTTTAGGGATTTAACGTTCAATTTGCACTTGACTAGATGATGCTCTTTCAAGCATTTCAGAACAAAGGCGTGCTACGTTCAAATAAGATTTTTCCTGTTTCAATTTGTTTTTACTTAGTCTGCACAAATATTTACATATATGAAATACGGTAATGTCATATATTTTTAGATAGGTAAATTTATGAAAACAATTTTTAAAACCTTTTTGTATCAGATTGATTCTGTTCGATGTAATTTGAGATACGAAAATTTTTATGCAATACTTTTTGTTGCTCTTTGTACGATTTACAATTAAGATCTTATACATTTTTCACGTATCGATCATCGTTATCGAGATATCGATAAAAAAAAAAACACAAATTTGGGGAGAAAAAATTGTTTTTCGCTATTACCTTTTTTCTCGTGAAAGATATCGAAAAAGGTCGAATATAAAACTTGTATAGCATGTTCAGACCTACAAATTAACTTTTTTATTTTTTATTTTCAAGAAAAATTACGACCTCTAAGGCGGCGCAAATTCAGTAAGCCTGTGCGCGGTTTTGATTTAGCCGCTCGCACGGTTGTATCCACATGTCAAAATGGATGAATGGTTGTTCAGGAATTATTGATCTGGATCTGGAAATTTGGGGAGGAGCGAGCTAGTGCTCAGCCAGCACAGAGGTAACATATGACCCATTGGGCATCTTCCCGTGTGTAGGGATATCCTTACCTCAGGCTGTCACCAGGCCTAGTGATTTAAAATAGGTGATGAGGCTCTCGAGGGGGATCTCCATGACATCGGCTGTTGTAACACGGATCTTCTGGGAATTATTAAAATACAAAATAAATTAATAAACCAGCCAAATTATATTTCAAACACCTGAAATTTATTGATCAAATAATTTTTATGCAGCAAAAAATAATAATTACATTTTGTTCACATGTTTTTCGTCATTTTGATGGTCCTGGCTGTAGAAGTTATCCTCGGTAGACTCTTCGAGTGTTGAAAACTCTTTAATCGCAGGAAATGATGCTGTGATGATTGAAACATAGTAATTATTATCATCATGATCGTCGTTGAATAAAATCTTGACTCTGGCGAAATTGTTGCATGTCTGTCCACTACAGTGCAGGCAAATAACGGAGCAACTAATCCCTGCTTTCCTGCACCGACAAGCAGCCCCACACTTTTCTTTACATTTGCACGAAATGAGTTTTAAAAGTTCAGGTGGAGCGGGTGCGGCTGTGGTGCAAATTGGTTCAAGCCCGTAATTAGTCTGTAGCCAACCCCATTCCTGAGAATCTTTGAAAATTCCGAGCCACGTTTGTACCTGTAGATATGTCCGGAAAACGTGTTGGCGGACTGCGCTTTCCGTTAGTGATTAAGGGAGTAGTGAAAGAATATTCACCTTATTTTTCGTCATTTATTTTGCAAAGCGGTGGAATCGCAAAATATCCATCTTTACGACCACCATACAGAGCGATAAGGAATAGCTAACCCGCGCAAGCATCTCCGTATCGACCTTTTCTTGCTTAAGTAGTTCTACCGATGACCGGAAGCGAGATGTACATTGCAGCGTCGGGCGCGCTTGGGCCGACTTTGTGGCGCCTTAGAGGTCGTAATTCTTGTCGAAAATAGACAACAGAAAAACGAATTTGTAGGTCTAAACACGCTCTATAAGTTTCATACTGGATATTTTTCGATAGCTTTCACGAGAAAAACGGAAATAGCGAAAACCAATTTTTTCTCCCCAAATCTATGGTTTTTTTGATCGATATCTCGATAACAATAATCGATACGTGAAAAATGTTTGGGACCTTAATTGTAGACCGTACCAAGAGCAACAAAAAAGTATTGCATAAAAATTTTCGTATCTCAACGGGGAACCGAGTTATCATGACAAAACTAAATTTAATCTTTTTTTTAAGATGGCGGAAAACACACAAGGTTATTTTGGTCGACAATTTGAATTTAAACTTTTCTAGCCGCCCGCGCCCCCTACGTAATATCCAAAATATGGCTTTCTCGGTCCATTTTTATTTCTAGCCCGATTTTTCCGACGTAATGACTGGAGTATTAAGCTCTCGACAGTTGGTTTTCAATGCAAGCAAAGTTATTAAAATGTATTTTCATACTGGTCTATGATTTATTCTACAAAAACATTTAAAAAAACCTTAGATTTTATGTTGAAGAATAAGTTAATTTTTAAAACATTTTTTATATCTGTAATGCTTTAAAATGCTTTAAAAAAAATTCAGAAGGTGTACGCTGATGTTTTTAGTATATTTTAGATGTTTAGTGAGGTCTTTGTAATAGTCGCGGACCTACAGAAAAAACAACACAGAAAATTAAATATAACAGAAAAGAAAAAAAAAACTGTTAAAAAAGGTACCGATCAAAAACCTAAGAAGCAAGATATCAACTACATAATTATATTTTAATGAGTACCAAAAATAGCTATTTTAACACGCTTTTTATTAACTTCACCTGTATGTATGTATGTATGTTTGTAACTCTCCACTCCATTATATAATTATATCTCGAAAAGTTATCGTTTTTTTGAAAAAACACAGGAATACTTTTTTGTTTAGAATTAATTTTTACATCAACTTTCAAATTATGACAGCAGTCATATTGACAGTTTTCGAAATAAACACTATTTTGTGAATATCTCGAAAAGTTATCGTTTTTTTAAAAAAACACAAGAATACTTTTTCGTTTGGAATTAAATTTTACATCAACTGTCAAATTATGACAGCTGTCATATTGACAGTTTTCAAAATAAACACTATTTTGTGAATATCTCGAAAAGTTATCGTTTTTTTGGAAAAACACAACAATACTTTTTCGTTTGGAATTAATTTTACATCAACTGTCAAATTATGACAGCTGTCACATTGACAGTTTTCGAAATAAACACTATTTTGTGAATATCTCGAAAATTTATCGTTTTTAACACGCTTTTTATTATTATTAATTAACTTCACCTGTATGTATGTATGTATGTTTGTTTGTTTGTTTGTAACTCTCCACTCCGCGGCTGCTGCCTCGGGTGAGTCCCATATCGTTATTTTTAGTCACTACCTCCCCGTGCCGGGAGTGGGTAATAAACAATACGTTTAATTATAAACGATATGAATAAAATTGTCTTAGAATTAATCTAACAATTCTTTAGATTTTACAATAGTAATTTTTTTTCCAAGTTCTGAAAACAATACGTTTAATTATAAACAATATGAATACAATAAATATAATTTGAGAAATCAAAAAAACACGCTTTCAAAGCATTTCCAACTAAATAAACGAATAATGATTGAGTAAGGGTCTTGTAATCGTCACAGCAAATTAACGAATCTATTGAAATAAAATAAATTGGACTAAAAAGTAAAAAATAAATATAGTTTAAAAAAACTAAAAAACACGCTTTTATAAAGCATGTTTCTGAAAAACATTGAACTAAAAAGTTAAAAATAATTTTCAAAATAAAATTAAAACAAAAATAAATGAAAAGTACTAGTATTATTGTGAAAAAAGCGTGGGCGCTGCATACCATATTTTTCAAATGTCAAGCGCCCACGCTTTTTTCACAATAATACTAGTATTTTTCATTTATTTTTGTTTTAATTTTATTTTGAAAATTATTTTTAACTTTTTAGTTCAATGTTTTTCAGAAACATGCTTTATAAAAGCGTGTTTTTTAGTTTTTTTAAACTATATTTATTTGCAGTGATTCTCTACACTTTATACGCTTTTATTTGGTTATTAGATGTAAATAGCAGTTTGTTGTCCATTGAACGAAGATAATAAAAAAAAAAAACAAACAGTTACCGTTTAAGGAGAAACCTGATAAAAAAGTAGTTGTTTTGCTATTTTGGATAAGACAGATATTATTTAAAGCAACTTCTTTAATCCTGTTATTTTTAATTAATAAAAAAAAACACAGAACTCTTTTGGTAGTAGAATTAAATTTAAGTGTTTTTCTATAAATACAAATATACAGGTATTTCTGTGGGTTTATATATACAAAAAGGTGAAGTTCGGATATTGTTTAAACCTTAAGTAACAAATGTATCACAAAAAAGTTCATACAGAAAGAATTAAATTAAATAAATATTTTTTAATTAATCTAAAATTAACATAGCACGTCTCTGATGTGACTAGCTAGTTTAAGGGTTGAAAGAAATTTCCTTTATTGTGTTTAACGCAGCAACAGTGGCCATTCTGATTCACACTGATAATCACCATCTACGAAAATAGGATGACCTTATTTGCCATATACGGAGGAATGGTTCGTTTCACATACTGCACGGTTTCCGCCCTTAGGCCGAATAAATTTTCCCAACACTTTTCCATTTCCGATCCCTTCCCTTACACCGTTGTTCACAGTCAAATGAAATTATTTTGTCTCGATTTATAGGTACCTAAGAAATTGAGGCTGTTATTTAAGGTAATGAAATTCACGAAGTTATATTTAAAATTATCTTATTTAATGGGGTACTACCAATCGTTTTAATTTTAAATTGCATAAGCTAAGATATTTAAGTTGCAGTTAATGTTCATAAGTACTGAGTATAAAAAATCTACTACGAAAAAAAAACAGGGAATTAATCAAATATCAACACAGTAATATAGTCCATAATATAGATTGATTTTAGAGACTTTATATTGACTGTTTTTTAATTAACTTACGCTACCATGTAAATATTAAACATATTATTACAAAAAACCAAGTGAATCGTATGTAGTTAACTAATAACTTTAGAGGAATATCTGTAAAATAAGCTGCTAAAGATATAAGAGATAAATTACAAATCCATTAAATTATCTGTTTATTCTGTGGTACCATATGTTGGCCAGTATAATTTATTAACTTTTCAACCTGGGGAAAAAACTAAAATCTATTTTAACCCTTTTTAATGTATTCGATAAGACACAAAAATGAGTTTCATTTTAAAAATATTTATTCTTTAGGTAAAATTTTGTAACGCTACGAGGGCTGCTGTTTTAATTGCGGCATAGAAGAAAACAAAAATATTTTCATTGAAAAAAATGTCTTTACTGTTTTTAGGATAATCACTTTTTTTATACACTTTCGCATGCAAATAAACCTATTGTCAAAACATTTTTTCGAGTCAGACGATGGCACAAGTGAAAGTTTCTTTGTAAATGGTTCAAATTTGTTGACCACGCATTTAATTTTGGATTTGTGAAAACGTAAAAAAATCAACAGAACTTAAGTTAGGACTGTACGGAAAATGAGATATCAATTGCACGTTTTAATTAGTCAAATAATTCCGTGTTTGTTGTGTCGTATGGGAGCTTGCATTATCGTAATGGAGAATGATCTGGCGATTCTTATTACACTTTGTATTTCTTAGAAATTTGTTAATCAGCAGTTAATACAGTTTTACGATCTTCCAATAAAATAGATGTCCATATTTTGATACAAATCAGGGAATGAATTTTTTTTTTTGAAACAATTCTACATCGTGTGACTTTTGTTGGTTTTGCTTTATTTTGAAACACTTAAAGCATTGATTGTTGTTTCGTTTCCAGGTCGTATGCATTAATCCAACTTTTGTCACCACCAACAATATTTCTTTGCACCAGGGTGCACGTGCTTGTTTTGATGTTGTGTTAAATTGTGTGCAATCCAACGCAAACGTAATTTTTTCACACAAAGTGATCATGTAAAATTTGATTTGTTTTATGACTATAACCACACGCCTGAGTTTCTCTATGTTACTTGTCGATCTGCCTTTATCATTGCTCGCAAAGTAGGAATGTTTACTGCTGTTTTTGATGTTGTCGGTCGACCTTCGCGAAAGTCATAACTAAGTCTATTACGACGAAATTTTAATTCTTGATATCACCAAAATACAGTTATTCTTGATGGTGCCTCTTTACTAAATGCAGTTTTTAGATCATCGATGCATTTCTTTTCACTTTTTTTCAATGAGAAGTAAAACAAAATCATTGCTCGAAAATGTTCACGATTTAAATTCCGTTTTTTTTACTTATTGCCTATTTCAAACTGATAATGTTTTATCATATATATAATCTATACAAATAATACCCCTTTCACGGGGGAGGGGGGAAGTTTTTACACAACAATCAACACGCCACCCAAACGACGTCGTGCGTACATCTATATAGAACCCAAAAATGTGGTTAGATCTATACATAGATATAATAAAACTGTAGAAATAAAAATTCTGTACATTAAAGATATTTAAAAAATAATTATAGCGGGGAGTGTTACTACATCAATATAGAACCCAAAAATGTGGTTAGATTTTTTTGTCTGTCTGTATGTCTGTCTATATGTGTGTGCGCGCATCACATAAAAACTACTGATCCGATTCGAATGCGGTTTTCACAGATGTATTTGCTTTTTTTCAACTTAATATCTTGTATATAAAAGTTTCTCCTCCTACCCCTTAAACGGGGTGGGGGAAGAAATTTTTATACAATAATTAACACGCCTTGCAACGACGTCGCGGGTACAGCTAGTATATAATATTATTATATTTTTTCACTTTTCTTTAACAACACAAATGTCAACCGTTAAAAATTTGATAGCCACAGTGTTGTCACATCCTTTAATTAAAACAACAACCCTCGTAAATATTTTTTTTTTATTTTATTTTTTTATATCTTGTAATTATATATACCAGAACTTAGGTCAAGAAAAACCGCAACCAACTGCCTCAAAAAAACGGCAAAAAACTTTAAATTTTAAGCTATAAAAGCACAACACACATTACATCTAGTGATAGCTCAGTGCTAAGTTATGATATATGATAATTGTTATAAGTTTTAACTTTGAATAGGTGAACTCGATTTAAATAATTTAGCCAAAAAAATATTGAAGTGGTTTAAGTATGGAAAACTTGGTTGTGTAAAGTTAACACCAAAGTTTAAACCGAAACAATCAACTTATCGTTGAATCAATAACGTGTTTCGTGTTTGCCTTTACACCACACAAGCAACATTAGTTTAATAATCCCAATACTTAACATAGCAAACTTTACAACTGTGCAAGAGCTATTGGGCGTTATAATTAACTCCAACTCTTTACCACAGAGATAATCACCCAACTAATCAAGCCCTAAAACAAACCTTTCCGCCGTGCCGGGATGAATCACAGCAGTAGCAGTAGGCAACCGCAATGAAAGTCTTTGAAAATAATTCAACTAGACGAAAACATCCTACAAGGTTGACTACTTGATACGCTAGGTATGCGGAGTTAAGTTGTATATGACTTTAAAAAATTAGATTTAAAAATTATAAACTTAATAAAACACTTAAAAAGGTTTAAATTTCCACTATATTAAGAAATTTGCATGACGCACGTTTCGACACACAGTGTCTTTGTCAAATGCTGTGGTACTACTATTCTAAATGACACAAAACTATTATGTAAAATATAAAGAAGATGAATAATAATATGCCAAATTTTATTTTAGGGTATTTTAGGTGAAAAGTTTAATAGTGGGGAATTCCCAAAATCTGTTTGTTCATGTAATAGCAATTGAGTTACTTTTCTTTTATTAGTTTCCATTATTTCGAAGCAGTTTAATTTTTTAGATTTATTTTCGGAATGTAATATTTTAAAATTATCATCAAATGTATGTATGTTTTCTATGAGGTGATTTGCAGAGTGTGAGTCACTCTTTCTATATAAAAAAAAATAAGAGAAGTTTTTGAGAGTTTTTTTTTGACAAATTCAATAACTTTGTAAATAAGAGTCAGAATTGGCCCAAGATGGGTGCTCAGAGGTTTTTAAGGTCGCTGATCACGATTATGATTTTCAAATTGACTCCCCGAACACGTGGAGCTCAGGAACGTCGACCAACATCATCTCCGGGGGACTATTCCGAACTTCATGCGAGGAAGGAGAGAAACTCGACACCCGGGGATTTTTTGAGAAGCTGAATTTAAATATGGCACCATCGGACATCTTGTGTGCGCTAAGCTGGACGCGGACGTCATCTTCGAGAATTTTCCTAGAAATATCAACAAAAACGAACCGACAATCATTATGGGGGCATTTTGTGCGCGCTGAATGCGAACACCTGAACACCTGTTGCGCCCTAACATGGCTCTGGACGTCATCCCCAAAGGTTTTCCAGACACAATTAAAAAAGACGAATCAAAAATTGACACGGGTTTGTTTTGGCTCGCTGAATTTAAATATGGTACCGGCGTACCTGCCACGGACACCTAGTGCACCCTAATCTGGCGCTGAACAGTTCTCGCGGTTTTTCCAGAGACAATACGAACCGAAAATCGTCTCATAATTTTATACATTCTTTCATGTGTAACTCTCCCCTGTAAAAATGACGAGGATAATCTCCGGCTGGACCTCCGAACTTTGCCTATCAGCCTTTCACTTTTCTCCCAACGCTCAAAACGCTTTTGTGTAAGTATACAAGTATACACAGATACTTTCCCCCAACTCCAAGCTCCACCCAACAACGCGTAGAACGTGTCTGGAAAACCCTCGGGGATGACATCCAGAGCCAGGCTAGGAAGCACCAGGTGTCCGTGGGGTGTTCGCCGGTGCCATATTTGACTTCAGCGCCCCAAAAAACCACCCGTTACGGTTGTCGGTTCCTATTTTTCAGTTGTGTCCGGGAAAACCTCCGGGATGACATTCAGAGCTAGGATAGGGTGCTCCAGGTGTTCGGGGGGTCGTTTTCCACATGAAATTCGAATTCAGCGTACACAAAATGACCCCATAATGATTTTCGGTTCGTGTTTGTCGCAATTTCCAGGAAAATTTTTGAAGATAACGTCCGCATCCAGGTTAGGGCGGACCGGGTGTCCGGGGGTGTTCGGCGGTGCGATATTTGAATTAAGCGACCCAAAAAAAAACGGGTTTTGAGTTTTTCTCCTTCCTCGCATGAAATTCGGGATAGTCCTCCGGAGATGATGTTCGTTGACGTTCCTGAGCTCTAGGTATTCGGGGGGTCAATTTTAACATCATAATCGTGATCAGCGACCTTAAAAAGAGTATTTTTGGCTGCAGCAATGCAACTTTGTACTAGGTAGAAGGTAGGGAGGAATGGTATAAATAATTTTTAAAAGCAAATGCAAAAAACCGCATTCCGATCCGTCCTAACTTAAAAGATTTCCTATCATAATGCTTCATTGCCTCGACTAAATCTTACCCACCAAAATACGCCAAGAGTCACAGCGGCGCAGATTACTTGATCTGTTTTAGAAACTCCCCAAACGGTGACTCTTACAGACAATTTCAATTTCTGGACTCCTCCTGTCCGACCACAACGACGAGCTTTTATTCATATTCTACGTGAGAATAAAAATTAAACTAAGCAGGCGCCAAAATCTAAGGTAATGACTTTAACCTGGTTAAATGTAATATAAAAAATCGCTTATATAAAATGTGTAAAAATAACGAAATAAAAGCACAAAAGTTTAATTATTTACATTGTACCGCCATCTATGTAATTTTAAAGAGCACATATATTACTACTGGGGTTCTATTATTAACACGCTAAATTAGTAGATACTCATTACATCCCTGATAAACGACATACATTAAAATACTTACTTGTCTTTGTCTCGACTGAAGAGTGATAATAAATTTGAGAAAGGTATTTGACATTATCATTACTGTTCCTGCATATGGCTAGGTAACGGCAGATGTACACAAATGGTTTTTGAAAATTATAACGGTTGGGTTTAATTGTAGTAATTATTAAATTTAGACGACAAAAAGGTATAAAGCGATAGTTAACGTAATGTAGGAAGTAGGAATATTCTTTAATATTAATATTTCTTTATGCTCTATTTAACCCTTTCAATACTGCGGAGATATGTAAGTCCCAAGCAAACTAGCTTAAGAAAGTTTTTAAGCTTTATATTACATTGGGATGGGATTTATCAGTAGCTATGGTTTATTCTTCTTGTTATTCCTACCATTTTATATAGATGTTTTGAACGCGAAACCAAGATGAAATCAAACGTGTTCTTTCAGCAATTATTGATAAAAATTTTCTACAATCAAATAATTCTGGGGATGTAATACATACTATGGCAAATAGTGTAACCATCGCTACTGAATAATAATTAATAACAAGGCAATTACATTTTTTAATAATTGGACACATTTTACTTTAAATTAAAAATATTTCTTTATACTATTAAAATAAAATATCCATCATAAATCAGTTTATAAAAGTACCAGTGCCACAGGAATTATTTTTTGTTTCAAATGTAATATTCAATTTCTAAAATTTTTATGAATTACCAACAGAAATCTCGGATCCGTATTTGGCTTTCTTAATTTTATTGCTTCAGAAGAAAGTTAGATAGTTCAACACTTTATTTGGTATAACTTTTTGTAAGCAAATTTCTTCTCGTACTTTATTAAGTACCTGGTTTAATAAATCTTTAACTACGATTCGCTCACCATCATAAAAATAAGTGCAAATCAACAAAGTAACTTTATTTTTTTGGCTTCAACAAGAATGTTGCTAGTTTGCCAATCCACCTAATTCATATTTAAAACTTTTAAATTAAATTGGTATAATTTTAAAAATTAAACTACTAAAATTAGAATTGGGATTATTTGTAAAAATAGGCAATATTATTTAAAATTATTTCTATATCTTAGACATAAAAGATGTATTGCCTCAAAACATACCTATAAAAAAGTTGGTATTTTAAACTTTTTTGTAACACTAATAATTTTATATCAAAGTCCTCGTAAAAACAGGAACCTAACAAGACACAACACACATTCCTCATAAATTTTTGATCTACATCCTCTCTATCCGGCTTCCGATCCTTCCAAACTAGATTTATAGATATTAATCTGGCCTTTTGCGGTAACTGAAAAGGAAAATCGAGTTTAAAAAAACATGGCACGTGCCATATGGGACACAGCATAGCGAAATGTTGATACAAACTTTTAACATTCTTTGGTTTTGTTTCGGCGAGATAAATAATGGCGTTGGTTTTATTCCCTTTCATTAAAGTCTTTTGCTTTCGGGCGACCGAGAGCTGTTTTTTGGACGAGGATTTTCTTTAATGCCGACGTTTAGGGATCTATTGAAAAATGTATGGCTAAAATGTAAATTTGTAGTGTGTCCACAAAGCAGTAAACAATGATTAAATTCGAATAATTAAATGAAAAATTTAGCAAACTTCTGTGTGGCTGGAATCCTTTTTAGTAAAGTTTCTTCACTTTTCTAAATCTAAATAAATACTTACAGAAACAACATTTATATTCAGATATTGTTAGGTATATTATACAATGGATGTTATTCCTGTGTTTTATGTTGAAAATGTTAGTAAGTAAGTATAAAAAAAATTTAAAATCCTTAAATAAAATTAGCGTTGATAATTTGGACAATTAACAGCTGCTTTTGACGCTGCATGGAACACCAGAAGATGACCAATGGTCATGTATTATACTTTACTATATATAGCCGAAGTAATTTCGCAGATAATTTTTTGCTGTTATTCAGCAATTTCATATCGATGTGTCGCCTCGAGTAGCACGTTTATTTTGGCTCCGGTAAAATTGTAATTTCTGTCGGTTAGGTATTGTGTGAATATTTTTCCGAAATTGTTACTGTGCATCCATTATAAACTTTATTAACTAAAAGTGAAATAAAATATTGTGCACATAACTTTAAAGAGTGTAAATAAGCAATTTGTTTATATTTTAATTCATCATGGTGTTCAAAGAAAGACAAAAAAGTGAGTTGATATCGATAGTCAAGGAGGTATCACAAAAAATTCTAAGTGATAATACCTTTATGGATTGCCTGGCGACAAAGGTAGCAGATATAGTGGTACAAAAACTGGATGAACGGGTCAAGAACCTTGAAACCAAAATAAACACTTTGGAAAATCAATTTAGAAGTATACAAGGCGATAAAGAGGAGTTGTTGTTAAAAGTTGATGACTTGGAACAGGACTCCAAATTAAATCAACTTCGTTTTTATGGAGTGACCGAGGACAATAGTGTTCTTAAAACTAAAATTACAAAAATTCTTCATGATAAACTTGGTCTTTCCAACATTGATGTAGAAAATTGTTATCGTACAGGAAAACAGTTCAAAACGTCAAAACCGAGACCCATCATTGTAACATTTGAATCTATTAAACAACGAAATATGGTGTACTTAAATAAAACGAAGCTTAAAAATAGCAAAATTGTCATTGTTGAAGAGCTTACCCCACGTCGCTATCAGCTTCTTATGGTGGCAAAGGACAAAATTGGAAAACAGAATGTGTGGACAATGAATGGAAAAATTTTTATAAAACAAAACGGGAAAAGGATCAATTTAAAGACATACGACGACATAGGAAAAATTGTTGTTAGTTAACTTCACCGGTCGCCTTAATATTGTATTCAGAATATTTTTTTTATTTGTTGTTTTCTATTATTTTTGAAATTTTTGATTGTATATTTAGTTGGTGGTTATAAATTCATTAACCATCAGGCGATATATAAATATACCTAAGTATTCTTATTTTACATTTTAATTCATTGATGGCGAAAAGGAGCTAAGTTATGAAAGAACTATATTTTGGTCATTTAAATGTTCGTTCTTTAGTGCTACATTTTGGAGAGGTTAAAACCCTATTAGAGCAGGAAAAATATGATATTTTGGGTATTTCTGAGACATGGTTAAATGAAAGTATCCCTAAAAATCGAATTCAAATAGAAAATTATACTAGTGAAATTTTGAAGATTCACTGTCAAATTTCCTTGTGGAGGGTAATAAACTTTTATGTGAAGGCGATTTTAATCTTAATCTTCTGGACTTAGATAATAACAATGTACAGGAATTTTTATCCTCTATTGAGGCATTTAATTTGCAACAAATTGTTGACAAACCGACAAGAATTACAAAAACAAGTAATACTTTGCTTGATTGTCTAATAATTCCCAATGACGAAACCTATAACTTTTTTATAAGGCATGTTCCTCAAATTTCCGATCATTCTCTGGTAGTATGTTCCCTTAGTACTATTTTTATACCAGAAAATAAAAAAAAGTGTACATTTAGAAATTTTAAACAAATAGATACAGACTTGCTGGTTACTTTGTTGGAAAACACCCCTTTTCATAATACAATTAACATTGCTGACATAAATCAAAAACTTGAATATTTTAACGAACTCATATTAAATCTGTTTGATACATTGGCTCCACTTAAATCTGTATTAATAAAAAAGCATAAGCCAGTTTGTTTAACATATACTATACATACAATGATAAAGCTTCGAAACAAGGCTTTTCAGAAATATAAACGAACAAAAAATCAAAATCACTGGAGTTATTATAAACAATTAAGAAATTAAACAAATATTGCTATATCAAGTAAAAAAAAGAAGTATTTAGAATTTTGTGTTAATAACAGTAACAGTTAAGTACTTTGGCAAAGATAAAAAAATTTAAATGTAGTAAATAAACCCCCAGTGACACCCATGCCAGACCACTTAAACAAACCAATGGATATAAATAATTATTTTTTACAATTTTCAAAAAATATACAGGTAGCCGATCCTGATTTAATTACCTACTACAATAATAATCTTAAAATTAACTTAGTTGAAAAATTTGAATTTGTAACTGTTAATATAGAAACTGTCAAATCACATCTACTAGAAATAAAATCAAAGGCAATTGGTTCGGATCTCTTAAGTATAGATATGTTATCGTTATGCTGTCCTATTATTTTACCCTTTTTTACCAATATTATAAATTCATGTATTTTGGAAAGTTTTTTTCCTGACGTTTGGAAAGTTGCACGCGTAACTCCATTGCCAAAAAAAGTCAAATTACTAATTTTAATGAGTTGCGGCCGATTAGTATATTGCCTTGTCTTTCCAAATTACTGGAAAAAATATTGGAAAAACAGATAAGAACTTTTTTAGATAATAATTCCATCCTACCTGTAAACCAATCAGGGTTTAGAAAGGGATACAGTTGTATGACAACACTTTTAAATATTACGGATGACATTATTAGGGCTTCTGATTCAGGAAAATCATCTATTTTAGTACTCTTAGATTACTCCAAAGCTTTTGACATAATAAATCACGATTTGCTTTTGGCAATATTACATTTTATAGGATTTGGAGAAAGTGCCATAGAATTACTTCGTTTCTACCTTTTTAACAGGTTTCAATATGTCGAAAGTTCGGTCGGCCAGTCGGCAAAAGAGTTAATCACTTGCGGGGTGCCACAAGGTTCTATATTAGGGCCCTTACTCTTTTCTATTTACACAAATAACTTTGTGTCATGTATTAATAATGTTTCAGTGTACTTCTATGCTGATGATACTTAGGTCTTATACTCATTTATGTCCGACGACTGGCTTGAGGCGGAGAGGGTCATAAATAATGACTTAACCAATCTAATGGTATTTTCTCACCGACACGGTTTGGAAATTAATCCTACAAAGTCTTTCATTATGGTATTTGTTAAACATAGGGACAGGTTACAGAAAAATGTTAATATCAAAATTAACGGTAATAAAATAGAGCACACAGAGTGTACAAAAAATTTTCTAGGGATTAAACTCGATACAGATTTAAGATTTAATGCGCATGTAGTATCATGTTTACAAAAAGCTTACATGTCTTTAAAAATGCTCTATCCTCATCGTCATTTACTTAACGAGTCTCTGAAAATAAAATTATCAGATTCTTTAGTTTTGAGTCACCTTAACTATTGTGATGTTTTATATGGGCCGTGTTTAACACAAACAAACGTTAATCGTATTCAAAAAAGCTGTCTACGTTTTATTTATGGTATTAGAAAGTTCGATCACATTTCTCATAAATTACAAGATGCTAACTGGCTTAATATGGCAGACAGACGAAAGTTGCATTCTTTAGTACTTTTTCATAATGTTTTATATTACAGAAGTCCGCCGTATCTTTTAAACAAAATAACCTACCGAACAGATGTACATAGCCTAAATTTAAGATTTAGAGGTCTTATCTCTCCACCTACCTACAAAACAGCTCTCTTTAAAAGGTGTTTTACATTTAATATTTACCAGCTGTATAATAATATACCTGCTTATCTTAAATCACTAAAACCCATGAACTTTAAGAACGAACTTAAAAACATTTTTTTAAACAAATAAGTTTTATTCTTAGGTAGGTACTCTTTTTCGCCATTCAGTTGTTTTTATAACTCCGAATACAAAATTTCTTGTAGTATATTAAAATTTAATTCTTACAGTAGATATTGTTAGCGAGAACATAATGTTTTAGTTATTATTATAATTTAACTTTGAACAATTTTAATTGCTTTTAGCTCCTTTTTTGCAAAAACTTGTTTAAACCTACACATCAAATGTAAAAATTTGCAAAATAAAAATTATTATTATTATTATTATTATTATCAAAAAAATATACTAGAAGATTATATCTAAAAAACCCTGCTATAGAATTAACAAAGCAGCAATAACGTCAATAGGTATATGAAGTTATTTGTTTCGAAAGCAGTAAGAAAATTAAGACAAAATTGTGCAAGGACCTCAACAAATGTAAACACACAACAAAAAAATAATACACCAGATATTCGAAAGAGGTGCTTTTTTGTGCAATAGCTTCTAAAATTAGGGAACGTGGTTTTATCAAAAGCTCCCTCGATATCCATGAATACGCCCAGGGTGGACTCTTTCTTGTGTAATGATGGCTCGAGCTGACCAACTACATGATGTAGGGCCGTATCGGTGGATTTCCTGTTGAGTATGCATATTGATTGGGATGCAGTGGTTTGGTGTTAATCACTGTATCCCTTATGTACCTTTCATTAAGCCTCTCTAGCGTTTTTAATAAGAATGATGTAAGGCTAATGGGTTGGTAAGCTTTTTGAATGGAGTAATCCATTCTTTCGGTTTTTGGTATAAAGACAACCTTTACTTCTCTCCACATCTTCGGTACATAATTCAGAGCTAGGGAAGCTCTGAATATTTGCACTAGGTGAGGAAGGAGCTCCTTCAGACCCCACTGCAGCCGGGCTGGATAAACTCTGTCCAGTCCCGGTGATTTGAAGGGGGAGAATCTAGATATTGCCCATTTAACTTTGTCCTCGGTAACAATGAGTCTAGCAATGTGCCAGTCCTCTGTCGAGGGTATGTAATGTTCCTCGTTCCACTTTGCCTCTACTGTGGCAACAGATTTGAGGAAGTGTGTTTCTCGCAAGAGATGTAAACTTTCTTTCAGGTTGGTAGTTTTGCTACCATCCTGTTTCGTATATATATATATGTCCGGTTTATAGCGTTCGCCGCCTTCCGGTTCCTTGCCTCCAGCCCCGTCGGTCATTCCAGTCTCCTTCTTGAAGGTTTCTTTCCGACATGGCTTTTCGTACTCCTCCTATCCATGTAATTTTTGGCCTTCCACGTTTTTTCCTTTCCGAGGGTATCCATTTTAATATCTTTTTCGGTAGTCGTTCGTGATTCATTCTTTGTACATGTCCGTACCAACAGAATTGCCGTTGTTGTATTTCTTCGATAATATTTGCTTCGACCTTCATGATTTCCCTAATCCGTTCATTAGTTACTCTTTGTGTTTTAGATATTCTGGCTGATCTTCGCCAATAGTCCATTTCTACAGCAAGAAGTCTCTGTTCCATTCTTTTTAATATTTGCCAAACCTCACAGCCATAAAGAAGTGTACTTTTAAAAATAGAATTGTACAGCTGGTGTTTTCTTTCGTTGGATATACTCTTAGACCATAGGAATGAATTCATTGCTCCAATTATTTTTTTGGCTTTAACGATTCTCTCCTCTATTTCGTTTTCTGTCCGACCCGAGTGCTCTATTCTGGTTCCTAAGTACGTATAGTTTTCACATCCCTTTATTCGCTCTCCTGTGTTTAGTACCATATCTTGCTGCTGACCTCCTATACACAGATATTTTGTCTTTGACATATTTACTGAGAGACCCCAGTTTTCATATTCTTTAAGTAGTTTTCTGGTCATAAATTCTAGATCTTCTAGGTCTTGCGCTACCACCACCTGGTCATCAGCGAAGTGCAGTGTGTAGAGTGTTGTTTCATCATCTAGTTCTATGCCCATGCCACTACATGTTCTTCTCCATTTTCGGAGGACCTCATCCAAATAAATTTTAAATAAAGTGGGTGACAGACAGCATCCTTGTCTAAGTCCCTTAGTGATCGGGAATGCTTCAGAAAAATTATTATTTAGTTTTACTTTAGAATATGAGTTCTTATATAGTTGTTTAAAAGCGTCGATTAAAGTATAATTAAGATTAGTTTGCTCTAGAACCTGCCATAACCTTGATATTGGGACACTGTCGTACGCCTTTGTGAGATCTACAAATAACAGATGGATTTCACGATTTGTTGCAACTTTTTTTTCATTTATTTGTACTATGCTAAATATGTTATCTACACAGGAGCGACCAGCTCTAAATCCTGCCTGTTGTTCGATTTCGTATGGTCCATATTCTTCTTCAGCAAGAGCTCTAAGTATTTTGCCATAGATCCTACTTAGGGTACTTGTTACCGAGATGTAGTTACTACAGTTATTTTTCGCTCTTTTTTTGTGTATTGGAGTAATCCATCCTTCCTTCCAACTTTCTGGTATCTCTTCACCATTGACGTATCTCTCGAAAATCTCCCTCAGCAAGTTTACAAGTTTTTTTGACCCGTTTTTTATTAGTTCCGCTGGTATTCCTTCCGGTCCGCTGGATTTACCGTTCTTCATTGACCTGATAGCTTTATTCATCATTTCTTCCGTTATATCAATTTTAGTTCCTTCTATTCGGTAGGCTCTTTGTTCACTCAGTTCGTTAGCATAGTGTTGTTTCCAAGTATCTAAACTAATTGGGCATATATTGAATGTGATGTTACTATCTTGTCGGGATGATTTAATAAATTTCCATACTTCTTTTGAATTGCTTCCTCCGATGTATGAATCTATTTCTTTACATTTCCTTTCCCATGTTTCATCCTTGTTGTCATTGGTCATCTGTTTAAATTTTCTTTGTTCCTGTCTATACTTCTCCTTATCTTCATCCTCCTTAGTTTGTATCCATTTATTATAGGCGTTTTGTTTCACTTTCTTTTGTTTATCCATTTCATGATTCCACGTCATGGATATATTTATTTTCCCATTTTTTTCTTTAATACCTAAAGCTTCCGTAGCTGCAAAGTGTATTGATTGAATTATCTGGTCATATAGAGTATTTGTTTGCAGAGTTGCATTTTCTTCGGGGAGTTTTTGGTCTAGACGATTTTGGTAGAGGTTTCGGATGCTTTCTTGATATAGCCCGTTTAAATTATATTTTGTTAAATGTGTTTTTAAATCTTGTGATTGTGACTTCTGTTTTATCTCATGCTGAAAAGGTATTTGAAAAACTGCTTTTAGTAAGAAATGGTCAGATCCACATTCTATACCGCGATATACTCTGACGTCTTTAACTTTAAGTTTTGTATTTTGTTTGTTTATGGTATAATCAATTATTGATCTTAATCGTCTTGTCTCTTGGTGCCATGTAAATTTGTGAATATCTTTGTGCTGATAAAATCCATTTAATATTCTCAGGTCAAATTGTTCACATAATCTTATAAGTCTCTGTCCATTATCATTAAGTTCTTCTTCACCGTGGCTACCTACGATATCGGAATTGGTTCTTTTCCCAGTTCTGGCATTTAAGTCACCTAATAGAATACATTCTCGTTGTCGTCCTATTTTAGATACTGTTTCGTAAGTATACCAATATCTTTATATGGATCTTTTGTTAAGGCTCTTTGGAGTCTCGCTGCCTGTGAAAAATCCTCGATTTCTTCACAGTTGGTTCTCCATGCCGTTCTCTGTTTTTGCCTAACGACTTTCTTGTATTCCTTAAGGTGGAGCTTGTATAAGTTCCAATCCTCGAGAAGTTTTGAAAGAGCACAGGCTTAGCACAGGCTTTTTATTCATATATAATTGGGATTTTGAATAAAAAAAATTATTGATTTTTTTATGTATTTTAAAATTTTATTATTAATAATATTGATATTTGATGCAAAAAACTTAAAAAAAATCACGCGATGATAAACGCGCCATGATCAGTCACCATAGTTGTGACGTCATAATGTTATTGCTATTTAATAACAGTACAGCGTTTACGGCTATTACACGTAACTTCGTAACTAGTTAATAATATTTAAAATTTATTGCTAAAAAACGAGTTGTTAGTTGGTTCCAAATAGCTATGTGTGATAAAGGATTTATTAAGGCAAAGTCTGATAATATTCCTGATGTTGATATATTTATGATAACTATTTTTTTTAAAAGTAACGTTCGGTTTAATTCTGCTGAATTTCGAGGTGCCAAGGCAACAAGTTAAGTCTGTTAAAAAATAATATAATAAATGAAAATATTTAAGTATTTATTCTCCATTATATTAGATATAATTATTTATTTCATAAATTGTAGAACATCGCGTGAGAGTTACGGCGACAAAGTTTGATTTTAAAGGTTATGGTTTGGAGTCCAGTTATTTGTATACTTAGATAAATAATAATTAATAACAATGGTGTTAAGAAATACTTACATCGAAATGATCTTCACAACAACAAAAATTCGATTTTGTTTTGGGATTATCACGGTGCACTGCTTGAAACCATTTATTTGGACGTTTGTCATCTTGGGGAACATTTAAAAACATTTTGTCAGGAGTTGTTTTTGTAATATTCGTACATAATGGTAAAAAACAAGAACGATAACTTTTAAGGTTCGACATTTTCAATATAAATTTGAATATTTAACAGTGACAACAAAATTAAATAGATCAAAACACTGTACTTATTATTTCTATATCAACTGCAATGAGTGAAAACTAACATTATGACGTCAAATGCGCTCAGTTTTGTTCGGGAGCTGTCGGCGTGTCTTCGGTACCGGATTCAAAAAATAATTTTTATTTTGAAATACCTTTTGAATTTTTGCGAAAAAAAAAAAAGAAAAAAATAGTTTTTCTATAAAACTTACCTATATATGATCTTTCCATTTATCACAAAAAAATTTTTTTTTTAAAAACCCAATTCTTGTAAACTTTGATGGTATTATAACTTCTTGACGAAGGTTTGGATTTACGCCGAAGGAGACACGCAACAATGTCATTTCTCTTTTTTTGTATATTACACGACATTGGCTTAGACTACGACAAACACTCCCACAACATCAATAGGTATTATTTTATAAAATCTAAAACTTAAAATCCACATTTTACACTCTTCTCTATCCTAACCTCTTTTGTTTTATGTTCTGGAAGTTACAAAGAATAAACAGTTATCATTTCTGCATTTATTTTCCAAAAGGAAATTATAGACGGAAAATTAAAAAAATGAGAAACTGCAAACTTTTTTTTAATACAGCTTATTGGTGTAACACTCTCCTAAAAACTTTTCACTTTGGTATTTTCTTTTCCTCTGAGGGATGTATAATAAATCAATTCGTTTTACAAAACAACAAATTAGTGCTAACTTTAATTAAAACATCTTTAAAATAGTACTGTTTGTGTACTCGTAACGTTTAAAACATAAAAATAAATAATGTTATTATTTTTAAAATATTTTTACTTAGTTTTTTTTAACAAAAATAAATTATTTGCTAATCTAAAAAAACAAAAAACCATAAATTCATTTGTTATTGAACTAATTGTGGAAACTCGGTTTGAGTTAATGGAAAAATTAATTATTACATTTCATTGAATCCACTCCCGGAAGTGGAAAACGAAATAAACTGAGAGGGGGAGACATTGTAATCCTTAAAACGTTTCTGTCTTTTTTGCAGCATCTGTTGTTAGAGAGTTATTGTTTTAAATTAAAATTATCATAATGGTATTTATTTTATTAATTTCTTAAATCATTAAATAATGAAAGCTGGTAATCACGTGGATCATTTTACTTGTGGATAATAACTATTGTATAATCTGTGGTTTGATTAAAATAATTTTATTTATATTATAAACCTATATTAATAGTATATTCTGTGTCAAGTGGTAAAACAAGACGATTTCTAACTAGGGCGAGAGTTGACTGTCCGCGAAGCGAGGGCTGTCATCGCCCGGTCAGAAATCGTCTTTGTTTTATCCCTTGCCACACACTATATTTTGTATAATATCACATGCATTGAAACAGCGAGTTTTGATCTCTGTAGCCAGTCAAAGTAAGACTATTTCAGACAAATAGCGCAGTAATATGTTGACAACGATTTGACGACAGCTGTCAAACGCTATGATTTTGTTAGTTTATGTTTATTACAAATGCAATTCTGACAGACTTGAAATAGAGACACAAATAATAAATAAATGAATGTGCTCGGCAGAAACAACGTTGTTTCTTCCCTAGGGCAGAAAGAACTGTCAGTTTCTGAGTAACAGTTGCATTGCTCTGAAATTGTATTATTTCGACTGGCAAAACAGGGATCAAAACTAGCTGTTTCAATGCATGTAATATGAAAAATAATTTATTAATAAATTATTTAACATTATTTACAACTAAAAAATAATCACAATATTAATTAATATTGTTGTAATTGCCACAACTGGTTTTCATCGTTAATAAACAGGTAAAATAATAAAAAAGCACTCTTAATATCAAGGGTGAACGGTTGTACCTGGTCTTTTTCATGCATTTTTCGAATAAAGCACGAAAATTACTGTTCGATGTTAATTTTTAATGAATACCGTTGTAACTGTTAGTGATTTATGAGTATAAATAACTTGGTTTAACATCTTTGCTAATGGTAACTACAGTTCTGATTACCGTCCAGGATGCATGGTAATGGATCCACACTATCCTACATATTACTCACCAAATCAACGAAGACCAGATATTATGCCATTTAAAATCTACAGCCTGAATAACCTAAATGTCGCACGCAATTCTGTAACAATAGTTATAGGAAGAGGAGAAAAATTTAAAGACATAAGACATAACCATGAAAAGAACAAACAAGGACGCCTGTAGCAAAGCAGAAGTAGAAAACGAACTGGAGCACCTGGAAAAAACAATAATGAAAACCTTGGACTACACGAGAAGAGCCATAAACACTAAGAAGCTCAATAGATTTAAAAATCTGAACCCAGACCTAAAAGAGATAATTGCAGATAATAACCGAGCAAGGAACAGAGAGAGCTAACAAAACAGAATGAGCAAAAGATCAAAAAACAAACAGGTTCCAAGAACAAGTAAAGGCGAAGCTGTAAAAATAAATCAGCTAGATTCACAACAACCAATAAAAAGGCTGATGAATTGGGCCGTGCTGGTGCAAATACCTTAATGATTGGCCCGGAACCATTCGGCGGAGTTGCTGACACATTCATAAAGATAACTATTGAAAAATGGAGGCTTGAGAAGGCATAGGAGTGGTGGGAAAAATCACCTGTTAAGCGACAAAGGCGAAACGATGTCAGAATGATTGTCAGTCTCTTGACAAAACATTGTAGGCTCAGAAAACACATGAGTCAGCTGAACTTAGCAGATGAAGACATCTGTCGATACTGCCAAGAGGAGGAGAAAGCCGCATTTCATGTCTTATGCCAATGTGAAGGCCTTGCAAGGACGTGGTAAACAGTACTGGGAAAGGCGAAACCGTCAGGGCTATTAAGTCCTGTTAAGAGGAAAGGGCTGGACAAGGTTCTCTAATCCTATTCTAGATATAATGAGTGTTTACAATAGATCTGCAAAGGTACTAGTGATACCCATAGCCATTTCAATAAACATCTATCTATTTATCCACAACAACCAGGACTATAGAATCTGCAAACTGCAAAAAATACGCTTCCAACTCTACATGAAGAAAGAAAACTTGTAAGCATACCAGCAGACAACGCAAAAGACTTTACAATCAATGGTTTTTCACTAAAAATCTTCTTTCTTGCGATCATCTAACAAGTTTATATAAATATACTCTATATAGTTAAGTATTTTACTTCATTTGAACAGTTATGTTTTTTTTAACGGATTTCAGTTTTTTTTTTTTTTCGTTATCTATGTATTATAATTTTATTTATACAGATTTTCTTCTATTTACACACAAAATATCACGGACACTTATAGGATATCAACAAATGATTAATGAGGTGTTTTTCTGTTTTATATTGTATATTGTCCGAATAAGGAAACTTCACTTGAAAAAACTGCTTTTACCAGTGGATTAGGGTTATGTTTCTTCCGTTTGGCATCTGTAATGCTTCTGCTACTTTTGACCTATAAGTGTTTCAAATTTTCTAGTATGCCCAAGAAACATGATCTAACCTAATTGCTACATTCTAGATTTTAGAATAACTAAGAATACTCTCGAGTAGAAATACTGGAAAGGGACTCATGGAAAAATGGCCCCCACATCCAAGGGGGGTCCATCTGGTATACCGATGGCTCAAAGACTCAGAAGGGCACAGGGTCAGGTATATATACTAGAGGACACAGGACAGAAGTCCAACTAAGTCTAGGTGCGTATGCCACAGTGTTTCAGGCTGAAGTAATGGCCATACAACACTGTGCAACGGAGATCGTAAGTCAGGGTATAACGGGTAAAACCGTAGTCATATACTCGGACAGCCTAGCAGCTCTAAAGGCGATAGTCTCAGCACAAATAAGCTCACAGCTGGTGTGGGACAGCGTTGGGGCCCTGACACATGCCGCTAGTCAAAATTCTCTGACACTGGCATGGATACCAGGGCACTCAGGGTTTCAAGGCAATAAGAAGGCTGATGAATTGGCCCGTGCGGGAGCTAACACTCCAATGATTGGCCCGGAACCATTCGGCGGAGTTGGTAATACATTCAGAAAGGCAGCCATTGAGAAATGGAGGCTAGAAAAGGCCCAGGAGTGGTGGAAAAAATCACCGGGCAAGCGACAAGCCAAACTCTTCATAAAGGGATATTTGGCGAAGTTTACTGCAGAGCTGCTATCACAAAGGCGAAATAATGTCAGAATGATTGTCAGTCTCTTGACAGGACATTGTAGGCTCAGAAAACACACGAGTCAGCTAAACTTAGCAGATGAAGACATTTGTCGATACTGCCAAGAGGAAGAGGAAACCGCATTTCATGTCCTATGCCAATGTGAAGGCCTTGCAAGGACGTGGTATCTATTACTGGGAGAGGAGAAACCGGCTGCTCCAAGTTATGCGGAGTGGCCACTGTCAAGGCTATTAAGTCTCATTAAGAGGGCAGAGCTGTACAAGGTGCTCTAATCCTATTCCACAGATAATGGGTGTTCACAATAGATCTGCAAAGGTCGCAGTGATATAGGCTAACAGCCAACCCAAAAAATATCTATCTAAGAATACTCTACAAAACAGTCTGTAAAAAAATAACCTAAAAATAGTCTTTTATGTAAAGATCCTCTCCTTATTCGGTTATCCCGTTAAAATATGCTAAATCCTCTTTTAAAAATCATTTGCCTTGGAGTTGTCCTAATAATTTTTTATAGACAACTTATTTGTGCATAACGACATAACTTAATGCAAAAATGTTTGGTGCAAAGGTTTTACAAAAAATGTTCTTACACTTTTTTCGATAAATTAATATTTAGCATTTGTTAAAAAATTGCAGTTGTTTACATTTTCTTATTTTAGATTTTAACCATAATATTCAATAATTTAAAGCATTAAGGAGGTCCTTTCGCCGCCAATGTTAAATAAAAAATATTAGATTATGAATAAGTTTAATTTTGTTCTAATAGTTAAAGACCTTATTTATCGAATAGTAAAGTTTTAATTACTAACCGTGCAAATTTTTGAAAAAAAAAGTTTTAAATTGTTAGTATTTGTACAGAGTCTAATGAGAAAGTAAGACCTTAACGATATTTCTCAAATTATACTATCAGTTACCGATTAGATGGAATAAAGAAAAACTGAAAATTAGATTTTTGAAAATATCCAGGTTCCTTTTTTTGCAATAAAATATATCAGTCACCAGGCAATTTACTGAGAAATAAATAATTAAAATCACAAACAAATCTCAAGTAACTTACATTAAAATGGAGTCAAAACATTTGGCAACGTTGCGTAGCGCGCGAACTTCAAACCATTGAATACCTTCAATGTAAACTTTTCTTTTTTTTGCACTTACATTATTACACCATTGTTACGTTTAAGACTCACAAATTTACAAGCATCCTTGCCACGAGACATTCAAATATTATGATTAATCATTTTTATTTAATTTACTCGAGTGATATGACCATAATTTAATACGTAGCTTTTTCATTCCAAGAATTTAATAATGTAATCTGATCATTTTTAATACTTTTATATTTTTCTTTATTTTTATATAAAATATATAATTCACTTCTACTTTAGCTTCCAAACTTAAAAGATCATTTTGTATTTCAATTAAATAAAGTATTTTTATTATTTTTAAAAAACGTTTCTTTTGTAAACAATTTATAATTGGCGCAGTCAGTAGGATTTGTGCGGGTCGCGAAAAGCTAAAAAAAATCCTAAAGAACCTCCATCCTTAAGGGATTACAACATCAGGAAGCAGTACAGTAGTCGGGAAGAATCACTGGTACCCAGGCGAATACTGTATGTGCCATTTCTTTCACTTTCCTCTCCTTTTTCTTAGGATTTTGGGAAATAGTTAAGAGTTCAATTTTTAATATTTTATTTATCAAAAATATACTATTTGAGTAAAATTTAATGTGCAAAGAAGTAGACGACGAGCTACTTCACAGTTTTTTAATTGGAAAAGCTAGTAAGAAAAATAATTTAGAGTCTAATTAAAATAAACCTTCTAATTCAACTATGCAAAAATTCTGAGCCACGTACGTTGCGCAATATAAATTGGGATCTTTTTAAATTAAAGTTAAAAAAAATATTAAGCCCTTTGATGGCGATAGCAATTCACTTAACAAATTTATATCACGTTGTGAGAAATTGATTGAAACATATAGAGAATTTATAATGACCAGGACTTACATAATCACATTTTCGAATGTTTTCAGAAAAAACTTGTTGGAAAAGCCGAAGTAATGGTCGGTAACCGAATGGAATTAAATACATGGCCCACACTGAAAATTGCTCTTATACAGTGTTTTTCAGATAGAAGAAATTTAGATTGTTTAATACAAGAGTTAACCCGAACAAGGCCTAATAGAAATGAAAGCATGATCGATTTCGGAACAAGACTTCAGCTACTCAGAAGTAATGTTGCACAAAGAATTAGTAACGATAATTCCCTTTCAAGAAAGGAATGATGAAGTAAAAGAAAGAGTAATCGAAAAAGAGAATACGCAAAGATCTGATCCTCCCGATTACTCCGATCAAAGGAATGTCTACATTCAAACAAAATTTAGGGACAAAAAATTAACAAAGTTTAAAAAAGCCGAGGTAATTAAAGACGATACTTTCCTGATAGAAACCGATAAAGGAATCTATCATAAAAATATAGTTAGGAAACCGAGAAATAATAGTAATAGTTTGCAGGTACAAAAGGACAATGAAGATATTGATGATCCTAGTATACCTGGTTTATCAATTTAAAGGAATAGAATGTAACAGAGAAGATGTTCATGTTACACCACTGGAAAACCTTTTGCTTTCAATTCACCTAGGAACATGCAAACTTATATATATACTAAACATACCTTTATTCATTATTTAGATTTAAGAGAAGTAGTTAAACAAATTGAAATAAAAAATCATATTATCATGGTCAATGCATCTAACCCAATTTCTTATCACGGTCTAGCTGAAAATATGATCGAGAGAACAGAGGTATTAATTTCAACACTCGAAAGAAAATTAGAAAATATTTACCCTCATATAGGAACAAAACGTGGAATCATAAATGGACTTGGTAAAGTCAATAAATGGTTATTTGGAAATCTCGATTCCGACGATGGTAATCGATATGATAATGCAATTAATATCTTACAACAAAACCAAAAAGAAATAATTCATGAAGTAAACTTGCAAACCACATTATATTCAAAATTAATTAATCATTACAATAAATCTTTAATGGCACTATGGCCAAATCAAAACAAATTACAAATTAATTTAGAAAGATTCCAAGATGCGATGCAAAAACAAATAAATGATCTAAGTAGTTATATTACCTTCCAAGCAACAATCAGTCAAATAAATCTTGATTGTCAAAATTTAATCGCGTTTATAAATGACATAGAAAATTCAATTGTTTTTTCAAAATCAAATTCACATCATAGCTCAATTTTATCTAGCCAAGAAATCTCAGAAATGATTAGTCACTTAAATAAAATTTATGGAGAAAAACAAATACCCAAATTTAATAATATTTTAACGTACTACCTATTCTTAGAAACTCAAGTAACATTCTCAAAATCTAAGTTAATATTTGCCGTACATGTTCCAATCCTTAAACCAAATTCCCTAGAATTTTATCACAATTATCCCATTATACAAAACCCTAAATTATTTACACCTACTTATCCATATCTGGCACGAGAAGAAACCAATTCGCAACCAAAAAAAAAAGAATGTCCCACACTGGAAGATGTATATTACTGCCAAGAAACCCTTCTAAAAAAAGATACATGTACAGTACAAATTTTTGATGGCCACATCCAAAAAAACTGCTATATCAACAAAGTAAATATTCAAGAATCAATAATAGAGCAAATAACTGTAAATGAAATACTCGTAATACCATCCAAACATGAGAAAGTTCTATCAAAGTGCAAAACTGATCAACTTCTAGAAATTTCGTCCCCGACGCTACTGAGAATTCCAAGAGAGTGCGAAATATCAATCAATAAATTAAAGTTTATTACCAATCCGAGTATTCAACAACAAGGGAAACCATTAATATTACCAAAATTTAACGATGATATGTTTCCAGAAGTTCAACAAACATATCAAGCTGCTAACATTACTAAAATTGATTTTGAAGAACTATACCAAATTAATAAAATTGCAAAACAATTAACGCCTATCAAAGAGATAACGTATAATCAAACATCTACGATTGCCACTATTTCTGGAATATTGATCGCAGGTGCCATTCTGATGATTATATTTATTTTCACCATTCGTCGCCAAAAGAGAAGAAACAAGAAAAGCTGTAGGGAAGGAAAAATTAAGAAAATGGACCAACATCAGTCTACAAGCGGACCACCCAAAAATATCTCTGATATTTTTGGTTCCTAAGGAACGAAGAGTTATATGACCATCATTTTATACGTAGCTTTTTCATTCCAAGAATTTAAAATGTAATCTGATCATTTTTAATACTTTTATATTTTTCTTTTTTTTTATATAAAATATATAATTCACTTCTACTTTAGCTTCCAAACTTAAAAGACCATTTTGTATTTCAATTAAATAAAGTAGTTTTATTATTTTTAAAAAACGTTTCTTTTGTAAACAATTTATAATTCTCGTTCACCACATCGACAGCTAAAGCTTACGTGTTTAAGGTTATGTGTGGATAAACGTGAGACAGCGTTGTCAAATCACAGACAGGATATTAACAGCTGATTTACAAGAGTCAAATTAACTTCTGTATTTAACTATTTTTTTTTTAATTTTCAAAATTTCAATAATTAATGCCTCATATACTATAGTCCATTTCATCGGTTTTGGCCGATTTGATATTAGAAACCACTGAAATAAGATTTAAACTGTCATCCAAGTTACCAATGGCGGAGAGTTTTTTTTTCTAAATTAGGTCGTAAGTTTCTGAAACTATCAGTGTGGTTTGACATCTACAAAAATATGACATTAATAATTATTAAATTCAACCCTTCAACACCGAGCCGTACATGACGGTTACTGGAAATGTGAATTAAGTCAAGACTTCCGTATTGATTACTTTTTATCTACCGGTGAAACAAGATACAGTTACGTAAGTGTTGTGAGCATGATTTCTGTCATTGGCCAAAATCGGTGAAATGGACTATATTTATTTTTTAATTTTAGGAATTTTTAGGGGTTTTTTATTTTAATTTATCAAGTATTGACTACAACAGTTGTTTTGACTATTGTGCAGCGAAAGGACATCCTTAATTTATTATCTTTAACCAACCTCAAGCATCCAGGTTTAATAATGATCTGGTTGTATTACTTCATTGTGCGGAATCATCGCCACCCAATATAATTGCTGAATTATTTGCCTTTCTAAATTTTTATCAATTTAATACTATTACTAACGGACGCAGACGTAAAGTGGAAAAATTTGTTAAAAAATTTTAATTTTTCTGCAAAAAATCGGCCATAACTCTGATCCGGGTCGTTAAAAAAGAGTTTCCATCCGCCAATTAAAAGTTTAAACAATTATCTTCAATATTCAAAGCATAAATTTATTAATTTTTGCGATTTTATCCTACCTCGAGTATCCTGGTTTAATAATGATCTGGGTGTATCAGTTCATTGTGCGGAATCATAGCCACCCTTCTTATTAATGCTGAGGTTTAAGATTACTTTTTAGCAAACGATGTCCTACTCCATAGCAGTATTCATCAAGCCGCTTATCAATTCAAGTTGCCATTAAATGCTCAGATGCAAGAACTGGTTTATAAGGAAACGATTCAAAATACGGATTTCTGTGGCCTTAATAATTATTTATCTGCGATAAATTGGTCCAGTTACCTACATGCAGTACATACATATGATATAATATCGCTATGTCTCAGTTTTATAATGTTGTTTATAGTCCCATGAATTTATTTATTCTCTTACAAAAATAAATTGGTTAATCCTGAGTGGTATAGTAATGAGCCAAAAAATATATTTACGAAAAATAAACTGGCAATAGTAATAATTATTTAAAATGTCCACAAACGTTTTTTTTATAGAATTAAATCGCTAGTAAACAGTAATGCCCTATCCTTTTGAAAATATGCTAACAGGTTAAATGGTGCTAATTCTTATACATCTACAATGTCTTATTCCAACATAACTGCAACGAGTAGATATGATATAGTAAACTTATTCTCTCACTATTGGAACGAAGTTCCCTTTCGAGCGTTACGACTAGTTCCGACTGAGGCTAGAGGCTAGCCGAAAAAAATTCAGACCAAAAGTTGTCACGACACGACATGACACACGCATGTTTCTCTGTCTGTCTGTCTCTCTCTCACAGACCAAAAAATAAAAAACACTCTCTTTCATAGATAGATTAGATATATTACAATTAAAAAGACAATATTTTAAATTAAAAGAAAATGTACATTAAAAAGAAAATACTGTAGAAAAAAAAATTACCTATAATAGTATTATATTTTATTTCTGTCAGTTACTGTCAAATATTTTTATTTTAAAATTTTGAATTAAATTGTTAATTCCTGTTTTAAATTAAATTGAAATAGAAAGTAATTCTAGATATATGTATGTCATCTAAACCTCTGGTATTGTATAAATGGACACTTTTGTTAAAAGAAACAAACTGTTCAAAATATTCAGGTGATAATGGATTTACTATTTTCTAGTTTGCTTTGAATAGTGTAGTGTCTCGACTTTGTTAAGTTTATAAAGGTCTTTTGTAAATAATAAATAATAAAATAATAACAATACTGTATCCTGACAGTGTTTCTGCACAAGTTCGGGATATTGCTGATAGAGTTAGGTAAGTAGAGATTTTATACAGACAATAATAAATGCTTATGTATGTATAAACACTCTGTTGTGTTTACAAATTACAATTCCTTCACTAATTAATCGAAAGGAACTTCGTTCCATTTGGGTGTCCCTTGACACCTCTTACTTTTTTTTCAATACTGTATAGTGTTTGCGACTAACAACCCGCTAAAGCTGGTTATCAAATTAATTTAATAATTTTTTCTATATATTTTGTAGATGTATTTAATAAGGTAACCAAAAGCAAGTCAAAGTTTTCCTGTAGTCTTGATAAATTGCCAGCACACCTAGTTAAGAGTAGGTACTTCACTTTGATTACTTGCAGCATATGCGTATCGTGTTCGCCTGAACCTGCTCGACAAGTTGAAAATTGTACAAAATAGAGATACTGTTCTTAAAATCATGTGCGATAGCTCATTGGATCCAGAATGAAAAATGTGCCAAAAGCGTGTATTAGCACATAAAAAATTGCAAAAGTTATAAGCAATTAAAGATAAAGAAATGGCATTCCTTTATTTGCAAATATTTTATAAACTATTAATATTTAAGAAGTTTAATAAAAATATTTTGAACTTTTCTATCTCCTCGGTCGACGCTGTTATTAACTTCCACTAATAGATCATTATCACTCACATCCAAAAAGTTATTATCCTAATTTTCAGTTTTCAGTTTAAGCCACGGCAGCCACATATTGATAAAAACAATGAATAATATTGAATAACAGTAATTATAAAACAAAAAACATAACACTAATAACTAAAATAAGGAGAAGAATAAATATCAACGCTAAATAACCGATTTTTTTCGAAATCTACTATTGACGACAGTATTCTGAGATTACTAAAATTTGTAAATCCCTAACAATATGAAACCAGAAACTGTAAAGATCAATACCAGGTAATATGATACAATGAAACCGAAAACAGTCATCGTTAAACCCTCATTAAGATATGAAAGGTCAGTGACAAATGCGTATAAACAAATTAAATTGTGGATTTTTAGTACAGATATTAATTTAAAAACGTTGTAATGATAATATTTTCTTACTCTTCACTGATAAGATAACTGTTCAAATTTAAAATAAAGGGGTGAAACAAGAAGATTTCTGACTAGGGCTAGAGTTAGAAATCGTCTTTGTTTCATTAAACTCATAATCAATATTATTGTTATTCATAACAAAATGGTTTTGGTCAGAATTTAAAATCATGTACGTTATTGCACATTTAACTAGCGCGGATTTTCAAAAAAAAAATTGCAATTTTGAAAATATTAATAACATAAGACTTTTTGCTTTTCATACTGCATAATAAGTTATTTTCACGCTGAGATCAGGAAAAAATATTCTATGCTACAACTTATGAATAATTTCTGCATATATAATGAGAGTTAATTAGTTTTAAGAATATCTATAAATTTAAAAATGAAGGTTGTGCTTAAGTTTTTCGAATAAAGCCTAATAGCTTCGAACCTTTTTTTTAGTTAGCTGAATCATTTATTTTCATTGTTTTGAAGATGAGACTGGCAGGAACTTGCGATAAAAGTAACTCAGGGGAGCAGTTAGTTTCAATCTGGCCATTTTCAAATAAGTCTGCAACTATTCCAACATGCTATATTGATTACCAAGCTTGATTAGGGGATTTACTTGCATTAAGTTACTCATTTTTTTGCTAATAAGCTTTCTCGGAAAGTAATTTATAAAATATGCTAATAAAGTCGAAAGTAAAATTTTTAAATAATTAATTATGTATTTAAGTAAACAATTTTATTTCATTAATATTTATTAGGTTTAAAAGATTTATTTAATTATGTGCAAAAATATCAGAAAAGGCAACAATATAAGATATTAAAAAAATCAACATAAAAAGGTGTAACCCTAATGATACTTTACTTTATAAAAAATAAAATAAAATTATTTAAAAAATGAGATAAAAGGTTTTATGCTAGTTTAAATTTCGTGGTTTAACTTTTGATTTGTGATAATTAGAATCTCTACTTTATGGAAATAGGGTACCAATTATAAACTTCTAAAATCAAAAATAATCTGAATACAACTGATTTATTAATTAAAGTGACAATTTCAATAAATTAAATATGTTTTTCTCCTACCACTATATAAAATAGCGTTTTACATGATACTTTTGAGGGGTGTAAGTGATCATAAACATTTATCGGGATTGTAAAATACAATTCTGTCCAATCAGAAACATGTAAAACAAACTCCCATGGGACTTTTACTTTACACGATTTTGATTGGTTACAACTCGCCTGCAAAGAATAAGTTATGTTCGTAGGGTAAACTACGAATTGTCTCAAAATTAAATATCAAATACAAATTATAAATTTATAACTGTATTACTATTTTTAATTATTTATTAATATGTATAGTAGCAATGAATTTTCAGTAAATTATATCTATAAAAATTTATATTTTTTTAGATTTAGAATCATTACTACTAACAAAGCTATTCTGTTTGACAGCTGTCAAATTCAAATTTACTATTAAATTCGTTGTTATTTTTATAGTACGTATTTTTAAATGGTTGTTTTAAAATTATTGATTTCGAGAGCGAATTTTCCTGATTGTCTGTAGTCAGCAAATAAAACTAAAAGAAACCTCTTCCCAATAAATCTGAGTTTCGTTGTAAGAAAGAATATTCAAGTTTTATGGAACGGCTGAAATCTAAACATACTTCTTCACAGAGAAAGCAAAAACCTAAAAAAGCGTCGTCATTATGGTCTATATACAGCATGATAAAAGCTACGATACAAGTATTTCATAATATAGATAAGTACATTTGCAAAACTAAAAAAACAAAATGTTGAATACGTTCCAAAGAAATCCAAAGTATTAGATAAGGATATGTATTTTTTTAAAAGATATTTTTAGGTGGCTCTAATAATGGAAATATCTGAAGCATGTTGGCAAAGTGAGCTTACACAGATAACGGTAGATCACATTGAAGACAAAGACAGTATTTTAATTGTAAAGGTACCTGCCACCAAAACAAATGTTTCTCGAATATGACTTATGCGCGCGGTAGTAGAAAAAATATTGTACGCAACACGGGAAGTAAGTAATTTGCAGTCTCGAAGTGTTTCCGCTCTCGGCTAACGCCTCGAGCGTTAATATCCCTTCTCGACTGCAAACGTCTACTTACTTCCCTTGGTACGTAAATAACTATAAAATATAATTCGAGCTTCTGTAAGCTAACAATAAAATAGATCTGGCAAAATATGAATTGCGGTTGATTGTGAGTTTGTTAACATTTTTATCTATTACTTACTTATATTGTTTTTTGAGTTATGTAGGCTAAAAAATATGTTTGTCTTTTTTATTACTAAAAAACTATTTACCCATATTTATGTATAAAAACTTTTTAAAAAAAATTAAACCTCCTTCAAAAAAAAAGTACTAAAAAGCCAGAAATAAAATCTTTATTTCTTAATAAAATTAGAAACAACTAGGCATCTGATTTCGATTTCCTTGAAGTTGGCATTTGACAGTATGGCACTAGATACGTTATGTATCATCTTTGACATTTTTAGACTATTATAATATATATATTGTTATGATCTCTATACTCATATAATTGTATTCTTGTGACTCTTCAAGGTTGGGTTCTTCGATAATATTAAACTAAAAAGTCCATCTCAATTTTAACATCATTTAATATATAAATATATTAATTCTTTACAACACTTTAAAAAACAATATAACATTCATCATTTATCCTGTCATAAACTTAACACTAATTAATTTTAAATGAAATTTTGCCCTCTTTTCCTAAAATCCCCGAATAACTATTTCTAATATACCTCTATTACCAGCTGATAACAAACTATACCAGAAATACTTATCTTTATAAACTATGCTTATTTTATTTTGAAAATCCAATCTATGCAAATATCCAATTAATCTTCTCTATATATATCCATTTTATTCCATATTTAACTCTACCATATAGTTATTATAACATTCTATTCATACATTAATCTTCTTTTATAATTTTTATATTTATATTCATTAACATTCAGTATTTATCTTCATTTTCAATTTCTATTATTATTATATTTACTTTATAATGGTTTTTAAATTTTTAAAATTCTATATAATTTCCTAAACTTTTTCTCTGACTTTACTCTTCAAAATTCTATGACATTCTATCAATAATTTTTTTTTTTTTTTTTTTTTTATTTATGATTCCTTGATAATTTGCATAAATTGATTATTCAATTCTAATATCTAGTTAGTCTTAATTACACTTATATTACATATAAAGACCAACTATTGAATACCATAACAATTTCCCAAATTTAAAATTTTATAAATTTTAGAAAAAAAATTTTAATAATTTAAAATTTAAAATATATAACAATTAACATATTAACACAAATTCTGAATACTCTAAGTTTCTTCAAAATACCTATATAAGCTTCAATATTAAATACTCCTCTAACATTTCTTGTTATCGGATCTTCAACAATATAACTATTAACACCTTCCTCATTTACTATTCTATATGGTCCTTCAAATATAGCTTTTAATTTCCCTGATTCATTTTTCTTTAAATTTCCACTTATATATGCTTTTATTATTACCAAATCTCCTTTCTTAAACCTTACAGGATATTTCACTTTTTTCTTAATTTTTTTATAATATTTTTCCCATACATCCATTAACCTTTTTCTTACTTTTTCTATAATTTCATCATATTTTTTTCTTTCTTCTTCTTCTTCCCAATTTCGTTTTGGTTTTTGACCTAACATTAAATATGTTGGTGTTTCTTCTGTTATTACATTTGGAATATCATTGATATACATTTCTACTTTATTAATATAATTTTCCCATTCTTTATGTTTCTTTCCATTTAAACTTATTCGTAAAAATTTTATCACTTCTTTAATATATCTTTCTGCAGGATTTGCTGCAGGATGTCTTATACTAATACAATTCTTTTTGATTCCTTTCCTTTCTAAAAATTTTTCTAAATTCTGTCCTTGAAAATACGTTGCATTATCCATTACACATGTCCTTGGTTTACCTATTTCTTCTATAAATTTTTGTAAACAATTTTTAATACTTTTATAATTTGTCCTTCTACATGGGTATAATTTTATAAATTTTGTAAAAACATCAACAATTACCAATATATGTTTATTATTATTTTTACTTCTTATTAGATTACTAATGAAATCTATTGCTATTATTTCCAATTTTTCCATTGCTGTAACACTTTTCCCAATATTTTTATTCACTTTATTCTTATTTTTATTCAATTGACATATCTTACATGTTCTTGTTATTCCTTTTGCTATCTTTTGATCTTTTTTCATGATAAAATTTTCTCTAAATAATAACCATAATTTTCTTGAACCTATATGTCCATATGTTACATGTAAATTTTTTAATATTTGTTTTCCTAAATAACTCTCAATTACATAAACTTCTTCATTTCCTATTTCCTTTATATAATATCCATCTTTAATTAAAGTATTCTGTTTTTCTTTTTCTGTTAAATTTTGTTGACTTCTTATTATTTCTTCTTCCGAAAACATACCTTCATCTTCTATTAATTTGTTCATTCCAATTTGTATTATTCTTCCTTTATCCTTATTTTCACTACTTTCTCTTGATAATGTATCTGCAATAATATTTTCCTTTCCTGATAAATATCTAATTTCAAAATCATATTCTTGTAATAATAAACTCCATCGATATATCCTATTATTATTAAATCGATTGACCATTACATTCTTCAAAGCCATGTGATCGGTTTCAATTATAAATTTTTTTCCAATTAAATAAAATCGACATTTTTGCACACAAAAAACTATACTCGCAAATTCCAATTCTGATACACTATAATTTCTTTCATACATTTTTGTGACTCTAGACATAAAACATATTGGTACTTCTATTCCATTTTGTACTTGTATTAAAACCCCTGCTAACTTATTAATTGATGCATCTGTTCTTAATATAAAATCTAATTCATAATTTGGATGATATACCTTCAAATTATTAGTAAACATTTTTTTTAAATCATTGAATGCTTGTTCTCTTTCTTCATTCCAGTTCCATTTTACATTTTTCTTTAATAATTCTACTAATGGAATCTGTTTTTCTGATAGATTTGGTATTAACTTTTTATAATAATTCATCATTCCCAAAAATCCCCTTATTTGCTTTAAACTTTTTGGTTTCTCAAATTTTAAAATTTTATCTACTCTTTCCGTATCCATCTCTACTCCATTTTTATTAATTTTAAATCCTAAATATATCACTTCTTTTAAGAAAAATTGACATTTTTCTTTATTTACTTTCAATCCCGCTAAATCCAATTCTTTTAACACAATATTTAAGTGTTTTTTATGTTCTTCTTCACTTTTTGAATAAATTAATATATCATCTACATAATGAACAACAAAATTTTCATATTTGTTTAAAATTTTATGTAATGCTTTAACCAAAGCTGCACATGCACTTTGTATACCGAATGGTACTACTTTAAATTGATATACTACACCATCAATACTAAAAACCAGTATATTTCCTACTACTTTTATGTAGAGGTATTAACCAAAAACTATGTTTTAAATCTATTTTACTAAAAATTTCAATTCCTGTTATTCTACCAAATATTGCTTCAATATGCATAGGTTTCTCATATTGTGGTATTGAAAATTTGTTAATATTTCTAGCATCTAGACATAACCTTAACTCTCCATTCCCTTTTTTCACAACTACAATTGGATTAATGAAAGATGTATCACTTCTCTCAATTATATTATTTTCTAGCATTTTATCTATTTCTATAGCTACTTGTTTTCTATATTGATATGGAATTGGATAAGTTTTAACTCGAAAATTTTCTATATTCTTTACTTCAAATCTGTGAGTATATTCTTTGGCAGTATTATTCTCTAATGTAATTAAATTTTGATATTTTTTAAATAACAAATTAATTTCATCTTTATATTTATCATCACTTTTTATATCTTCTCCTTCTTTCATCATTTCCCCATTAATTCTTAGTTCATTTATATGTATTATCTCCTCATTATTGTTTATTTTATTTAATTTGATTTGTTCTTCTTTCAATTTTATCCAACCTTCTTCATAATTAATAATAACATTCATTCTTTCTAATTCATCAGTACCTAATATTATATCATACTCCATATTTCCTATAATCAAACCTTGTATTTTATATATACTATTTCCAATTTTAATACTAATATTTATAGTCTTATTAATTTCCCCTAATTTTTTTCCATTAGCACCTATTAACTTAATTCTTGGAATTTTAATCATTTCTTCTAATTTATTATCCTCAATAATTTTTTCATTTATCAATGTTGCTTCTGATCCGGTATCTATTAAAATTCTAATTTTCTTATTTTCTAAATTTCCTTCAACAACTACTAATCCAATTTTATCTTCTAATTTATTATTATTTTCTTCTAATTTTATAAATTCACTAGGATGTATATAACAACATTTAACATTAAAATTTTGTAGGTGCTTATTTAAAAATTTTCTTGTTCTGGTTCTACCCTAACATTTTCTACATTTTCTTCTATTTCTCTACTTTGCATATTAATTTGATTTATTCTTCTAGGTACATTATTGTTTCCATTTCTATCTTCTCGATTATTATTATTATTATTATGAATTTCATTTATATTTCTATATCTTGATCTTTCATATCTTCCATTATTTACATTTTGAAAACCATTTTCATTTCTGTTATTTCCATTTCTTATATTATTATTATTATCCATATTATTTCCATTTCTATATGTATTTCCGTTTATACGATTTCCATTTTCTCTCCCATTATATCCATAATTATAATTTCCATTGTTTCTATTACGCATTTCTTCTCTTACTCTATTATATCCATTTCTGTTTTGATAATTTCTAAATCTATCATTTTCATAATTTTGTGATCTATTTTCATTAATCTTTAAATTTCTTTCAACTCGATTTAAATACTCAATCAATTGTTCTTTTTTTTTAATATTTTGTATAACTATTGTTTCAGAAACTGTTATATCATAATGTCTAGAAATATATAAAATTATTTCCTCTTCTCTCATAGGAGGTTCCAAATATTGTGCAACATTATATAATTGTAACGCATAATTAGTTAAATTATTCCCTAATCTATAATTGAATTTTCCGAAATATAATTTTTCCCTACTCACCCCTTGTTTTGATTCACCCCAGAAATATTTAAGAAATTCCCTTTCAAAATCATTAAAGGTTAATATTTCATTTTCCTGTGTTGCATACCATAATGCAGCATTATCTTTCAAAGAACTTCTTATAATTTCTTTCCAATCTCTTTTGTTCCTAGTCTTAGTTTTAATCATATTCATATACGTGCATGGATGTAATATACTGATATTCCCTGTAAATTTTACTGCTCCTTCTCCTCCATGTATTATCATATAGGAACCATCCTCAGTTCTTTCATTTTGCATTTCTTGTAATTTTTTTGTTTCATCTTCAAATTTCTTTGCTACTTCCATTACATTCCTTTCCATAGTTTGTAGTATTCTTTCATTTTCTTTCTTATTTTCATTTTTCTGCTCCTTCACATTTTTTTCTATATTATTAATCTTCTCCTGGTGTATATTACCCATTTCCTCCATCGCCTTAATTCCATCTTTCAATTGATCGACTTCTTTTTGTATTTTGATATTTTCTTCTTTAATAATATTTTTCATTTCATCTTTAAATGTTTCCATATTCTTGTTCATATCTTTTATTTCTTTTTTTATATCTTCTCTTATTTCTTTTTTCATAGAATCCATTTTTCTATTATTTTCATCAAATTTATTTTCCAAAAATTTAAACATTTTCTCCATCTCTGTTTCTTGATGTGGTTTTGAACTAGTCGCATCTCCTATCACATCAGCTTGTACCACTTGAAACATTGTTTTTTTTTCTCCTTCCGACGATCCATCATTACTTTCTGTTTCATGCATATTTTCATTAGATTCCTGTATTCCATCTTCTCTCCTTCTATTTCTTCTATTTTGTCTTGTATTCATTTTATTCAAATCTTTTAATTATTTTATATATTTATTTAATTTATAATGTTAACTTATTATATTACTTTATTATATTTATTCGATTTGTATTTAGTTTTAAAATTTTCAAAATTTTATGGTCTTTATATATAAATATAAATATACTTAAAACTCTCACCTAATCCTCTTATTTCTATTATAATGTATTTATGTTTTATTTCAATTCTTCACTGTTCTAATTTTCTAATCACTTCAATTGTCTATATCACCCTCTCAATTTCAATATACTGTTCTATTTTAAACTGGATTCTTGTTTTATTCACGCCACACGTTGGCTCGCCATAATTGTTATGATCTCTATACTCATATAATTGTATTCTTGTGACTCTTCAAGGTTGGGTTCTTCGATAATATTAAACTAAAAAGTCCATCTCAATTTTAACATCATTTAATATATAAATATATTAATTCTTTACAACACTTTAAAAAACAATATAACATTCATCATTTATCCTGTCATAAACTTAACACTAATTAATTTTAAATGAAATTTTGCCCTCTTTTCCTAAAATCCCCGAATAACTATTTCTAATATACCTCTATTACCAGCTGATAACAAACTATACCAGAAATACTTATCTTTATAAACTATGCTTATTTTATTTTGAAAATCCAATCTATGCAAATATCCAATTAATCTTCTCTATATATATCCATTTTATTCCATATTTAACTCTACCATATAGTTATTATAACATTCTATTCATACATTAATCTTCTTTTATAATTTTTATATTTATATTCATTAACATTCAGTATTTATCTTCATTTTCAATTTCTATTATTATTATATTTACTTTATAATGGTTTTTAAATTTTTAAAATTCTATATAATTTCCTAAACTTTTTCTCTGACTTTACTCTTCAAAATTCTATGACATTCTATCAATAATTTTTTTTTTTTTTTTTTTTTATTTATGATTCCTTGATAATTTGCATAAATTGATTATTCAATTCTAATATCTAGTTAGTCTTAATTACACTTATATTACATATAAAGACCAACTATTGAATACCATAACAATATATATATATATATATATATATATATATATATATATATATATATATATATATATATATATATATATATATATATATATATAAACCAAGTGCCAAGAAAATGCGTATTAATATAAACAAAGGGGGAAAATTATTGGGCATGTACGCAAAAAGGATCAATAAGGCCACGAGTAGGAATGGTAACCGCAGACATGCATGTTTCTGGCTCATTAGCAGTCATCAGTGCGGCACAACCAAGTAGGGTATTGCACTTGGCTAGCAAAAGTGTTGGGTACTTGGGAGCAAAGGATGTTGGGGAAACATGTGTAAAGAAACACAAAAACACAAAAACAACGAAAGCTCACACAGGAGTCCTATCGCTGGTTGCTAGCCGAAAACCCATTGGCACAGCTGGCCGAAAGCACAAAATGGCGATAGGACTCCTGTGTGAGCTTTCGTTTAGTTATGTTTTTTATTTTAATTTTATTTGATTAAAATTTGTTTATTACTTTGTGTTCTTAATTACTTAAATAATTAAAGAATGTTGAAAAAAAATTGAAAAAAAATCCAATGGTTTGATTTTTATAGCGTTTGACCAAAACTACTGCTATCTCCCCCGGACTTACCCTATTAATTTTTAAAGTAACAGCATCATATTATGTTCTTTGCTAAATAAAAAACATTAATGCTAAATTGATATAATTGAAAAAACAAACGCAGTGTACAATGTAGTTTATTTCTGACGACAGAGGAGACCATAAAATGTAAAATGTGCTCAACCCTGATCATAAACTAACGTCATTTACGAGAGTTGTTAATACATATAAAAGCCTATTTTTGTTAACAATAGCATCAATGTGTCATTACATTTTCACTTGATTTTGTGCTAAAACGAAATATTTAATTTAAAAGAAAGGATTTATGTATTGTTAGGCGAGATTAAAATAAATCAAATAAATTAAATGTTTAAAATAAATCAAATAAATTGAATGTTTAAAATAAATAAAATAAATTAAACGTACAAAAACAACACTCAGTTATTAAAAATTACATAGATAAAAAATGGTTCTAAATAAAATTACAGATGACACAAATTTGGTTATTTTTGGAACAAAATTCGGAAATATGAGTGTATTAATAAATTAAAATTTTATTTAATTATCCACGGTTTATTATCAATCCTATAAAATTGTCATTATGATATATCACAATAGTTAATAACATTAGACTGTGTTGAATTTTACGGCTAATGATTATTGATAACACTAAGGAGCAGATGCAGATATCCATTTCTTCAATCTACAAATATAAAAGGAGATTTTCCTACTGATTGGGGTATAGACGCACAGACAGCCGTAACCGCTAATGGTAGAAACGTAAAATTTGTTTATTTTTATAATTTGAACACTCACTAAGAAGCAATTTTCCAAAATTTTTATTCTGAAGCGGTGAAATAGAGGTTAAAATATGGTATGGAAAAATGTTAACATCGGAACCGATTTTTATAAAAATTTAAAATTAGCCTCTCAAAAAAATAAAAAACAGAAAAAGGAAAAAACCATACAATATAACAAAAATTGTAAATAAAAGAAAAATGTAAAAATCGAAAAAAAAAACAATTAAAAAAGGGAAAAAAGCGTAAAAATTAAAAAACATAACAAGAAAAATGTAAACTTTTTACCCAAACTCACGATCCGGCCATTAAAAATAAATGGAACTGTCCTACTGCTCGGATGAGGCTGTTGATCAACTCACACAATTCTTCGCTTTGGAGGCAGGTCAGAGCTTCGCTAGGTTCTCAAGACGGAGCCATTTATATCAAGAGGTAAATAGCCAAATCCCCCTTTTAGGAGTATATACCTTAGCAACGTCAACTGAAAGTCTTAACTGAAAAACTCAAAAACTTCAGGCATCCAAACCTTTGCCGACGAAAATATCTTACTTTCGACTTCATAAACCTCTCACTAAGGGGGGAACAGTTCGTTCTCAAGATCGGGTGACCTACATGGGCGTGCGATTCACTCGGACGCTCAGGAGGAACGCCGATGTACAACTCACTAGAAACAAAATGAGAATATGAACGACTCGCCCAGGTGCCCTGGATGATAGACTCAAAAGATGTCACACTAAAACCCTAGTCCACACTTATAAAAGTCTTATTCGACTTTTGGTCAATTATCCGGCCGTGCCATACTCTGCTCTTTCTCAGAGACTCCTCCAATCTCTTCTTGCCACAGAGGAAGCAATCATCCCCAAAGCCAAAAACCTACACCACCTTTACCCAAGCTGCCTTGTCTATCAATACACAAATAAACCTCCTTTTCCTTCTCGATTTTAGACGCTACAACAACGATACGTCACTCTGATACCACAGAGAAGAACATCACAGCTCAAAAGACCCTCCATACCCACTAGAATGGAGAACTCCAAAAAGATTAAGAGTTCCGAAAATCAAGATTCCCTTCTCTTCCTAAGACTTCTTCAAACTGAAGACAGAGACCTTTCTGCAGAACTTGAAGACCTCCTCGACGAAACCCATATCTCCTAAAGGAAGATTGTAGTGTAGATAAATTGGATATCATGGACATTACCACTAGATACATAAGAAAAAGGAACCCTTGGATTCTGTGGTTTCCTTCGTCCTTGCCAAATGGGAGGCATGACTCCGGAGGAGACACGCCACAACGTCACTCTCTTAATCCCACATTGTAACACGTGAGATACACTTTAACACAACACCTACACTAACACCAAGAAAAAATATTTTTTGAGAGTTTAGACACGATCAAGAAGCTTAAGCAATCAAGAAAACACCGAAGCAACACAAACCAGAAAGCAAACTACCACTTATTATTGTGGGTTTGTGAGAGCGGCGCCGACGACTGATGTTCCATCCAAACCTTACTATTCTCTCCCTGAAAACGAAGTAAGTCCTACAATAGGGTCTTCAAACCCAACACTCCCACCAACACCACATTCCTGTTAAAAAACTGATCCTAGATCCTGGATTTAGTAAATCATGTGATAGAAATTTAAAAAAAATTAAAAACAAGTGCAAGTTACTATTTCTCTACCTAATTATGTTAATTAATTCTTCATTAATATCAGGTTCTTTAAATCCCCACAAGAAAAATATAATAGTGCGTCATTAGCAATTAAATGTAAATGACATTAAAAACAGAAAAGTGTACTATCCTGAGGCACCTGTATTCGTTTATAGGTTTACATAATGTCCTTCCGTTTATTTTTGGTACTTGTTTTCTGTTCTGGAGATAGCCGATTAATCAACTTAATACTACATCTATATTACAATACCATATTCTTTTGATTTGTTTGATCCTTTCTAAATCCAAAATAATTAACGATTAATATGTAATTTTCCTTTTGGTCAGTTGCTGATAAATTAGTGTATTTATAGATCTAAGTCGCTTGCTTGTGTCAACCCTAATTTAAGAGTGATTATTTAACGCTGTTTATAGGTATATGGTTTTTAAATATGCCTTATTTTCTTATAGGTTATTAATTAAAAATTATTAAATTTATCTTCTGCGTGTCTAATATTATTATCGTTTTTGCACGATCATAGATTTTATAATTAACATTTCTCTGTTTAGTCGCTTTTTGTACTTATTTGTTTTATCTCTCCTAAAATCTACCTTTAATAACTGATTCCTTTTTAATGCTACGTTGTTAAATGTGGTTTTATTATTTAAAAAAATAATATTCGAAAAAATCTACCATTACCAGTCTACCCAATGCTATAGCACTACATTCTGTTAATAAGTATTGAAACACTTATGGGGACTTTTAACACAATTTATTTACCAAAATTATAACAGATACAGAAGAACTCTGCCGGATAACGTCTAAACAAATTTACAATGACAATGAACTATTTAAACTACTCCCCTTAACTGCTAGTATACCCCCTTATATAATAAAAACCAACATTCTAGGATTTTCGAGTAACATGAACTACCCTAATAACTACATCAAGAAGATTCAGGAATACAGAACTTTAAAATAGTCTTTTCAGTAGAGGTCCTTTCCTTATTCGGTTATCCCGTTACACTGCCCCCTCCTTAGATTCATTCTTCCTGAAATGTTATTTCCTAAATCGAGATCTCGCACACACCTTGAGCCAGCTAAACCATCGTCTTGCTTCTGCTGCACATCCCTACTGTGGTTTCCCTGGTAAGGCGCTAACCGATCATGATGGACCACGACGGGTTTCCCTATGGGAATTTTCACGATCCGATAAATGACATCGTTAATCTTCTTCTTAATGGTGTATGGACCTTCCCAGTTCTTCTGTAATCTGGGACAAACACCTCGACGCCGTCGGCGGTTATAGAGCCAGACTAAATCTCCAACTTGGTAACTCTTTTCCATTGTCCGTGTGTCATAGTACCTCTTCATCCGATCACTAGATAATTGTAGTTTTCCACGCACGAGGTTGTGTATATTCTCCATTCGATTCTGAAGATCGACTACATATTGTTCACGGGCCACTTTTTCACCAGGTTTACAACCAAACATCAAGTCACATGGTAGCCTACCGAACAGGACCTTCGCAGGCGTTTGGCCAGTTGATTCGTTAATGGCCGATCGAATTGCCATTAGAAATACTGGAATATGTCGATCCCAATCCCTCTGACATTCTGACACCACTTTTGACAGATAGTTGGTTATAGTCCGGTTCATTCGTTCCATCATTCCATCAGACTGAGGGTGCATCGCTGTGGTTCTCGTTTTGTGGATGCCTAATCTTTGGCAAACTTCTTGAAACAGCTTGCTCTCAAAGTTTCTTCCATGATCTGAATGTAATTCTAGTGGGACCCCAAATCGGCTTACGAATTCTTCAACTAATATATCTGCTAAAGTGGTGGTGGCTACTGATTGGGAACTCCATAGGCTTCAACCCATTTAGTGAAGTAGTCCATGACAACAAAGATGTACTTGTTTCCTACATCGGTCTGTGAAAGTGGCCCCAATACATCTACTGCGATTCTTTCAAAAGGACTTCCAACCAGGTATTGCTGCATTTTCGCCTTCGGTTTTCGGTGCGGACCGTTACTGGCAGCACATGTAGTGCATTTACGACACCAATCTTTAACATCATTAGTGCAATTTACCCAGTAAAATCTATCTCGGATCTTTTGCAGCGTTTTCGTGATACCCAGATGTCCTTTAGAACTATCATTATGCATCTGTTTTAAAATTTCTGGTACAGCATTTCTTGGGACCACTATTTGTTTCCTTGTTTCTGTGCCCTCGGATTTTTCTACAAGTCTTTTAACGAGCCCACCGTCCAAAACTAAAGAGTTCCATTTGGACCAGTATGCTTTTAAAGCAGGAGAGGATGAGGATATCTCTCTCCACAACGGACAACGGTCCATTCTCTTCCACTCCCGAATCTTTCTCAGAACGGGATCGTTTTCTTGTTGCTCCTCCAGCCTAGAGCTCTCGTCTTCTGGCACAACCTTAACTAAGGCAAGTTTTTTCTCGTTCTGCTCCATACGGGTACATCGGGGGCAATCAGGTCGACATGGTCTTCTGAAAAGTGCATCAGCATTACGATTTCTTGTTCTAGGTCTGTGCTCGATTTCAACATCATATTCCTGCAGTTTTTCGAGCCATTGTGCTATCTGTCCTTCTGGGTTTCTAAAGCTAAGTAACCACTTTAAACTAGCATGGTCTATTCTGATCAGGAATTTTCTGCCATACAGATATTTATAAAAGTGTTCGGCGCATTTTACAACTGCTAACAGTTTCCTCCGAGTTACACAGTAGTTCTTTTCAGCTTTCGATAAAGTTTTGCTGAAGTAACCAACCACTCTTTCCTTACCATCTTGTAGCTGTGACAAGACGGCTCCAATTCCCACATTGCTGGCGTGGGTGTCCAGAATAAGCTTACCATCAGGAAGTGGATAAGCAAGAATAAGTGCTGACGTAAGCTGTTTCTTCAATATTTCAAACGCCTCTTGACATTCCTGATCCCAACAGAAGGACTTATCTTGTTCTGTCAAACGTGTCAAGGGTTTGGCGATGTCTTCAAAATTCTTGACATATCGTCGGTAATAGGAACGAAGACCCAAGAAACTCCGGAGCTGATGTTTGTCGATAGGGATTGGCCATTCCTGAACGGCTTGTATCTTAGCGGGGTCAACAGCAACGCCATCCTTGCTTACTTTATGTCCTAAATAGTTGACCTGTCTCTGGAACAAGTGGCATTTCTTAACATTCAATGTTAGATTAGTGTTCTGTAATCTTTTAAAGACTTCTGCCAGGTTAGATAAATGTTCCTTAAAGGTCTTGCCCATTATGATGATGTCGTCTAGATAAACTAGACAAGTTTCCCATGACAAACCCCGCAGGTCTCCATTAGCCGTTCAAACGTCGCCGGAGCATTACAGAGGCCAAACGGAAGGACCGTGAATTGCCACAACCCTGATCCACTGGTAAAGGCAGTCTTTTCTTTGTCTGCAGGATTTATTTTAACTTGCCAGTATCCGCTTTTAAGGTCCAAGGTAGAAAACAAAGTAGAACCCACCAAAGCGTCGAGGGCATCATCAATCCTTGGCAGAGGATAACTGTCCTTCTTAGTAACATCATTTAGCTTTCGATAGTCGACACAAAACCGCATTGATCCGTCTTTCTTTCTCACTAATACCACAGGAGAAGCCCACGGACTACTGGATGGTTCGACTATGCCATTTTGAATAATTTCTTTAAGGGCTCTGTCTGCTTTTTCCTTCTTAACTTGAGGCATCCTTCGGGGTACCTGTCGAATCGGACGTGCATCACAAGTGTCAATTCTATGTTGTACAAAATCAGTTCTTCCCAGTTTACTTTTAGAACCAAATACAGGTTTATAACGGTAAAGTAGATCTCTTACCTGTTTCTTTTCTAATTTTGACAAAGAGGGATCTAATTTTGTCATTAATTGTTTAATTCCGTTGGTCTCATCTGTTTCCGTAACGTTTACCTTGTGAATTATGGCCGTTACTGGTTCTAAACTTCCCATTTCCGTGTCCTTTCGGAGAAGAACTGGATGATCGTTTAAGTTGATAACTCGGATGGGTACCTGTTTGGCGGATCTAACAAGAGTCTTACCCACAAGGAAACCTTTTCCCAATTCATGGTCATTGTTCGTCGGCTCTATCATGGCTGGGGCACCATCTGGCTCCAGTCCATCCAACCGCGATGTGGCGACACATTCGCAGCTCGCCGGAAGTTCGATATCATCGATTAGCTTAATCGAGGCATTGTCAACTTGTTTTCGGTGCAGGAATATTTCTTCATTACCCGTACGAAGGATACGTGGGCGAAGATCCAAATGAAAACCACAGTGGAGCATAACATTCATTCCCAGAACAACATCTTCATCAACGTCAGCCACCAGCACCGAGTGAACAAGAGAGGTTGAACCAAACTGTAGCGTCACCTGTATCTCACCCTAGACTCTAGCAGAATCTCCGGTAGCGGTACGCAGTCTCCAACTGGTAGGACACATCTTCTTTCGCATAATGATGGATGGTCGAACGATAGTTTTCGTAGCTCTAGTGTCTACCAGCATGCTAAAGTTCTTCCCATCAATGAGGCCATCTACATATAAGCTGTCCACGTGATATCGCAGAGTTGCCAATTTAATGGTGTGAGGGGCTTCAGGAATGTTTGGGGTCGATTTCGCCCTCCAGGAGTCGACCCGTTCTAGTTTTCCTGCTGCTGGGGTACTTCAGCAGAAGATTTTTCTTTTTGGGGGCAAGTATTTTTTATATGGCCTAGTTCTCCGCAGTTCCAGCATCTCACTGGGCGCCTTATTTTTGAAGTACCTTCATTAACCTTTTTACTAACTCTTCGACGTCGCTAACGAAATGAACAACATGGTCGTAGTTACCGGTGACTTTCCTTAGTCGAGCAACTCGACGTGAGGCCTCCGTCGCTGCCTCAAACTCCAGGGCAATGGTCAAGGCGTCCACAAGAGACTTCGGCCGCGCCAACCGTACAGCCCTCTGCAACTTGACGTCTCGAAGACCATCGGTGAAGGTTTGGACTGCCAGGCACTCCAGGAAATCCTCCGCTGCATTTGAATACGCAAGTCGTACCATTCTTGCTACTTCTGCCTCAAATTCCCGGATAGTCTCTCCATTTTTCTGCTTTCGGCTCTTTAACTGCATTTGATACACTGGTTGCTGATTCAAGTTGGCCACTTGCTGATTTTGCTCGTCACGAAGATGTGATATTTGCTGGGAGAAGGAACTAGATAACTCTTCTGGTAGGGTAGACATCCGTTGTGATAGCTGGGACACCTCTTCGCGCTGGCTTCTTATATTGACTGGATAGCTCCTCTTGTTGGTTCGTCATTCGCTGTGATAGCTCTTCTTGTCGGCTCTTCAGCTGACTGGATAGCTCCTCTTGTTGGTTCGTCATTCGTTCTAATAGCTCCTCTTGCAGCCGGGAAAGTTGTTGAGTTTGTTCTTCTTGTTGGCTCGTCATTCGTTGTGATATCTGGGAAAGTTGTTGAGTTTGTTCTTCTTTCAGCCGGGAAAGTTGCTGAGTTAGTTCAGAATTTGCTTTCTAAACTGGGTCTTCGAACTTCACAGCGTCAGGGTCCAAATTATTATTTACGTAGTATTCACGGAGCCTTCTCAGCAATAGGGATTTGCTCCCAGTAGTTTCCAACTCTACTTCTTCAAGCTCTCTTCTGAGCTCAGCCACCAATAGTTTATTTATCTTTTTTCCAGGCATTCTTGTATCTTCACCCCACACCTGACACCAATTAGAAACACTTATGGGGACTTTTACACAATTTATTTACAAAATTGTTAAGATACACTGAACTCTGCTGGATAACGTCTAAACTGCTTGACAATACAATGAACTCTTGTGAATATTTGAACTTGAACTGACGTTAACTGCCCATACATCCCCTTACATACAACTTTATTTAATCTAGTCAGTGTGTTTAGATCTTTCTAGAATTTTCTAGAAATATTATTTAATCTAGTCAGTGTTTTTAGAAGTTTCTAAAAATCAACTGTCAATAACAATCTTTCAAATTAAGGTCCCTTCCTTTACGGTTATCCCGTTACACCTTGTTTGATTTTATGAAAAAATGCACTGGCAGTCGCAATAATCACATGATATTGCACGCAGTGACTGGTTAAACTACCATAAAATGTGAAAGAGACTTTTATGTTGAGATACTGCAGGTATACCCTTATGTGCATTTATTATGGGGAGCTTATACCTTTTATCCCATTGTTTATGTCAACAGATATTAGGAAAAAATTTTTTAGTTAACAATTGAATAACTTTTTGAAAAACAGTGATAAAATGTTTTTTCCATCTGATTTAGATTTTTTCAAGTGTTAGAAAAATACTGAAATTTTTTCAAATTTTTAAAATGACATTTTATGTCATAAAAAATAGTATATTGTAATACAAGTGTTACAATGACAGGTTTCGTAGTACGAGTTCAGTTTGTGAAACGAATCGCGAAGCGGTGAGTTTCGCAAAGAACGAGTACTACAAACCGTCATTGTAACTCGAGTGTTACATACTATTTTTTATAATGAACTTTTAAAAGTATAAAAAAATATATAAAATAAGAGCTTTTCGAAATATTTATTTATGTTGGCAATCTTGACACTTTTGACACTTGTCAGTTTTAATGATTTTAAATTTGAATGTTTGTCAAATTTGTATAAAATATTCCGAATTTAGCAATAACGCTGATAATGTAGTTAATATAGAGAATTATGGCACACTTCAAATACTGACCGGCATTATTACTGCTAAGCCGTATTTAATTACGGACTGACTTTATTTTGTAAGTGTAAAACAGTATTCCGGCACGTATCGTTTGGGATTTATTTACGTCAAGCCTTATTTTTGTTTTCATTTCGGACACCTAACCTCTAAAACTCGTTCTAGTCGTTTTTCTGAGTGAAATTATGGAAGATCAATTGGAAGCCGCAATTTTGGGGAATGCAAATGATGATGAGATAGAATATCTTATATTAGATAACATTCTAATTAATAGGGACCATTTGCAAAATGTGAATAATCGAGGAAATCATTTTTCGGCTGCGGGATCTCTAAACGGATTCTCCGATAGAACTTCTCTCAACAGCGTTAAATCGTCATTATACGTAAAACGTAGCCTTTTGGACTTATTTAATTGGGCCATATTCACTTTCACCGTCTATCACAAAATTTAGCCAAACCAAATCTTTTTTCAAATTTAAAACGTTCAAAACACAACAGTCAAAATTAGAGGTTATAGAAAACATGAAACGCAAAACAAAATTTTGTCCTATGATATAAAGGCATGGTTGTACCAGGAATAATCTAGCCACAAATAGTGGCAGGCAGTAACTTTAATAATTCCAGGCGTTATGTTTGTTTCACTGCGCATGCTCAGATGTCAAATACGGCCAGGATTTATTAGTGCCTGGCGTTATGAATTTGCCATAATTCTCTATTAATTTACTACAACATACTTCTTGATTTACTACCTGAACTCTTTCGTTGACAATCAGTGCAGTGCAACCAATTGTGTACAACAAAAAGTTACCAAAAACAGTGTTACAATGAATCTATTTCGATACTGTTTTTAGTGTCGAAATAGAAACTTTGTGAACGTGAATTATAAAAAATATTTTGTCTGACGAACACCGTTTAGCGGTAGCGCGTGTATGTCGTAAAAGCCGCTCAAAGCCCCATTTTCAACGTCAAATTAAAATTATAAATAATGGAGATAGAGTTTCGGGAGGACGGACTTTTTTTTCGGAAATTTCCTCCTCTTTAACGAGCTCTTTTCAAAATTGCTTAAATATTAATATTTTTCGAGTTATTAACAAAAACATAAACATCTGTTTTTCTTCATCTTATTTTGTTAATAACAATTGCAATTTTTTGCCTGCACACTTTTCCTTTAAAAACATTTTTCTACAGGTGATTACGAATCCAATGAGCTATCGCTCATATTTTTAGGACCTTTATTTTAATTTTTCACGTTTTTGAAGATGTTGACTAGAGTACAACTGTTTCTAATAATGAAAGCAACCCGTTTACATTCAGTCGCTCTTATACAAAGAAATTTGGTTGTTCGCTTCTTATTAAAAAACGCACGCCATTTTAAATAACAGCATATTATAATGGTTTAGTAAAAATGATAATATGAAAAACAGTACAGACGACAGCGTAGTAGATTGTTGAAATTGAGCACGTAATACTTTCTGATTTTTACACTATCCTGATTATTAACTGATCTTAATATTAGCTGAACGATGTAGGCAAATAGTAAAAAAAAGTCCTGTTAATTACCTTAATTGTTGTTCTAAAGAACAAATTGACGATTTGGAGTATAAATTTCCCTAACTAAATTAAAAAAATAATAAACTAAAAATAACTCCTTTTAACTCTACTTTATTTCTTAAAAACAAAAGAACATTTACTACAATTATAAATGTTAGGTACGGTTTTTTGTATTCAAAATTCACCTCGCCTGCTTAAAAAAAGAGAGGTACTTTCTATACTGACTATTCATGTCAGCACCATTCTACGGATTAAGAATTTTATTAAACAATTGATGCACATTCTAACACATAATTACCGAATTTTTATAATCCGTTTAATGCAGATTTTTTATGCGAATTTTGTGGTTATGGGAAATAAACTTTTATATTCATGCGGAAGCAAAACCAAGCAAACAGAAAAAATAGAGACACAAACAACGTTTGAAAAAAAATTACCAGCTTTGAACTACAGAAAATAAAAGTAATAATAATTATAAGGTAACACTAGGTTTAATTATTTATTCATCGAATAATACTTAATTTAAACAAACGAACTGTCCACTTGGTTCGTGATACTTCAACTTTACAAAAACCCGACAGTAAAAAAAACTGTCCCGACCTTTTTCGTCAAATATATGTGATTTTGAGTTGTTCAGAATTTTCTAGAACCATAGAGTAGGTAGATCCTTGGTAATTTTCGGTCAGTCAATGGTTAAATTTTGAGATTAATGACCTCGATCTTCGTTACAAAATCATACAATCTACGGAAAAAAATGTTACAACTAAAATTGGTTAAAAATAATAACAGAGAATAATTAAAAATATTTTTGTTTAATAAGGATTTGATAAATAGGTAAATTGTGTCCGCTTTTCCCAGTTACAATCTGTTCTATATTGTATATTGTTGACATGCTTTCCATAAAACTCTTATTTAACCAAACATAACTTGTATTTTTTTCTTTAATTTTGTTTAATTTTATTTTTAAATTAAAAATTCCACGCTACTGCCTTATAACGTTAGAAGGTTTTGCACGTACCGGTTAACAAGCATTCCCCAGGGCTCGACTATCTTCTCGGTATATCCACATAAGAATCTTCTTTACTTTGCCTTTATCTCCGCTCACTTGATTATTTTTCAAATATGCACTAGCAACGACAGAAAATGGCTTTCGGGGCCGTTTCACTGCTTGCCAGCACTAAAATATGAAATACATACTTTGCGAATCCCTATCTAATTTTGCATAGGCCTGCGCAAGCTCTGCTGATATTTTTATGAGAGTAATTTTTAAATGTGTTTCTGTGCTGTAGTTGATTTAAATTGCCGTTTATAAGAATTTATTAAAACAGTAAAATGTTCCATTGTAGCACATAGAATCAAAATGGTTATCTGTTGTTGTCACGTTAATCTTTTGCCAGCTGGTCTGCTGTTTCGTTTTCTTCTATTCCTATGTGTCTTGGAACCCATATGAGGGTAACAGTGTTATTCTGTCCTAGTTCATTTAATTTGCCTATGGATTCTCAGACCATCTTAGAACTGATTGTATGTGAGTTCAGAGCTTTGATAGCTGCTTGAATATCAGGCATGATTAAAATCTTCTGTCTACGATAGTTTCTTTCGATATTAAATTCTTTCGATGGCACGAATTGCCGCTTGAAAGATGTTTGGGTACGCACCCAGGCTTTATGAGTATTTGATTCTAGGTCCAAAAACCCCTGCTTCTGTTTCTTTATTTGCCTTGGATCCAACCGTATACCATTTTATAGCGTATTGGCTTAGCCCCAATATGGTGTCTTTGTCCCATTCAGATTTTCTTCCCAGTTAAAGTGATCGAGGTCTTTCCTTGAGTATTCCTTTTTTGACCATTCTATATATTGTTTTCTTCCTAGTATTTTCTACTTGAATATGAAGTGGCGAGAGATTTAGGGTTAATTCCATTGCAGCAGTGGGGCATCTTCTCATTGCTCCAGTGATACATGCACAGGCTAGTCTCTGAATCTTCAAAAGGTTTGTCCTCATAGTGATCAGATTAGCTCTTGTGCCCCAGCTACAGCTCCATAGGTGATTATTGGTCTTCCTATTGCCATGTACATCCATTGCAATGTCGTTGAGTTACAGCCCCAATGCTTTTGTAGCCTTGTGCATAATTTTGTTTTCGTGTTTGTTTCAGATCAACCTGTTATTTACGGTTGGCCCTAGATTTTTAACCTCTGTTTTCCAATCAACGAAATTTTCACTTATTTGAGCGGTTTTTACGTTAGGCTTCTTTTTCCTTGTAAAGGCCACTAACGTAGTCTTGGTGGGGTTGACACTAAGTCTACCTGAATCACACCATTGCTTTGCTTAGGTCTAGAAAGGCTTATACCACGTTTTTTTTTTGTTTAGAGCGTCAGTCAATTGTAGTACCACGGTTTTCGTAGATTTGTTCGCTTGATGTGCATGTTGACGAGGGTGCAGTACCACCTGCTCCCGGACTTCTGCTCTAATATAATTGTCTACAGCTTTTTCGATCGTCTTAAGATCAAACGATGTAAGGTTTAAGCGATTTAGGGTGTGTAGTATCCTGTTTCCCTGCCTTGGGGATAAAGGTGATTCTAACCCCCCACTTCTGGTGTATTTCTCAGTTCAAAACTACTCCGACTTATTCGGATCACGTAAGAAATTATTACCTCCTGCCCTTGTTGTAGTAAGGCAGGAAATATTCCGTCAGGTCCAGGGGTTTTGAATGGCTGAAATGTGTTTATAGCCCATCTCAACCGTTTTTCACTGCATATGTTTTGCCATTGCGGTGTCTTCCCTGGTTGGTCTTATAGTTCTGTACCTCGTATTTCCTGGAGTGATTCTTCCTGCAGGAAAATGGGTTTCTCACAGGAGCTTTACTCGTTCTTTTTCACTTTCTGTGAAGCGTTCATCTGGCTTTCGCAGTGCCATTACTGTATCTACTTTTCCTTTTGCCAAGACTTTGTGTAGCCTTGCAGCAAAAGGTGTTGAGTCTATTTCTTCGCAGAAATTCCTAAAGCTATTTCTCTTAGCTTTCCTGATCTCTTTAATGTAAGTTATTAGTTTCTTGGTGTAACTCAGCCAATCTCCGTTACGTTTGGCTCTGTTAAAGAGCTTTCGTGTTTCAGATCTTAGGTTTGACAGATGACTTTTTCACCATATTGCGTGGTTAAATTTTCTAGTCCTTTGTAGAGGACAGCTTGATTCATAGGCATCAAATATTGCCTAGTTTAATTTTATGAGATCATTTTTCAGTACCAGGTGCTTTTTAGCTTTCCCTGTGGCTTGAAGGCCTGCAAGGTTTCTGTTCAAATTAGTGTTATAATTTCCCTAGTTGGTTGTCCTGGAATTTCTCCATAGTAAAGGTACAGGAAAATTGCATTCTAATCTGGTCATGATTAATCTGTGATCAGAGGGAAGCCGTTTGTTCGAAACTCTTCAAAATCGTGTCTTAGTTGTTTGTATTTTTATTTATAGTCGAATTCACATAAGCACAAAATTCTAGCATTAACACGCAGAAACAGCATCTCAATTCTTAACAAATTCGTAATTTGTGTGTTTTATGTTAGGTAATTGTATGTTTTTAATACAATATTGAAATACAATTTCATTTAAAGTAGTCTTGAGGACTCCCTACAGAAGTGAAAACTTCTGAAATGGAAAAGTTTTAACTAATTGTAATGAAATTGTGTTTAGAGACCAATAAATAATAATAAGTTATTATTATAAAATATAAATATCAGTTTTTTCAACGTAAATCTTGATATAAATATTTTTATATCTCTCTAGATATATAAAACTCAAAAGTGAATGACTGACATAGTGATCTATCAACGTACAGTCCAAACCACTGGACGGATCGGGCTGAAATTTGACATGCAGGTAGATGTTATGACGGAGGCATCCGCTAAGAAAGGATTTTTATAAATTCTACCCCCAAGGGGTCAAAATAGGGGATAAAAGTTTGTATGGAACTTTGTCAGTTTTAAAGCGATCGAGCTGAGATTTTGCATGTATAGAGCTACTATGACGTAGGCATCCACTAAGAAAGGATTTCAATAAATTCCAACCCTAAAGGTATAAAATAGGGAATAAAGGTTTGTATAAATCTTCTTAGATTTTTGTAATTGAACTGAAATTAAATATTGGAATTTCTATGATAGGATTTTGATGAATTCAACCACATGGGAATAAAATAAGGGATGATGGAGGATGTAAATATATTAGTTTAAACCTATCAGTACCTACCTAATGAAACGAATAAATTAAGAAGAACAAAATAATTTTTAGTTCTTAATGTTGACAATAGATGGCAATAGTAGTATTTTAAAACGCGCTATCGTTGTGTTTTCACTGACTTACATATACCCGATAATGAGTGGCCGCCGTATGTTATAGTACATACTATACCTAAATATTTTTAGAGGATTATATTTGACGATTTTGGCTGTTCTTCTCTTGGCATATTTTGCATTGCATTCGGATTGTTTCGGTTTAATAGTTTTGGTTATAGACTCTGCTTTGTATTTGGCATTTGTTTTGTTTTCGTTTGGTTTAAGTATAGGTTAGATACCGAATGATATCCCGTTCGAATTTAAACAATTACAGTTTCCCCTAAAAGTCTGCTTTGCCATGACAATAAATAAGTCTCAGGGGCAAACTCTCAAAATTTGCGGGTATTGACTTAAGAGAACATTGCTTCTCTCATGGACAGTTTTATGTTGCTTGTTCTCGAGTAAGTTCACCCAGTTGCTTGAAAGTTTTAGCGCCTAATGACAGATTAGTTAAGAGTATTGTGTACAAAGAAGTTTTGTGGGCCCTAATTTTAATTTTACACACGCTAAACAAAAGTAAAGCCGCAAAAACTATACCTAATTAATAATAATACTTCTTAACTTTGTTCTTAATCCTTATATAAGCAAATAAGTTATTTATCACAGGCACCTTTTTTTAAACAAAATTACCCTTTAAAGTATTTTTTTTAACCAATTTGTAAGCAGTTTTTATAGTTTTAAAATAATAATAGTCTAATACCACGCGCGCATTAATGTGCGGGGTGTGTGAATTAATGGATTAATTTGTTTTATTACGTAGTGGTGTACTAAGAAAGGATTTTTTTAAATTCACGCCTAAGGGTTTAAAATAGGGGTTGCAAGTTGTTATCAAACTCGGTGGCAAAAAACTAAAGTCCATGCGGTCGAAGTCGCGGGCGAACGAAGTCGCGGGCGGCCGCTAGGCTATATCTAAAAGTGACTGACTAATCTGTGAACCAACAGCACAAACTACTGCACAGATCGGGCTGTAATTACGCATGCTAAAAAAAGTTTTTTTGAAACTTTGCCAATTTTGAACGTACAGCTGAACTACTGGACTGATCGGACTAAAACTTAGCGTGCAGGAAGCTAGCACGGAGCAGGATTCTAAAAAATTCTAACCTGATAAAATAGGAAATGAAAATTTGTATGAAACTGCATCAATTTTCAACAAACAATACATTCTACCATTTAAGGTATAAAATAGTTATTTTAAATCTGTGGTAAAGCTTATCAGTACCGAATGTAAATTCATGAATTGTCACGAAAATAACAACCATAGTTTAGTTCCAAATCAAATAAATAAATGACGTTAGTGGTATTTTAAAACGCGCTGTTATTGTGTTTTCAATTAGATATATACCCGGCGCGCCTATGAGTGTTTTGTATTAGTTGTTTTTGTTGGGTTTAGGATATTTTTATTATTAATCCGGCTTTTTATTTGGTATTTGGTGTGTTTTCGTGTTTGGTTTAAGTAAGGCACTATAGATATAGGTATTATCGTCAGCCATTTTTTTTCCAATGTCACTTAATTCACGTGTCAGATCATAGATAAATTAAAGAGACGTGCAATCGTATTTTGAAGTAGTGAAAATGGGAACTAAACCAGCTGGTAGTGCGAAAAGCGAAAAAATACTTATAACGGTATAATGACACAATAAGTACTAGTAGTTTTAGTTTAAAATAAAATAAATTTAAGGTACTTTACGCATAAAAAGGGTGTAGAAGTAAAGTTTTAAACATGGTGCGCTGATGTAGGAACTTGTTGCCAACTTTATATTAGGCATCAACACATCTATTCTATTATCTCTGGTTTTGTGGTTGACATTGGACAAAACATGGCTGATGATAATACCTACGTTTATAGTGCCTTAGTTTAAGTACCTAGGTTTTGTTGGTCTGGTTAAGGCACTATAGATATAGGTATTATCATCAGCCATTTTTTGTCAAATGTCAGTCAGTTCACGTGCTAGACCATAGACAAATTAAACAGACGTGCAATCGTATTTTATAGCGGTGAAAATGGAAACTAAACGAGCTGGTAGCAGAAGAGCGAAAAAGTACTTATAACGGTATAATGACAAAGTAAGTACTATAAGTGGTTTTAGTTTAAAATAAATTTCAGGTACTTAAAGCATAAAAAGGGTATAGAAGTTAAGTTTTAAAGTGCGCTGATGTCGGAACTTGTTGCCAACTTTATAATAGGCATCAACACATCTATTCTATTATCTCTGGTTTTGTGGTTGACATTGGACTAAACATGGCTGATGATAATACCTATGTTTATAGTGCCTTAGTCTGGTGTTTTCAAAACGAATATAGAAAATTTTAACGTTAAAGAATGTACTGTTATGTACTACTTATCACTTACTTCGCAGCAGGATATAGACATTATGATTTTTTTTTTGAAAATCTCTGCATATTTATATGTATATGACATAACTCAATCAAATCAGCTTTGCAAAATGTAAGTAATATTTATTGTTACATCTTGTTCATCAAAAAACAAAAAAAAGCCTAAATACACAAAACAAATTAATGGTCGCTGGTCTTCTTTCCTCGTACCTTTAACTCTGGTTTGAATTTTAACTGCTGGGCTTTTCTTACTTTTTCTTCTATTTATTTTTTTAATTCAAAATCTATATAATTTTTCTAACAATATATATTTTATTAAGATTTAAAATCTTTATCTTTTATATTTAATTTTACTAACATTATATGGTTAAAGAGTTTTTGAAGTCACCCCTTACCTGGGCCCAGCAGGCGGTATATACATAAGCTATAAAAGAGACCCTTTTTGGACCCTAGACTCGAGATCCGGCATGTGGTTGTATGCATTCATAATTTTACAATCTATTGTTTAAATTTAAAAAATATATGTGAATAATTTTTAATAAATAAATATCAGAAACGTCAAGATAATTTTATGTTATTATGAGTGTTCTTTTCTCAATGTAAAGTACAATATTTTGGTGTCTAGTCTGTAAACTTCAAAATTTATTTATTTATTTTATTTATAGAAATTAATCACATATGTTTTTTAAATTTAAACAATAGATTGTAAAATTATGAAATACAACTACATACCGGATCTCGGGTCTAGGGTAAAAAAAGTTTTTTTTTATAGCTTGTTTATTGACCGCGTGCTGAGCCCAGGTAAGGGGTTGACTTCAAAGGCTCTTTAACCCATTATATTTTAATCTTTCTTAATAACATTTCTTAAATAAAAACTCTCTTACTCTCACAAAAAAAACCATCAATCCTAGCAACCAATTTCCTTAAAGACAACTGCCCCATTCGGAGGATAGTAACCGACTGAGTACACTTAGAAAATTCTTTATCAATGTATATATAATGTAGTTAATCATGGAGGTACAATCACAATTATGGGCCTCAGAAACACATCTAAAAATATTTTACATTGCCATAGTAATAGTAATTAATTTTAAAAGTAGTGGACATAGATAAAGTGTAGTAGGTAACTCAAGTGGTAATGCCTTTTTTACAATTCTAGAATTACACTTTTGTCGATACGTGGCTAGAGCGTAATTTTTGGCTCGTACTTAATCCGCTCGTTACCACTCTTGTTATATAATGTAGGTACTATTTACTATTCGTTGTTATGATAAAAGGTTTTTTTATTCTGAGTATAATATTAAACTACTTACGTATTACAGTAATAAGAAGAAATAAATTAAGTTTTAATAATTCGAAGTTATAAAATATTATTAAACGGTTAGCTTTACGCTTTACATAATACTTATACATATTTTTTGCGCATCTTGTCGGATTTAATGAAAAAATTTGAATAAAACATTTTTTCGGTGAAATCAAGAACTAATTTTTCCTAATGCGGCGCGCATCCGAAAAAGTAATCAAACTTCGTAATGAAAACCGCAATCTCTTGCGAGAAAATAAATGAAATACACTAAGAGCAAAATTGGAGCAAAAGGTGACGCCAAAACAAGTCTGACTAAAAGAAAAGCATCAATTTGCTTCAGAATTGTCTACTTCGGCAATTTAATCAAATACTCCCCATCGGCATATATATCTCTTAGTTAAACGTGGGGTTTCTTCCGGAAAGCCATGCGGTTTTTTGGCTTTAACTACAGTCCAAGAGTTATTCAGAAAATGGTGGATTTTTGTTAGTTGCTTAAGAGAATTGGCTTCTTTATGCGGTTTTTATTGTCTGTTATTAACTAGATATCCCTATTTAAATTAAAAAATTCAATATAAAAACTAACATAAACTTTTTTGTAAACAGCAGTTTGGATCTTTATTCTACATTCAATTCTAATTGTGTTAACATAAAAGTAACCCTACCCTCTTTACCCAATTCGTAAATTTAAATTTATTTAAAACTCACTCAAGTTTTTCGTTTAATAAAAGGTTGTACTTTAATTTTAATGTTTACCTTTTTTAAATACCTCATGTCAATCAGGATATTTTAATTGTCCTGTGAATTGAGTAATAGTGCGTTAACGATAAGTTTAAAACAATAAATTTAGTTATAAATTATAAATTTAAGGATAAAAATTATTGGGAAAAATTGTTTGTTCAATTATTTTATTGGAACTATGTTCCTTACGGCAGGCTTGGATAAGATAGGAATTTTGCTGCGTGACCGAACTGAAAAAAAATGTAATACTAAAAACCGTATCAATAAAACCGTAACGCTTGTAATAGTGCCACTATATCTAGTAGGCAGGTTACCGCTAGCCTCTACTCAGTGTTCAGTATACGATAGACATAATGTTGACAGTTATGATATAATATTTAACTGTCACCGAAACTTTCTTGAAAGTGTTTACAAAAAATATAATAGTTATAATGAATCAAGCAGAAGATGATCTTCTCATTACAGAATCTCCTAACGAAAGGTTAGTTTAATAATATAATATAAACATTGTAAACCATATAGAAATATCCAACGATGTCAACTTTTGTGATGTCCTATAAATTAATGAAAATCATTGGTTTTTAAATGTAAAATGTGTAAATTATGTTGTAATATTTTATTTAATTGAATTATCTACACCTGTTACTAATGTTAATCTCAAAATTTATAATAAATTATTATTATTAATATGATCAAAATTTATGCAGTAAATATATATAAAAATAATTTGACTAGCATATGATAACTCTTCACGATAGGATATCGTTGGAGGATCGAATACGCGAGATGGTAATTTTTTTTTAGTTATTTTTCCAGTGTTAAAAAAAAACTATAAATATTATTTTAACTTTAAATAAAATTAATTCAATTATCTTATTCCGATCATTATCATCATAAAAATTATATCTTTAGAGAATTTATTGATATATAAGCTGCCCAGACGAAAAGTACAAATTATAAAAATATATACAACCAAAAGAAATGTAATTATTAATCTATAACGTAGTATAATCCAAGGCTTGGAGGAGATAGGGATTTTGCTGCGCGACCGAACTGAAAAAAATGTAATGGTAAAACCGTAACAAAAAGTCTATGGAATAAAATGAGACATGCGCAGGCGCTACAGTCGTATACACAAGCGAGTAATGTCGATTCTACATTAGCCGAAGGAACTTAGTTCCTACCTGGTGTCCCACGACACCATTATAACTTGTTTTTTATTAATATGTTACTTTGATTAACTAAGCGACAAATAAAAAATTCTGGTAAACAAATCCATTATAAAAAAATGTTTTACTGGTCTTGTGTTTATATTGTCTCAATCGTGCCAAATTACAACTAAGCAAAATAAGTAAGTACATGATGACCGACTACTTAAATATAATTTTATATATTTACGTTATTAAACCCACACAGATAAACCTTTAATTATTGTTTTTTTATACATTTTTCCTACTTAAATATTAGATTTAGATTTCAATTGCTTGTTTGGTGTAATAAAAGTAAAAGAACAATACATGCACCAACTTATTACGTTACCTAGTGGACATAAGACAGGAAACGAATAACATATATATTAACTAAGAACAAACAATAACAAACATAAATGATTAATAATAATATAAACTCAAGAAACTAAATTAACCATCTGGTGATGTGTCATACCTACACTACAGGGTGTCAATACACAAGACCAAGTAGGTTTTTCTAGCTACATAGGTACCTACTTAAGGTCGGACTTTACGGGACCTGAACTCAATCCTCTCACGTGAGAATAAACTTAATCTAAACAACATACTGACATTAAACCCATTAATTGTAATATTTAACAATAGATTACAACATTAAACAGAAAACAATGGTAGTTTCCAAATAGTTATTTAATAAAAAAGACGTAAATGCTCTATGATCATATCTGATAGTTACAAGATTTTTTATGTAGGTACATTAGAAAATATGAAAAACAACTTGTTCCAGACTTCAGTTTTCAGACGGTTTTAATTTTCTTTTAATATTTTTTAAAGAGGACTATTTTAGGCTTAGTATTTACCAAATTGCTTTTGTAAATCGTGAGAGAACAAATAAGTCTTTTAACACCACAAGATCCTGTTCTCGGATATAGTGTATAAAATAAAAATAAATGAGAAGTTGCTGATGAATCAAAGAAAATATTGACAGGCGTTAAAGAAAACCCTAAATGTTACACCTCTTCACCCTTTATAACTCTAAATTTTGTAAATCTGAATACTATAACTCATTAATCTATAAACCAAAACACTATAACCTTAAATTATATTAGAACCTTTAACCTAAATACCTATTAGGCAATCCAAACCACGTGATATTTTAGTTGTTTGACCCCCGCCGCCATATTGAATTTATTTTGACACATCGTTGGATTGCCACGAAAGTCAAACATTGGATTCAGTAGCTATTCATCTTCAGAAAGCTGAGGAGTGTTGTAGTTATAAAACGATTTGCTTTTTATTTTGTGGTGTTTAAAGGTGTTTTTTAGTGTTTAAAAAGGACAATTTTAGTTGTTTGACCCCCGCCGCCATATTGAATTTATATTTTGACACATCGTTGGATTGCCTAATTATCTCTTAGACTCAAATACTTTTTCATTACTTTTTAAAACTAATATATTACTCTATATAGTCTATATCGTATTAACCTTTATTTTAAAGCCATAAATTCTTTATTTTTCACTTGAGTTACGGCCCATGGGTTTTTTCTTAATTTAAAAAAAACTTATCAGAAAATATTATAAATACTGCACTGAGAGTCTGCCTGTGCGTATACTTAATTTATCTATAATAGAGAAAGAAAATCTTTGTAAAACATATAAGAAGGTATACTAGTATACTTCAGTTTGCAGCTTATGCCATGTACTTTCCATACATATATGTATATTAATACGATAGAGAAAGCTAGAGAGGTCATAGATAACAAGGTTACCTTCCGACCATACGCATTAATTTCTCTCTCACAATAAAAAATACAAAGCTTTGCTTAAAAAAATATAAACCTGTATTTTAAAGTTTTAAACCTTATTATTATATCAAAATTTTACCCATTCAGGAAGCGACCAATTTAATCATATAATCGAGTATATACAATACAAAGTGTTGAATGTATATCTATAGTCATAAATACGTTAAACATTAACATGTTGTTGACGGGAGTTCAGACTTATATCGTCTAACGCGCATATCAATTTACTTCTCAATTATTCTGATTTTTGTATAATTTGAGAATTTTACCACTAGTGTTTGATGGCTTTTTAATCCTACCATATTTACGATTTGTCCTTATTTTAAGATCGTTTACGATTTTTTAAAATGTTTTCATTTATTTATTTTTTCAAAATTTACCTTTTTTTGTATTTTTATTTCCGTTCTTTTATGCTTTTTTACTGTTTATAAGACAGGCATTAACTGTGTTTTAACTGTATGTAATAGACCCCACCAACATCACTTTAGTAGTATTTACATCGAAAAAACAAACGTAACTTAAAAAGCGTTAATGTAGGTAAAAATATCGTTGAGTGGAAAACTCTAGGAAACAGATAACTCTGGAACAAACACGAAAACGAAATAATATACAAACGGTGCAGGAAAAAATTGAGGTTGTAACCCAAGGACATTCCAATGAATGTACACGGCAATTGTGAGACTAATCACCATAAGGCACTACCTTCCTGGAACCCTTTGCTGCAGAGGCTGCGAACAAGGAGAGGAAACAGTAGAACACATTATGTATGCCTGCTCTGCTTTTTCTGAAATCAGAAGATCCGTGTTGGGCGAGTATTGGCTTACACCAGCCGATGTCAGGGAGATCCCCCTCGGGAGCCTCATCACCTATTTTAAATCACTAGGCCTGGTGACAGCCTGAGGTGAGGATATCCCCACAATACAGGAGGATACACAATGGGTCATGTGTGGCCTCAGTGCTGGCTAAGCACTAGCTCGCCCCTCTCCAAATTTCCAGATCCAGAGAAGGCACTACCTTGGGACACGAGAGCTAATCTGGCTACTACGAAGGACAAACCTCTCGAAAATTTAGAGAATCGCCTATGCATTGCAGCAGTATGATCATGCACCACTGCTGCAATGGAAGTAATCTTAAATCTCACGCCACTATAAATTTAAGTAGAAAGTGTGAGGAAGGAAACCATATACAGAATGGTCAAAGAAAAAACAATCACGAAAACCCTCGATCACTTCAACTTGATCAAACTAGAATAACACCAAAGAAATTTAACTTTGTCAGAAAAATCACCACAAAACTAAGTAGTAAATATGAATGGAACAAAGACATTTTGGGGCTAAACCAAAATGCCATAAAATGGGAGAGAGACGGGGCTTCAAGACAGATGAATGTATGTGTTGTTAGTTTTCTATTGTTGATTTTATCTTTCACTTGGTGACTTGGTGACTTTTTTAGCAAATTGTCTACTAAGTGGATAACCACAATCTGGATATGACGCGCCTTTAGTGAGCTACTGCTCATTATAAACAACTAGGATACACCTTATTCTTTTAGACCTGATATTAGGTAGCAATTAAAATCATTTTTAACCGACTTCAAAAAAGGAGAAGGTTATCAATTCGACCATATTTTTTTTTTTTTATGGATGTTATCGAATATCTCCGGTATTTATAATCTGATTTAAAAAAATCTTTTTGCATTCAAAAGAGTAGAGTGTCCCATTGGTCCCATAGAAATTTGGTTAAGTTCTGGTAATCAATGTGAAAGATATTCCAGTAAATAAGGAGGCGGGTCTCAGTTTGACCATATTTTTTTATATATGTTACCGAATATCTCCGGTATTTATTATCCGATGTGAAAAAATCTTTTTGCATTCAAAAGAGTAGAGCGTCCGTGTGGTCCCATAAAAATTTGATTGAGGTCTGGTCATCAATGTGGAAGATATTCCAGGAAATACCACAGAAATTAACAGAATAAGCTCGGCAGTTAAGAATATCTCCGGTATTTATAAACCGATTTGAAAAATTCTGTTTGCATTCAAAAGAGTAAAGTTTCCCATTGGTCCCATAGAAATTTGGTTAAGGTCTGGTCATCAATGTGAAAGATATTCCAGAAAATACCACGAAAATCAACAGAATAAGCTCGGCAGTTAAGTTAATATGTAAATAATGATGTAAAACATAAAAACATAATATTTGGCGCGTTACTGTCGCACTATAACCGATTTAAAAAAAGAGGGGGTTCTCAATCCGACCATAGTTTTTTTTATGTTACCGAATATCTCTGGTATCTATAATTCGATTTAAAAAAATCGTTTTGCATTCAAAAGAATAGAGTGTCTGTGTGATCCCATAGAAATTTAATGAAGGTCTGGTCATTAATGTGGAAGATATTCCAAGAAACACCACAAAAATCAATAAAATAAGTTTTGCAGTTAATTTAATATGTTAATAATGATGTGTAACATAAAAACATAATAATTAGCCCGTTACTGTCCCACTCTAAAGCCAAAGAGCTCTTCTCACAAGGAGAAGGAATGAGCATTTAATCAATTCTCTTGCTCACAACGTGTTGGTGATTTTAGACAATTCAAGTCCATATTTCGTCATGATGTTTTCCTTTACCGTACGTGCTTCGTGTTTCTAGGTGTTAGACAATTTACTTATGTCTTCAAAAAGTCACATTGGTACATGGGATTGTTGGGGATTGAACTCAGTACCTCTTGCATGGTATTTGGAAGGTTTTGAAAATATAGTACATCATGAATCAAGTAGCAACTAAAAATGATAAAATAAAAGCTTTTTTAAAAAAATTAAACCTCCTTAAAAAAAATGCACTAAAAACCCAGAAATAAAATCTTTATTTCTTAAAAAAAATTGGAAACAACTAGGCATCTGATTTCGATTTCCTTGAAGTCGGCTCCAGTCGCCAAATTACCCTCTATTTTAATCTTAGCTATTAAATCTAGTTTTTGAATGTTAGTAACTCAAATGTTTTACAAAGATATAAACCATTGGAGCCGACTTCAAGGAAATCGAAATCAGATGCCTAGTTGTTTCCAATTTTTTTTAAGAAATAAAGATTTTATTTCTGGGTTTTTATTGCATTTTTTTTTTGAAGGAGGTTTAATTTTTTTAAAAAAGCTGTTTCAATACACAATCTTAAAAAAGTATAAAGCTGATTTTTCTTACCAAATTTCTCTTATTGTTAACTTTATAAAATGTTTAGTTACAGGTTCGAAGACCTTTATGAATAATATATAAAACAGGCGTGATAAAAAGCATTACTTTTTATCTTTCGTGTATTTGAAACAAAAATCTGCGTAAAGAAGAAAAATAATAAGTATAAGTATTATTGTGAACAAATCTTCACAATTGACAACTACAGTGGATAAATTACAAGCTAGTATTTAACTATGCTAATTGAATGTTTGGTTAATGGTTTTGTTAATAAAAATTTATTGTAAGATTACAATAGATATATTTTGGAGATTGCATTATAAATCCCTTACTACTATACTACACAACAAATTAAAAGCCGACCTAAACCCACTGGAAACAATTGTGCCAAAGTTATCCGGTACACAAAATACAAGGATTCCCGAGACACATTTAAAATGAAATTTTCCAACTCGATATTAATTATCAAAACATATCCTACCAGGATCTAAAACGGTCGCCCTGTGTGGATAGTCTTTGTATGACGACACTGCCAGGATTCCAATATAATTTTAAAACAGTAGCGGATACAAAAGAATTATTTTTCTGTAAATAGTGGATTGTAATAAAATTATATAATAGTTGTTAAAGAAGTCTTTTTTTGGTCCTCCGTCCAGAAACAATACTATTAATTACGTCAAAATCGTCCGGAAAATGACATTTTCCGGCCTAGGCCGGCAAAGTAGCTTTTTATAAGTCATCAAAAATACATAATAACTAATACAAACTTTAATTAAATTTATTTAAAAACAGCGTATAATATACTAAACTAATTACTTTTTCTAAAGGTAACCAGGATTCTAATTTACATTTAAGTAATTTCTCTCACAACTTTTATTTTAAATTTGACATTTATGTCAATTTATGACTACTTATCATTCGATTATAAAAATACATATCTCGATTTTATTTTTGCTCATTGAACTAAAATAGTTCATTGTCTCTGCTAATTTTATATAAAATTATTAGATATTAATGTTAATATTTTCAATACAACAATTTTTACTGTGTTGCTTATCAGCAAAGTATTCGTATGTATAAAAATAAAGAATCTTGAAATCGATTATCAGAAAAGTTTTTGAACTTTTGAAAATATTAAAAATTAGTCGGACCAAAAAAAAGTGTGTGTTACACGTCCGGGAAATGTTTTGCAAGTGATCGTATTGTTTCGCCTCGGTGCTACGCACCTCGGCTACACAACTTTACTCGCTCTTGCAAAATGTCATTTTCCGTCCTCCCAAATTATTTTTCAGGCTTTAAATGTTTTAATTTGATTTAAGGACTTTTATTTGTAGTATGGTTTAATGTTAGTTTTTGTTTCGTGTAAATTTGTCTACATCTGTTCTTGTTTTAAAAAGGACTTATAGTGGGTCTACAAAGTATTTGCTTATAATAAAGCTCAATTGTACTTGTTTAGTGTATATTTTTAATACTTAAATTAAAAAATTGTAACAAATAATTAATCTTATTTACTTATACAACCTCCATTTTACAGCAACCACTTAACTTAACGTCGAGGTACAGCCGAAACCAGGTCAGCGTCATAATTTTTGGTGATGGTAGCTCAGGACTGTAAAAGAACATGAATCAATTTATTTTTATTCCGTGGTGATACTCTTTATTAGTACCCATATGTTTTCAATAGGACTAAGATCCGGTGAATCTGCTGACCATGAAATTGTTGTGACTTGGTGTTCTTGCATCCAACCTTGAGTACACGCCGAACTATGCCATCTTGTATTAATCGCAACCCCTCTGCATATAAAGCATGCGCCCTACGGTACCATTAACTATACAGAGCAGTGTAGCAACAGGTTGAGATATTGCTTCCCAAACTATTATTTTGGCGTAAATTTTAGAAATTTGAACAGTAACATGTTGTGTTGATAGGATTTTTAAATAATTTGCACCAAGTTGGAAACAACTTTTATCCGATATAAAGACATTATTAAAATTATCTTCTTAAAAACGTTAACAAATTGCTATTGCTCGTTCCTTTTGTAAATGTGTCATAATAGAGACTTTTTTGATTTTCTTAATATAGTCTTTTTAGTGACATACGAACGGTTTGTGGGCATACTTTTACATTTCTGTTAGCCAATTTGCGAAACCCTAGACGAGGATTGTGTCATCCTAAGGTCAATAAAGCGTTTAAATTGTTTCATTAAATCTTAGGCGGTCTTCCTAAAACTAGTCTGTGTCTCATACCTACACCATTTTTTAACCTCTTTATTGTCTCATATACTGCATTTTTTCCGAAATTAGTCAATTGCACTAATTTTTTAACATTCCGAAAAACTTTTTTATACGAATATTCTACCTGTTTTCTTTTCTCTAGTTAAGAGAATATTACATAAATTGTAAACATGTTAACAATTTACAATATTTGACAAATAGTCTTGTCATGAAGTTTTGGTCATTGCCTACTACCAGCATAAGATACTTGATGCATTACTTTGGTTTATATGTAACAAAAAAATATATATTAAAATTATGAAAAATAACAAATTTCGGATACTTATTAAACAAACAATATTTATTTTAAAGATATTTGTTTGGTAAATCTTATCAAAATAACTAATTTTCACTAAAAACCAATAATCCAATTATTCCAATTATTTTTTTGGCCTGTACATCGATCTGACCAAACGCTTAATTTCTTTTCGGACCGGGGAGTAGTGGTCAATATGTAGAGGTGATGTATCTCACAATACAAGACCTGATTTCCTTCAAACTCCGTTTTGCTAGCGACTCATGCCATACAAACATGTTTTTAACGTTTTCAGTCATATTGTGGATTGCCAAATGTATGTAGAATACTGTCGTTGGTAGTTTACGTCGCCATGAGTAAACATCGGTGTAAATAAGAATTGCTGTAGGTCTAAATATATTGTAATATATTTTCTGTTTGCTGTAAAGTATGGTGTGCTTTTATTTTTTGTTGTAAAATTTGAATTCGCCTTGGTGTAATGATAAACGTGATTTATGACACACAGGAATAATTAAATGATTTGTACTCTGGTACGCCTTTTTCTTATGGGGAGGAATTTAAGAAGTAAAGCAGACTGTACGTCAAACCGTAAAACTGATGAAATAAACTATGTACGTACGCAAAACAAAGATAAATGCATCCTTCTTTTTTACAAGCCGCTGAACAACTTTGAGGATTTCAAAATGAAACCTTTTCAGAAATGACATCACCATTTCCGCGATTGTCTGTGTATGGTAAACTCTATTCCCTTTTCAAAAAAGATATAATTTTTTCTTTAAAAAGGACTTTGAGACACAACTTAAAGAGCAAGTAATACTAACCTTATGCACATTTTCCTCGCGACCAAAGATTAAAATTCTGTCTAGTTCTAGCCCGCTGTCTGCTATTAAAAAGTTCTCGTAAGTTCCATTAACTTCAAGTAATTTGTATTCTTCTGGAATTATCAAGAGTTCTATCCGTAACGGTACTGGAGGTGCAGCATTTATGTCGTTTCTAGTCCTTCGTATCATTTTCTTTAAAACATTATTTTTTGGTAAAGCTGCTTGTGCAGCCTTTGATAAATCTGCTTCATTAAGGCATGTATTGATCACTTGGCATGTTTGTTTCATGGTTTGGCCAGCACGAAATTTCATTTTACCACGAATACAGTCAACTTCCACTTTTGCTGCGTTACTTTCGTGGGAATGATAATTTATTTGTTTTATTATTATATTATACGACATTTACACCCATTGTTTTTAAATTCACAACGCCAAAATTCTTTAGTTCCACACGCACTTAATTTATCAAAATCATAAAGGTATCCATTACTCACAAATTTTTTCTTTCCTGCTTTAGAAAACACTTCCATCGTCAGCAGTAGATATTCAGAACAAAAATAGAAATAGCAGAATAAACGTAGGAGTAGCACATTCGTTATAAAACAAACAGCAGAAAATATCACAAAAGGCAAATTGTAGTAAGCAAAGCTAACAAACAACTGTTAAAGTAAATAACAAAAATTATTATTTTTGAACTATTTTTCATCCCCACTTCACCAACTTTGATAATAAATTTTAAGTGTTGAAGATTTCTAAGTAAAACAATTATACCCTATGCTTTGACGGTTAGGGATTAATTTATTAGCTAAAAGAATGGTCTAGTAACACCTAAATTTTTAAAATTCAAACAGTTTTATTTTAGGAATAAGGGATTAATTATTTATTACCTAGAAGAATTTTGTGATGAAAAATGTTTAAATTCCAAACAATTTTCTTTGGAATTTTATAATATTTACATGTGACAGAGGGACTCCGGTCGATGGTCAATAATTGTCTGTTGGTATAATATTCTTTATATCTATTATATCCATATATAAAAAATTTCGCGCCTAACGGCCGCGCCCGCCTCTCCATGCGCCCGAACGGCATCGCGCCCGAACGGCAGCGTCCGAACAGCGGCGCCCGAACGGCCGCGCCCAAATGTCCGGCTCCGGGGTTCCAGATACTTGTTATTACTTGATTGACATTATTAAAGACAGTTTAAATATTCCCAAACATCATTTATTGTTTTGTTTGCATAAAATCAGGTTGGACAGTACGTTTAATCAACTGGCAGATGATTATGAAATTACTTCATCATATTTGAGCAAGATATTTATTAAAAATATACCCTTAATCGCTAGTGTTATGCGTCCTTTTATTGTTAATCTAGACAGTGAAATGACTAAACAAACCTTACCTATACCATTTAGACACAATTTTCACAATGTGAGTTGTATCATTGACTGCCTCGAAATTGAGGTGCAGAAGCCATCCAAGACAGTAAATCAAGCTCTATCCAGGTCAGGTTACAAAAAGGCGAATACAATTAAATACCTAATATCCTGATATCCTTCGTGTTTGGCAGATAGAGGGTTTAAACATGTAGAACAATTTTTGTGTAAGTCAGGAGTTACTCTGGTGAGACCTCCAAGTGTTAACAGTGGAGTGAAAATGAGTAAAAATGAAGCAAGGTTAATTAAACAAATAGCCAGCTTAAGGATACATATAATTCGTCGCTTACGAGAATTTCGTCTGCTAAAACCACATGCATGTATAAATGTTAACTTTATTAAAATACTTGACGATATAATACTTAAAGCATGTGGTTTAGTTAATTTGCAAGACTCGTTAATACAATAAAACATACAAATACATAAAAATTGTTTTATTTATTACGAAAACATTACTGACCTCCGAATAAATATATTTATACAATCTATTTATACAATCTTATATTACACTCTTATATAATAATGGATATATATTATTTTTCCAGAACAGTACTAATTTCTCACTGATCAATTTTTCCGCATATTCTTAATTGAATGGCACATTTATAATTACTACTTTTGTATTTGTAACATAACACAGGTTTGCGACATAAAAATTGTTTAAAATTGAATAAGTGATTTTTATAGTATTTTTAACGCTAATTTCGGGAAAAATAGTGAAAAAATTTTATCATGTACAGTTATTCCACAAACTGCTTGTCTATTTTTGGCTTTTTTCGATATTTTTATACATAGTTCCGTACTCGAGTGATAATTTTTGTTTTTAGCATCTTTATGAACTGTTATTAAGCCCATAGTACTTTTAATATTGGCCCTTGAGAAAAACCTTACAGGTGGGGGTTAAAAACATTGAGAGGGAAAACCTTGTGGATCCGAAAAAGGTATTACTACCACCACTCCACATTAAGTTGGGGTTAATGAAACAATTTGTAAAGGCATTGCCAAAAGAAGGGGAGTGTTTCAAGTATCTTTGTGGACAGTTTCCTGGTTTATCCGAAGCAAAACTAAAGGAAGGAGTCTTTGTCGGGCCAGACATTAGAAAACTGATGAGAGATCCCAATTTTGTGGACAAAATGGAAGCAAACGAAAATGCAGCATGGACATCTTTTACACTAGTTGTTACCGGTTTCCTAGGAAACAAAAAAGATCCTAACTACAAGACAATCGTCGCAGACATGCTCGACAACTTTAAGAAGCTGGGATGTAACATGAGCATTAAAGTTCATTTCCTCCATTCACATCTAGACTACTTCCCTGCAAACCTTGGTGATATAAGTGAAGAGCAGGGTGAAAGATTCCACCAAGATATCAAGGAAATGGAAAAAAGGGATCAAGGAAGATGGAACGTCAACATGATAGCGGACTAATGCTGGATGCTAAAACGAGATGACCCTCAACGAGTACACAGCCGGAAAAGCAATAAAAGAAGCTTCGACGGAAAGCAAAAGCGTTACTATAAGGACTTATGAGCTTAAAGAGAAATGTTAGTGTACTAGATATGTAGTTTATAACATGTATTATACATAAAATAAAATCCTTTAACTTAAGAAAAAATTTAAAAAATTGCTAAAATTTTGTTATCATACCAAAAAGTAATTTCTTTTTTGTAAGAAAACCTTGGGTGATAGAAAAAAAAGGATTGCATCTTTGCAATCAGCGCTGAAAAATACATAAAAATCAGTTATCAAATTCCAAACAATTTTAAAAAATATTGTTTTTGTAGACCTGTGATCAGGGTCAGCTACACAAAAGTAACCATTTTTTTTCCTCTTCAGATACATTTGTAGTTGTATTTGGGCATTATATTTTTCTGTAGCCTGGCCATTCTTAATATAGTTTTTATAAGTTTTTGCACTTATAGGACATTTAATTTCGATAATGCAATCTTCACAAATTCCATCCGGAGAACCAGCTATCATTGGGTATTTAGTACTCAATACCAGACCACACTTTTTAATTGTTTTTCTCAGCAGTTTTTCTACAGTCTTTCTCACTTCATCTTCTAGCATACGGCCACGTTTCATATGCTTGGTCTCAGGAATTTTGCCTCCTAGTATTAGGGATACAAGTGTGCCATCAGTTACCTTGCAACGACTAACTTTAAAAGCTCTTGATGCAGTTATCCGACCATACCTCAATTCAAACCAAAGATTGATTTTCGCTTGATCACTTGTCTCTTCTTTAACTTTCTTAATTAAAGCTGTTGTTATAGTGACTTTACTTAAAAATGTATCAACAATCTCTTTAAATTTTAACACAAGAAGGTGCATTGAGAGTGTCTCTGTTTCACTTGGTAAATAAGAAGATTGGTATTTTAAAAGCTCGCAGTTTTGCACTTTTCTTTTCTGTCCTTCTTCTATGAATTTTAGGAATACTAAATCATTTGCAGGCAATATAGGACTGCCCTTTGACAATTCTTTGGCTGTGATAGATTTTAAAGACCTGCCTACTCTTGACAACTTGGATTTTTTCCAGTAGCACTCAGTTGATGTGCAAGATGGCTCCTCGCTACGACGGTGAACCCAAAATAAAAAAGCGATTGCGTGTTTGCAACCACCTCTCGAAGCAACACAGTCGTCACATTCTACGGAAACAATCACATCATCCTGTTTGTCCACAATTAAGGTGCATCTATATAGTTTAGCATGGACTTTGTGTTCTGGACACATTTGTTTTTACTTACATTGAAGTTTTAACATTGCGAAATTCCAAAGAGCAAAAATCACTGTTTGTTGCGAAAAATGTTCCGAGCATAACAGCGTCAATTCTTGGTAGATTCGTAGAATTTGCTTTGCTAAATCCAGGCTGCATGGTTAATTATTTTAAACTAGTGAAATAGTCAGCAAAACTGTTTATCTATTATAACAAAATGCAAAAAAATGGGAAGAATTCTTCGATCACTAGTGTGTTTAGGTACTACTAAAACGTCAACAACAACAATGGCGGACGCACTCTGTGACGTCATGCTTTCTGATTGGTGTTCACCGTCACATGACTAAATATATTTTTTTCAGTTTTAAATTCCTTAAAAATAACATTAATCTTTATATTTTATTGCAAATAATAAACTTCATTGACATCTATTAATAATAACAAAACTATAGATACCACAATAAACCCGATTTATTATTAGTGGACACAAGCCTATTATAGCTGTTATTTTTTAAAATTTTGGTTGCATACTGGGTTTTTCTGGTTATATACACTTTCCTTTTGTTACTTAACCAATAAACTATACAGGGGTCTGTTTTAGAGACACACCAAAGGGTTACTTTTACAGACAACCGGGATTCATCGAGTGCGACCTCAACGACGCTCTTTTATAGCCAATTCATATTCTACGTGAGAATAAAAATTAAACTATTTAATCAGGCGTCGAGATCTAACGTAATAACTTTAACCTGGTTAAATGTAATACAAAACCATACAGTAAAATATAAAACTAATAGGGCAAAACTATCAACGTATGTGAAAATTAAAACTACAACAAGGCAAATATATATACCCATATCATTTGGTATAAAGTAGACAGCAAAAAAAAACACTTTTAATCAAATCTTACAGTCAGTTTCAGATAAGATTTTCTAAGTTTTAAATATTTTTACGAAACACTGCATTCTTATGGGCAAAAATCTTAATTTATTTAAGAAGTAATTATTTTTGTTATATACTTACTCTAATTGTTTACCACTCTTTAGTTTCATTCATCTTACTTTTATCTTTAAAATATTTTAAATTATTTTAACTTTGAAGGCATGGCACTTCTGGCCATTTTTGACCCTTCGTTGGTAATAAAGCTAGAAGCCAGAATTTTTAGCAACCAAGTAGGCATTATATAAATATGCCATATTTCAAATTTCATTTAATTTTAACCAGTGGTTTATAAATTATAACGAGTCAAATTTCTTAATTTTGTTACTAACTCAGTAACTTACTGAAAGACCGATCATCAAAAGTTTCTGTCACTTCTAGCAGACATAGAAGCTTCAAATTTAGAACAAAATTAGTGTTTAGTGTATAAATAAAGAAAAAACTAAACTATTTTTCAATATCAGTCCCTTTTTTCTTGATACATCATCCGCATAGTATGCAGTGCATACATAACTTATTTAACTAATCTATACATATAACAAAACTGTAGGAATGTATATGTTTGTGCGCGTATCACATGAAAACTAATGTATAAAACTTTCTCCCCCCATCCCTTTAACGAGGTGAGAAAAGAAATTTTTAACAAAAATCAACACGCCACGCGAACGACTTCGCGGGTACATCGAAATAGAACCAAAAAATGTGGTTAGATTTTTTTGTCTGTCTGTCTGTGCGCGCATCACATGAGAACTACTGATCCGATTCGAATGCGGTTTTCCCAGATGTATTTGTTTTTTTTTAACTAAACATCTGGTGTATAAAAATTTCTCTCCCATTCCTTAGGTAAGACATTTTTATACAACAATCACACGCCACGCGAACGACGTTGCGAGTACAACTAGTTTCATATAAATATATCTATACATACATATCTGGAGGCACGACAGTGTTGGTATACAAAAAGTGGATGGTACCGGAAACAATACTTGTAAAATAAAACAAGTCTCGCAACTCAGTTCTACCGTAAAAAGTTGTGAAATCTAATGTAATAACAAGTCGGTTATTAATTTATATTCAGTCTCTGCTTAAAAGACCTTCTGTTTAAAGATGTTACGTAACTATATTAAAACGTTTTAAATAATTAGATTGACTTGGCAATCGCACTAAACGATCAGGGGCCTATAACACAAGCCATACAAGTCCTACAATTGTTAGAATAAATTTTACACTCGTAGCTTTTCCATAACATAGCTTATTTTGTAACTACCTGTACGGCACCAGTAATTACGAAAGAATTTTTACATATGTACACATATTCTGTAACATAAAGTTAACACTTGTAAAATTGCGTTACAGAATTTTCTACAAGTGTAGTTAATAGTTTACCTATCTAAAACTCTGGGTAAAGACCCAATATTATAGCAATTCTGGTACTGTAAACACGTACGTATGTGTCCCCAGTATGTGGTCAAGTGATTCTGTAGTAATCATGAAGATCCGCCTAGAGAATATCGGTCCAGTGCAAGAAAATATTTTGCTTTTCTCACTGATAAATCTTCTTCGGGGATAATGGGATATTGGCCCAAGACTTGCAACTACAACAGTTAGATGGTATGGATTGACACCGCCACAGAAGACATTAATTGCTCTCCATTGGTTGTGAAATGGAGGTCAGTACCATGGTGTTTGCATTGGGTATCAAAAATGACTGTGTGTACATAATACTGTCAGTGCTGTCAATGAAATCAAATTTAAAAAAGTAGTGTCATGGCCCCATAAAACGCTGGATATTGTACAAAGATTTCATCCAGTAGCCGGTTTTCCTGAAGTATGTGGTGTAGTGGATGGAACACTTATATAGACGCTCCCAGAATTAACGAACCAGTCTATGTGGATCCGCATGGTTACCACTCAATAACCTGTATGGCTGTTTGTGACCCAGATCTAAAATTCTACTACGTTAGTGCCAACTGGCTCCGTAGTGTTCACGACGCACGGATATTGCGAAATAGTTCTTTTATTCGCAGAATGGAACATGGTTGGAGACCTCATCCCAATGCTAGGAGACTCCGCTTATCCGCTGAAGCAATGGTTGATTCCACCAATATATGAAGATTTGTTAAATCCAGCCCAGTATAATTTTAACAGGGCACATAAATAAACAAGAATAGGAATAATAGTTACATATGTACAAAATTATTAAATTTCTACAATTGTAGCAATTTGCATTGTGTTACGGAATTCAGTAGGACTTGTAGTTACAGACAGATTACTTGTAACTTGTAAACTTGTTACAATTGTACAGTTTGTGTTACAGGCCCCTGAATAATATATGTGAGATATATTGTGCTCTTAATATTATGTTCTCTTGCGATGGCCGAGTCTATTTATTTACAAATTTAAAGATTTATTATATTGATATGGTGACTATAAGATGTTAGTGGGTTACATACTTATACTTAACAACTTAAAATAGAAGGTACCTTAAATAAGGACTGAATATAAATTACTAACTGACTTGGTATTACAAGGTCCTTACCTACTACTTTCTACGGTAAAAGAAATAAGTTGCGGGACTTGTTTTTTTTACAAGAATTGTTTTTCATATGATACATTTAAAGTAACATAATAAATTCTAATAATACAACAGTTTGAGTATAGTAACAATGTAAACTAACTAAAACTAAAGAATATGATACGTGAAAATTAGATAATATTAATCTAGAGTAATCTAGACAATATATTGCTTAACTGTATGTTCATAGTAATTATAATACTATGAACATTTGTACACAATCTAACATTTGTTTAAATTATTATTCAAACTGTTTTAGATTATTATTAGCGTACGCTACTGGACAAGCAATAAAATTGTTTAAAATCCGTTTGTGGTTGTACCACCCCTGGGGGGTCTCCACTTGATTAAAATTTGAATCAGTTTACGTGTTTAGATACGGTTGACCCTTGTGAAACGGACAGCTCAGGTATATTAGTAAGGTCAAAAAAGGAATATATCTGGTCGAGGGTTGGTATAAAAGGTAATTAGTATTTTGTTGAATTATATATGTACTTTAGTACATTTATTTGCAGTAGACATATATCACTGTTGTTTTACATACAAATAAAGAGAGAAAAGTAATACATATACAGGGTGTGTCACCACGAAGGGACAGTAGAAATATCTCGAGATCTATGTCGATTTGAAATCTGAAAATTTTTACTTGGCCATTTTCATTGAAGGCCTATCTGCCTAAAATAATATCATTAATCTTGCACTTCCGGTTATACCGGAAGTCGCCATCAACTTCGTTATTTTAAATGAAACACCCTGTATATTATTACATTTTCGGATTTCCCATAAAATTCTAGACTAATTTTATATAAAGGAGTCTATATTTTAAATCGATAGTTTTTGAGTTATACAAATTTTTTTAAAAATTTTGACAGATGCGACTGAATTGTGAAAAATCAATAACTGGACTATTTCACAATCAAAGGAAACAAAAGTTGCTACGCTTGAACGATAAATGATGTTCTTTAATTCGATAAAGAAATAATTTAGTTTCACAACACAGGGTGTTCTTAAAAGGTGTGCCATTTTTCAGAACTTTGAATCAGAATAAGTCAAAATTTTCAAATAGGACACCCTGTAAATAGTTACGTCGTCTTACGTGAAATTTATTTGGCTTTCAAATTGTATTAGGGTTCCCTATACCTAAAATCAATAGTTTTCACATAAATCAGAAATTATATCCTAGGGGCAGATTTCCACATACAAATCGCAGATTATATGACAGTTAATTTGAGAATTTTTTTTAAAAACATAGCAAATTTTCTAAATTATGATTTTATGATGCATTTATTATTGTTTTTCTATGACTTCAGTAACTATAAAACACTAAACTTCCATTAAAAGAGGTAAAAAGGGTATTACGAAAGAGATTATTAAAAATGTCATTTGTGGGAGACGAAACTGTTAGCGATTTTTAGTAATTTCCACAAATAATAATGCATTTAAAAAAACAATAATTTAATATAATCAAATTTAATAAAACACATCAAGGATTACGTTTAATTTAAATTTAAATTGCCGAGCGTTTGTTGCTAGACATTTGTGAATGCGACGTACCATGCCATATAATTTGCAAGAAGCATTAGAATCTTTATCAGAGCAGCGTGGTATTAATAGGATGGTGCTTCTGTACACAATACTCATGGTGTTAATCAGCTTCTAATGTAGACTTTTGACGATCGTTGGATAGCGCTGAACGGACGTTTTAGATGGCCTCCGCGATCACCAGATTTGACACCGTTGGACTACTACATTTGGGGAAAAATCAAATCTTTAATGTATGCTACTCCTCCCACCACCAAAGAAGACATGAAACAAAGGGTTAGGGAGGCGTTTAGGAATTTAGATCCTAATGAGATCCGAAGGGCCGTAACAGAAGGCATGGTACGTCGCATTCACAAATGTCTAGCGACAAACTGTCGGCAATTTGAACATTTAAATTAAACGTAATTCTTAATGTGTTTTATTAAATTTGATTATTTTATATTATTGTTTTCTTAAATGCAATATTATTTGTGGAAATTACTAAAAATCGCTAACAGTTTCGTCTCCCACAAATGACATTTTTAATAATCTCTTTCGTAATACCCTTTTTACCTCTTTTAATGGAAGCTTAGTGTTTTATAGTTACTGAAGTCATATGAGAACAATAATAAATGCATCATAAAATCATAATTTAGAAAATTTGCTATGTTTTAAAAAAAAATTCTCAAATTAACTGTCATATAATAATCTGCGATTTGTATGTGGAAATCTGCCCCTAGGATATAATTTCTGATTTATGTGAAAACTATTGATTTTAGGTATAGGGAACACTAATACAATTTGAAAGCCAAATAAATTTTACGTAAGACGACGTAACTATTTACAGGGTGTCCTATTTGAAAATTTTGACTTATTCTGATTCAAAGTTCTGAAAAATGGCACACCGTTTAAGAACACCCTGTGTTGTGAAACTAAATTATTTGTTTATCGAATTAAAGAACATCATTTATCGTTTAAGCGTAACAACTTTTGTTTCCTTTGATTGTGAAATAGTCCAGTTATTGATTTTTCACAATTCAGTCGCATCTGTCAAAATTTTTAAAAAAATTTGTATAACTCAAAAACTATCGATTTAAAATATAGACTACTTTATATAAAACTAGTCTAGAATTTTATGAGGAATCCGAAAATGTAATAATATACAGGGTGTTTTATTTAAAATAACGAAGTTGATGGCGACTTCCGGTATAACCGGAAGTGCAAGATTAATGATATTATTTTAGGCAGATAGGCCATCAATGAAAATGGCCAAGTAAAAATTTTCAGATTTCAAATCGACATAGATCTCGAGATATTTCTACTGTCCCTTCGTCGTGACACACCCACGCTTTATTCGTGACTAGTAGCTTAGAATTATATTTAATATTTAACGCTAATTACCTAATTTAATTAATCTTATGCTAGCTAGATAAACAGAAATTGATCCGTTAAAACAAAATTCAGTGATGTTTTAGTGGTTTAAATAGTTTCATTCAATGTATTTATCAGTAGGAAATCTCTCTATTAATAGATGAAAGCAAATTTAATGCTACGTATACCTAGTAATGAAATGTTACTATTAAAGTTAAAACAAATAAAAAATATTTTAAGAAATCCGTTGAAGATACGGTATTGCTTTTCTTTGGCAGCGATCTATTTTTTCCGCTCGAAATTAAAGATAAAGTACAACGAAAATACGTATGGGCAACCACGATCCTAATTTCGAATAGTCTTGTTTGCTTTACTGATTGAATTTAAACCGATAATTTGTCTTAAAAGAAAACTTTGTAAAAAATATTAGCCAAATTAAATTTTTGTTGCGAAAAGATAAATCAGAAGTCAGTGTAAGTAAAGTGATAAAAAATACGTTTGAGAAGTCAGTATTTAATAATATTTGAGGTTACATTGGATTAAGAAAGAAAGTTTAGTAAAAAAAATGGTAGGACAAAAATAACCAAAGCTATAATGATGCTTTTGTAGAAGGTTTATATATTGGATTTAATAAAAAAAATTCTATTAACCCCCATAGAAAGTTGTTTAACGAAAAAATTATACCGTTTGAGGACAAAAAAAAACTTTTAACTAAAAATAATATTGATGAAACAGCTAAAAGTTCTCGGATAAAAATACGGGAGTTATCTAACTGCCCCACGAACTACCTGTGCCCATTAATCCCAAGTACCTGCTGCCCCATCGCCGAGAGAGTTGGGGATTAAGTCTTAACGACCGGAAATTAAATCTAAATTTTATGATAAATATTTTTAGTTATTCACTTCAGTTGCAAGTATTACGATATAGTTTTGTCCGTTAGTGTTTTACTTTTAAATGGCGAATCCAACGACTATGTTTAGTCAAAGGGGAGAATTTTTATTGATAATTAATGAATATAAATATTCAAAGGCATATGTCTCTAAAGATGGAAAAGTTAGATGGCGATGCATCAAAAAAGGGTGTCAACAAAAAGTGTACACAAAGGAAGGTGGTGAAAATTATGTTATTCTTGAAAAAGCATCGGTGGAGCATAATCATGCTCCAGATATCCACGTTGACCGGCAAATTTTTAGTAATTCTACAAAGAGTAAAGCTGTAGAAGATATATGTGAAAAACCTTTTAAGATTGTCCACAAGGAATTGAGGAAGGAAAATTTCAAAAATTTACCGCTGACGACGAAAGACATTTCTTGCGTTCGAAGAAATATCTATGCTGCAAGACGAAAATCCACACCATCATTGCCCAAGTCACAGGAAGAAGTTCTTCAAGTGTTAGTGAACTTAAATTTAAAAACAAATACAGGTGAAAACTTTTTATTATCTACGAAAAATAATTCCGCAATTTTCAGTTGTTTCACAAACCTTTACTTTTTGTGTAATGTAGATTCTTTGTATGTAGATGGAACTTTTCAATACTGTTCTAAATATTTTGTCAGATGTTTACTATACATGGCTACAAAAATGGTTTTTATTTTCCTCTAGTATTTTGTTTGTTAACAAATAAATCACAGGAATCGTACAAAAGTACTTTTGATACATTAATCACAATATGTACAGATTTGAATTTAAATTTCAAACCGAAGCGAATAATTTCTGACTTTGAAATAGCAATTCAAAATGCAGCCAAGTTAGTGTGGCCCGACATTATTATTTTTTGTTGCAAATTTCATTTAACACAAAATTGGTACCGAAAAATTCAAAATTTAGGTTTGTCCTCGGAATATAAAAATCAAACTGTTATTGGAAAATATTTAAAATTGTTTTTCGGCATTCCTTATTTAGATCCAAATGATGTTGGTGACTTTTTTTCTAATGAACTTTTTAATATAATGCCAGAAGATGACAGAGTTTTGCAATTTTGAGATTTATTATTTAACGGAAGATTCAACATTTCCACCTTACATGTGGGCTTCAAATTCATCATCTCTTATATTTACTACAAACGCATGTGAATCATTTCACTCGAAATTTAACGAATGTTTTTATAAATCACATCCTGACATATTTAAATTTACAGACATTTTGTTACATTTTCAAGCAGAAGTATATGTGAAAATTAGAACTGCACATAGATTCGAAAAGAAACTTGATAAAACGGCAAAAAGAAAAGTTGATTTTATTGATAATAGGCTAAATGAATATTACGTTAATCAAAACATTACTAAATTAGATTTCATTAAGTCAGTTTGCAATTATTATGCAGCTAACTTTTAATATCAAAAATATTGTTATTGTTTAACCGTAGTTAGTGGATTAAGGATCACAATTTGCAAATCTATACTAATATTATAAAGCTGAAAAATTTGTTTGTTTGTTTGAACGCGCTAATCTCAGGAACTACTGGTTCGAATTAAAAAATTCTTTTTGTGTTGAATAGACCATTTATCGAGGAAGGCTTTAGGCTATATAACATCACGATGCAATTATTAGGATCGAAGAAGTAATGAAAAATGTGAAAAAAACGGGGTATATTATTGATCCTTGAGGGCTTTAATTGTGAACAAAATTGTCTTTGACATCACTTAATTTCAATGAACATCTTAAAAGATATTACAATTTTAAAATAACTAGCACGCCACCGTAAGGTGGCGCAGTTATTATCTCATATATTTAAACGAGAATTTCTTACTAAATTAAGTACCTACTATAAAGCCACCGTACGGTGCCGGTGGTGCAGTGGATATCTTATATAAAATATCTAATATAAAAAAATCATTGAAAAGAAAAAAAAGCAAAATGGTAAAAATTTGAAAAAATGAAAAATGGAAAAAAAGTCACGACAGTGTTATGCGGTACAAAGTCCGCCGGAACAGCTAGTATATAGGTAATAAAGAAGCTACTGTGCTGGTAGACATTAAGAAATAGCCTATAGTATCAGTATTGTTTAAAACAAGTATTCTGAGTTCTGAGGTCTTTAATTGTTTTTAAAATAGCAGTTAAGATGTTTGTAAAAATAAGGACAAATTTGGGTGGATTTCTAAGTATAGTTAAAATTGTCGGCTATCTAGAATCTAGACAGTTTTCTCACATGAAACACCCTTATTCACAAAAATGGATTATGCAAGGTTATTTATAATTATGTTATTACAGTCATTAAAAAGTTAAAGCAAGATATTCTAAACTTTTTTACTTTGCATAGATATAGTTTCTTTTTTTTGCTACTATTAACTATGGTTAGTTTTATAAGTTAGTATTCTGTTTGATTTAATAGTCAACAAAGTACCTACATATACGAGAGTGTGGTCCACATGAGAAATGCTTCACAATGAGAACATGCCAATAACATGAAATGCTTACAGTCTGTTTATAGTTCTTGTGCCGGATTACTCTACGTTTTCTGATATAATAAGTTCCGATTATATCTTTTGAAATTATAAGATATTTATTTTGCGAGTCGCCTAAATTTAAATAATAGAATAGACTAAACTTTATTTGTAGTTTGTACCTCAGATAAAGTAAGTTTGCATTGTTGTCATGTTCATTTTTTTACCTAATTTTACAAAGGAGCCAGTATTCTATAATGAGACAAAATTCTTAGTCTACAATGACAATGTTATTAGATTTATATTATTTAGAATCTGCTTTACAGACTATAGCTAGGGAACGTAAAAGAAAATCCGATAAAGGTAGTTTTACTGATACTCAAATGAGAAATGCAGTTAAGGCTGTTTGAGGAGGATTTCTTTAAGAAAAGATACAGAAAATGTTAATTTAAAATTTCAGATATGTAAAAAAACATAAACAATTTGATGACGTTGGTGAAACTCGAATGACATTAAACTATGCTTGCAGACGGATATTCACAGATGCACAAGAAAATTCGTTAAAGGACTACATTATCAAATGCAGTAAAATGTGTGACTGTTATAGTCCATTTGATATACGAAAAGTAGCATATGAAATGGCTATTTTAAATAACAAAAGCGTACAAATTCCCAAAAGAGTGGCTCCACGGATCTTCCACATGTATCCGTAAGGCGACCTGAAAACATGGCCTGTCCAGAATGACATATATAAATTTTTTATACGTGATAAACTAATTTATTGCCCATTAATGTCTTTATTCGTTTACAGATTTTCTGACAATTTTTCCGATGGAACTTGCATATTAAATTTGGATAAAACTGCGAACTCTACAGTTCAAAAATCGTTCTCCTTAAGGGTACCAAGCAAGTTTGTAAGGCTATCAGTGAAGAACGAGGAATTCTAGTTACAACCTGTTGTACAATATCGGCATTTGGAAATCACATACCCTCTGTAATGGTGTTCCCGAGGAAAGTTTAACGTTACAATGACACAAGGTGCACCTACCAGTACTTTGGGACTTGTATCGGATTCAGGATATAAAACATTTTTTTAAACATACACATTCTTCGAAAGAAAATCCCTTACTGTTAATTTATTATAACCATGAAAGTCAGCTTTCAATCGAAGTAGGTAGGTACTTACGTTAGCTAAGGAAAATGGCGTTCTTACTCTACCGCCCCATTGTTTCTATTAAATAAAACCTATAGATGTTGTGGTATTTTTCTCTTTTAAAATTTTTTATAATGCAGAACTTAACAACTGAATGATTAGACATCCTGGGCAGACAGTGACAATTTACGATGTAGGAACCATGGCGTTTAACAGTTTGTTGAAACCTAAAAACATCAAATTAAGTTTAAGAAAAAGTGATATTTTTCTGTTTGATATTTTTTTATCATATGTTACAGACAGAAAAAAGATTATAAATCTTTTAAAAAGCAATGCATAAATAAAAAAACTAAACCAAAAGAAGAAGCTTCATCAGAATACAGCCTTGATAAGCTGGATAAAGAAACCCCAATAAAAAACAACCTTGATAAAGTCAACATTATAAGTAAGATTATTATTAATTTAGCTAAGAAATTTATATCTCCAGATATATTTAAAGGGTTAACAAAAGCTGCAGAGAAAAAGAATACCCACGAAATTTAGAAGCAATTTAGATTTGTCTAAACCGTTCTTAAAACACATCAGCTTTTATATCCTGGTGGTCACCGGTACGAAATGATTTAAAGCTAATAAACACCTTCAACAAAACTGTCTGAACTGCCAATGTGTACTATTATCAGTGAATCCAGGAAAAAATTCCGCAGGAAAAAGTTCCGCCGGAAAATGTTCCGCGGAAAAAGTGCCGCGGGGAAATAGTTCCGCCGGTAAATGTTCCGCGGAAAAAGTGCCGCGTGCAAAAAGTTTCAGTTTCATACATAATGTTTTATTCATTAAAAAAAGGCTACAGACTATATTTAGAAATAAGTGGTTATTATAGTATAGGTATAATTCAAACAAAATCAGTTTGGGCGCATTCTAATATTGTGGCAACAGCCCTTAAGAACTGCTCAATATCCCTAACATTGTCTTGGAATTCGATGCAAAGGGTTCGCAATGTTTCTTGCAGTCTAGAGTATCCTGGACGAATCCTTGGACGTGGAACCGGTCTGATGTTGAACGGTTGGAGTTTTGTATAATCAACGGCCAATTCTTGCTGCATCTTGGTGATTAGCACCCAAATAGAAGAATGCTTCATTCCTACGAGATGACTGAACCGGTTGTTCCATCCTGAAACAAAAATTGTTCAATTTTTGGATAAGACTAATATTTTTTAAAAGAACATCAATTGAAATTCAAAAAGACAAACCTTCAGTGCTGTTGTTGGTCTTATCCTCCCTTGCCATAACAGCCTCGTGGACGTTTCATGTCTCTGGTGGGAATTTGGGCGAGATTCTTCGAAAACGGACACCTTCCTCCTGTATGTGCCAGTAACATATGTCTGATCGAAATACTCGAGGAGTTCTCCATATAAGTCTCCACCAGGATGATTCCTGAGGAAATCCATTCCTTCGGCGACCCTATCAAGCGGCAGAAAGGCTAGTCCATCTACCATCCCTACAAATATGCTGAAGTCCTGATCTTGAAGGTATTGATTCTGCATACCCAGCTGTTGCACTTTTCTATATGTGCTCTGACTGAGGTGATAAAAGCAACCTCTTACAGAAATATCCTCCCCCAACACCGACTTTGCGGCATTTATCGCAGCTTTCTCAAAGTCTAAGTAAATAAACTGGGAATCTGTGTATAAATTTCTCTGTTCGCATTTTTGCACTATGTAGCAAAACACTGCTTCATACGTTTGTCCTGTTTTCCTCTGCAGAATGGCGTTGCTGGAATAGTGGTGGTGAGAGAGGGAAGTTCCCATCCACATACCAAGCTGAAGCAAGGGCAAGTTGTTCCAAAAGTCTGTCCGTTGAGAAAATAATGATTCTGCCCTCCTCTTCGGCCGCTTCAAATGTTCTGTTATCTACGAGCAGGAACCGTTCTTGTTCGGGCCCCTCTGTTAAAGTCCAATTCCCTGTAAATTATATACATTACATAAATTCAGTCTTTCCTAGATGCAGCTAGCAGATACCACATTTCTTATTATTACCTTCAATTGATAACTCCTGCAGCGAAGCAGGGTTTTTGGGATTCTCGATTGCCTTATGATTCCGAAGAGTGCGTTTCACGTGTTCTTCTGGCGGTATCCTACTCCTAACAGAATCCTCCAGCTTGTGCACTTTTTCAGCAAATATTTGTGAAGGCTTCGCCAAAGTGTCCTTTATTCGTTTCTTCATCACCTGAACACTTTTCTCTGCGCAGACAGAGTCCTCGTCGGCTGGATGATTATGTAGATTCTTAGCAACTGGGTTGTCGTTCTTTAAAGATGAAATAAGTGTTCGTCAGTTTCTCTACACTATAACAGACAAAAAAATTTGTATAAAATGCAACAAACACAAATCTGTTAAATATTACTAATGTCTTACCTTAAATGATTTACGTTGGTTACAACGCCAGCTCACATGACTAGTACAAGTTCTGTCATAGTTGTACATGTATCCAGCGAAGCAGAGTGATGTTTTTTGTTCATATTACTTTTAATAAGCTCCATAATTTCAACACAGAATCAACATTCACCACACGGTACAAATGCAAATGATACAAATGGACAAATTTGCCGGGCTTTTATGCGAAATAATAGGGTTCAGTTAGTATAATTAGTAAATATTATAATTACACTTAAACGTATTTTAACGATAGCAATATTTATAATAGATTAAGGCTCAACTGATATCCATTGATTTAATCTATTCTAAATATTGCCATCCTTAAAATTTTTAGAGAAAGTGTACAAAGTAATTTGAAGAGATTAAATGATTTAAATGAGATTATAATAATTAGTAAGTCTACTAACTGAACCGAACCCTATTATTTTGTATTTGTACCGTATGGTATATGGTACTTATTAAAAGTAACATGGACAAAAAACCGAAACTTCGCTTTCCCGCGGAACTTTTACCTGCGGAACCTTTTTCGGTGGAACTTCTTCCCCGCGGCACTTTTTCCGCGGAGCATTTTCCGGCGGGACTTTTTCCTGCGGAACTTTTTCCGTCTACCATTATCAGTCTGTACCCCTTCCTTGATGTATGACCTTTATTGATCCATGTTTCATTAATATAAAATGTTTTTTTTTGGTTTTATATCTTTTATGGTCCTTTCTAATAATTTATTTTTTAGCGGAAACCTATTTCTTTTAAAAAAATTTAAAACGTACTTTATATAACGTAACTTTATACAATGTTGGAAATTTATTCTTCTTTAAGTGATATTCTATTTAAAATTTTGGTTTTCCTGGAGCATTACTTGGTATTTGAAAACCACCACAATTCTTTTCGGTAATAACTCTGTAAATCGTAGATTTTACAATACCAAGAGTACTGCTAACTAAGTCAACGGTCTCATCAACATTTTACTTAAACGTTGGTATGTAAAAATGATTTACAGTTCGTTCATAATTTGTTGATAGCACAAAATGTGGGTTTAAGTCATAAAACGGTCGTAAAAGTCGTAAAATCATAGGCGGAGGTTCCTGAGGTGTTTATTCATTAAAATTAATAGAGATTTACATTTATTTTCCTTTCCAAAACGGTTATCAATATTTTATTTTGAATAAAATAACGTTTTTAATACTAATTTATTCAGCAAAAAACAATTAAAACGTTCACGGATAATGTTTGATAATGAAACCGTACACAATTTGTTGATAGCTCACTGCAAGTTTGACCCTCATTAGAGAACTGAAATACAGAGAGGACAGGTAATATGATATAATAACAAAAACCAACCTAAAACTGGCAGTTTAAGATGTTTTCGATTAACCCACCTTGTATCTGAAGAAATACAATACACCTATAGAACTTTTAATCCGATTATGTAGGTATTTTGACTGGAAATGACTGTCCAAAATGTAATTACTTTAAGTACTTGTAAAAGAGAAATTATTGTTATCCTCAAATAGATCTAGAAAAAGTATTATATTATAGTAATAACTTAAAAAGCTTCAGTTTATATTCGAAACTTGACTTGAAAGGGTGAAGTTGTTACGAACGAAAATAATTTTTGGTTTAGTACGTTTTTGATCGCATTTAATTTACGGCTCGTTGGTGTTTCGGCGTCTACGGCAGTAATTAACGTCTCTAATATTTATTTTGCGAATTTTGTGCAGTGCGTGAGTAACTTTTTTTCATATTCCTACAAACATAAACGTACTTTTCGTTCCTGCTTGTTTTGTTTGATTGCTTGCGATGGCTTCACCGGTACTGTTGCGTACAGTCAGTAAGTCTGTCTATTCACCAAGAGAGAAGACTATTGTTTTGAACGTTCACGATGCTCTGGTTTCTCAGAATCCCACAAACACTGTTCAGAACATAATCAAGAGTTGTGCCAACATGACGGGCGTAGGGGAGTCAACAATATATAGGTTCCTATCAGAAAGAAAAAAACAAGGTATAGCTAACCCAAATACAAACGAATACTTAAAGAGGGGGAGAAAACCTATTGAAATTGATGAATTTGCCAAAAATGGTATTCGAAGGAAAATCCACGAATTTTTTTACAGAAAAGAAATACCCAACTTAAACAGAATTTTACAAGAAGTTAGAAACGACCCGGATTTGCCTCATGTCGGACGAACCAAATTGTGGCAAGTTTTAAAAGAATTAAATTTCCGGTGGGAGAAATCAGACCGAAAATCACTTTTGATTGACCGGGAAGAGATAATATGTTGGAGAAGAAAGTATCTAAGATCTATACGAAAATTTCGGGCTGAAGGAAGGCCAATTTACTATCAGGACGAAACGTGGGTAAACGCAGGTCATACTCTCACAAAAATTTGGTCAGATAAAAATATATCAAGCTCCAGGCAAGCCTTTATGGAAGGTTGGTCTACTGGTATTTCCCCACCCTCTGATAAAGGCAGTAGATTAATAGTTTCTCACATTGGCAGTGAAAAAGGATTTGCTAAGCATGGTTTGTTGGAATTTCAATCCAAAAGCACAAAAGACTATCACGAGGAGATGACAGCTGATGTTTTCGAAGAGTATTTTGAGCAGATGATTGAACATATACCACCAAACTCAATTAGATAATGCACCTTATCATTCACGACTAGTAGAAAGACTTCCAACGACTGCGTGGAAGAAACAGGATATCATTGACTGGCTGCGAAATAAGTCCCTGCCTTACGAAGATGGAATGGTTAAAGCAGAACTTTTAAAAATTGCCCGGCAACACAAATCTATGTTCAAGAAATACGTAGTTGACAAAATGGCGGAAACACGAAACATCACAGTCCTTAGACTTCCACCCTACCACTGCGAATTAAATCCAATTGAACTCATTTGGGCACAAATGAAAAGCTACGTGGCTAGAAAAAATACGTCATATAAAATACAAGCTGTACGTGAATTGTTATATGTGTCTTTACAACATATATTACAGAACAAAATTGGCGAGATGCAGTAAGACATGTAATAGAAGAAGAACAAAAAATGTGGGATCTTGACAATATAATGCGACTGTTGAGACACAACCGCTAATTATTAATCTGCAAGACGACTCGGAATCCGAAGATCTTTGTATCTTTTACAAATTGCAAGTAACTTTTTATTTTTGAATAAAATAAAGAAATTGTATTAAAATAAAAATACAATTTACAGTACCTAGAGTTTAAGAATATTAATATATTTATTTATTTAAAGTAACTAATGTTTTAATCATATACTCTACGACACTGGTCAGTCATTTCCACTCAAAATACCTACATAATCGGATTAAAAGTTTTATAGGTGTATTGTATTTCTTCAGATATAAGGTGGGTTAGTCGAAAACATCTTAAACTGCCAGTTTTAGGTTGGTTTTTGTTATTATATCATATTACCTGTCCTCTCTGTATTTAAGTTCTCTAATGAGGGTCAAACTTGCAGTGAGCTATCAACAAATTGTGTACGGACTATAAACAACTAAATATTAATGTTTTTTTTAAATGTTAAAGGACCATTTTTTCAGCGTTTACACGGCATTTCCAAAACACCAGTATACTTAAAAGACTACAACTTGCAGTTGAAGTACCTAGTCTAGTGAACTGTTAAGAATTTTAAATACACAATTTCGACCTATACTACCTACAAAATTAAAAAACACACTATTAGAATTTTATTAAAACATATTTAAGCACAAACTTTATTTTGCAAATAGGTAGGTATTTATTGAAAATTATCTGATGAGACGACTATGTAACTTATAGTTCAGTGAGGTTTTGATGAATTCAATTTTTTTGATTGTTTTGGGCAGCTTATGGTTATAAAAGACAGAATACTTGTAATGGGACAGGTAAATTTAGAAAACTTGAAGAGATATTAAGATAATTTTAAAATAAATTTTGCATTTTAAATTAGGTTTTATTACTGGACAGCGGTAAGTTGGGCCACGATACCTGCGGTAATCCTTATTGCTTTCGAAAAGATATTAAAAAGATTCTCGGAACGACTACTGTACTTAAATCTAGTTTATGCAAAAATGTAGGTATAAAATTGGTTTTTATATTTTAGTTGTTTATTTTCACTTGAAGTGTATACTTTTCTAATTTGAAATTTTTTTGATAAAATCGCAATTTATTTGTTTCCATGGAGGCTCATCGAATTTTTAGTGAAAAGGGGTTTCCACTGTTAGTGTACGAAAATTATTAATTTTCAAAAGCTCATGTTTCAAAAGATAATAAAATTCGTTGGAATTGCACTAAAAGAACATGTAGTGCTGAAATTTATACCCTGACAAATAACGAAAATGTTATTGTAGAAAGTTTTCTTAACCATAATCATGTACCTGATGAAACTATTGGCCGGCAAGCTGTGAATAACTCCGCCAAAAAAAAGCAGTTCAATCACTAATGGAAAAACCATCAAAAATTATTAGAAGAAAAATCGCCAACAACGAGATTTGGGGAGAAAATTTTACCTCGGAGGATATCCAGTGTATTCGGCAAACGATATATAAAGCCAGACGTAAGTCCATTCCCGCTCTTCCAAAAAATCAAGAAGAAGTTTTTGAAGTGATTAATAATAATTTGAATTTGTAAACTAGCAAAAAAGAACATTTTCTGCTTACATCTAGCTCAGGTGATAAAATTGTTTTATTTGGTTGTTACACAAATTTACATTTCTTGTGTTCACTTGAAGTAATATTTATGGATGGAACATTTCAGTATTCGTCCAATTTTTTTTATCAGTTTTTTATAATACATGGATATAAAATTGGTTATTACATTCCACTAGTTTTTGATCTTTTACCTAATAAACACTCTTGTACATATTTAAAAATGTTTGAATTAGTTTCTGAAAAATGTTTAGAATTAAATCTTAAATTTGAACCTAAAGAAATTGTAATAGATTTCGAAATTGGCATTCATAACGCTTGTAATTTAATTTGGCCCGAAAGTAAAATAATTGGATGCAAGTTTCATTTGACGCAAGCTTGGTACCGCAAAATAAAATCATTAGGTTTAGCATCAGAGTATCAAAACAAAGATAGTGTAATTGGTCCATATTTAAAAGTATTATTTGGTATGCCTTTAATATGTCCAGAACAAGTAGAAGATTTTTTAACAACGAAATGTAGGGTTGCCAAAGAACCCGCAAATGATACAGTTTCGAAAATATTTACATCAAACTTATATATCAAAGGAATCATTGTTTCCTCACAGAATGTGGGCCAGTTTAAGTAACTCTTTAAGTAGAACCACAAACGCTTGCGAATCGTTTCATTCGCGCTTTAGTAAAGAATTTTATAACAGTCACCCACATATTATTCAATTTGTAAGTGAGAAAATCAAATAAATGTGTATGCGCTAATAAACAGTTCACAAAAAAATGTAAAAAGGAAAACTAAAATCATGCAACAAAAACAAGATTACATTCAAGGGAAAATTGATGTATTTTTAAACAATAGTATAACAAGATAATATTATGTAAAATGTGTATGTTTTAAAAATATAACGTCTTAGATTAATTACTTTTGTATTACATATTACATGACTACTGAATAAAATAAAGTATTATTGAAGTAAAACTTCTTTAGCGAGACTAGAAGTAAAAAAGTTATTCTAACGGACGTGACGTCATTCTAATAACAGAAACCGGAAACAAAACCTAATTACAAAATACCTGACACGATTTATCATGGGCGCCGGCAGCAGGGTGCAAGAGGGTGCGCTTGCACCCCCCTGCTATGGAAAAAAATACCTGAATTTACCAGAAAATTATATATTTTTTTAATTTTTTTATTAAATTATTGTTTGAATAAAAACTAAAGGCGTCGCGGTTGCTGTCCAAATCATTCTACATTCTATATATATTAGATCATAAAAGTGTGTAGATGCAGATGCACCTTCCTGAAAATAATCCTGGCGGCGCTCATGCGATTCTGCCTACTATATTAAATAAAATTAAATCTGTAATTGTATGAATTGACAGCTTGTTATCTTGTCAACCAAAATACATTGCTAGTAGTTTTTTGTGTATAAAGTGTTTGTATTAAATATGAATAAACAAAGTGGATTTATTAATGAAGAAAGTGATGAAAAAATATTGAATGAAAATAGTGAGTACCTATAATCTATATTTTATTTTTGGTATGTAATTACACTATTTATACCTAACTATTTATACCTATTATTTATACCTAGCTATTTTCGTTTTATAGACTTAAAGAGCTAAAAAGAAAAAGAAATTGTGAACGTCAAAGGGCATATTATAAGCGCCAGAAAGATTTGAAGAAAAATGACAAAAATGAAAAAATGACGAGACAGCCACATTCATTATGATTTGATTAAGTAAGTTTATATACATACATACATATTATGATAGTAAATAATTGTTTATACGGAATCTTTACGTTGAGTAAAGAAGCATGTTGCACGTTTTTGTTCATAAAATAATAATATTCGAAATATTTTAACACTTTCTTATACTTATTTTAGGTTTGGTTAGGTAGCCATAAAGGCCATAAAACCACTAGTCAGGATGGCTGATCTTTTACCAGCAATAACAGATCCTTCGTAGACTGAACAAACAACTCAGGATTTTAAATTTTATGGAATATGCTATAAAATGCTACAAAATGAAATGGTTATCTAACTATCCAAGGCTCTTGTGTTGTGTTGTATTACAATAAGGTAGATACAGCTACAAAATCACACATTCTAAACGTAATGTGTGTATATTTTGAATAGTGTTTACCTATTATTGAAGCAAAACTTCTTTAGGCGCGACTAGGGGTAACTCTAACGTTAGATTCTAACGGAAGATTCTGATGGAAGTAACGGTGTGATTTCATGAGAGGAGCTTAAATTTTCAAAATTAATTTATGAAATTTTCAAAATTTTCAAACGGTTTCAAATACATTAATGCTATTTAGAGAGTAAAATCTATGTTTCACATTTTAGTTTTCATAAACCTATTATTTCATATATAAAAAATAATGATAACTTTCAAATTCCTATTTCTAATGAATAATATAAATATAACATCTCATTTTTTGTAAGGTATATAGGCAATAAATATGATTGAATTGTAATTAAATATTTATTATCCGATACGTACGCCAACAAGTATTTCTTCAATCGCGCGTAAAGGTTACACGCACACTCTTTTTTTCTATTCTATTTAATTGTTTTATTTACATAAATTTTAGCTAAACAAATAAGTAAAAAAAATAGAATGTTCTATTTAAAAAAAATCATCGGTAACATCACTTGTATATTCAAATATTGTATATTCAAATGTCATTTGCAAATAAAAAAAAAGTGTGAGGTGTCAAGGGACACCCGGATGGAACGAAGTTCCTTTCGATTAATTAGTGAAGGAATTAGTAATTTGTAAACATAACAGAGTGTTTATACATACATAAGCATTTATTATTGTCTGTATAAAATCTCTACTTACCTAACAGTTCGTTTCTTTTAACAAAAGTGTCCATTTATACAATACCAGAGCTTTAAATAACACATCTTTTTAAAATTACTTTTTATAATTTAAAACAGGAATTAACAATTCAATACAAAAAATTTAAAATTATAATATTTGACAGTGACTGATAGTTAAGGTAATTTGACGTAGTCAAGTTACGAACTATTTTTAAAATGTTTATGAATTTATTAATTTATAAAAACCAGGTTGAAATAAAATATAATACTATTATAGGTAATTATGTTTTTTTCTACAGTATTTTCTTTTTAATGTACATTTTCTTTTAATTTAAAATAGTGTCTTTTTAATTGTAATATATCTATCTATGAGAGAGAGGGAGAGAGAGTTATTTATTTTTTGGTCTGTGAGAGAGAGAAACATGCGTGTGTCGGTGCATAGTGTCGTGACAACTTTTGGTATGAATTTTTTTGGGCTATTTCCTAGCGTCAGTCATAACTGTTCGTAACGCGCGAAAGGGAACTTCGTTCCAACAAGTTACACTCCAGAATGTTCATCAAAATTGTTTATTTAGCTAACAATGAATTTATTCCAAGTTACAAATATTTGCAACTAATAATAAAAGGTTTTATATGTATTTTAAAGAAATCCCAGCTTAGCGGAGGTAACAGGATTAGTATACGTGGCCCAACTTACCTACGTTTAGATGAAGTATTTATTTTACTCGTGGATCAACTTATTACCAGCCTTATTACTCTCTACTACGTAAAAATAATCTTTAATAAACTCTTCGATCCAAACTAGTGTTTAATTTGAATTACAATAATATTGTTGGTCCATATGTATTTTTTTCCTGCTTCTATCTTAATCATTTTAAAACAAAAATGTCCGTACTTAGTTGAAATTATAATATTTTACTAAAACAATCGCATAAATGCCTATATAAACATAAAACAGAATTATACCGATTTTTTAATTTTATACAAATTCTCGTAATTTAATGCAGCGTGCTTCATTGAAATGAAGTATTTATATTACTGGATTGTTTGTACGCATTACTCGGGTTTTAGTCGATTAATCACTAAATGAATTTTCTCCCTTCTCTAGTTCTCTTCCACTCTTTGATGTAAAACAATTAACAGACACTGTCAGTTTAAAAAAATGACCAACTCATTTAGCTGAAAAAGTTATAAACATGTTGGTCTGACATTATGGGTTCTATAGCCACTGGCACTTTGCAAAATTCGCTTTTATAGCATAACGGTCACATGGAATATCCAAAACTTTCTTTTTCGTGGTAACGTTTTGTTAATGAGTTTCATACAAGCTTTTCAACGAAACGCGACAAAGGCGAGTAATGTTACATTATATTTCTGCCTCTTTGAAAAAGTTGTATATAGAGGAAGATAAGTGTTTATAAGTATGACACATTTTAGCAAAAGGAAGATTAATATTACTGCACGAACTAAAAGTATACAATAAGTTCCGACAGAATATTTAATTTCAAGTTTAATTAACGCTGAGACAAATACTGTATGTATATTATAACAACTGGAAAATTTAATATGATAAGATATACTCTTTAACAAAACCGGAACTAACGATAGAGACTATATCGTTTTAAATTTAATTAAGCGAAACTAGAGCTACTTAGATAAGGTAAGATATAATTTGTAAAAACTTTACAGAAACATTACTTTGTATATTGTGAACATATCCAACTAAACAGCTAGTTTAAGAAATCTAAATAATTTGCGACCTTGCTATTATTAGACTCAGTTTTGTTAGTTAAAAAATAAGGAAGATTTTATAATATCTTGTTTTAAGTGCATGATAAAAAACGGTCCTCAAACATTAAATTGAAATTACAAAGTCAAGATGTCGATGATATTCTCTTATACTAACAGATGGATATAATTTACTTTATCTACTGATTTGACAGTAAATGTTATTCATACTCATTGTCACCATGCAGAGTAAGTAAGCTATAACGCACAGTCGTGCGTAATGAAACGTCATGTTTGAATGACGTTTCATTACGCACAACTGTGCGTTATAGCTTACTTACCCTGCATGGTGACAATGAGTATAAATGACATTTACTGTCAAAGGAGTAGATAACAGTACAGTACGTACGTCATATATTTTTTAGAGATGTCAAATATTTAGAATTGAAATTAAAATATTGAGTCGTAGATAAAGCATAGTACGTAACTCGAGTGGTAAGAGGTATTACGTACTAGTGTTATTACGCACTAGCCGCTACGCGGCTTCGTGCGTAACTTTTCCACTCGTACGTAATGTCCTACTTACCACTCTTGTTACGTAATATACTATTATAGAATTAAGCAGTTAATAAATTTTTAAAAGTTCGGGCGGTTGTATAATGCAAATATTAAGATAAAATGTGTAAAAAACAGTTTTTTTATTGTGCCCGATCCAGACTCTCCACGAGGCTACACGAGAGAACGCGAGTGCGAGAGTAAGGACGGTACACTCGTTTACCTTCGTCTTCGCTCCGTTTTGTGTGGGTTTTTCTGGCGCGAGTCAAAGGACACGAGGGGGTGAGGCGAGAGAATCAACCACACTCTCGCAAGTCTCGCATTTTTTCACTTTGTTATTAACTGCTGCAGAGTAAGGGCAATTGCGTTCTTCATCATTACTGAGTGGAATAACGATTTGTGTACCACATTTATGAAACTGTATCAAAATAAACCAACCATTTGAAATCCAAAAAATCCATATCAAAAGGATAAAAAGCAAGTGAACGACGCTTGGGATCGGTTAAACAAAGAATTAAATATACTTGCATGGGAGTTAAAAACTAAAAAATTTCATTAATGGCAACATTTCAAGGGCACCTGAGAAAGAAAAAAGCTTCAATTAAAAGCGGCGCCGGTATAAATGATATTTATAAACCCATATGGTTTCTATACGAGCTGATCGAAAGCTTTTTATTTGACATCAATGCATGAAAAAATTGAGAATGTGGATGACTAGCGCTCCGGCAGCCTCCACTCGTCAAGACTCGTTCCGAGAGCCTCTAGTAGGCGCCTCGCAAGAGTCTGGATGGGGCATTAAAGCTTAGTATGTCTTGGCTGCTAAAGGCCACTGATACGCTTACAAAAGGTTTACAAACATTATATATTGTACATTGAACATTATATGGAGATAATTTATCAAGGTTCTGAATTAATCACAACGAAGATTTAATTTTTTTTCGTCTTTTCGGATTAAGTGGTACAACTGACATTTTTTCAGAAACTTTAATATTACACTATTACTTTCGGTTGTTCGGGGTATCTGCTTGAGGTTTTTATTGATGTTGTGGCGATTGCGGGAAGATGATTAAAGTTCACACTGGGTAAGGAGGTGTTCTACAGAGCGACGAGTGTTGCAACGTTTAGAAAAAGTAGGGCTCTCACGGGACACCAGGTAATCATGGAACCATCCAGTGTCATATATACGCAACCAAGTCATAAAAAATTTCACTTTTCTGGAAAGGGGAGAGAATTTTAATGGTGGTACATTTGGATGAATTTCATAAATTTGGGTGTAAGCTCTACTCCAATCGCTTTGCCGGACGTTTGTACAATTGATCTAATTGTGGGTTGGAAATCTTGGTGGAGTTAAATATTCTCTTCTTTAAGGTTAAAACAAATTGCTTGTTTTGGGGCTAAATTTGCATTTTCTTTTCCAGTAATGCCTGTGTGGGATGGTACGAATATAAGTGTTACGTGGGTGCCTTCCATGGTTAACTATTCCGAAAAAGTCGATTCTAACAGTATATATTTTTTGAGTCTGTGCAAATTGCTAAGTTTAAATTATCCGATATTGTAAAATTTTGAGTTTTCATAATAGCATATAGTTCCGCACTGTGTATACTGCAATAAGGTGATAGTCGGTATATAGCTATTGTTACTTTGGTGGTGACGATCGCAGATCCAACATGATCTTCATACTTAGATGCACTTGTGAAGAATATTGTATCGTATTGTATAGTATGTATGATCTTTAAGAAGAAAAAACGTATAAGGGATGTGGGATATTCAGTTTCCTTGTAACTCGATAGCGATATTTGTTACAATAGGAAAATTTATGGTCCAAAGAGGGGTATCGAAAAGTGTGATTGGAGTTGTGTTTGCTAGATTTATGTTACCAATTAGTTTACGTAACATTAGTGGTACTGGTTTAGCAGCTCTAGATTTGTTGTAAGGGATTTGTTACCTCACATTTATTGACCTACTAAAGGATTATAAGGATTAGCAGAAACTCAGACAAAATAAGAAAGAATAAGTGGTTGTCGGCGAATATAAAGTGAAGTCTTTTGAGATTCGATTTCCACACTTGACACTGGACTGGATTTAAAGGCACCAAGGCAAATTCGAAAAGCAATGAACTGGATGACGCTTAAACCAATTACGTGAGACTTAGGCAGAAGTAAGTACACAGCACTAGTCCAGTTTTAAGCATAATAGAGATTTGTATACTTTAAGTAAAACTTCTTCATCTGCACCCTACTTGTAATGTGCTGACGAATTCAGTATATTCATCTTTTTAAACAATTTGCTTTTTAAATTTTAAATGTGATTCTTCCAGGTTAATTTTTTAATAAACTTAAGGTGGTCGACTACCTATAGTGTATTGCCGTTTAGGTTTAGGTTGGAATCTTGTGTGGCATGTCTGTTACTAAAATGATTGACTTTAGATGTAAAAGAAGAAAAGGAAAAGCATTTCTTGTGGCACGGGATGAAACAAAGACGATTTCTGACCGGGCGAAGACAGCCCTCGCTTCGCTCGGGCAGTCAACTCTCGCCCTAGACAGAAATCGTCTTGTTTCACTCCTTGCCACACAATATACTATTTCAATTTATTGTAAAAAATTAAGCCAAAAATATGTAAACCAATATATTAAAAAAAAGAATTACATAAATTGTTTCAAAAATACACAGTATGTTGTAGCAGTATTAAACTTACTTCGCCACACACAAGTAGAAAACAGTTATATACTCTTCCTACGACTTTCCCTCTTAATTTGCGACCAATACTCTTTGATAGTTACGATTAACTTTTTCTAACATCTGGATTTTATTGATCCGATATGTGCATTATCAACAATAGTTTAATTTTGGGTCTGCACCTTGTATTTAGAATCAAGACTATGTATTTAAGAAGACTTTTTGGTGAGATAATTGCTTTACTTTGTAAGAATTTTAAAATGTTTTGACCCAAACGTACAAAACACACTGTTTTTTTAATAGTTAAGGCTATGTAGCCTTTACCGTCGTTTTTTTATGGCGTAAATACTGTTTTAAAGTTAAGGTCTTTTTCTTTAAATGATGTTCAGTGTAATTAAATATTTTTTGTTGTTTGACATACAGTGATTTTAATCTATATCTGGATTTGCATTCACATGACATTGACGTCATTTTGATGTATATGCAAGTAGAACCAATACAGGGTTAGAATAAAGCGTAGTTGCCAGGTTTAACTTAGAAAGACTTACTATCTTTGTTTTATTAACGCGCAATAGAAAGAGATACTTTTAAAATGGCAACCTGCACTAGCGCACTTAATAATTTTAACCAGTGTTGCTATTTTTCTTACAAGTATCTCTTTCTATTGCGCGTTAATAAGACAAAGATAGTAAGTCTTTCTAAGTTAAACCTAGCAACTACGCTTTATTCTAACCCTGTATTGGCTCTACTTGCATATACGTCAAAATGACGTCAATGCTATGTAAATGCAAATTTAGGTATAACAAATATTTGAAGTATTCTTGTGGGTCGAAAATCGCAAAAAAGCATGAGTACGCTAAAGTAGGGAATTTTAAATTTTTCATATGATAAGGAGCACACTTCTTTAAAATCATCATTATTTTTATTATTAAAATGCCTTAAAAGAATTCTTCAAGAACCAGCCCTAAGAATTCTTAAAACAAGGCAAACATCGGTTGATAAAACAATGTGGTACGTGCCTTAATTAAAGTAGTAATAATTTTCAAATCTTTTTATCAATATTTTTTTGCTGGGCCAATTAATTAAAGACGCCTTGTGAACACTTATTTAATTAATTAACCCGATAAATTAACGCACTTTAAAAAGCAACCAAAATTTTAAAGTTAATTTTTGTCGAAACCACTTATCCGATTTGGACGATTTTTTTTAGTAACAAGTTGTCTCTTTCTAAAATTTGGTATAAAAACTTTTTTTTGAACAACTAAGTGTAACAATTATAACGGTTTTTTTCATAAAATTTATAACACACCATGTGCTTCAGCACTTACAGTTAAAATACAACGCAAACTCTAGCCTTACCTTTTTATAACATTTTGTTTTTTGATTTGCCGTTTTATCCTGTTACTGCATAAGAAACACAATTTTAGAACATAACATGTTTTTATTGACTTTAATTTTTATTAAAAGCACTAGAGTACGTTTCAAACTATGAAAAAACAGAAATAAACAGTAATTATTATTAGGTAACTAAAGCTACTAAAAAAGCAGTTTATAAAAGTGTGTTGCCTATGTTAGTCCTGAATGTTTTTTTTTTGTTTAAAATATTTAATTTTGCTAGTTTGCAACGTTAAACACAATCATTAAATCTATTTTAGGAAGGTTTAAGTTGGAGTTGACGAACGACTTAATGTTTGTGATACAACCATTTCACGGGTCATAGAAAGATATAGAGAGACTAAAAGTTATGCTCCCAAACCAGGACATGGAAGGAGCCGAACAACGACTCCGATCCATGAGCGATTTGTAAGAATGTGCTCTACGACAACGTTTTGTAAGGCACAATTCACACAGAACGGACGTCGGGCAGAGACGAGGCTTCCGCCACGTCCATGCCACGTCGAACCCTCGTCTCCACCCGTCGAGCAGTGACGTGGCTTCGACGTGACACGGACGTGGCGAAAGCGTGGCGTATGCAATGCCAACAGAGGTGCAGGACAGTGGCGCGAATTGACGTCAGTAATCTGTTGGTTTTGTGGAAAACATGTCTTTTTCAAGCAGTGATGAAGATGATGAAGATATGTTGGATATAGTGTATTTGGCTAATGTGAACAAAACAAAAAGAAGATATTGGGTTCATCCATTGTGGCTACAGAAGGAGAAAATTGGTGGAACATTCGACCTTATGAGAGAATTAAAAATGTACCCAGAACGATTTCAAAATTCATCAGCAATTTTCTGCCGGACCCAGTCTTAAGCACTCCTATTACAATAATCAGCACGATTAAAATCATATATACAAGGATATTTGCCAACTTCTTTGCAAAATTGTATGTTGAAGTCAACATCATCCCGCATTTTTAAATTAATTAAAGCACAGAGACACGTGGCGAAGAACTGGCGCGCCCTTTCTTGTACGCCACGAGAGACGCCGAAGAGACGTGGCGAGGGCGAGCGGACGATCGCCCGCGCCACGTCGCTTCTGTGAGTATTGTACCATTTGTTTACATAGGAGAGACGCCGAAGGGACAAAAGTCCGCACCACGTCTCTGCCCGACGTCCGTTCAGTGTGAATTGCGCCTAACCGGCCGTACCCTTCAAAGTTAGATACGAGATGCCAGTGAAACTAAATGGTAGCTTGGAAAGGGGTCGGCTGAAGGAATATAAGAAAAATAAATTTATTTATGTAAAAAGCTTAAAAATAATTTAATCGTTAAACTGCTAAACAAATAAAAAATTTTTTTATTAAGTATCTAACTAAATTATAAGACATTCATTCAATATTCATTTAATAAAGTGAATTCTACTGTTTGTTTTATTTTTATATTAAGTAAGTAATTGTTTTAAACATTCTTGTTTTTTGTTTCAATCTTAGATGATAACAATGATTTTATGAAAAAAGCCCGCAATAATTGTTACACCCACTTGTTACAAAACAAAAACATCATCAAAATCGGATAAGTGGTTTCGTCAAAAATTACTTTAAACTTTTGGATACTTTTTGGAGGTGCGTTAATTTGTGGGAGAAGACAGTTTATGAAACTTCGTAATTGTATTAAGTATTTCGAACATTTCATTGTTAAGAAATATTATCCCTACGTTACGAATTTGCATAACTTTATAACATCTTTCTACATAACATGTTTATAAATTTACTAAAGTAGTAAAAAAATAAAAAATTTTGAAATAAATTGTACATCAGTAAATTGACCAGCTTATATCTGACTTATCTTTGCATTTCATTACGAACTTATTAACGTACTAATTTATCGATCATGTACAGCATGAAATATTCTCCTATTTAATTGGCAATACCTAGTGATTCCAGGGATTAACGTGGAAATGGATTATTAAACGTACAATTTCCACTAAAATGAAATACATAAAATCTGATGCACTCCAATGCGTATTGTGAATTTTACCGGCGCTCATCCAATTTTAAAGATAATGCATTTCAGTTAAACAGGGCAAATGGTTTGTTTTCTGAATGAATACATATTAGAAATGAGTGGTATTGGTTATTTTGTTTGCTGTATTATTTCTCATTCAGATATTTTCATAATCAAATAATTTAAATGCCTACAGAAAAAATTAAATGCTTCCTGATAAAAAATTGCTCTCTTCTATCAAAGACATTAAGATTCGGATTGGTTTCTTCGGAAATTTTATACTTAAGGGCTTTTACGTTTTAAATAATTAAATAAATTTGCAGGTACTGATACATTTTGTATATAAACTTTCAATTAATAAAAAGTTACTTCTAGTTATAAACGATCTTAATTTTTTAGACTTGTATTTTATCTAATCATACTTTTGTAAACCTTTTTTTCTATGGATGTTATTAATGTTAATTAGTCGTTAAATGTTCACTTATGCAAACAGCAATGAGTGGTTTGGTGGAAAACGAGTAGTGCGTTTGTTCGAGCAAAATAAAAAAAATTAAAAAAGATGTTAAAAAATTGAAATGGGCGCCACTTATTTTTTCATCCAATGGATGGGAAAGATAAAAAATCCAGAAAAAAGAAAAAAAAATGTTATTTAAAATTCCACACTTTATTAACTGAACGAAAAATAATAATAATAACTTAGTTAAAAAGTCAGTAAATTTATTTAAAAATTAGTATCGATTTCTGGCCAGACCAAATCAAAGGTGAGTCCAAAATGCAGTATTCGGGGTATTTTTAAGAAATAATTATTGGGTACCTCACAGGTATGATCACACCACGGGAAATGATGCACATTGTAGAAAGGGATTAATTCGCTGCTTTAATTCTGGATCAGTAAAACGACGTTCATGTGCGTTTTTAAAGTTTTTTTTGGTTTATAAATTTAAGCCAACCTTCTATATTTATTTGTCTTATGTTTCTACTAGTAACAATTCCAAAGATTTTTTTCTCTTACGATGATCGTAAGAAAAAAAATTGAAAGAAAGAGAGATTCATTTTAATCAATCATTTTTAGATGCTTATTTTGAAAAGTAATCTCCCCTCTGGCATGTTTACTAGTATTATTTACTATGACGTTCTATAGCCTTTCCTTAGGGTAACTAGAAATTAATTTATGTGTTTTATTTAATATCTTAAGCTATATCTTTAAAAATTCTTAAGTATAATTTTATGCTTGACCTATCAAAAGCTTGAGCTGACTCTTAAGTAACATAAAATAACTAGTAATATAACTTTTTATTAGAGTCGATTTAACGGTTTTGTTTAGGGAAAAGTTTAAAAATGCTAACATTGGCACACTTTCCTGGCTCACGGTCTATGGAAGCGGGATCGGATAGCGCAGGCCACGCTCAAAGGCCAGTAAGGCCATCAAGGGATAACTGGAAGCTAGCTACCGAAATAACCAGACCTGCAAAAATCAGATGGACTATCAGCACATTCCGTCCATTCAAAACACCGGGAACGGATGGAATATACCCAGCCCTACTCCAGAAAGGGCAGGATGTAATTACAACACATCTGTGTAAAATCTTTAAGGCTTGTTTGGCCTATAGATTTATACCATCTGTGTGGCAGAAGTTGGAAGTTTTATATCTCCCTAAAGTGGGGAGGATGACGGACCAAACAACCAAGTCAGACAGACCAATAAGTCTATCGTCATTCGTAGCAAAAACGCTGGAGAAACTGGTCGATAGATATATAAGGGACGAAATCTTGACGGAGAACCCATTAACTGATCGTCAATATGCATACCTACATGTGGGGAAAATCCACAGACCTAGCGCTGGATGACGTAAACAGGCTATTATCAAAGTCAATTGAAGACAAAGGAGTAGCCCTAGCGGCATTTATTGACATTGAAGGAGCCTTCAGTAATGTGGGACTCGAGTCAGTGACCGGCGCTAATATGCCAATGAGTATATGCCAACCTAACGCAAAGGATCGTAGTGTCCAAGTTAAGTGAGGCGCCCATTGAGGCAACAGTGGGAAGGGGCTGTCCGCAGGGAGGGGTACTGTTGCCTCTGTTGTGGTCAGCACTTGTGGATGACCTCCTTGAAAACTCCTCAATGAAGGCCTTCACTGCCTAGGTTTTGCAGATGATATGGCCATAATTATTCAGGAGAAGTTTCTGGGCACAGTCCCAGAGCGGATGCAGTCCGCATAGAATATGGTGTACAAGTGGTGTAAGGATGAAAACCAATAACGCTCAATAACGTGCTGGTTCCAATGGCCACAGAAGCCAAATACTTAGGTGTGGTGTTTGACCATAATCTATCATGAAAGCAACACACTCAACAGGTCACACACAAAGCTACAATAGCCCTTGGTAGGTGTAGACAATTGTGTGGCAAGAATTGAGGCTTGAACCCCAAAATGAACCTATGGTTGTATACACAAGTCATTAGACCAATGTTAACCTATCGTTCAGTGGTGTGGTGGAGTACAACGCAGCAAACCGGGGTGATCAGGCAGCTGGAAAGCATTTAAAGGCAGGCTTGTCTAAATGTGACAGGTGCCTTTGGGACCGCCCCAACGGACGCACTACAGGTTCTACTCAACCTACCACCATTGCAAATTTACATTCAGGGCGAGGCTATGGTAACTGCTCACAGGCTGCTACAAAGCCAGGCCCCCATTACCTTATTAAAAGGCAAAAAGCAAGCAGAGTTATACAATAGGGTTACGGTAAATCAAATAATGAGCATACCTCAGGACAGGATAGTCCACAGGTATTACTTTGCAAGAAACTTTCAAGTAGAAATACTAAAAAGGGACTCATGGAACAATGGCCACCCAATCCAAGGGGAGTCAATCTGGTATACCGATGGCTTAAAGACTGAGAAAGGCAGAGGGTCAGGTATATATAATAGAGGACACAGGATAAAAGTCCAACCAAGTATAGGTGCGTATGCCACAGTGTTTCAGACTGAAGTAATGGCCATACAACACTGTGCAATGGATATAGAAAGTCAGAGTATAACGGGTAAAACCGTAGTCATATACTCGGATAGCCAAGCAGCTCTAAAGGCGATAGTTTTGGTTCAATTAAGCTCATTGCTGGTGTGGGACTGTGTTTGGGATCTGACACATGTCGCAAGTCAAAATTATCTGACGCTGGCATAAATACCGGGACACTCAGGTTATCGAAGCAATGAGAAGGCTGATGAATTGGCCCGTGCGGGAGCTAATACCCCAATGATTGGCCTGGAATCATTCGGCGGAGTTGCTGACACATTCAGAAAGGCGCCATTGAAAAAGAGGCTAGAGAAGGCCCAGGAGTGGTGGGAAAAATCACCGGGCAAGCAACACGCAAAGTCTTCATAAAGGGACACTCGGCGAAGTTTACTGCAGAGCTGCTATCCCAAAGGCGAAACGAGGTCAGAGTGATTGTCAGTCTCTTGACAGGAATTGTAGGCTCAAGAAACACATGAGTCAGTTGAACTTAGCAGATGAAGACATCTGTCGATACTGCCAAGAGGAGGAGAATACCGCATTTCATGTCCTATGTCAATGCGAAAGCCTTGCAAGGACGCGGTATCTAGTACTGGGAGAGGAGAAACCAGCTGCTCCAAGTTATACGGAGTGGCCACTGTGAAGGCTATTAAGTCTCATTAAGAGGGCAGGACTGGACAAGGTTCTCTAATCCTATTCTTGAAATAATGGGTGGTCACAATGGTTCTGCAAAGGTCGCAGTGATGCAGGCTAACAGCCAACCCAATAAACATCTAATCTAATGTTTTTTTGTGTTAGTATTATCCATATTTTTAAAATATAATTTATTTATTTATTTTTTAAACATTTCGGTCTTTTTATTGGTATCGAGAGATATCCTCGTTAAAAACAGTTTTAAGATGCAAAAAATAGAGGCTTATTTCTTTATTTACAGCTATTAAATGGTTATTAGTTGACTTAGTTTGTTTAAATCAATTAAGAAAATGTCAGCTATTTTAATAAAAATATAATATTTATATTGAATGTAACTATAAAACTTTTATTGTACCTGGCACAAGAAATATAGGTAGGTACAAGTTCTCTATTTTGTAAATTTAAAAATTAATTTCCCTTCAATTGCTATCGGTTCTTTATTGTGTCTTATCAACTTCTAGATAGTTGTTGACGAAAAAGGAAACCAAATACTAGTGTTTATAACTTACAGAATGTTATTATCAGAAAAACCACCTTTTTAGTTCAGTTGATTAACTTTTCGAAACGAGGCCAGTTGTTGGGTAATATAAGTGTTAAATAGTTTTTAATGAAACTAACTGGATATGACGGAGGAAATTAATAAAAAGGGTGATAACAATGGTAAGTATTGATTTTAGCTTACAAAAGTGTTGTGTCTACATTTAAAATAAAAACTGATCTATTGAAAATATCACAAGTAAACATCCTTAAGTTGTTGGTTCCTCTAGTTTATCAATTCTTAAGACACCGAATGTTTTTTTTTACAGAAAAATGTTCTTGGTAAAGTCAATTTTCCACAATAACTATATTATTAAATTATTTCATTATAATTTTTAGTTAGGTTGTTGTAAATTCTATATAGACTAATAGAATTTTAGACATTTCTTCCAAAACATAGTTTCGTATTTTCTGGCTACAGAATATACTGCATAAATAACTAATATTTGCATACATCACAATTTTTCACGTTTTTTTTCAGTAAAGGTGAAACTTATATATGACCTACAAAAGTGCCATCAATGCAGTATAAATTTATTTATTAGGATATAATTTAGAACCTCGAAATTTTGTATGTGATTTTGAAATAGCAGTTCATATTAACATAAAGGAAATTTTTCAAAAGTGTAATATTATTGGTTGTCGGTTTCTTTTTTCTCAAATCTTGTATCTATTGAATATAATCAAGTAGAATCTGAAGTTGAAAGTGGCTATATTATCTTTTTGGATTAATTTTTGATTACCAAAGTTAAGAAGTGATACATTTGAATTAATGCCAATAATGTCAAAAAAATTGGGAAATATTGCAGACTATGTAGTTGATACCTATATGGATGAACATGCTCTCTTCTCTTTCACAATATGGGCTGAACTTTTGGAATGTTCATCGAGGACCATCAACACATTTGAAATGTTTCACATTAAATTTATACTTTTTTTTACAGATAGATAATTTTAGTCGTGTATAAAAAATCATGAACCAAAATACAATATAGTTTGTAATTATTATAGAGTTTAAATTAAATTGTGTTATATCATAAAAAAAATAAGAAAGAGATGAGTACAATATATTTTAAGTAATGGATGTTTGACAACGGTACTATTTTACATAAATCTTATTTTAATATCATCTATTCGAAAGAAATTTATAAAATCAAAAACTTGATTTTTTTTAATACAAAAACATTAGCCAGTGCAAGTTGTAACTTTTATTGTCACGTTGTTAACATTTTGATTTGAAAGAGAAATATTTAATGGAATATATCATCAGAGTTTTCTATGCCGGACTTGTCGTAAAATAAGCGGTATAAATAAATGCATGGCACGGTTTTGTAACTTTTCTATCTAGCCAAACTTTAATTCTGGAATTGCAAAATAAATAAAATCAATTTACTTCATTAGATCTCTAAGCATTATTTCTGAAACCCTTCCCAAAATATAAAGTTATTGAATATGACACAACTATAAAAAATCAATGTCTGTGAAATAGGCTCAATCAGTTAAAAGAAAATACTAGGGTCTTTTTTAGAAGGGCTGTCAACTCCTTGTCAATCATCTTATGTGATATGTGCCATAAAATCGCAATTTACTTCGAGCATCGAAGACCCGATCTTTTTTCCACTTGAAGCCTCATTATTATTTTGTTTACTTTTTTTAGTCGGTCTGAAAGCTTTTTCTCACCGATATGTTCCAAAAATTTTTTATTATTCAGTATTAAAACAGCAAATAGTCAAAAATATATATTTAAAGATATTTTTCTACGGTTATTATACAAATGTATCATTTTTCACAGTAATCTCTAAAGAAATAGGGTACGTTGTTATATCTAATAAAGAAATAGTATATTGTAATACAAGTGTTACAATGACAGAGGTTTCGTAGTACGAGTTCAGTTTGTGAAACGAACCGCGAAGCGGTAAGTTTCGCAAAGAACGAGTACTACAAACCGTCATTGTAATTCGAGTGTTACATAATATTTTTTATAATGAACTTCTAAAAGTATAAAAAAAAATAAAATGAGAGTTTTTCGAAATATTTATTTATGTTGGCAATCTTGACAGTTTTGACACTTGTCAGTTTTAATGATTTTAAATTAGAATGTTTGTCAAATTTGTATAAAATATTCCGAATTTAGCAATAACGCTGATAATGTAGTTAATAATTTACTACAACATACTTTTTGATTTACTACCTGAACTCTTTCGTTGAAAATCAGTGCAGTGCAACCAATTGTGTAAAACAAAAAGTTACCAAAAACAGTGTTACAATGAATCTATTTCGATACTGTTTTAGTGTCGAAATAGAAACTTTGTGAACGTGAATTATAAAATATCTCATTTCTTTATTGTTTTAACTTAATCAAGTATACTGTGACAATTATGTATTCATATATTTGACTAACAGTACAGATTGACAGTAATAAACTAGTGACAGGTACAACAGATAGTTTTTAATACATTGTTTAAATTAGATTGTTATTTAAGTAAAAATGTTAAGTAGTGATAAAAATGAATTAGAATTAACTCCTCCTGAAATAAGAGAAGCGGCAAACGAAGCTTGTCAGAATTTGATTCCCGAAATTTCAAAACATAAGTACCAGAATGCATATGAAAGTTTCGTGACCTGGCAAAAGAAAAAGGCAACAAATTCCGTTTCAGAAACTGTGCTTTTAGCTTATTTTTCTGAATTAGGAAATAAATTTAAGGTATGATAACTGTAAATATTGTAAATAATAGTTAATTTTACTTAAATAATATAGCTTATATCGTTATGTTTTGTTTTGTATTGGATTTATTTTTGAATTATTGTATTATTATGTGGTATAACCGTTGAAAAAATAGTGTTTGACTCGCAAGGAATAACTCATTTCTCACTTGTACGATTTGCAGCATTCGCCTGCGACTCTTGCTGCAAACATCGTACTCGTGGGAAATGAGTATCATTCCTTGCTCGTAAAACAAAATATACTATTATCTATTACTTACATTTTGTTTTAGACAGTACCACTTTTTCTTATTGTACATATTTTGTACCAAAAATTAGATAAATTAAATAAAAAAAATATATTATAATATTATTAAATTAGTTATTTATAAATTAATAATAGTGTATTCTGTAACAAGGTTAAAATGAAAACTCGATACGAGTGGAAAATCGAATTTTCATTCTAATCGTGTAACAGACTGTATTTTCTCCACGACCATATAATAATTCTATTTATTTAAATTGAAATTTGTAGCAAAACAATTAGAGCGTCGCACTGACAAACTGAGTGACAAGTTTTAAAATCCATGGTAATCTATTGAAACATTTATGGGGACTTTAACACAAATTATTCACAAAATTGTTAAGATACACAGAACTCTGCTGGATAACCTCCAAACTGATTGACAATACAATAAATTATCGTAAATATTTGAACTTGAACTGCCGTTAACTGCCCATACATCCCCTTATATACAACAAATGAACAATTTTCTAGAAACATTACTTAATCTAGTCAGTGTGGCTATTAAGCTCCTTAATAATTATGATCTAGTGAAAAGATTCCAAAAGATGAAGCTATTTAAGTTAGTTTAGTGAATTAAGTGAAAAGCATACTGCTTTTGTAGGTGTTTAATGCTAGAATTGTGCATTTATATGTATGTTAAACAAGAATAAGAACCACCAATCTCTTAGATTGATGATAGTTTAGAAAGAAGAAAACTTGCTTATTGGTCGAACCTAGATTAAACTGTAACGAGTCCCACAATCTGACAACGTTACCCCTATCGCTGTCATCGACTAATTGAGCATTGCCGGAAATATTCCATAGGCATCTAGAAGCTTTTAGTGTATTCGATAACAGAATCTCACAAAAAAAATATTTAAACTATTGCAAACATACAAAAATTTAATTTGGCAGTTTAAAAAAAAAGGACCTACACAGTACACAGTACTACATAACCGTTAACACCGCACAAGCGTTTTTTGTACATTAAGTATATTCGATAACAAAATCTCCAAAATAGATATTTGAGCTATTTCAATAGACAAATATTTAATTTAGCAGTTTTTTTGAGAAAAATAAACAAGAGTTTTGTGCAGATTAAGGATATTCTATAAGAAAACTCCATAAAAAAGGTATTTGAGCTATTTCGAACAGACAAAAATTTAATTTAGCAGTTTTTTGAAAAAAACTACTAGGCAGGACTACATAACCATTAAGGTACCACAAGCGTTTTTTTCACATTAATTACCTTTATTCAACAACCAAATTTACAAAAAAAGATATTTGAGTTATTTCAAACAAAAAAATAATAATTTAGCAAATTTTCGAGAATAAGGAACTACACAAGGCTATATAACCGTTAACATAACAAAAGCGTATTCTGCACTTTAAGGATTAACTATCTTAAAGTTTTGACCTGACAAAACCTTCCCTGAGTTAAAAAGTCCAAGACAATGCAGTGCTGGATAATTCGGATACAGAAAACTCCAATGTTTTTAAGCACCATTAGGTACTTAGTGTTAAAAAAAATTGTGGCAAAAAGTCTTTTTCTGTTTTTTTCGTAACTATGGGGCGTCTTTTTCTGCAATAAACAAAACATTGGTACACGTAGTTTTTTCTTTAATAAATTATTAAACCAGAGTATTGAAATAATAAATTTTAAACCTGCGAAAAGCTACAACAAATGTTAAAAGTTACCTTCTTTAGAAGAAAATAACCTAATGCAATGCAAAAATTTAACTTAAATACGTGTATTATTACAAGAAGGGTGTGGTGCACTGTCTCTTTTGTAGGCAACAAAAAGAACAAGTAGCGTATCCTTTAGAAAATGTAGGTAAGGATATTCTGTGCGTCGCTGTAAAAAATAATAACAACCGATTACATAATCAAATAAAATATTTACTACAAAATAATTAAAAAAAAAGAAATAGAGACATTTTTTATATGCTGTCCAAAATTCAGTAAACTAAACTCCATTAAAAAAATTGAAATTGAGATGTCTTAATATAGGATATATTTGCAAATAAATCACATAATATATTAAAAAAACTGCGTACCATACAAAAAAGAAGCTTTAAAAAGAGTGTTGCACAAATGGATCAAAACAGATAAAAACGATTTTTACCTTAAAAATTACACGCATGTGTGCCAATGGTGAATAGATTTTTAATGCAGAAATAGTTTTCTGCACTTCATTACTAATCTTTACTATATTTTTATTAGAGTTAAAATATTTTAATTTTTTTATAACTTCGGGTATGAGAGGAATTAGTAAAAACAATTTTTTTCACCAATTGTTTTATTATTATTAAACAGTAATTTTTTTTAATCGTATGTACATTATAAATAGTTTATATACGGTATTAAACAAGGTTTTTATTAATCTAATTACTACTTGGCATAAAGTAAAAATACTAATAAATAATGGAATCATTTTTATCAATAGGATAACTTTCTGAAAAATGGCGATTTTTTGAAGTTTTTTTTAACATCAGTATCTTTACGATTTTCTTCAAATGTTTCCTTGGTTTTAGCTAGTGCACGTAGAATTGACTCATCTGCTTCCCTTCTGTTTCTTCCTCGTCGAGCATGCGCATTTATGTTATCATTTATATATTCATTAATATATTGTTCTAACGTATTTTGACATCCTCCCATTAAAAAGCATATTTTATAAGCAAATAACGGGTAGAAAATTAACAACAGTGATGATACTAGCAAAGTTACCGTAAAAACAACTCCACTTAATGCCAGATTATTGGAATAAATCCATGATAACATTGGAAAGCTTCTGCTAGTTTCATTGGTAGAATTGTTAGTAGCTACTTCTTTGAATTCTTCAGCAAAAACCATAGTAAGGCAAAGTGCGTAAGCGGTGAATACACCACTAGTGAATAATTTTAAACACATCTGAAAAATACAGATATAAAAAATTAAATACCTTAAGACAATTTTTTTATAAACAGTTATATTATAATAAATTCTTAATATAACTATTGTGAAAATATTGATTCAAGTGATATTTATTTATTATACACTAGGTGGACAATCTTAGAAAATAACACTATAAAACTCAGAAAATCCCTACTAATATTATAAATGTAAATGTAAGTTTGTTTGTTACGCTTTCACGCGAAAACTACTTAACCGAACATCATGAAACATTATACACATATTATTGGAGGTATTAGAAGTAACACAGCGTACTTCTTATTAAAAAAAAGATTTTTTTATTTTTTGCGAAAACTAAAAAAATTGTTTGTCAAAAAATCTCAAAAACTAGCCATCTAGTGGTTCAGTAATGAAGTTCCAGCCTTGAGTAGGCCACTGTAAGGTGGCGCAGTTAATATCTTATATATTTAAACTAGCAATTACGACTTTATAAAGTACTATGGCGCCACCGTAAGGTTGAGCAGTTAATATCACATATATTTAAACGAGCAATTCTTACTTAAGGTTTATGACGCCACCGGAAGGTGGCGCAGTTTATATCTCACATATTTCAACAAATTCTTTCTAAATGAACTAATATGACGTAAGGTGTCGCAGTTGCTACCTAATATAACTTACGAGAAAATATGATAAAAACGATAACATCAAAAAAAAATAATTGAAAACAAAATAAAATCGTAAAAATTTTAAAAAACCAAAAAAGACATCAGTTTTATGCGGTACGATGTCCGCCGGGTCAGCTAGTATTTTATAAAGTTTAAATGCTTGTCCTATGAGATACTAAGAAAAATTTTGTAAATTATTCATGTTGGTTAATTCAGATGATTATCTTTCAAAAATCAAAAAAGCTCTTTAATAATTTGGAGATAATTTGCAAAAAATTTAGAAAAATTCATTTTTCTGCTTTTTGTTGAGATAAAGTTGATTGCAAACTGAACAAATATTTGTTATTATTTCAAAATTAACAAAACAAAGTGTAAAAAATTCATGTTTTCCAATAACCTTTTCAGGTGTTTCAAATACACATAGAAACCTCAAAATTAAATTTTTTTAATACGATACCACTACACAAAATATCAGCACAATCGATCAAGTAGTTTGCGCAAAATAATTTTGCAATTTAACCTTTTGAAAGAAAGCTATTACTTTTCGAAATTGTACATTTTTATATACTTGAAAATTTTTTACCAAATAAAAGGGCATTTAAGTACCATTAAAATCGGTTAAAAAGGAGAACCTATAGGGAATTTTTATGCAATTGTACATTTTTTAAGCCAATAAATAAATGGAATATTTTTTTTAATTCCTTGACACATATTTTTTTTAAACTTGTATCATGATTGCAGCTAAAAGAAGCCTATTAAAAAAATATTAAGATTGTTCAATTAGTACAATCGGTCAAAGTTAATCGGCACAGTACGAAGATTAACGGTATGTTTTTTAAACAAAAACCTCTTTTGTACTCGGTAGATATAAATTTTCACATTATTTTCATTTGTGCATCCTGGTTGAAATGTTAATTTAAAACTTTAAAAATACAAAAAAAAATCGATGAAAGGTAGGGATGGGAAGCATTGAAAATAGTGATAGGCTCCAAAATTTCAATTATCTGAGCTTTTATAAGGGTTGTCTTTTTAGTTTTTGCATTTAACCTTAATCTTTTGTTTATATATGTTGGGCGCAAAGTCCGAAAACGGCCAATGGTCGTTTTTTTTGCTCAATCTTAGGATTGGACTATTTGAAACGACCAAAGCCCGAATTTCATTTCAATTTCGGACTTTGGCCGTCTGCAAGAAGCCAAACCTAGGATCGTGCAAATACGAAACGACCAAAGCTGTTCGGCAACACTGTCACTAAAGATTTAGGGGTATGTTGCGCGTCGTAGGGCAGGGATCGTCAATGTGAGTCAGCGCTTTAATCGTGTTGACACGTGTCTTAGTAGTGCTCTTATATTGTACGTTTTGTCATATTTGCGATGTCTGCTGTAACTGAAGAAGAATTTAAATTAAAATTAAATGCTTATATCCAGGAAAGTAAATCGAATACATTCATGTTGACTCCAGAAAAGTACAATGAATTATTATCCGATATAAAAGTTTCTCTGAGTAAAAGAAGACAGGGAGAGTTGCTTACATCACTGGATTATCGACGAATTAAGAGGTATGACATTTTAACCATTGGGGATGTAGAAAAACTTATAAAAAAGCGAACTTCTAGTGAAGATGAAATAAAATATTTTTGCCATATTGATGAATTGTATGAAATTATTCACAAAGCCCACATTGATACGGGACATAAAAGAACTCGGTGCATGGACAAAGAACTTAAAAAAAAGTACTGTAATATTACTCGTGATATAATTGATATATATTTACGCTTATGTGGACAATGTCAGTTAAAGAAAAAACATCAAGGAAAGGGGCTAGTGGTTAGGCCAATTTTGAGCAACAACATGAACTCAAGAGGGCAAGTGGATCTTATAGACATGCAAACAGAACCAGATGAAGATTATAAATTTATTTTAAATTACCAGGACCATCTGACAAAATTTGTGTTTTTAAAACCTTTAAAATCTAAAAGAGCTACGGAGGTAGCTTACAATCTTTTAGACATTTTTTGTATAATAGGTGCTCCTTACATCCTCCAAAGTGACAATGGAAGAGAGTTCACAGCAGCTGTCATAAATGAGCTTGCTGATATGTTTGATGCTAAAATAATTCACGGTAAACCAAGGCACTCTCAAAGCCAGGGAAGTGTAGAAAGGGCAAACCAGGATGTTAGGGATATTTTGGTGGCTTGAATGGCAGATAACAAGAGCACTAATTGGGCTAACGGATTGCGATTTGTTCAGCTAAAAAAAAACAGATCTTTTCATAGAGGTATAAACAGAAGTCCGTATGAGGCGATGTTTGGGGTTCCTATACGTAATGGCTTATTTAATTCAAATATACCTCATAAGGTCCTTCACAACATTACTGGTGAAGAGGAGCTGGAAAACATATTGAATGAAAATTCTAATGAAGACGTCTCTAACAGCTCAGAAGAAGATAATCTTACAATATCATATAAAACCTCAAGCGATCAAGCCAAACAAAAAGAACTACTGGTAAGTAAAAAAAATAAAACTTCAAATAACTTACTATTTATATTTTTTTAGACAAACTATTCACTGACGTATTTTTTTTCAGTGTACCTGCAAACCTGAAAAACCATGTATGATTTGCATTCGACAAGGAAAAATTACCGAAGCACGTGAAGCATCATCCGCTTCCCAAAAAAGGCAAGCCGATGAAATGCTGCAGAGGTCCAACAAAAAATTTGCACCTGTTAGTGTTGGGCAAAATGTTTTGGTTAGAATTCCAGATGTAGACAGAGGGCGTGCGGCACCAAGGAACGTGATGGCTGTTGTTATGGAATGGAAAGAAGACAGTAACCTCTATAAGTTAGGAACACCCTCAGGTGTACTTGAAAAATTGTACGCAAGAAACGAATTTCAAGTAGCTGACCATAGGTTCATAGACAAGGAGAATGTTCCAGAAAAAAAGTTAACCCTAAGAACTGTCGCTGCTAAAGACTCTCAATCAAAGCAAGGTTTTGTGAGATGTGGTTGTAAAAACAATTGCGCAACCAAAAGATGCATTTGTTTAAAAAAAGATGTGAAATGCAACTCAAAATGCCAATTATCATCGAGTTGCAGAAATAAATAAATAATTAACAATACGAGTATTTGTTTTCTCTTTAGTTCTATACAATATGTTGTTTGTACATAGAAGTTTATGCCGTTTATGTTTGCTAATTATTTCTTTTATTTATATTTTAAGTATCCATGTTATGTATCATTTATATGTAAGAAAAAATAAAATTGGTGTTGAAGTTGGTGGTATTTTTTTAATAAAACCAAAAATTTTGATACGTGTCAACACGATTAAAATCTTTAGTGACAGTATTGCCGAACAGCTTTGGTCGTTTCTTATTTGCACGATCCTAGGTTTGGCTTTTTGCAGACGGCCAAAGTCCGAAATTGAAATAAAATTCGGGCTTTGGTCGTTTTAAATAGTCCAATCCTAAGATTGAGCAAAAAAAACGACCGTTGGCCGTTTTCGGGCTTTGCGCCCAACATATACAACAAGTTGTGTAGGTACATTTTTGAGACGACTGAAATTGCTATCACTACCACTGCCTCTCGTCGATTTTTCATATATAGACAAATCCATGCTGTTTGTGAACAATATGTAATAATTTTTGTTTATAATACATAATTTGCTAAAAACTGTAAAAACATGGCAAAATAACGAGATACAACCATTTAACCGTAGATATAGACAAATACATGCTGTTTGTGTACAATATGTAATAATTTCTGTGTAAAATGCGTTATTTGCATAAAAATGTAAAAACAAGTCGAAGTAAGAAAAATAGAAACTTTTAAACGTAGATATAGGGAAATTATTGCTGTTTTTGTACGGTATAAAAGAATTTTAGTTTGTAGAACGTTTTTTTAACTTCCCGCTAAAAAAAATAATTTTTTTTTTAAATTTGGGAAGTTATTGGTTTTACCCCGTTTTTCGAAAATCGAGTTTTCATCGGATCTTAACGTTTTGAGGTATTTGGAACCTCCCCTGACTATTTTTACGAGGGTGTCTGTATATCTGTATGTATGTATGTATGTATGTATGTATGTATGTATGTATGTGTGTGTGGATGTATGTAAACCTCTTATAACTTTTGAACGGCTTTGACCGATCAGAATGAACTAAAAAGCGTTCCAAAGAGTTCCATTCAACTTAGATTCCCTGTAAGTTTAAACCAATTCGAACCGGTAGATTTCGAAAAATTTCAAAATAACCGAAAAAACAATTGGTTAAAATGATGTTTTTTGGGCATATCTTTTTGGCCATTACATCGATCAATTTCATAACCTAATCAGCTCTCAAGCTTAAAAAACCACGTCGAATGCCGTTTTGCAAATTAAAATCGGTTGATTCGTTCGTGAGATATCGTTGTCAAAAAATTTCAAAAAAAGTGTTTTTTTTTAATAACATAGAGATTTTTTGACTAATCGATTTTGCACTCCTTGTAACGTTTTTAGGTCTCAAAAAACTGCGTCGAATGCCATCTTGAACATCAAATCGAATAACGCGTTAAAAAGTTATGGCTTTTTAAACATTTCAAAAAAAGTCAAAAACGTCAAAATACGTCACGTTACTATAGCTTTACGGTTGAAACTAGCGGGAAGTTGCAAGGATGGCCTTGAAGGTCAACCTCTTTTCGAATTTTTTTTTCAAAAATTGTAAAAAACGTCGATATAACCGAAATAGAATCTTGGGAACGTTGATACAGAAAAATGCATGCTGTTTTTAATGATTTTAGTTAATTTTACAATAATAATTAATAATTTTTTATTTTACAATCTATTCTATGTTATAGGAAGTTTAATTGCAACACTTTTTTTGTTCACAAAATTGTGTGTTTTAGAACAGATACCATCTGGACTGCTAATATTGTCAGGGTATGCAATAATGCATAATATAACTACAAATATGAACCAACGTGGTTATATTTTGTTAACTTTTGACAGTGTTTAGAAAGTTTGCTTGACGGCAGAGCATATTATGCGATATTAAAAAAATATAAAGAACAAACTTAACGGCGAATTAAAGAGCAAGGACGTAAAGCATGTAAACAAAAAACCTTACAAAAATTATTATTTGGTTAGGTATAGGGTCATAAAGTAGCCAAATACACAAATCATATTTAACATTAAATAAAATAAAAAATATGCACAAAAACATGTCGTTGCAGATTATATTAACCACCTCCAAGTAACTCGGAAGATGTAAAATAGCTGTTAGGGGATAAATGTGCAAATTTATAGAAAAGATTTTTTGTGTTAGCAAATGACTAAAATTTAAATATCTTGATATTTTTCACACAACAAAATTTTAAACTAAAATATTGTGTTCATAATTTTAAGCAAATTTTCACTATACACGGAATTGTAAATAAACTTTAAAAGCCACGTATCTTTTATTAGATAAAAACAAAACAACCTTTGATAGTTATAGTAATAAAATAAAAAAATCTGAAATTGGCCGATTGTCTTTGTACTGTTTTGGACTTCTATTTTTGCACGGAAGTTAATAAGTTGTTGCTACACGGAGTTGAGATAATCAAACGTAAGAACAACAGAGCGAGCGATGTTGCATATCTTTTTGGTAATAAGCGAGGAAATAAATCACTAAAATGAACCTAACCGTCGAATTTTTTGTGCGGTAAGCTAAACTAAGATGCAGTTTTTTTGCATTCGATTCGTCAGTGTGTCAGAAAACTTTGTAACCATATAGGATTGAGTAAGTAATATTAGAATAATACATTTGTGCATACAAAAAAATGCGCTAATTGTTAAAAAAATACGACGTAAAAATAGTTTTTCTATGCAACATGTACTTTAGACATATCAAAATCGATTATTAAGATTTAGCTAATTACCTACATGACAAATTTAGAGAAAACTCCAGAAAACGACTTAATAACGAAGTTTCCTAGGCAACAGGTACACTGGAGAACACTGTCGATGTTATTTTTATATTCGTTTTCAGCGACCCAAAGAAGATGTTTCTGATTTATTAATTGTTATAAACAATAAGTCTTTTAAATGAGTTATTTTTCAATATAACCAACAACGCTCACGAAACAATAAATGATGCTTGAAACTGACATTTGGCAAGGCATTTCTGCAAATGCCATGTGCGCACGCAATTCTTGAATGCAATATTGTGCTGAAAATGGAGCATATTTTATTTTCCTTTACAATAATTTGGAAGAAACAATATTTGAACCAATCCTTTGTTTGGATTTATCCAATTTATCTTCTACGATATTTCTTGTGCAAGAAATTGGATAGTCTAAAACGGCTTTAAATCACTTTTTTGTGTGCCGTCTTATCTTTTTATTCGGTTACGGTACCGGAACCATGGATTTTAAGTAAACTATATATTTGAGATATTTATCATTGCATTTTTGAAATTTTCGAAAGTATACAAACAAGAATATATCAATATCATTTAAAAATTACCCTTGTGCTACAGTAGCGCCCTCTTAATTAAGTGAGTTCGGACAGACACTTTTTGAAACACACAGATAGTGCTCCTTACCTTTACCCTTTGTATACTTAAGAAATAATTAAATAGACATGAGTTTAATAAATAGTTGATTAAAAGCGATGTGACTAAGGTGCTAAAGGCGCTATAGCTTATAGATATGGATGACTGGTTGTAGGTCTACTTTTATAATTTTTAAAATGCCATCAGGGATACTCAGAATATGCCATTGATTATTTTCAAGTAATTAAAAGTATTTAAGATTTTTGTTAATATTCTTTGTAAACACTTTTGTGCATTTAGTAAATTAAAATCAGTATAAATTATTTGTTTTATAATTCAGTGACTATTTCAAAATTCTTTTTAATTAGAAAAATAAAAATAATCATGCTTTTCATATATGTAAAATCTTGTTTGGGGCTTATACAGAATATAACATCAATTATCTTTAGGATTAAATTTATATTATTAACAGATTCCGAATAATAACAACAAAACCAAAATTATAGAAAGTACTTATTAAAAAAAAAGTAAAACTTACATGTACAAACTATTGTAGACCCACGCCTCTTTAGTAGGTACCTTTAGAAAAATGTTGATCTACAGGTAACGAAGAGCAAATCAATACTAAAAGACAGGTAGCTAGTAAGGTACCTAAAAGGTGATGAATCTCTAAGTTAAGATACGATTCGTAGAAAATCATATCATTGAAAGATTTTAACAAAATTTACTCAAATACCGGCAATTGTAAACTCCGCACAGGTCTGGTTATTCACATTCAACGTAAGTAAACTGCGCACACTATGCTTTAAATTACCTAAATACCCTCAAATATAATATTTTAATCTTTGTGTTTCGTATCTTATAGAAGCATACTTGACTAAGGAATTAAAATAGCCATCACAAATTTGAGTAAAAGCATCTGCAGGTTTTAATAGAACTACAATCGCAAAGGAATCTTTCACTTCCATATTATCAAATACATTTTTCAAATTCAAATTCAAATATATTAAAAAAAAACAAAATTATACAAAATAATTTACTATGAATATGACCAGATGGCAGACAATGGACTGATGTCTCTATGTTCACCATCCGTCATATAAAAAATAACATGAAAATCTTACGTCTAACTCAGGTCTAACTTGGGCACTATTAAATTGCACCACGGCAACGGGGGTCTAAAATTCTACCTTTAAATTGCACCATTAAAATTGGGATATAGGATTAGAAACCCCTGCAGATAATATTGCACCCTTTTTTAGAAAGTTTTTTATATTTTCGCCGTGTTCTGTGTCTCTGTGTCATTCTGTGGAATTTGTAATCGAATTTAAACCTATTTCCCGACTACCTATAGCTCTGAAATTTTCAGGATAGCTAAGAACTGGATGACAATGCATATTTCAAGTGTGTTTAGGCATATACATAGATTTCGAAATTTATACCGAATTGATATTAAACATGATCTAAGTTGTGTATAGATAATATTGTTTTGAAAGTTATTAAATAAATCGTTCGTAGCATAGTTGGTTAGGCGGCGGATCGGTCCACTTGTGACAGTTCTGTTATGTTATCATAATGGTATCGATTACGCGACAGAGAAGTTTTTTTTCTTTTTTTTTTTTGTATTATTTTAACTGGTAATAAAATAAACTGTTTTAGAAAGTTTTTAGATACAACTACCCTTGATTTTGTTAACAAGGAAACAATCTTCTCTATGATCAATCACAGCGTTGTATGACTTAATATTTTTACAATGTCAGGGATGCTGTGCATTGTTGAGATGACACAAAATATGACCTATAAATCAGTAAAAAACTTTCTATTATAAAAAGTTCTTTTTGTAAATTGTGCTTATCTATTGAATAATATAAACTTACCTTTTAAGTTCACCCTATTTAAATTAAGTACACTTTGGAGTTTTAAATATATGTATAGGTAGGTATATTAAAAAATATATAATTAAAATATTTATTAAAAAATAAAAATATAAACATTTACATAAAGATTATAATATACAGATATACAAAAAGATATAGAATCTTAAGAGTAAAAAAATAAAATAAAATTTATTTTTACATTCATACAGTATTTAAAGCGTTGTAGGTACTTCCTATGGTTAATTTCAGCGGTGGACAACAATCAAATAAATTTAAATTTCAAATATTTTGACTGTTTAATCACTTTTAAAACAATACAAACAAGTTCAACTAAATTTAATGATTAATTTTAGCCGTGGACAATAGTCAAATGAATTCAAATTTCAGATATTTTCACTATTTATTCGCTTTTAAAATAATCGTAAGTTTTCCTTGGGTTAACCCCCTGTAGCGGTTAGTGGTGCTATTTAAGTGTCTGCTTAATCCCTTATTTTCACGTTTTGTATAATATAAGAAATTGGTGGTGCAATTTAAAGACTTAATTAAGCTTACTTACTTAAAGAAATAATTAAATGAAAACTCGATCCCAACCAAAACTAACTAGAACATCATTCGATATTGCTTTCAAATAGCTAGTCGTTTAATTGATATGTAATTTTTCGAAAAGGAATATTTTTAAATCTGTTTGATAACATATTAAAAATTTTAGGTATCGTATAAGAGATAGATCTTTGATACCTTGTAAAAACAGTTTTCGGAACAATCACTTTTCCGTTTGCAGCACTTCTGATGTTTATATGATGTGTGATATGTTGCAGGTAATACGGTTTTTTAATGGCAACTAAATAAAGAAATTTTACTTATTTTTAAGAACGAACCATTTAATGCATCTATTAAAAAAGTAATAGTATTTAAAATGACGTTTACCACAAAATTAGTTTTTCAAATTAAATCTTCATTTATAATTTGCGCATTTTACAGTCTTCTCAACCTATTATATTATTATAGGTTTGTTCAGACAGAGTACATAAACATGTACCTACATAAACTGTAAATTGCGCAACATGTGTTCATGCTTGATGGTCCTTGTTGAACCGCTTCTATTCTAGAGTGGGTTGGGGTAACACGAATTGCGAACTATGGTCAAAAGTATTGAAGGGTCCAGGAAATAGCCGCTAATCCCTTACCCGAATTGCGAACCGTGCCCTTTTTGAAGACATAATGATGAGATGAATTGCGAACCAGGCCTAAAGCGAAATGTGATCGTTTTGTGGCATTTAGGGTAAGCTCCATCACGCTGGAACCCGATTTCGATAAAATTTAATTTGATTTTGCTTAAGTAAAACTACAAACGATTCTGAGAATTGTAGTAAATTTCATTTTTTTGTAGTTTTAGTAATAACGTATAAAAGCAACTAATTGTATTTTAAACAAAAAATATTGGGTACATAGCAAATAGTTATTTATGAAACAGTTCGTGAAGTATGCTTTTTGCGCACGCACGCGATGTTTAGAGCACGAGCGAAGTGCGCAAAAAGCACTTCACGCACAGTTTCATACAGTATTTTATCTACGATAATCAAATAAAAAATAATTACAAGAAAGCAATTTATTTTCAATTCATTTACAAGATACTAACAAAACTAATGCTCTCATAGCAACACCATGGCAACGCGAATGCTAAGGATATTTGATTATATGAAGGTGTATCAAAAACAGTGCGAAAAAGTAAATCCCATTTAAAATACATTGTTACTTCACGCACACTTTCAATCCTTCACGCACTGCTGTCTATAATGACAGTTTTCACGAACAAAAAGTTGATACATAATATGAGGTAGAGTCAGATTTGTTTTTAACTAAGTGCCAAATTGTTTGTAGTTTTTTTGTAGTTTCAACAAAAAATTTTAATCTTCCTTTATACTAAGAAAAAATATGAAAAAACTGAAAAAAAGTGCGGGTCTAAAAAAAACGAAACTTTCTAAGAAACTACAAACAATATAAAGAATTGTAGTGTCATCTAAACGTTTGTAGTTTGTATAAATATTGAGTTATAATCTATATATATAAAAATGAAACCCGTTTCCCTTGGTCATGGTATCACGCGTGAATGACTTGACCGATTTTACTAATTCTTTTTGTGTTGTATTTGTTATTATTAGGAGAAGGTTCTTAGGGAAGAAAATATTAAGAAAATCTCTCAGAAATATTGAAAAATAGACATTGAATTTTGCATATTTTAAAAAACGAATGTCAATGTCATTCACAGCCATAGACTATATTAAAAGAGCAGCGTTTGTTCGGAGACGTGGTTACTTAATTTAATTAAGTAACCACGTTTCCGAACAAATGTTGCTCGAATTTAATTAAGTAACCACGTTTCCGAACAAATGATGCTCTAATTTAATTAAGTAACCACGTTTCCGAGCAAACGAGCGCGTTTAGTCTATACTATTATTATAAAGAGGAAAGGTTTGTTTGTTTGTTTGTTTGTTTGAAATGAATAGGCTCCGAAACTACTGGACCGATTTCAAAAATTCTTTTACCGCTGGCAAGCTACACTATCCCCGAGTAAGATAGGCTATGTTTTATTTTCAAAAAAAAAAATAGGAATCCTTACTAAAATGCCATTAATGTAACCAAAAATGACCTTAAAACCCTTACATCGCGTGCGCTGAGAATACTAGCCTCAAGGTAAAACCTTCCAATTAGTAGGGATCGGTTTTTCTCATGGCCAACCGCATAAGGCGGGTCGAGCACCTGAAAATCAATTTATTTTGTTGCCAGGAAATAAAACAACATATAATATTGTTTACAGGGAAACGTTGACCCAATATATTTAGTGGCTTTTGTTATTTTTCTTTAATCCCCGTGCAAAGCCGGGGTGGGCTGCTAGTGTTAAAATAAAAAAATTGGGGACTAATTAATAAAAGTAATAAAAAATGGTAAAGCTTATAGCAATATTTTGTTTGCAGTTTATTGTAGTAACAAAATAGTATATTGTAATACAAGTGTTACAATGACAAGTTTCGTAGTACGAGTGAAGTTTGTGAAACGAACCGCGAAGCGGTGAGTTTCGCAAAGAACGAGTACTACAAACCGTCATTGTAATTCGAGTTTTACATACTATTTTTTATAATGAACTTTTAAAAGTATAAAAAAATGAATAAAATGAGAGTTTTTCGAAATATTTATTTATGTTGGCGATCTTGACACTTTTGACACTTGACAGTTTTAATGATTTTAAATCTGAATGTTTGTTAAATTTGAATAAAATATTCTGAATTTCGCAATATCGCTGATAATGTAGTTAAGGAGGTCCTTTCGCTGCAAATTAGTCAAAACAAGTGTTGTAGTCAATACTCGATAAATTAAAATAAAAAACCCATAAAAATTCCTAAAATTAAAAAATAAATAGTATATGAGGCATTGATATTTGAAATTTTGAAAATTAAAAAAAAAAAATAGTTAAATACAGAAGTTAATTTGACTCTTGTAAATTAGCTGTTAATAGCCTGTCTGTGATTTGACAACGCTGTCTCACGGTTGTTCATATTTGTCAATATTTGTATCCACACAATCCTAACCTTAACCATGTTTAAGCTTTAGCTGTCAATGTGGTGAATGAGTAAATTGAATAAAAATGCTCAATCGTAATATTCGAATGTCTCGTGGCAAGGATGCTTGTAAATTTGTGAGTCTTAAACGTAAACAATGGTGTGATAATTTTGTAAGTGCAAAAAAAGAAAAGTTTACATTAAAGGAATTAGTACGCGTGCTACGCAACGTTGCCAAATGTTTTGACTCCATTTTAATGTAAGTTACTTGAGATTCTTTTGTGATTTTTAATTATTAATTTCTCAGTAAATTGCACGGTGACTGATATATTTTATTGCAAAAAAAGGAACCTGGATATTTCAAAAATCTAATTTTCAGTTTTTCTTTATTCCATCTAATCGGTGACTGATAGTATAATTTGAAAAATATCGTTAAGGACTTACTTTCTCATAAGACTCTGTACAAATACTAACATTTTAAAACTTTTTTTTTTCAAAAATTTGCACGGTAAGGTATGATTAAAACTTCACTATTCGATAAATAAGGTCTTTAACTATTAGAAAAAAATTAAATTTATTCATAATCTAATATTTTTTATTTAACATTGGCGGCGAAAGGACCTCCTTAATACGACATAATTCTTGATTTACTACCTAAACTCTTTCATCTTTCGTTGATAATCAGTGCAGTGCAACCAATTGTGTAAAACAAAAAGTTACCAAAAACAGTGTTACAATGAATCTATTTCGATACTGTTTTTAGTGTCGAAATAGAAACTTTGTGAACGTAAATTATAAAAAAATTTTTTAATCTTCCTTTATACTAAAAAAAAATAGATAAATTGTAAAAAAAGTGCGGGTCTAAAAAAAAATATTGTTTGATTATCTGTAAAGATTGTAGTTGACGAACAAATTAAATTTCGAATACTAATATATGTAAATATTTTTATACCTACCTCTTCCTACTCGGGTTCATAATTTCGCGAAGGGATTAAACCATCCAAAAATGTATGGTTCGCAATTCAGGTGAGAGATCGGTCAGCTGATAAGATGTAGTTCGCAATTCATGCGCCCCGAGTGGGTTCTTTTCATTACCTATTTGAAGTAGTTTACATACTTACCTATAGTAAACATTAGTCACAGTTTAAAGGAAGTATGCGACCGAAATACGCATCGAAAACATAAAGTCGAAAAGGTATCCCATCTTGTATCATTTTAGAAAACGCGACATATAGACGACAGTTACTTACATTACGTGCTTCATTGAGAAATCATCCGATTTAAAAAAAATGTTTTACCTGAAATTAGTGTAAAAAAGGATAGTTTTGCAACTTTACTTGTAAAAAAGGATGTAGACGATTTAATACTTAAATATGAGAAAGAATAGCTATGAGTTCATTAATAAACACTTATTTTAAGATATCTCTTATAGAATTTTTGAAATTCTTAAAAATATACAAACAAAAACATATTAAATGACATTACGATTAAATTTAAAAAAATGTCCGCAACCCGCAACCTTTGCCTCTACGCGGCAACGTTCGAACATCTAAGCTATGAATGATCAGAAATTATTTAGGTTTTTTTGGGCAATTCAACTCATGAACATATGGCATGACGTTAAAGAGAGAGAGCTTTTGTTTGTGAGATATCTCAAAATAATCGTTTACTAAAAATCCATGTTTCTTGTCCTGTAACCGAATAAAAATATAAGACAGGACACAAAAAAGTGACTCTCAGTCTTTTACCAGTGGTCGTTTGAATGAATTTTTCAACATCTTAAAAAAAGTTCTTATAGGTTTTCTATGAAATACTTATCGTTTGCCTGTTATTCAACTTCATATGTTTGGATTTTTGTATTAGATGTAGGTATAAACGTCTACTTTCCAACAGTCATAACTTTGTTAATATTAAGTTTGCGATAATTTTAAAAACATGAATCTCTTTTTTTATAAGGTTTATTTTATATTATGAAAGTTTTCCCGATAAAATGTAATTTTTTTTATCAGTTATTCAAAAAAATCGTTTAAAAACATGCTTGCCGTTTAATTTGTGAACTTTCAGATTTTTTTTTTATTAAGTATGTCCTCGTAGGTATAGACCTAAATACAAATGTACCGAGAACATCTATTGGGGCAGAAGAGACAATTTATTAATTTGGAATTTAAAGGCCTGCAAGTGGGGAAGGTCAGGAATTCCACAATCTGGAGACCCTGGGGATGAAGGAACGATCGAATCGATCCGTTCTCGATGTCCAGCATTGAACAGTATAAGGGTGCATGGAGTTGGCACGTCGCGTTGTTCTGGCTGGTCTGACAAGTGGATGCATTATAGAGCGGAGTACTTCTGAGCAAAATCCGTTTATGTATCGGTAAAACAAGGAAAGATAAGACACTGCTCTTCGGGGGGACAATGGGGCTGTGTTTTTGGTGATACTGGTGTCGTTTATTAGTCGAACTGCTCTTCTCTGTATTGCATCAAGAACTCCGAGCCTTGACGGAGCCGCCGAACCCCATACATGCGAGCAGTATTCAAGATTACCATTAACTCTTTAAGTATTTCGAAACGATTCTAAACAACATTTTTGTCTTAAAATTCACTATTCTATTGATTATCATGTTTTTTTTATAAATATTTTCCATCCTCAAGCTGAGGTAGTATCCATCCCCAGAGAAAAAGCACATATTGGCATAGGGTAGATTTTGATTTTTGAGCTATTTTCTACCGACTGTCAAAATTTTAAACAAATCCATGCACATAAAAAGAATTGCTAGCAGAAAACCGTCATATCCTGGACTATAAGCAACCCGACATTTGATAAACTACCCGGCCGTTCCGTCTAAACGGGCTGTTAGAGTTTGATATTTTAATTATCGATTTGACCAAATCTCTCTCTTTCATTGAAGTCATGTGCTTCAGGAGAAAATGAGTAAGAGTCACATTTGACATGAGTTGAATTTAACGAATAAAAAAAGCAAAATCATTTTGAAAAATTCACAGCTTAGACATTAGTGCGTTGCCGCGTAGAGGCAAAAGTTGCGAGTTCGAGTGCTGCAGGATGCATCATTTTTTAATTTCTCCTTGATGTCATTTAATATATTCTTGTTTGTATACTTTCTAAAAATTTTAGTTGAATTCATAATTCTAATGAATTTGTGTGTTCAATTTTGGAGGATTTTGTTCCAATAAATAAAGCTATTCATTCTCTTTACTAAAGAATTTAAAATTGACCATAAATTTATCGTAGGTACCAATAACTAAAGTACTGTGACAATTTTCATTATTTTTTATCAGTTTTTGAAATGCTTTGAACTTAGTTCATTGGTCTTTTCAAAATGAATTTCGACAGTTTTTTCACGACTTTGTTTATGTCATAGTCCGAAGTTTATTTGGTAAAATACCTACCAAAATTTAAAACAATTTTTGAGGGCCTAATATCTCTAGCGCAACAATTTACCGAATAATAAAGAAATGTGAGAGAATATTTTGTAGGAATTTACGAGAAAACTTTATCACTTTGAGAAGATTAGATAAATTCAAACAATTTAGAAGCGTTTAAAAGAAATAGTGAATCATAGGCTAAAACTTCTAAAAATGAACTTCTAATAATAAACCATGCTGAGATTTAAATTGTTATTTAAAACGGTTAAGGTGATATACTCCAACATTTTGGCGCGAAACCTAGAAAGAGCAACGATACTCAAACAAACCCAGTACAGAGAATAAATGTAAAAATTTTGTCAGGTATAAATTAACCCCGACATTTAAAACAGATACTGATTCACCGAACTGTACTGGGAGGTTCATAGTAGAGGGCGCTTTAAATCAAAGAATAGAATATTTTAAATCTGTATTGCGTTTTTCTCAAAAATTTTGAAAATATTTTGATATGAAATTTTAGTCATAAATAGTTCGTTTCATTTTACGTGGTAGACGCATGTGTTTATTACAAAAATTATTTTTTGATGTGAAACATATAGTAGTGAATCAGATTTCTCGCGTGGCGACGGTGACGTATGATTCGTATGACGTAAAAAACCTAACGCATCGATAATATATAATAAAGAGATGTACTGATACCTTATATGAAATTGGTCTCATGTTTTGAGCGACGCGACGGTGGCGCGCCAACAATAGGGGGAAGAAGCTCATTCATTCAAAAATTTGGCGGGACAGGGTATGAATTGTTTCATAAAAACCTAACTCGATTCCGCCTACTATCTATTCTATATATCTAAAAATGTTTGTTTGTATAGGCAACATAATATACCTACATATTTTGCTGACCTGTAAAATTGACAGCTAGTCAATCAAAATAGATTGTTGGTGAATAGTTGTCATATAGTTGTCCGCGTAAAATTTGTGTATAAGTTTTAAATATGGATAAACAAAGTGTTAATAAAGAAAGTGATGAAAAAATATTGACTAAAAATGAGTGAGTACCTACCTACTATGTCCGTTATTTCCCAAATTTGGTTTTGTTCTCCAAACACCCATCAAATTTTTAGATTATGACCTAACAAAAATTATCAGACCTTAACCAGCCCTTAATATTTACATTAACCCGTGCCTAAATCATAATACATTTCCCATTTAAATACCGTTTAAAAGTTATTCAACGATAAAGTTGTATTCATAGTTAAATTCATCATTTTCCTATTTTTTATTTAGTATCGCTTTTTGTTTGTACTAAAATTATGAAGTAACTACAATTATATTAATATAGTAACGTACCTATTTGTGTTTTAATAATTTCCTTTTTTAAGATTAGTGAATTTAAGGCAATTAAATAAAAAGCTAAACGAAATCACTTTTTAAATTTATTCAATAAATAGTCATCGTTATCTGGAAAAAATCGTAATATTTTATTTTATCATTATGACATATTTAGTTCCTATCACAATCTGTTCTTTTCTGCATATTACTTTTACACAATAATGTCGATGTTTCACATCTGCCAGGCGTCCCGTGACGGCTCACATTTTTTTTTCTCTATAAACCATCATAATTTTCTTTAAGTTATCATTTATTTAAAATAAAAGTATGCGTCTACCACGTAAAATGAAACAAACTATTCATGCCTAAAATTTCATATCAAAATATTTTGAAATTTTTGAGAAAAACGCAATACAGATTTAAAATATTCTATTCGTTGATTTAAAGCGCCCTCTACTATGAACTTCCGAGTACAGTTCGGTGAATCAGTATCTGTTTTAAATGTAGGGGTTAATTTATACCTGACAAAATTTTTACATTTATTCTCTGTACTGGGTTTGTTTGAGTATCGTTGCTCTTTCTAGGTTTCGCGCCAAAATGTTGGAGTATATCACCTTAATGTATTTTGAAGTTTCTACTTAACTGGTAAAAACGGATAAGATATCATTTTTTTAATTACCTGGAATATTTTTATTTAAAACAATATTTAGTTTTTGAGAATATTCAATAGTAAGTAAAGCCTCCTCGAGCTCTTACAGCCTCTGCACATCGTTGCGGCATGGATTTAATTAAATTTTTAACTGTCTCTCTTCGGATATTGAGCCATTCCTTCTGAAGCAGGTCATCAAGTTGATTAAAATTTTGGGGAGGCAGATGTTCCTTTATTTTTCCTTAAAAAGCATCCCAAAGATATTTAGTAGGATTAAGATCAAGAGAGTTAGCTTGGCCAATCCAAAACAAGAAAATTGTGGTCCTCAATGAATTGCGTTACTATCCTGGCAGTTTGAGGTCTTGGGTTATCGTGCTGAAAAATAAACTTTGGCTCGTCTTTTTTGGCAAATGGCAATATATAGAGTTCAACAATGTCATCTAAATAAATCTGAGTGGTCACATTGCCACCATCAAACACCTGTAGATTCGTACTAACAATTAAAGAAATGCCACCTCGGGCTATAAAATAGCCACCTTGAAAATAAACGGTTTCTCTTGAATTTTGTTTTAAATATCGTTTGCATCTTCGTCTCCAAGCTCGCACACGTGCGTCAACGTGGATTAATTTAATTCTGGATTTATCTGTGAAGAGAATTTGACTCCACTGATCCATATTAATTTCAATTCAAATGATTGCGGGCAAAATTGAGACGAGCTCGGCGGTGTGCCTGGGTTAACTGAGGCCGAACAGCTTAATTTATTGATCGCATACCAGCCGTATGAAGTCTATTTCTTACAGTTTAAGTAGAAATTCGTAGTCCCCTTGCGTCAAAATGTAATTTTATGATTTATCTTGCTTTCTTTGACCTACATTGTGTAGCAAATCTCAAGAAACTTGGGTTTTCGGCGACACGGCGACTGTTGTTACCGTTTCTCGCGGAGGATAGGATCTTCATGTTACAATACCTAGTTCCCCGTATCTGTTTATTAATTTCTAAATCACTGAGTGACTATTCCGAAGCCTGAGAGCAATAGTAGGAAGAACCCACTGCACATTAAAGTAACACTCCTGGTTACTTTCATTGGAGTCAAAAAGGTCTTTCCAAATCATTGACGTTCATGATTATTTCTGTATAAAATCACAGAAACCTTATTTTACGCGCTACGAATGCCAAATTTGTTATATCGAAATTTCTTAAAAAAGCATTTTTATCAAATAAGAGAAAATGACTTGATAAATTTTACGAAAAAAAAAAGTTTTGCACATTGTATGTAGGTACCTATAAAATTTAACGTAAAAATGTAAGCATTTTTGTAAATGGTCCTTAATTCGTTTTGACCAGTTTATATTAAACTTTTATATTATGTATCGAATCTCACACGAAACTTATACGTCTTGATTAGTATCGATAATGAACTGTACAATAAAATTTCAAATACAATTTAAACAAATGTTTTTTGTAATAAATACCATCAAACAAATAAATTACAATTAGTTTAAAGAAATAAATTTGTTTTATTCATTCCTAGCTACAAATACCTTTACGATTTGTGGTTATTTTTATATCTAAACAAATTAGTTATCTGTATTTCCTGTAAAAATATTTATTTACTCTATTCCAATTACCTATACATGTTGATGAATGTTATCAAATTTTGTTATTTGCAGGATACTCGATATTGTTAGCACGACCATAAGGTTATTTTATTACAACTAAAATACTATACAGAGTGTTAAATTTTCTTTGTGAATCAAATTTGTTTTTTTATAAGTAGCAGTAATAAAATATATTAGATTCGATATTAAAAGTCCCAAATCTTTAGTTATGGGTATTTCTCTTTTTATACAACAACAAACACTTGAAATTTTATACATTCCTTTTACTTATAGCATATCAAAAATCAAGTAAATGCTGTTTTTAGGAATATCGTGTCTGTAAAAGGTTACTTACAATATATTTTTTTATGTTGAATTGATTTAGCCGATACTTTGTGTAGATCCATAATCTATACATATAATAAAACTGTAGAAATGTATATGTTTGTGCGCGCATCATATGAAAACTAATAATCCTATTCGAATGCGGTTTTCAAAGACGTATGTGTCTTCTTTCAACTTAACATCTGGTGTATAAAATTTCTCCCCCACCCTTTTAACAGAGTGAGGAAAGAAATTTTGATACAAAAATCAACATACCACGCGAATGACGTCGCAGGTACATCCAAATAAAACCCAAAAATGTGGTTAGATTTTTTTGTCTGTCTGTCTGTATGTTTGTGCGCGCATCACATTAAAACTACTGATACGATTCGAATGCGGTTTTCACAGATGTATTTGTCTTCTTTCAACTTAACATCTGGTGTATAAAAATTTCTTTCCCATTCCCTAAATGTGGTAGGGTAAGAAATTTTTATACAACAATCACACACCACGCGAACGACGTTGCGAGTACAACTAGTATAAAATAAACAAAATAAATAAAACAATCATTTAAAAATCTACGCTATTATATTAAAATAACATGCCTTCTTCTTCTTCGAAACAGTAATTTAATATAATAATCTAGATTTTTAAGTGATTGTTTCACTTATTTTAATATTTTTTAATTTGTAACTTTGCGCGCAGTAAAAAATATGCTCACAAAAATACATTTTTCTATTTTTGTTTCTTCCTGTGACTGATTTTGTTTCTGCTCCTCTACTTTTTAGCTGCTTCTTTCTACTGCTCTCCTTCTCTCTGCTCTTACAGTTTCTTGCTCTGGCTTTTCTTTTTCTATTTACTTTGCTTTTGTGTTTTATTTATGTCTTGTGATTAATTCTTTTTATATATATTTTTTTTATTTTACTTTTATGTTAATTTAAAATTGAAAATTTTACACCCTTTTATTCAATTTTTATGCTACCATTAGCTTTCATATTCAAAAAATTTTCTTTTTCATTTTCTTTCTGAGGGTGTTATTTGTTAATTTGTGTGGTACCCATTTGCTTAACTTTTACGTCTTTTCTAGCTAATAAAGATGCAATCGAATGGTTTCAAGGCTCACACTAAACATTTCTGCAAGTTTTTGGTACGTTTTCCCAGGATTTTCGTCCAAAACCTTTCAAAGATCCCCGTCTTTTGTGATTTTTCTGCCTAGGCGCGGTTCTGTGCTTTTCGATCACTAACGGCATCATCTCCAAATGCGGTACATATTTTTCGCATCGCTGCTGCAGCTTTTGTACACAGTTTGTCCTCTGTATAAAGAAAAAATAATAGAAGCACTTATATTTCTAAAATATGTGAAATATGCATGTATGTGAAGACTCTGATCTGCTACATCAATTTCGCTGTTGTTGGTGAAAAAGATTTGCAATTGACATTATTTTTTATTTTAGAAAATTTCTAGGGTTTATTATATTTTGTTTGTTTGTAATAAATTCTGCTTTGTAGAAATAATCTTTTTGGTCCTCCGTCCAGAAACAATACTATTAATTACTTCAAAATCGTCCGGAAAATGACATTTTCTGGCCTAGGCCGGCAAAGTAGCTTTAAGATTATCTAAAGAGATGGCGCTATGAGTTTAAATTTTAAGTCATCAAAAATACATAATAAATAATACAAATTTTAATTACATTTAATTAAAAACAGCGTACAATATACTGAACCTACCTATAACTTTTTCTAAATTTAAGCAGGATTTTAATTTACATTTAATTTCTGTCACAACTTGTATTATAAAATTTGACATTTATGTCAATTTACAACTACTACTTATCATTCGATTATGAAAATACATATCTCGATTTTATTTTTGCTCATTGAACTAAAATAGCTCATTGTCTCTGCTATTTTTATATAAAATTATTAGATATTAATGTTAATATTTTCAATATAACAATTTTTACTGTGCTGTTTATTAGCACAATATTCGAATGTATAAAAATTAAGTATCTTGATATCGATTATCAGAAAATCATTCCTTATTACTAATTCTTTTAATCGTACAATAGATGTCAATAAACATCTAATCTTGTATGTCACAAAGTAAAAAGTTTTTAAACTTATGAAAATATTAAAAATTAGTCGGACCAAAAAATAGTGTGTGTTACACGTCCAGAAAATGTTTTGCAAGTGCTCGTATTGCTCGCTCTTGCAAAATGTCATTTTCCGTCCTTGTGTCACAAATAACTATTGACGTAATTTAAAAATAACTGTGATGGTTTAATTTTATATGCATTCACAATACTTATATTCCTTGTCTATTATTTCGTTAAAGGTTTAAAATTAAAGCATATTGTAATTGTTTAACAATTCAAAAATATTTTAAATAAGTATAAGTATAATAATAAGTATACAAAGGTTTAAATGAAATTTTGATAGTCGATTTCACCATGATTGCTTTTTAACAACATATCTATGCCTGAAAGAATTTTTCAATTAAATTGAGTGATATATTTCAGTATTAAAATCTGCCCAAAAGGTCATTGTTTTGTTATTTTTAAGTATAATTTGTATCCAATAAAACTTTTAATTTGTATAGTACCTTACAAAAAAATAAAATAGAATTTCATTTACTGCACTAAATTTATGAACAATTAAAATACGATGACATCGCATGTTAAAGTATTATAATAAGTATTCTAGTTTATTTGACGTAAGAACAGATATTGTATTTATATTTTACTCTTGTTTAGATGAAGGTGGTACCGAAAAGATGGACAAAGAAAAAAAACAACCTAGAAAAAAGGACGTAAATAAGCAAGACTCAACGGATGAAGAAAAGGATGTGAATGAAGCAAACGATAATGACACTCCGAAGAAAAAAGTAAAGAAACAAACAATAAAACCTAAAGAAGACTTTTCGGAAAATGAAAATGAAGAACAAAATTCAGATCAAGATGAAGACGAGAAAAAAGAATACACTGCAAACAAAAAGAATAGTAAAGAAAAGAATAGAAATAAAAAAAGGCAGTCAGAAAACGAAGAACAGGAAGAATATGAGGAATGCGACAATGCTGAGGAGGACGAAGTATCTGTAAGAAGAAAAAAACGGTCAGTGCCAATTGATGAGGAAGACAACCATGATGTCGAGGCTGCAGCAGATCAAGAAACTAAAAAATCTGCCAATACATTAGCTTCCAAAAAATCTGTAGCTCAAGGTAAATTGATTAAGTAATACTTGTATTTTTAAATTAAACCGTGGTATTAAGAGTTATATATATGGAACAAATATATTTTGTGAATTTTTAGTTATTGGATAGGGAAATCTTAGAAGAAGATAACCGATTTACGAGACCTAACACATAACCGTTTGGATATTATCTAATTTGGTCTTAAAGCTTGTTTATTTGTCTTTACCAAAACATTAAAATATATTGCTTAGGCATCATTTAAACCAGATTGTTTCCAATATTATCTAATTTTTTTGTTCGTTTTCCATTATGTTCCATTTTTATTATTTGTAGATTCCTTGACGAAGAACCAAATAAATTTTGAAAGCTCGAAAGTTATTTAAGAGTTTTACTATTTTTTTTATTTTTGCTGGCACATGAAAATTAAGTTACTTACATAAAAAAAATCCTTCCAAAGATGAGTGCTTCATTTTAATTTTTAAGTACTTTTTCTGGTTCGTTGGCTTTTTCCTTTTGAGTAAAAATGTTGATAATTTTTACTGCTTACTGTTTAGCTTATTGGTGTTTTACGAAATAAAAAATGTTACAAAAATAAAAGAGGATTTTATATTCTAAACAGCTTAATTTAATGATTTCTCATTTCGATTGGTTGCAATCTGCAGTCCATTAAAGACTCTTTAAAACTGCTTAATAATATTTAATATAATATTTGTAAGTTAAATCATCTCGTCGGCGTCGGTGTCGGCGAAAATAAAAAAATGATCGTTTCAAATCAATTACTCTAAAATACACAGCTGGAGGATATAGCAAAACGCTGTCATAAAAATAATTTTATTTAAAACTTATAATGTAACCTATAAAATTATTTCATAATATATATTCATGAAACATAGATACCTTGGAACTGGTGTAGGATTTAACCGACAAGATATTAACCTATATCATCATTATAGCTAAACATATCGACAATGTAAATCAAATTATTGGTTGTTTAGATACAGATTTGGGAGATTTTGTAGATAATATCATTAAGCTTTCGTAATTAATACAACGTCCCCCTGTTTCGCAAACACTGTTGGTATGTATACATGTATTAATTTAGATTATATCAACTTTCGCTTCTGGATTTTAATGAACCTGCAAGATATAGGATAAAGATATCAAAATTATTAACTCATAATTCCTATTAACTTATGACCTTATATTGATTATGTTAATAACGTATGAACTTAAATTTATAGGATACTCTGGCAGTTAATTGAATATAGTGAGTAATAGTATATGAAATTTAATATATTTAAATTAATATATTTTTAAATATAAAAAAAATATGTCGTCACTCTCTTTGCAGTTGTGCATTAAAAAAAATCAATTTATTAATTAAAAATATTACTCAAACCGTATAATGAAAAAAAGTCTAATTTGATTCTGCGGTGAATATTTAAATGGGCTTAACTAAAAAATTACCATCTGAATAGAGTTTTTGTAAATAGAATAAAGGGAGTGCAATTAACAAGGTAACATTTTTATAAAATCTAATTTTAAACTGATGTTTTTTGTCTTTTGAATATTTGAATGGAATAGGTATATTTTTTATGTTTTTGTAATTAATGAATAAATTTATCAACTGAATACATACTGCCAAATCATTTTTTATAATAAATTTTTAGTCCTTTAGAGTTTATATAAAAACGTTCTACAATAAAAAAAAAGTGAGAGATGTCAAAGACACCCGGATGGTGAAGGAATTGTAATTTGTAAACACAACAGAGTGTTTATACATACATAAGCATTTATTATTGTCGGTATAAAATCTCTACTTACCTAACTCCATCAGCAATATCCGGAATTTGTGGAGAAACATTGTCAGGATACATTATTGTTAATATTTTATTATTTATTATCTACAAAAAAACCTGTATAAACTTTTAACAAAGTCGCCACACTACACTGTTCAAAGCAAAATAGAAAATAGTAAATCCATTATTACCTGAATATTTTCAAAAGTTCGTTTCTTTTAACAAAAGTGTACATTCATACAACCAGAGGTTTAGAGTTTAGATGACATACATATACCAAAAATTACTTTTTATTTCAATTTAATTTAAAACAGGAATTAACAATTTAACACAAAATTTTAAAATATTTGACAGTAACTCACAGTTAAGGTAATTTGACGTACCTAACTAGTCAAGTTACGAACTATTTTTAAAATGTTTATGAATTTATTAATTTATAAAAACAGGATGAAATAAAATATAATACTATTATAGGTACTTATTTTTTTTCTACAGTATTTTCTTTTTAATGTATTTTTTTTTAATTTAAATTAGTGTCTTTTTAATTGTACTTTTATTAGTATTTATGTATAATAGGGTTTCCTATTTAAATAAAGATATATCTATCTATGAGAGAGAGAGAGAGAGACAGACAGAGAAACATGCGTGTGTCGTGTCAGTCGTGTCGTGTCGGTCGTGTCGTGTCGTGAAATTTTTTGGTCTGAATTTTTTCCGGCTAGTCTCAGTCGTAACGCGCGAAAGGGAACTTCGTTCCAAAACAAAAAAAATTCTAGAAACTAATTAATATTTCTACTACGTATTAATTAATAGATAAGTCTCTTTTAAAAAGAACCTTTGTGACACGAATGCGTGCGAATCAAACAAAAAAAAAATAACGAGATAAAAATAGATTAACAAAATGCATTTTTTCGTAATAATTAAAAAAAGTTCGTGTTGATATGGAGTGCTTTTTTAAATGTCTTAAGGTAAAAAAAATACCCACATGATGTCGATTGATAAACGTTAATTAAAAAAACAAAAGAAGCTGTGACATATCCGGTAATTTAGAAAAAAATCTTTTTACTGAAGTGTTCTGGATAGTTAACCTACCAAAAGAGCATTTTAGTTCTATTTTAGCCAGGACAGTTTTCATTTACAACAAGCTCAAATGCACCGTTACATAATTTTTTTTATAAGTCCGACCCCGTACGTCATTTGTGCTTCCAAGTTTGCAGTCATTTGGAGGACATGTTAGGCTATTAGCTCTGCAAAAAGAATTTAAATCGTCGAAAAAACAAAAAATTTATTTTCAACTATTAAATGTACTAATTTATTTCAGCTCACAGTGTATATTTAATCATATCATTATGCTAATATAGCTTCAGAGAAATTCTATTATTTGGCAAATATTTACTCGATTTTTTAAGTTGGCTATATGGGCATAAACGTGTTGCGCCGATTTTAAAATTGATGCTTAATCCTATAGTCGGATTGCGCCGGCGACCAATTTTATGAAGTAATCCTCAGGTACGGAATGCGCCGATCAGCGCTGTGGGGGTATTACCCAGATAATTTTAAGAACAAATGTTCCTTATTTTTTTCCAATTTTATTAAATAAAGACGATTTATTATATTTTCTTAAGTTTATTTTGTACTTGCAACAAATGACCTTGTTTTCGATTTGTCATGAAAAAATTTGACCATTGTCATTTCACCTTACAAAGGGATGTTTTTTTGCTATTATAGAATCCATATAAACCGAATACATTATTAAAAGATTTTAGGAGATTTTAAGTGTTTTCTCACCACTGAGTTATTTCTTGTACCAACTACTTGGCATCCTTAGAATTAAGAAGAGTGGAATTTCCAAATTTGTGCAAGTGTTAGGTAACTTAATTCCGTACTTGGTCTTCTCTAAAAGCTCGAACGTTTTTGCCAGATATAACTCCAAATTTAAATCTCTCAAAAAGGTTACTTTTTATTTAAAACAAAACATTCAACACTTAAAAGGCTTAAAATATATATAAACGTAATAAACTGCACGGCGAGTTACTTATAACAGAGTAATCGAAATTTAGTTTTTTCAATACATCAAAAATTGTTTCCTAAGTGCTCTCTTAGAATCCACAATTGCCTTAGCAATTAATTAATTTTTTAACTAATTATTAGGAATTCAAATTAGGGATTTTTTTCTATTCAATAAATGGCAGTTTTTTGAAATATTTTGTCCCGATGAGATCTTTTGATGTATGTATGTGGTGTAAACAAAGAGTGACTCCCCTTTCAGTTCCATTTCCGTGTCTTATTTTTGTGACGGCACCATCGCAATTAAGTTAGCGTAGAATAAGAAGAGATCTTTTTTTGACTCGAACATCAATATATTGCTTCCTGAATCTTTTCTTAGAATCCGCAGTTGCTCCAGTTAATGTTTTAATTAATTATTTTCAAATAAAAAAAAAATCGTAATTTATTAAAAAAATACCTTCTGAGGCAGTGGGACAGCCGGCAGAAGTTATACTTCTATGCACGCGCTCGGGTTCATAAAGTTGTATGTGAATTATTTAGCAAAATCAGTATGTGATATTCGTGTTTAGCGACCCCAAAAATCTTCTAGTACCAATCGCACACTCATTTTGTATCGCATTTGCAAAAACTTCCTGGAGACAAGGTCCGTCTTAAGCATTAGGTGTTTCGCCATTATCATATTCGTATTTAGCGACCCAAAAAACCGCCGAGTACCTAGTGTGCACTGATTTTGTACGGAATTTACATAAAACCCCAGAAGAAGAGGTAAATACCCTAGGCAGCAAGTGCCGCGGAGACTTTCGGCATCATGATATTCGTGTTCAGCAACCCCAAAGACCACGAGTACATAAATTAAACCCATTTTCAGCAATACTTACGGAGTTGTAATTTTTCTCTGTGTTCGGAATGCACTTTTCGATTACCTACAGAAATGCAGTTTCCCATTTTTACATTAGGAAAAATAGCGACAAATTTCCTGATATTCTAACCAATCCAATGCAAAAAAACGCTTTACTACCCATCTTACGTTACAAAATTCGGAGGTTTTGCTAATATTTCCTCGACTATTCATAAAATCTCTGTTTGTGTTGCGAAACAACCTCAAAAGCATAGTCCAGGATATACTGCCACCATGTGACGGTACTATAGACTACAATACAGTACTCATTACTGAATATTATTATTAATATTATTAATATAAAATACTAAACTCAATATGTTAACTTACGTGACAGAATTATAAAATAAGTTGTCAAGCACAATGTGATACGTCACTATAATATTCAAAACATTAGCTCAGACTGTTTTTTGTATATCTATCTCTTTTGAATGTACTGAATGTTTAAACGGTATCCAAAAAACTTATAGTTATGACTAATAACATGTAGTAAATATTTCATCTTTGTTTTTACCGACCAATATACCTTATATGTGTTTCTGTCTCTCTCTTACTCACACCATTACATATGTAATAATTTACCCCATTTAACTCTACACAATCTTTTCCGCCGAGTGCAGAAATAGAAGTATAACTTCAAAAATAACTAATTACTGGAGCAATCGCGGTAATTATGGAAGCATTTAGTGAGGAATTTATTGATATTCTAGTGAAAAAATATTCTTTTCCATTCCACTCTAACTTAATTGCAAAGGTGACGTCACAAAAATTACAAAACGGGAATGGTACGGTGGGGAGAGTCGTTCGTTGTTCACACCATGCATATCAAAAGATCTCATCGGGAGCAATTTACTGAAAGACAAAAGTTTAAAAAAATATGATTGTAATTCCGTAATTTTAATTACAAATAATTAATTAAAAACTGAATCAATTGCGGATTCTGAGAAAGCAATTTTTAATGTAGAAATTAAAAAAATCAATTTTACGCTAACTTAGTTTCGATATAACAGTAATGGCATTGGGGAAGAATGGTGTTGCTCCTAATATTGTGGTTCTTCATTTTAACGCAACTGTCAGTTTTTAAACTTTTGTTAATTTGGTTACTTCTGGCTAAAAAAATATTCGAATTTTATTAAAATTATAAGTTAAATTTTTAATTAAATATTTAAAAATTTATGACTTAAAAAGATATTTTCTTTGAAGATATTGTAAATTATAAATTTTATTTGTTTATTTTAGGCATGATGGATATAGCTTTAATTACTGCTAATGCTAATCAGCTCCGATATATGGTAGAGTTCAATCAGCATAGTTCAACGTTTTACATCAACATTGTCCTTATAGTAATATCTTTAATTCTTCAGCTAAGTATGGGAATAATATTAATTTATAAAACATGGCTGTATATGCAAGGAAAATCCAAAACACCAGCAGCAAAAAGTCTAAATATTTATGTTACGGCTGGGGTTTTTTGTATAACTATTATTAATGTATTTATAGCTAGTTTTACTGTTATGGGCCCGCCTGCGCCTGCTGCAGAATCTAAATCTTAAATGTCTGTGAAATTTTATCAATGTATAAATATAAGTATTACACTCGGAAAAATTTAACAGAATCATTTTTAATCTTGTAACTATCTAATCACAAAAATGTTTAATTTAAATTGATAAACTGAGTTATGATTATAAATAATTAAATATGTTTTAAAATTTTATAGTTTTTAATTCCTTTTGAGTTTGAAACGCAAGTTTAATATCTTTTTAACACATTTGGAAGCGAAAAATTAATATAAACCCTTATTAAGGTTTACCTCATTATATATAATGTAAAGTCAATTGTGGAGATGCAGACAACGTTATGGCCAAGGTAAGTGAAAGAAAACTCTTTGATTTTAGTCAAGCTTTCGAATTATTTTAATTCTTCTTCAAGACACCTATGGTGAAAACAATTTTTTTACAATAAACATTTCACTTATGTGTTAGTTTACTTACTAATCGTGAGGTTAGAAAAGAAGCCACGAATTCCGATTACCAACACTACAACTACTTATACAAGTTGAAATTAAGGTACATCCCTTATTACATTTAATAAAATTATATAGATTTTTAAGATATAAAGCTAATAATTATTTTTATTTTTATAGTGTGGATGATGATTGATTTTTATTGTGTGTTGTGTTTCTTTTTTTATTTTATTCTTTAATATGTATCTATATGTAATTATAGCAGCTCTTCTAGTCCTATCTTCCTTAAGGGTGCCATACACGCTACGATAAATTGTTACGATAAATCTTTACGATTTAACGATACCGTTAAAACTGTCAACAATTGTTCAAGCCATTCACAAGACCCCATTTTTATTTTATATGTAAACTATCTACTTATGCAAAAACTGAACGATTTGTTGCATACATGTACCGATAAAACTGCGCAGTTTTATCCGATTCCGATAAATCTATTGAATTTTTTGTACTGTTCCGTTTGACGGTACCGTTCTTAAAAATCCTAGAAAACTGTGCAGTTTTACCCCATACACCTATAGCCCAGTCGTATAAAGGTTTCACCTCGGAATGAAAGATAATAAGCTGAAAATTGGTAAAAACCTTTGTTTTGTCGTCCTAAATATTGTGTCAAAAGTAACAATTGCCATCGGGACGGCGTCTTAAGATATTGAAGGTCAAAGGTCACAAAAAACGTTTTTTCGCGAATATCTGGGTTCCTATTGCTTAAATAATATTTCCACCTATTATGAAAGTTGTAGAGTATAAAATTCCCTACAACAATTGTTAAAACTTTTTTTTATACGATCAACCGTTTTTAAAGTAGAGCGCGAAGAGTGCGCAGCGTACAGTCATATTATATGGGCTAATGTAAGGTCAAGCGTGAGTTATGGTTATCAGTACGTTGTATAAAGTCATTTATTCACTAAAAAATTATAATTATTTAGCAAAACCCATTATTTCTGTACTTATTATTAATTATTCATATTTAATTATTCAACTATAGTTTGTTATTAATTCTGCATTAAAAAATCAAAAGATGCAAACGTCTACCTTCCAGTTTTCTGCTTTGAAATTTCAAGTATATTTCTTCTATATTCATATATTCGCGTGGCATATATTATCGAACGCAAAGTTTGTTTATGAAAAATTTAACTCCAAATGTAACTAAGTATATGTTTAAAAATAGAGTCGCTTTTCGAATGAAAAATACATAAAGCAGGATAATATTAAACCGGTTTAAAATAGAAAATGCGAATAAACCCGCAACAAATATACTTAAATTATTTAATATGCTTTATGTAAAAAATCCTTATAAACCTTTGTTATTTAAGTTCGACGATATTGTAGAAAAAAAATCTTTATTAATAGAAGCATTTTGTAAATATAATTAAATCTTAAAATACTAAATTATTTATGTTCGAGTTTCGGGCGGAGGTACTTTGGGCCGGGATTAGTACTTAAAGGGAACAGGTGCTCTGGGCCAAAGGTTTCAAGGATCGTTTTATTCTTATAAGTTTTTTCGGCCAAAAGCAGCAAAAAAAAATGAATATAATTTTCTATAATTGCAACACATGATTTTTATTAACAAATTATAATTAAATACCTTATCAAAATATAATTCATTTTACAACAACGAGTAAAAGAAATTTTATTTTATTTTTATTAATTAAAAAACTGAAACTGAAATCGTTAAGCAATGGGCTACGGCGTCAAAATTTCGTTGGTAATAAGAGAGCCAAACAAAAGAACGAGATTATGGTCAAAAAATTAAAAAAACACTTCCAGTTAAGTAGGTATACCCTGAGAAAGGATAACGAAAGCCAGAGGATCACAGATAAAACAGTAAATTGATGGTGTACATTAACAATGAAGTAGGTAATTAACAGGTTTGTAAAACCAGATGAATGTAAAAACATGTAGGGAACACGTCCTAGGAAAGGAAATGGATCCAGAATCTCTAAATATAAAATAAGTTCCATGGCGACGTAGAAATACTAGTAAAGCGGTGATGTCTATTGGAAATTAAAGAGACACCAGAGGCATGTGAATAGAAAAGCTTCAAAATAGGTGACCATGAGGTCGTAGACTGTGGATGACTTCATCATTATTTAGGAATTCAGCTTCAGAAGTAAAATTGTCCATAACACAACACTGACACAATATATACACAAAATTTTTGAATAGCTCGATGTTAAAAGATTTACTATTGAAAAAACCAGGAAGTTCGCAGATAACAGGTGAGACGAAGATGGCGGCTACACAACAATTAGAAATCAGAGGGAGGACTACTGCGCATGAGTGAAAACAAAAATTGCGGAAATCATTATGATGGCAGGACATTTGAATGAAGAAAATCTAGAACCATAAATTTTTAAATACCACAGGATATTTATGTAGAAGATACCTACTGGAACCTGTGTACCACCTAAGCTGTATTCCATAGAAATTTTTCTATCATTGTATTAATTATGATATACAGTATGCGCCAAAACAAACGACACTAAAAAACTAAAGCTGTATTAAACATGAAAAATTAAATAACAACATTTCAAATAATGAGAATTTTAAGTTTTGCTTCCATACAAAATGTGTTCAAAGTGCTCGCCATTGCGTTTCAAGCCGTACTCATAACGCTTGACAAGATTGCTTAGCATGTTATTATAAATAGGCTGCTGCATTCTTCTGAAAAAGGTCAAAATTTTTTCGTGAAGTTCATCAACAGTTGCCGGTGGGTTTTCTGTAAAAATGGCTTGTTTCAGCATACCTTATACGTAAGCATCAGGAGTTGTTAGATCAGGTGAATGAGAAGGGTAAGGAAAATTCATGTAACGGGAAATTACGCTGTCTTTAAAATTTTCTCGAATCAGATCTAAGGATGCTGTCGTAGTATCACAAGTAGCCCCGTCATGTTGGAACCATTGGGTATTCAACTGTATGTTTCTGGCACGACAGAATTCTCTGAGATCAATAAAAAATGGTGTCAAAATTTGTTCTCTATATTGCACTTGATTTAGTGTAACGGGTCTTCTACGCTCGTCTTCCACGAAGTAAGGGCCCAATAATCCATTACCTTTTACTGCGCACCAAATCGTTACACGGTCACTATAAAGAGGTTTCTCTACAATGATGTCTGGTCGTTCAAAACCAAGAAAACGATTTGTCTGTCGATTGATAAATCCGTTCAGATGGATGTGACATTCGTCTGTAAACCACATATTAGAAAAAAATAGGGATTGTTCATAAACCATTGCCAAGACTGAAGCACAATACACAACTCTTGATTTCTTGTCTTGTCTTGTCAAGTGTTGCTCAATCTGTATTTTATAGAGAAAACCACCAATATTCTTAAACATTTTTCGGGTAGACGTTTCACTTAAATTCATTTTTAGATATGTTCTGCGGAGACTTCTTTTTGGTGATTCTAACACCTGTTAAAATAGCCTTCCTTGATTCGCATTTGTTGTCACGGTAACTGTACGACCAGTACAGCTTTTGCCTTGAGTTAGAACGCTTTCTGTTCGTCGAAATTTTGCAACGACTCTTAACAAGTGCTTATTAGTCGGTGCAGGCTTTCAAAATTCTTCCCGAAATTGATTGGCAACCATTAACAAACTAGGTCCATTTGATCGTCCATTCCGGTATGAGCGGAAATAATACTCAATAATAAATATTTTTTCTTGCGTTGTAAGCACCATTTCGAATCTTTTTGACAGTTTGTTAGAATAAACAATGTTTAAAAATACCATGAAAACTATTGTCACTTGTTTCATATGACGCGATTATATTTCACAGGCTTCCTGATTTCAGTGTCCTTTGTTTTGGCGCATAGGTACCGTACTTGTCATTGTAGCTGTCTAATGGGAACAGAACAAGGGCAAGAGTTCTGCCAACATCTTTCAAAAAAGAGAGAAAATTTTAAATTATACTGGTCGATTATACAAATTATTTTACTCAATGATACAAAGTAAAACAAGAAAATTAAATATAAAAAAAATATATAAATTTTAATGATACATATTGTTAATTTGAAATAATTTAAATTAAATAATTACAATTAAATAAAACAAGGAAAATAAATGTTAAAACATAAATATTAAAGATACATAATTTCTAATATAAAATAATTTAATTCATGGACGGAATAAAGAAATACTTACGTTTAAAATATGCAATATCAATTTTCAAAGCCATAATATTTGTTTGTTATTGGTTTAACGTTTGAGGAAATTAAAAATTCTGAAATTTAAATGTATATTAGACAATAGTTAAGAAAATAAGAAATTGTAAATTCATTATGAATCTAATAGGAATTTGACATAACAGAAATTGTACAAATCAAAGTAATGAATCAAGTATTCAAATTTTAATTTATTGGACATATAATCAAGTAGGTAAAAAGAAATGAAATATGTATAGTTTAAGTTTGTTAGAAGAATTCAATTGTTAGTTTGTTTATTAATTGAACGCTCTCTTGTTTTTTGCTGTTAAAGAAGTCACACGTAATAAATTTTCTCCCGTTGAAATTTTGAGTTTTTTTGTAAAATATTTAACAAATAAAGGTTGACTTAAATTAAGATTATTGTCAAAGTTAAGAAGAAATAATGGAAAGTAAATGGTAAGAAGAGAATTTGATTTTTAAGTAAACATAAAGTCTTGAAAAGCGGAAGCATAGCAGTATATTGGCAGAGAAGTACGTTTATTGAGTTTAAGAAGAGTTATTCAGCATATAACCAGATAAGAAGTAATAGATTAACTTACCAGTTTATAAGATAGCAGATTATCCAGAGATACAAAGAAATTTTTCTTTTGAAATCTTCAAAATTGGTCCTGAATGGATGCAGCCAAGGCATAAAGGAAGATCTTCAGTAATCACGGTACCTTATTCTCATTTAGAAATAAAAAAAATTGTGTGTTATTTCTTTTTATAAACGAATAATTACAGAAAACTGTATCATTGTCATATTTAATAAAGCGTGTTTGTCAATAGATGGAAAAAGAATAATATAATTTTATTCTGAACGCTTTACAAGTTTTTGAAAAAACATTTTCAAAGACAATGACCGTTCAACTAAGAAGAAACAACTACTTCCTGGGCTATATGCCCCAACGGATATTGGATTATACTTCAAAGTCAAACGGGGTTGGGATATCTACAAGATAACTTAAACCAACCATTCCAGTTTGCAGTTAGAAGGGACAACACAACTTATAGACCGGTTTCGGTGTTTTTGCACCTCGTCAGTATAAGGTATATGTTATCAGCTCGCTGACGGATAACATATACCTTATACTGACGAGGTGCAAAAACACCGAAACCGGTCTATAAGTTGTGTTGTCCCTTCTAACTGCAAACTGGAATGGTTGGTTTAAGTTATCTTGTAGATATCCCAACCCCGTTTGACTTTGAAGTATAATCCAATATCCGTTGGGGCATATAGCCCAGGAAGTAGTTGTTTCTTCTTAGTTGAACGGTCATTGTCTTTGAAAATGTTTTTTCAAAAACTTGTAAAGCGTTCAGAATAAAATTATATTATTCTTTTTCCATCTATTGACAAACACGCTTTATTAAATATGACAATGATACAGTTTTCTGTAATTATTCGTTTATAGATCAAGACTAAAGTCTTGTGTCAAGTCGAATTTTAGTTTGCAGTTAGAGGTAAGGATGTCACTACTATCGTGTCCTTTAAATTTTCTTTATTGAAAGATATATAAGGATTACGATTTTAGTTCAGTCTTTAGTCAGTGATTATGCTTTACAGCTCGCTGACGGATAACATATACCTTATACTGACGAGGTGCAAAAACACCGAAACCGGTCTATAAGTTGTGTTGTCCCTTCTAACTGCAAACTGGAATGGTTGGTTTAAGTTATCTTGTAGATATCCCAACCCCGTTTGACTTTGAAGTATAATCCAATATCCGTTGGGGCATATAGCCCAGGAAGTAGTTGTTTCTTCTTGGTTGAACGGTCATTGTCTTTGAAAATGTTTTTTCAAAAACTTGTAAAGCGGTCAGAATAAAATTATATTATTCTTTTTCCATCTATTTCTTTTTATACTATAACTGAACACTTTTTCACTAGTTTGTAAGATAATTTTCATTTTTCAAGTTGTAATTAGATTCAGAGTTTTTCATTTTCATTTAATTCACTACATATAGCTTTGATAGTGCATTTCAATATCTACCGTTCAAGATATAAAGTAAGGTTAAGAAATTCTTCCTGTAGAAATTCATCATTATAACGAATCATTGAATTCTGCCCTGAGATATGAGTATTGCCAGGTGTATATAAAGAAACTTATTATATTTAAAATCATAGATATTAATTTGCATTTACCATAATTACAATTTCATTTGAAATTTTAAAAAAAGGTAAAATTTATTATTATTATAGCATAATAACTTATAAAATAATTCTGAGCAAGTTATATATGTTATAATATATATATATATATATATATATATATATATATATATATATACAGACTTAATAGAATTTTTAAAGCACTAAATAACATCAGAATTGCATATAAAACAGTTCTTACAGTTAATAGAGTAAGGACAAGTCACCATTGCTTTACAAGTTTATATTGGTAATCTAGAATTCTTAAAGAGCGAATAACAACCCACAAGTCGGACAATAGACTTTATCCTAAAAGGAGTGCGCTAGGAGAACATGCTTTTAAACTTGGTCATAAGATTAACTATGATGCCACCAAAGTTTTGGATTGTGAGAAAAACAAATCTAAAAGGATTTTTTTAGAAATGGCATACATTAGATATTGGTCATTTAAATGAATTGTTTTCATATTTGTTACACTTAGACAAAGACAGAAAAAATAATAATGAATTTTCTATAAGTATCTAAAATTAACATATTAAAGACAATAATTAAATTAGCCATTGCCACATCTTATTTTATGTTTTTAAGATATTTATAAAGTTATTCAGTGTCATAAATGTACAATTTTTATAATTATAGAGGAATTTCTAACATAAACTCCTTTTCAGTAACATATTACTTAAACGTGATTATTTTAATTTAAATTATGTCAACTAATTAGATAAATTTTTAAAATAGATATATCTTGAATATCTAATCTTATATTCAATTTTCTTATTTTGATTTTCCTTTTTTAGGAATGAAGAGAATAATTCTTAAAATACTGAAGAAAATTAGAACAAATTATACAAATTCTAATTCTTTGTACTCCACCCTGGGATCAAGAATATTTTCCTTTTTTTTTTTATTTAATCATTATTTTATTTTATTTATTTTATTTTATTAAATATAGCATATAAACTCATATCATCTCAATATATATATATATATATATATATATATATATATATATATATATATATATATATATATATATATATATTATATATATCCAAAGATGATACATTTTTAGACTGTCACAAAACGCTCTGTTCGTTTCATATATATATATATATACATACATGTATATTTATAATAAATTAATATGGATCATATTTTTTTATTGATGTTGATTTTTACAAGAGGAAACAATGTCAAAGTTTATCTTTTTAATAATTGTGATTTTTTTTAAATGCGTTTGTTCTGACAAAAAGATTTTTTTAACATTTTTAAAGCCATATTCTTTAATTCAAAAGAACCAAAATTAAATTTCTTCTAAAAGGAGTATCTCCCGTATATTTAAATTTAAGAACCCTTCGTTTCCATTAGGATAATGGTGTTGTCAGCGTTAATTATGTCAATCCGCAGCCGTCACCGTTTCAGATAATTTTTGTTACCAAATGAAGTCTGCCCTCGTTAATGTGGTACAGCTTCCCAACCATCAATAACCCTACATTTCAAGTAGACATAGATAAATAGGGAATAATGATATCACATCGTGAAGATTATAACACTAAATGTGGGTTTGCATTAGCTTTAATTACAAAGATTGATTAGTCAACACGAATTATTTACAAATCCGTATCAAACAGCTCGATGATAAAATAGCTAAAATTTCCCTGATATCATTTGTTCGGCAGATGTTTGTGAAAAATTTGGAAAACAAGGTACAAACAGACACTTACATTTTTGGAAAAAAGCAAGTCGTGAAATTTCGAGCAGTGTAACGGACAGAAAAACTAAAGTGTATTATGTTAAAATTTAATCATGGTGACACTTAACTTTTTGCAAAAAGACACAAAGTTAAAAAGCCTACATGGTGAAAATTCAATAAAAGGATATAGGTAAACTTCATGGAGGTATATCTAATAATGATTGAATTAAATTAAACTATATATAACAATCTTAAACAAAACAAAAAAAAAAATAACAAAATTACTGTATGATTTTTAACTCTTTGACTTTTGTAAAAATACTGGCGGCCACCCTTTAATGAGTACCTTAGTATATATATATATTTTTTCTGATCATAAATAAACGGAAAAAAAGGTTTCTAGAGTAAACTCGATTATTGTACTAGTTCATTAGCCGGATTTCATAATATGACTTTCAACAATTAGACAAATCATGTCTAAAAACACATAACTAGTGAATCAATGCAAAATAAATTTAAAAAAAATCTCAAGAAATGTAAAATTGTTTAAAAAATTAATGCTATGTACTGAACACAGTGTAATTGGATTGTTAAGTGGACTTCTCCAATAAATTAACGCACCACCAGAGAGTAACAAAAAATGTAAAGTTAATTTTTATCGAAACCAGTTATCTAATTTGGATGATCTTTTTTAAGTTACTACCTACTTGTTTTTATTAAGTTATTATACTACAATTACTATAGAAACGATTTTTTTATATATACTATGCTTTTTCCATAATATTTATAACACTCTGTGGGAGTTAGCAGTTACAATATCAAGTTTTAAAACAACGTAAACTCTTGCCTTATCTTTTTATAACATTTTGTATTTTAATTCACTTTTTGATCTTAGCTACTGCAAGAGTAACGCCATTTTACAGCAGAACATGTTTTTTTGAAGAAATAGACACGTAAAACAACAACAAAAAAAAGAAACAAAAGCTAAGAAAAATAGTAAACAAATGTTTGAGTAGCGAGTAGTTTCGCATCTGGCACGAATAACTTCTTAACAACGCCAACCCATACTTAAAGTATATCATTTTAGTCCATTTCTATCCATTGAATTATTTTCCGCCCAACGTCCTGAAATGCGTTTAACTGATTAGATTTCTTTATTAGTCTTCTTCCAACAGTATTCTCCATATGATTCAAATCTGGGCTTAGTGCTGGCTATGTATTGATTCCGACTTCAGCAAGATAATTGGTTACAATTCGACCAGCGTAGAGCCTGGCGTTATCGTTCATCAACAAAATTCCTTGTCCTATATATGGCGCAAATGTTGTTCTAAAATCTTCAATATGTACTTTTTAGCTGTAAGGCTTTCAGTATATATGACCATAAGTTCCATGCGACCAGTCAAAGAAATACCTCCTTAGACAATCACAGATCCTCCTTCAAATAATGTGGTGTTTAAAAAATTACACTAAGCATACCGTTTGTAAGGCCGTCCATTTATACGCATACACCTATCATTATTGTACAAACAAAAACGGGACTTATCAGTCAATAATACTGGCTGTCATTTCATTTTTAACCAGTTATCATGCTTCCTAGTCAAATTTAGCCTGGCTCGCCGATGATCTCTAGTTAAAACTTGACTTTGAGCAGCAATTCTAGGTCTCAAATTATATTCCCTTAGCCGACTACGAACTGTTTCTCCACAAACCTATAAGCCACTGGCAACTTGTAACTGACTTTGAAAGGTACGGGCTGTTACAAAATGTTGTCTTAAGGCTAAAAGTCTTAGAAATCGCTCATAAATCAGGGTCGTTATTCACCTTTTTTATCCCGGTCTGCGATCATGACTTTTCTGTCATTAATACGTACGCAAATTCTTTGGTAACTCTAACCTTCCTCAAACAGAACTAATGCTTGAGCACATTCTTCACGTTGCACACAAGCAAAATTAAAGATGCTGTTAGTGATAAGAAGTTATTTAAAAAAATTTAACTGCCTTAAAAAAAAGGAGAAATGCACTAAAAAGCAAGAAATTAAATCTTCAAGGAAATCGAAATCAGACGCCTGATTGCTTCCAATTTTTTTAAGAAAAAAAAATTTTGTTCGTTTCTCTTTTTTTGAAGGCGCTTCAATTTTTAAAAAAAATTTTTTGTTTTATCCTTTTTAGTTGCTACTTATGTAGGCGCAAATTCATAATGTAGATAGAATACCGTGCAAATGGTACTGAGTGTAGTATAGGTTATGTCTTTTCAGTCACTAATGAAGAGACATCCCATGTATGAATCGACCAAATCCTTAGACTTGCGAAAGTAGAAACCATTCGCAAGTGGCCCCATCTTTACTCCAAAAGTGGTACTACGACAGTTCCTTTGCATCTATCTTGAAAGTAACCTTCGGCAAGGTAAAAACATAAAACGAGCAGAGCGTTTGTGACAGTATTATATAACAAGATGTAAGAGATGATACAAACGTATCTAGTTTAAAACTGGATTTATTATTGACAGCACGGCACTAGATACGTTTGTATCATCTCTTACATCTTGTTATATATATATATATATATATATATATATATATATATATATATATATATATATATTGATATGGATCCTCCGTCTGGGAACACCCTTTTCCAATGAATATAGGTCGCGGATCCAAGATTTTTAAATGGATTGTCTTCACAAATCAATTTAAAAAAATGTATAATAAAATCTTCTTCTTTGTAATTTCCAAAAATCAATTTTCTTACTGCAATCTTTCAGGAAAAACCTTCTTCCTATTATTCCATTTGTCTCACCATATTATTTCTATCCTTGGACTTCACTGCTTACCATATTTCCAATCTCAGGTTTCTTTTTATTTTTGTTGCTTGTTTCTTTTATTGTTTTATATTTTCTATTTCTATTTATAGTTTTAATTAATTATTTGTTATAAATTTAAATTTCAATATTCAGTTTTATACAATTTTTTATTTTCTATCATTTTTGACAATACAATGTTCTTCAATCAAAATTCAAAAATATAATAATCATCTCCATATAAAACAATCTATCAACTCAACAAAAACAATACAATATCAAAAAAAATTACTTAATCTAGACAACCGATTTAAAAATCCCAGACCACGTTCACACAACTCAATGAAAGAACCCGTTCCAAGAAGAAAAATCCATATCAATATATATATATTTATATATATATATATATATATATATATATATATATATATATATATATATATATATATATATAAATAAATGTCAAAGATGATACATAACGTATCTAATGCCATACTGTCAAAAATAATAATTCCAGTTTTGAACTGGAATGGTGTCGGTTAGAATTTCTAACGCTTTAAAAGACACCTGGATGCTGCGATATAAATAGATATAAATATCATTCAACTTACATCAGGGCAAAACCAAACTACAGACACGTGTTTCGCTCTCATTTGAGCTCGTCAGTGTAGTATAGGCTATGTCTCTCCAGTCACTAATGAAGAGACATCCCCGCTATAAATTAAACGATATCTATAAATTTCAAATTGCGAAACTGATAAACAGTCGCAAGTGGCTCCATCTTCACTCCAAAAATGGTACTTCAGTGGTCGCTTTGCATCTTGTATATAACTTTAGGCAAGGTAAAATGATAAAACGAGCAGAGCGTTTTGTGACAGTCTAATATAACAAAATGTCAAAGATGATACATAACGTATCTAGTGCCATACTGTCAAAAATAATAATTCCAGTTTTGAACTGGAATGGTGTCGGTTAAAATTTCTAACACTTTAAAAGACACCTGGATGCTGCGATATAAATAGATATAAATATCATTCAACTCACATCAGGGCAAAACCTATAGGCCTTGTTTTCATTTTATTACCACTTAAAATAGAAACCTACACTTGAAATTTACGGCTTTCGTAAACGATAAATTTTAAACAACAAATAAACTAGGGGAGAAATATGTTTTAAGCCCTAATTCTATAATTTTCAGCTTTCCAAGTTTTGTTAGAGCGTGAAAATGACAGAAATTAAACATGTAAACTACCCCCAAAATACAACCCACAAAACAGCTATTTTAAAAGCAATAAGTTTGTCTTAAATTTAAGTTATATTCACCTTTTCAATCTAGATATGTGATATCAGACTTCGTAAGCTGAAAGCGGTTTTCTTTACATTCCCTTTTGTGTAATTTCTGGTATAACTAATATTCCACCCTATTTCTTATCTGTTCGTTCTCATTGTCTTATAGCTCTTCTGTTCTTTTTGTTTTAATCGCAACAATAGTGACTCCATTACTGCCATTAAAAAAAACGACATATGAACTTGAATGATATAGGTTTAACACATTTATTAGAGCTAAAAATATATTTTATACTCGATAGTACAATAGATTGTTAAAAATTATTTTCAAATAACATAATATTTTTAAAATTTAGAAGGTATGCAAACAAGAAAATAACATCAAGTAGAAATTGCAAAAATGCTGTATCCGGTAGGAGTGCAACCCCTACACAAACGTGGTAATGCCTTCAACCTCATTAGCCTCAGATGCATTAAAAATTGGTTGGCTTTTTAATCGTTTTTAGTCAACCCATATCACATGTGATACTAACTCACTTCTTTCTTAAGCACATGCATACATGACGTTAAAAAAAAGATAATTTGTCAAATTGACAATGGAAATATTAAATCTTAGTCACTTTTTTGCGCCCTGTCTTATATTTTAATTCTTTTGGAAGACCGGAACTATGGATTTTTAGTAATCCTTTTGTATGCGATTTTTAAAAAGGACAATTAAAGTGACTGTTGAGAAAATTGGCTGCATTTTCAAAACTCAAAGGTACAAACATGGCGACTGTAAAAATTCATTTATGTGATGCGAAAGCATATTTAAGCTAAAGTATATTATTCTGCAGCAAAAATTTTATTTATATACACCACCAAGTATAAAAAATTCAATAACAATATTTCTTAATATAATTAACAATTATGTAAGAGAATTTTAAAGACTTACAGATTATCACCTAACATCTAAAATCTTTTGTTTTCTTTTTACTAACTCGCCATTTGTATTATTTAAGTACGTCCCTGTAATTTATAATCCATTCCACTTGAATTAAGCCTAGTTCAGACTAACCTAGTAATTTAGTTTAGTAGCGAGTAATTTTGTGGCTTCTTCTCGGTACTGTACACAGAAATCGTCCGCACTCGGTTTAGTATACAGTACACAAGTTAGTGGTGTTTTGCAAGATGAACAGGCTGTTTAATTTGTTTATTTTTGTAGTGTGGCGACTTAATATTCCATAAAAACTCATGCTCCAAGTATTAGGAAACAAACTTCAAAGTTGGTTCTCCACTCCAGCGGAACAACATTTTTCCATGCACTTATGTACGGGTTCGTATTTGTTTAGCCTGTGAACCAGTAGGCGCGAATGCGTGGTGGGGGAGCTACTCGCCCGATAAAAATAGAGTTGACTTGAATAAATCATTCAATAAACTACGCTACTAATTTTTTCTGGTTCGCACACCTTTAGCCACTAAGTTACTCGCTACTTAACTAAATTACTAGCCTAGTCCGAACTAGGCTTAATAGTGACAGTAATGCTCGCAAGCAAGTGGAATGGCAAATACTGCGGTCGTGTGCGTAAGCTTTGTAAGGGCTAAGTGGACGTAGCCAATATCAACGGTCAGCCTATAATCGTCCATAATAGAACTAGAATAGTTCACTTCTAAATAGACAAAAAAGTGTATTGTAATTTTTTTCATATGTAAAATTATACCTACTTGAACTATAGTAAGGTTTTTAAAAAATAATTAAAAAATATTTAGATGATCACCGGATCACCGTGTATATAAAGTTTGTGCAACTACATTTATTAAAATAAAACAACTAAATATGTTAATTGGGTTTTCATATTGTATATTTCTACTTTCATGTAAAAAAGTAATAAACGTGGGAGACCGAGAATATTTGCATTGTTGTAAACTTTCTTTTATACTTCTATTGTAAACAAGTAAACAAAGTTGTGCCCTCAAGCAAAATTAATTTGATTACATTTTCTTGCATCGGTAGGAAATTACTCTTTTGTTTTTAAAAACAAATTGATTTTCTAGTTTTATTCTGTCTGATAAAGTTTAACGCGAAAAGCTTCGAGTTTAAATTAAATAACAAAGAAAATAATAAGACAGAATCAGCTTTACAGCAAGGAGAGAATTAATGTCTTATTTGATTGTTTTATAACCGAAAACATTTAAAACTTATAAAGTTATTACACTGGAAAAAAATATTAAAACATGCACAATTGATAAATCGGGCTAAGATATTCGATTATTTATAATGACATGACTTTTATGAACTAATACAAAAAAGCCTAAATTAGCATGTTATTATACCATGTTAGCCAAAAGTCCATGTTATGAAAATACCAACAAATATGGCTTTATTCAACGAAAACGATACATATAATAAAAATTAAATGACATAAGTTAATTTGACAAAAAATAGTGTTTCTGTGGAGATCAAAGGATATTCATCACAGTCCACTCCCCCTTTCGTATCTTTAAAACTGTTGTATTTATAATAGTGAAATTTGGAGGGAGGAAATAAAAGTCATAACAAGTGACTCAATAGTCATAGCTGACATTACAGAACCACTGTGACCGATAATTTTAAACGAGACGTTGTGGCAAGTGATATCTCATTTGACAGGTACTGAAAATACCTGTTTAATCATATTTTTGTTGTTTGATTTGAAGCTGATTTTGATCAATTAGTTTAATGAATACTAAAATTGTAGTTCTGATTTACTTATAAGGATTCTAACGTCCGCTTTTGGTAATTTGTCAAAAAACTTGACGTGCTGTAGTCGACAAAGTAGTAGCTGTCTTAATAATTGTTGAATATAGAAACAGTTTTCATGCCGCGGTACGTCGAGGACTTATTTGTGGAAGCTTCTTCGAAAGTCTCTGTGAATTCACTCATAGGACAAGTACACCGAGTGTAGGCTAAAAACAATTTTCATCCATACAAATTAAAAATGATGAACCAAGTTTCAGGAAGATGACCCCAACTGGAGACTAGAATTCTGTGAAAATATGTTCAATCAAATAAACCAAAAGCCAGATTACATAAAAAACTATTTGTTTTAGTGGCGAAAGTGCGTTCATTCTCAATGGAAATGTTAACACACAAAATGTGAAGTGGTATTGAAGTAACACAAAACCTCACGCTTTTCGTAAAAGACAGGTATTTTAAGAAACCACAGTTGGACCACAGTTGGACTTAACCGGTAAAGTGTATCTGGAGATGTTACAAAATGCAATTGAGGCGTTAATTCTTGAAATTCTGAAAGATATACCAGATGAATTTGACAACTTGGAAATAACGTGGCAACAAGATGGTGCTTCCGCATACTATTATGGTGCAGTAAGACGTTACCTAGATAAGAAATATCGTGGTAGATGGATTGGAAGACAAGGTTCGATGGCCAGTTCGGTTCGGATGGCATGTTTGGCACGGTTTTAAATTAGAAACGGTAATCGTGACACTCTTTCACACGGCACACGTCGAACCGCAACGAATTTCTATATTCATGTGTTTTTTTTATTCATTATCTCGGTTAATTGTTTATGGATTTAAATAAGTTTTATATTGAAAAACTTTTTAAAATCTTTAATTTTTATTTTTATTATTTTTCTCCAAAATAAAATAGTTGTTTCTCGATTTTTGTAATCGTTTAAAAAAAACATGGCAAAATTAGCAGTTTTTTCATCTACTACCTCCCAAATACCATTTAGAACCTTCAAATACCAGGAAAAGATTTTTTATGGTGTCCTGGCATCCAGTTTACAGTGACAAAATTTGATGTAAATTTGTCCGGACTCGGTAAATGGTCCAGCAGTTAGGAGGATTCCGTGGCCCCTTCTTCTCCAGTTGATAAAGAATGTTTTTCTTACGTTTTTTTTTTCTCGCTGAATCCGAATCTAAAACTTGTTTTTCTAAAACATGTTCGGGTAAATGGTTATTAATAATTTTATTGCTTAAACAATTACAACTAGAAAACTAAGAGAGATAAATATCTATGTGATTTAAAACTGCCATATTTTAGCAAAAAAATAAGTTAGATATATTTAACAAAACTTAAAATGTTCATCTTTAATCGTAGAATACATTAGAAAAAAGTTTTAGAGACATTTTAAACCTGACCTAATGAAAAGTTGCCATAAGCAAATTACTTAGCGAATTTTGTGTAAAAATTTGGCGTTCAAGTAAGTATAATTTGTTCAAAAAAATATTAGATACATTTATATTATTTTAATCTAAAACTATTAATGTGGCCTTCAAAATGTGAGGTCGTAAAATATGATAGCTTTATAAGAACCCGAGCTATGATCAAAAATCTGAGAACAAAAACATTAGGTACTAGTGATATTTTCTAAATACATTTGTGATATCTCGGGTTCTAACAAACGGATTTTAATTTTTTAAAGCTTATTTGTTTTTTCTTTTTCACAGGGATCAAAAACGTATGTCGTAACTCTCTTAGTTTCCTAATTATAATTGTTTAGACAATTAAATTGTTAATAAAAATTTTTGGGTAAAACAGATTTCAGATTCGGATTCAATAAGAAAAATATTCTTGATCCACAAGAGGAGAATGGGCCACGAAAACCCCGCTAGCTGCCGAAGTAAAAATTCCTAACCCGATACACGGTCAATTCCTGTGAAGATGCACTTTTAAAACTATGCGCCACTAATAGTCCGATAAATGGAGATTTTAAATAGCCATGAAATTTGGAAAGGCTAACTTTTTGGTCAAATATGTATTTTTAGGCGTAGATTAAGAATCAATAGTTAAAAATTGCAAAATGTTGTAGGAAGGGTGGTAAAAAAATTAAAAACCACCCCAAAAACAGGTTTTAGGGAATTTTCTCAAAAACTATAACAGTTAGAAAAAAATGTTTCAAATAAAATCGATAGATCATGAGTTGATCTATAAATTTGTCTTTAATCATTTTTTTCGAATTCGCGATAGGAAACAAGATATTTTAATCTAAAAATATAATTTATAAAAGAATTTTTCGCATGCGCGAATAAAATCGTCAAAGGGGGTGGTGACTAAGTAAGTGTTATGCAATGCGCAGGTCTTGTCATCACGGCTTGCTCCATTTACATTTGCATAAAATTTAACTGATGCTGTTAATAAATTTCAAATTATTTGAAGATACGTTTTTTGAGTTTGTGAAGTAGTGTTTATTCTATTTATTTGAACCAGGGACGGATCGTGAATTTGTGGGGCCCTGGGCTGAAACTACTTGGGGGCCTATCTAAATACTTAACTGATAGTCATTTTTTTAACAAACTGTTTTGTTTAGTAATGTAGATAAGTGTAAAGAAAAAAATAGGACAATAAAATAATTTTATTTATTTAATATGACCTAGTGTTAGTGTCTACAAAAATAGCAACTGTTCAACATTGTTGAAAAAAAAATTGACAAATAATGGGTAGTTATGTTTAAATATCAATTACACAGCAATCTTTCTGCATTTTTGTGATGCAAATTCCTTTATTTGTTCATCACATTGTAAATCTTTCGTTAAATCACAATTTATGGAAAGAACTGATAAATGATTCAGTCGATGGTTTGACATTGTTGCCATATAAGTATTTATTTTCTATATATGACATCCTGGAGAAAGAGCGCTCCGCTTCACAGCTAGTGATCGGCAAAGTTAATTTTTTTTAATTGTATACCAATTTGGAAAAACATCAACGAGTTTTTTTTCATAGATAAGCATAAATTTTTTATTGCAAGAGGTGTAAGACTCTGGCTTAGACTGAAGTAAGTAGGATTTTGATTGAACTAAATGTTCGTCGACATCATCTTAGTCCAGGGAAGTTAGGAAAAATAGCGGAAAAATTTACATCCAGCAGATATCGAAATGCGGTTTTTTGTACTGTGTTCAGGAAGGTCCCAGGAAAAAAGTCTACAACGTCTGGCGCATTTTTGAAAAATGCCTTCTGGGCCGGAAAATGCATTTTCCAATTACATCATTCCTTGCAACATTATAGGAACGACTGGACACCCAGAAAAATCGCTTGATAATCGTTACTCGGGGGTTTTTGGGGCTGCCGAACTCGATTCTGGCATTAGAATTACACAGGGGTGGCTCTGTGGGGGTGCGCAGGCGGTGAATTGGGGGAGAAATGGCAGCGTACATAAAAATCACTTTAAACCCGTTACTCGCGGGTTTTCGGGGATGACGAATTCAATTCTGGCATTGTAATTACTAGGGGACGGCTCTGCGGTGGTATCCGGAGGTACATTCTGGGGGAGAAACTGCATAGTCCATGAAAATCGCTTCAAAGTTATTACTTGGGGGTTTTCGGGGATGCCAAATTCAATTCTAGCATTAAATTTCTGCGCGGTTGCTCGGCGTACCCTCTGAGTGAATGCGTGGGGGGTGGATTGAGGGAGAAATGGTAGGTGCCTGAAAATCACTACAAACTCGTTACTCGATGGTTGTCGGTGATGCCGATTTCAATTCCGGCATTAGACTTCTGCGGGGGTGCTCGGGGTTTGGCGCTGTGAAAAATGGTAAAGGAGAAAGTGAAAAATCACAAATTATAAAAACAGTACTTGTTTCAAATAACAAATAAGAGTTTTCATTAATGTTGAATTATTCATTATAAACTTAGATACTAAACATCTTGTTCAAACTCTTATTCTTCTGCATCTTCTCCCCCTTCTTTATCTTCTTCTTCGTCACTATTTTTGGCCCCGTTGCAGAAATATTTAAGCAAACACATGGATAATTTAATAGATCATGGGCTTCGTCTAGCTCTGGCTCTTTACGTCCTTACTTCCAAAGCTATCGAGCAAAAATGTATGCTGAAGCCACTGATTCTAACAAAGTCGATCTTGCACGCATAATCCCGACTGCCAATGCGTTTACCGAGCATTATAACCGAGTCTATTTCCAAGTACAGGCTTGGTATGGTTCACAAGGTCAAGACGAGACCTTAGATCCGTTGGAATGGGGGTGGGAATTGGTGGATGTAGAGCTCAGTCCTGTCACCATGACCCAGACAGCTGGTCCTGGGGATATTTTAAGCAAAATTTCTTGTTCTTGTGAAACCAACTGTGGCACTACGAGGTGCGGGTGCCGCCGAAGTGGGTTGGAGTGCTCACTTGCATGCAAGCATTGCAATGGCATTTGCTCAAACCAAAAAGGCACATCTAACGGGGCCGAGAATAGTGACGAGGCAGAAGATAAAGAAGGAGGAGAAGATGCAGAAGAATAAGAGTTTGAACAAAATGTTTAGTATCTAAGTTTATAATGAATAATTCAACATTAATATAAACTCTTATTTGTTATTAGAATTAAATACTATTTTTATAATTTGTTATTTTTCACTTTCTCCTTTACCATTTCCCACAGCACAAATCCTTAAGTAGATCCGCCCCTGATTTGTACACCGTTCCTGTGTTGAGTATAAAATTATAAAAATGAATACAGTGAAAACATGTACACTTTGCGATCTGCTTCTTATAAACAATAGCGATGAAATTACCATAGTTAAAACAAAAGGGTTAAATTCATGAATAAAAAAAAAACAGATTAAAAAACGACAATAAATATATATTGTGGTAAAACAACGAATCGTTTGAATTTCATACTGGTACGTATAATAATCTATTACATCTATTAAATTTTCCAATATTTTCATTTTCTTATTATATATTTATATTTTTAATTTAAAATTCATATTAACTTGGAATCGACCTCCCGAGTATTAGTCTGGTTCACATGTACTTTTTTTTGTGAAAATTTTAAATTTTCAGCCCTGTCCAAAAATTACGACCAAGATGTCATTCGATTCGTATTTTTACCTTAAATGTTTAAGGAAAGGTTTGAAAACGCGCTGATAAAAATTTCAAAAGTTATAAACAATTAAGTGAAAAAAAAATGGAACTTTAGTTTTTTTTGAAAATCTCTGAAAATTTTCAAAGTCTTGGAAATTTGAAAAAAGATTTAAAAAGATCAATAAATTTGCGTAAAAAAAGTCCTGCTCCCGAAACTGTATCTCAATTATTTATAATTTTTAGAGAGCCCTGAAAATATAGCCAAAAACGGGTAGTCTGGCTTCCGCGCGCATTCTGTCACTCCGACATAAAAACAAAAAAAAAATATTTAAACATATTAAATAGGAATATTAAGGAATGAAAAAATTCATTTAATGTTGGGATACATCAATAAACAATAATCAGCAGTCAAAATATTTTTATCTCAATTTTAAAGTTAATTATAAATTTGTTAATTATTAACTTTTTCTTAATTGAAAGTTAAAATAAAAACCCCTATAATTATTAAACTAAAACCCTGGAATTTTTTTCCTTTGGTGAAGTTTATTTTTAATAGGCAAAAAAATAGATTACCGTTGCCAAAATAAAAAAATGTTATTTTCTATTTTTTTATTAACAATTGAAAATTATAATTTTATAAAAAATACATAACAATTTTTTTTCATTTTTATTGTTTTAATGTCTCATGGCTAAGAACTACTTAATAATATTTTTTTTTATTTTTTACGTCTATTGTTAATAAATTTATTATAAATAAATACATTGTTTATAAGCAATTCGAATTTTTTTTTTGCATTATTTTAATTGAAAAAAATAATAATTTAATAAAATGGTTTCCTAAAAAATTTTTTTTGTTGCTAAAAAAGGCGTATAGTTTTTAAGTAATGATAAATATGAAATATAAAAACATTTTTAGATAAAAAAATTGATTTTTTAAATCAGATATTAATACGGTTCTCAAAATTTGCAATTGAATGGTATATATAGATATATAAATGTTTATAATATTAATAAAGGGTAAAACTCTTATAAAATAATAAAAATTTTTTTCAATTACGAATTACTTCTGATCGAGAAGGAATATTAGAATGATATTTTTTTTCATTAAATAATTAGGTAAATTTCTAATAAAATCGTCCTGAATCATATTTGTTGTATCTCTTACCGTTAATGAGATATTAATTGTTAAAAATAAAATCGTACGGTACCGAGCTCAATTTTTAAAAATATTTATCAATGAAAAAAAATATACGCGCGGAGCAACAACGAACATCGCAAAAAAAAAAGAATAAGCAATAGAATGTACTAGGGACGAAAAAATATAGTGGGGACATTCGACTGCCGACTTAGTCGCCTCCCCTTTCGACGATTTTATTCGCGCATGCGTAACATTTTTTTATACATTATAATTTTTAGATTAAAATATCTCGTTTCCTATCGCGAATTCGAAAAAAATGATTAAAGACAAATTTATAGATCAACTCATGATCTATCGATTTTATTTAAAACATTTTTTTCTAACTGTTATAGTTTTCGAGAAAATTCCCAAAAACCTGTTTTTGGGGTGGTTTTTAATTTTTTTACCACCCTTCCTACAACATTTTGCAATTTTTAACTATTGATTCTTAATCTACGCCTAAAAATACATATTTGACCAAAAAGTTAGCCTTTCCAAATTTCATGGCTATTTAAAATCTCCATTTATCGGACTATAAGCAAACCGACAATTTTATAGTTCTGATAAACCATCCGGACCGTTCCGTCTGAACGGGCTGTTGCACTGAATACACTCGCGCTCCCAAGTGTCACGTTGAACTGACACGTTTCCATAACTCTAGATAAATTTTAGTTTATATTTAATTATACAGCGTGTAAAACTTAACTAAAGAACTTTTTACTTTTAAAAAATCTTGTATATATGTGCGTAATCCGTGTTGACAGATACACCTGCGACGTATAAGATCTATTGTGTCTCACTTTTCTTGCTATAATTTTTAGGCTTCCTCATACTAATGACACCTTTTCTAGTCCTATCTTTCTTAGAAAGTTTATTATATCGTTTAGTTTCAAGTAAGGTTGATCTCTCGTTTCTATTTTGTATGATTCTGGGTATCTGACGCTACAATTACGCAATGCATTGCATTCTGAGAGTATTTGTATTGAGGTTTCGTCCTCTGCCTCATAGGTTGTGCACTTTCCTTTATCTACCAATCCTAGTTTGTTCATTTGCCCGGTAAATATTTGCGGTTTTATACTGAGATTTTGACAGTTGAAAGATCTCTTCTGGTTATAGTTTTCCAGGAGTGTCTTCGGTTTATGTAGTCCTTCTAGATCGTTCGAGAACTTGTTTTTTTTACTTTTTACTTCTTTTCTTAGTTTTTGACTACTGCTGATTTCACAAGAAGGTTTTGGTCCCAAATATTGAAACTCCATTTTTTGCCAACTTATCTGTTGTTCCGTTTCTATATGTTCTGGAACCCATAAGAGGGTCACAGTGTTATTTTGTGCTAATTCATTTACTTTGCCAAGGCATTTCCATACCATTTTTGAACTGATTGTGTGTGATGGCTTCTTGATTATTTTACTTGATTACAATCTTTTATTAAAATATGCTCTTTCCTTTGTACACTGCATGCTTTTAATAAAAATTAAAATTTTATCTGAAAATCCTACATTTAACAATTGTTAAATAATAGGTGCTCAATGCTTTGAATATAAATGTTTTAATTTTCCGTATCACATCTAACGATTTTATATGCTATACAATTTTATTAGAGATTCAGAAAGGGTTTTAAAGTTACGTCGTGTAGACGCTGAACAGGTTCTTATCATATTCGAAAACTTCTTAGTCTTCTTGAGTTTTCTTAGAATATTATGTAAACCAGCCGTTTTATCGTGAGAGTTTCAGGCCGACCGCGACAACTTCGATGTTTTTGATTGATGAATTGAACTTTTTTCAGTTTTATTCCGCTTAAAAAAAGTTATTTTCCGATAACCTATAGATAGTATAAAAGCAGATGTGCTTAGTTGAGATTTTCAAAATTTATTCCCAAATTTTAAACTTATAATCAAGTTACTACATTTCTTCACCAAAACTAAAAATTTTAATTTGACTTTGGTTGGTTTAAAATAAAATATTTTTTTAATATATTTTTGGTAGTAGGTATACTAATTATATGGATTAAATGGACTAAAATATGAAAATAAGAGGTCTTATAGGACTTTTTGAAATTAAACTTGTTTAGTTACATTTTACTAGTTTTATTTGTAAATATTATCTCGAATTTATGGAAAGTGACTTGAATTTATTTCAAAGCATTTTAAAAGTGTCACACCAGAGATACTCGCACCTAATTTAATATATTTAAGCAATTCTATACTGAACTACACAAGTGATCAACAACAAACACGCAACAGTCAACAACATCTGTGCAAAAAGTTAATCAACCAAGGATCAGAGGACATTCCGGAAATAACTCTAGAAGAGATCAGAAACTCGTTAGGAGAAATGAAAAATGTCAAAGCCCCGGGTGAAGACGGCATAGTGATAGAGGCTGTAAAACTCGGAGGAGACAAACTACTAAAATGGATCAAATATTTATTTAATCTATGCTTGGAAAAGGGAATAATCCCGTCACAGTGGAACAACGCCATAATGATACTTCTCCATAAAAAAGGCGATATCACCGAATTGGAGAACTATAGACCGATAAGCCTTCTTTGCCATTTGTACCTGTATAAGCTAGTTACCAAAATCATTGCCAAACGTCTGGAAGGTAAATTAGATTTTTATCAATCAAGAGAACAGGCCGGCTTTAGAAAAGGTTACGGGACAAATGACCATCTTCAAGCAACTAAAGTCCTGATAGAAAAGTCGGTGGAGAACAATAGACCCTTGGCCTTGGTATTTATCGATTTCCATAAAGCATTCGACACGATCGAACTAACATCAATAATAGCAGCACTGAAGCAGTGTGGAATAGATTAAAGATATACAAGGCTAATGGAATACATATACAATAATGCCACCACAACTGTAAAACTTCACGAATCAACAGACAAAATTAAAGTGGGCAGAGGAGTTCGGCAAGGGGACACCATTTCGCCTAAACTATTCACGGCTGTGCTCGAATACGCAATGAAATCACTACTTTGGGAGAGTAGAGGCATCAATATTGATGGTGAAAGACTAACGCACCTTAGATTCGCAGACGATATCGTTTTCGTCAAAGATAACATCGAAAATGCAAAACAGATGTTTGAAGAAATAGTACAGGCCTCATCAAAGGTCGGTCTCCAAATAAATGCAAGTAAAACCCAAATAATGACTAATCTAGTGCTTGCACAGAACATCAAAATAGGCGACTCCGAGATAAAAGAGACGCATATGTACAAATACCTAGGACACGAAATACAAATTGGAAAGAACAATCAAACGCACGAGTTACAGCGTAGAATAGGTTTGGGTTGAGCGGCTTTTGGCAAATTGCGAGAGGTATTTAAGAGTGAAATACCCATATGTCTGACGAGAAAAGTGTACGAACAATGCGTGTTACCGGTAATAACTTATGGAGCAGAAACTCTGACATTAACAACAAAGTCAGCAGAGAAGCTGAGAGTATGTCAAAGAGCTATGGAAAGAGCTATGCTTGGAATTACTAAAAGAGATAGACTACCCAATAACACTATCAGACAAAGAACCAAAATCAAAGACGTAGTTGACCACATAATTAGAATGAAATGGAGATGGGCAGGCCATATGGCGAGAACATCAAAGGACAGGTGGACTAAAAGAATATTGGAATTGCGACCACGAGAAGACAAGCGTAGCAGAGGCAGACCACCAACACGCTGGAGCGATGATGTGAGGAGAATCGCTGGAAATTGGATGTTGACGGCCCAGAACCGAGAGACATGGAAGAACTTAGAGGAGGTCTATGTTCAGCAGTGGACAGTGACGGCTACAAGATGATGCTGAAGCAATTCTTATAAATATATATTTAATCAAAAGTAAATCATGGGTGGCAGTCAAATGTTGTAGGATTTAGAAAATCTCTTTGACTTTGTTGTCAACTTTTGAAATTTATTTTTTTTAAGACATATGTTTACAAAAAAGAAAATAAAACGTTAATTATTCAATTTTATTAAATTTGTTTAAACTTAATAATAGTGAGGATATGTTGAAGAAACATTAAATTATTAATTTACTTAAGAATAGATCTTAAACGATTACATTGCAGGGGATACAATTTTATAACTGGTTACCAGTAAGTATCATTGCTTTCCATAAAACTGGTTCTATAATACAAGTTTTTTTTACAATGTTTGTTTTACTTTTTATTTATTTTAAAGTATATTATAATTTAGATATATTTGACTTGAGTAAATACTTAATAAACCGTTAATTTTATTTGATTGTTTTTCTTTTTTATTATATGACATACTTTGCTAATTATATGTAGGTAGGTACTTAATTTTGTTTTTGATACGACAAGATTAAACAATAAATTTTACAATTATGTAAATCTAATTTTCTGTTAATGCAATCTCCACTTCTTTGCATATATAGCTACCGCATATAGATTTTGTATGGCAATTTAAGGTTTGATAATGGGAGGTAAGTGAGTTAATACAAAACTTTTTATAAATGTCTCCTGTTCAAACATTTTAAAAATTAATTTCCTTTTACATAAAAAAAATCGTTGTTACTCATCTAAAAGTGTATGGCAAATTATACGAAAATATACATAATAATAAAAACTATACGGATTTTAAATGTCAGACTGTAACAACTGATCAAAAGTGTGGTTTATAGGGATAGAAATGCAATAACAAAAAATTCATTGTTTATTTTTTGTCTTACAATAGAAACAATAAACATTTTTGTTGTGAAATTTATAGAAAAAAGTTGCACGACGTTTTTAATTATTGGAGTCAAGTTTCTTTGTAAATAATATATAAGAAACCTAAATAAATTACAGGTATTTTAATTTACAAAAATATGTAAACACTGAAAACCGGTCTAAAAGTGTAGTATATGACTCTCGTATGTGCACTGACTTGTATGTATTTATAAATCAAATCATTTAATAACTATGTAGCGTTTTTAAAAAACCTGTTGATAACTTTTTTATAATTCCTTTTTAAATCAAAAGCCGACCCTGTCTCCGTAAAGTCTGGCCTTGCTCGAGAAATAACGAAAGTCCTGGTCTACAAGATAAAAAACGCAGAGGATACTTTTAAATCTAACGAACTTTTCAAAGCGAAGTTATCGATTTTTTTTCTGACCAATCAGTGATTGCGTAAAAAATCAGGTAAACTTCGCAGGGGTATCTTACGCGCCTTTGGTTCTAATGGAATTCATTCTATAGGGAGATGGCTAAGTAGAAGCATCTCGAGTACTTTTTAACTCTAATTTTTCCGTTTTTTTTTATCTGAAATAAAAAAGTAATTGTGTTCCGAGTGCCCATTAAAAGGTTGATGATTTCTCTGATATGGTTTGGTAAATACCACCTGTAAGTACCTGTGGCTGAGACTAAAGAAGGGTCAAATTCCTACCGCATTTCCGAGATTAAGCTGATCGCTAATCTTTGATTTTTCTGAGACGCTATGAAGCCAATTGTAAGTTTTTTTTATATCGTTATTATCTTCACTACCAGACAAAAGAGTACTATTTTTTTCTTTGGAGATTGAATCTTATTGTATTCAATTTTAATATTATCTACGTATCGTCACCGTTAAGCAGTAGACACAGTGAGTGATTCATTATTTTTTTGAAAAAGTTGTATTTTTACCTGTATTTTTTGTATGCTTTTCTAGTTTTAACAGAAAATGTTAGTACTCTTTTAACTCGAGTTAATAAGAAAGCTAAAGGTGAATTTTATTAATTTTTAGTCTAGATCTCTATTGTTTCACTTTTTGCTTCATAAAGTACATCGAAACTAATATACCTAGATATTATTTTAAGAGTAACCAAAGACCAAATTGTGAATTGGTCCCTAAAATGATTGAAATTATGTATTTAGTGTTTTAATACGAATATGTAGGTACCAGTATGTTTTATTTGTCTAGTTTATTATTCATAAAAATAATAAATATTGTTTATTGTTTAAATAGATATTTTTCTTTTCCTCTCTGGTGTATGTTATTCTGATCCAGATTATCTATAACTTGAGTAAGCTTATTAAAGTCATTGAATATTGGATTATTTAAACATTAACATATTTTACAAATTTAACTTCTAACCATAAGGATAAGTAAAGAGAAGTGTAAGTATAATTTTTTACTTTTTAATTAAAAGTGTGTAATTTAAATTCTAGCAAGAACATCCTATCTATTTTATATATCTCTCTTATTCTACCTGGGTTTTTTATATTTCTTTAGGACAAAAAACATAAGTGGCGCCCATTTTCCTTTCTCTTTCATTTCTTTCTTTTCCTCTCTTTTGTCCCTTTTACTTTTATTATCCTATTAAATATTTTTTTTTAACTTTTCTATAATTTTTCATAGAGCTCGTTCGAATCCACGCTCGCTCTCCACCAACCAACTGAGTGCCGTTTGCACTAGTTAACCTTTTTAATCGAGCATTTACCACCTTCCGATAAAAAGAGGTTACACCTAAAACTTTCGATAAACAGTAAAAAAATTCGAAAAGAGGTTGACCTTAAAGGCCATCCTTGCAACTTCCCGCTAGTTTTAACCGCAAAGCTATAGTAACGTGACGTATATTGACGTTTTTGACTTTTTTTGAAATGTTTAAAAAGCCATAACTTTTTAACGCCTTATTCGATTTTGATGTTCAAGATGGCATTTGACGTAGTTTTTTGAGACCTGAAAACGTTACCGGGAGTGCAAAATCGGTTAGTAAAAAAATCTTTAAGTTATTGAAAAAAAAACACTTTTTTTAAAATTTTTCGACAACGATATCTCACGAACGAATTAACCGATTTTATTTGCAAAACGGCTTTGGACGTGGCTTTTTAAGCTTAAGAGCTGATTAGGTTATGAAATTGATCGATGCAATAGTCAAAAAGATATGCCCAAAAAACATCATTTTTACTAATTGTTTCTTTCGATTATTTTGAAATTTCTCGAAATCTACCTGCTCGAATAGGTTTAAACTTACAGGGAATCTAAGTTAGACGGAACTCTTTGAAATGCTTTTTATTTCATTCCGATCGGTCAAGCCGTTCAAAAGTTATAAGAGGTTTACATACATCCACACACACACACACACACACACACACACACACACACACACACACACACACACACACACACACACACACACACACACACACACACACACACACACACACACACACACCCACACGTACATACAGACATACAGACACCCTCGTAAAAATAGTCAGAGGATGTTCCTAAGACCTCAAAACGTTGAGATCCGATGAAAACTCGATTTTCGAAAAACGGGATGAAACCAATAACTTCCCGATTTAAAAAAAAATTTTTTTTTTAGCGGGAAGTTAAAAATGTACCCTTATTTTGAGCCTAGCATTTAAAATAACTGACGCATTAATCTAAAAGTTTTTTAATTGTATAGTTGCTTTTTTACAGAAATATAAGAAAAAAATTCGAAAAGAGGTTGACCTTAAAGGCCATCCTTGCAACTTCCCGCTAGTTTTAACCGCAAAGCTATAGTAACGTGACGTATTTTGACGTTTTTGACTTTTTTTGAAATGTTTAAAAAGCCATAACTTTTTAACGCGTTATTCCATTTTGATGTTCAAGATTGCATTCGACGCAGTTTTTTGAGATCTAAAAATGTTACTGGAAGTGCAAAATCGATTAGTAGAAAAACCTGTAAGTTATTAAAAAAAAACACTTTTTTTTAATTTTTCGACAACGATATCTCACGAAGGAATCAACCGATTTTAATTTGCAAAACGGCAATCGACGTGATTTTTTAAGCTTGAGAGCTGATTAGGTTATGGATTTGATCGATGAAATAGCCAAAAAGATATACCCAAAAAACATCATTTTTACCAATTGTTTTTTTCGGTTATTTTAAAATTTCTCAAAATCTACCGGTTCGAATCGGCTCAAACTTACAGGGAGTCTAAGTTAGATGACACTCTTTGGAACGCTTTTTATTTCATTCCGATCGGTCAAGCCGTTCAAAAGTTATAAGAGGTTTACATACATCCACACACACACACACATCCACACGTACATACAGACATACAGACACCCTCGTAAAAATAGTCAGGGGAGGTTCCAAATACCTCAAAACGTAGAGATCCGATGAAAACTCGATTTTCGAAAAACGGGGTAAAACCAATAACTTCCCGATTTTAAAAAAAATTTAAATTTTTTTTTGGCGGGAAGTTAAAAATATGCTCTACGACCCAAAGCACCCGAATTCGCTCTTTTTTTTTTCAAAACATTAAGGAATTTAAAAATCACCTTCTCAAAGCTTGAAAGTGCAATGATTGCTACAAAAAAATTCCAAACTACTTCAATAAAAAAGATACCTCAAATAAAAAAAAAACTCAATTTTGGTGGATTAGAACCGGACATATTAGGACTCTTATTAATTTAAAGGAATAAATTCATTTTTTTCAGTATTTTTTTGAAGCAATACCGACCTGAACTTTTTATCTTTGAAATAACGCTTTATAAAGAGAGCCCTGGAGAATTTTAGAAAACAAAGAGCTAATTGGGTTTTCAGTGTCAGAGTACATTTTTGTGTAAAAATGTAAACATTTCTAATAAAAAACAACTTTTTTTATGTTAATACGTTAAGTTTGTTTAAATGTATATACTATAAAAATCAGGGTAGTTTTGCACTTTTTTTCTTTATTTATTCTACACTTTTGAATTATTAAATGATTTAGTTTAAGTCTTCTTCTTTAATTTGGTATATTCAGAATTCATGTAGACTTAATAGTTTACGCATAATAACATTACAAATAAATGGCATCTAGGACCAACAATTTCTATTTTAATATAAGTATTAGGTAAGTAAAAAATTGTAACCTTTTTTAATCACATATTGCAGTATTGTACATATATTAACGGGTAAGTAGACTCTTTTGTGTATTTAAAAAAAAAGTGAGAGGTGTCAAGGAACACCCGGATGGAACGAAGTTCCTTTCGATTAATTAGTGAAGGAATTGTAATTTATAAACGCAACAGAGTGTAAGCATTTATTATTGTCTATATTAAATCTCTTCTTACCTAAATCCATCAGCAATGTCCAGAACTTGTGCAGAACAGAAATACTGTCAGGATTCATTATTGTTATTATTTCGTATTATTTTAATATTTATTATCTACAAAAAACCTGTATAAACTTAACAAAGTCACGACACTACACTGTTCAGAGCAAAATAGAAAATAGTAAATTCATTATCACCTGAATATTTTTAACAGTTTGTTTCTTTTAACAAAAGTGTCCATTCATACAATACCAGAGCTTTAGATGACATACATGTGCCTAGAATTACTTTTTATTTAAATTTAAAACAGGAATTAACAATTAATACAAAATTTTAAAATATTTGACAGTAACTGACAGTTAAGGTAATTTGACATACCTAACTAGTCAAGTTACGAACTATTTTTAAAATGTTTATGAATTCATTAATTTATAAAAACAGGATGAAATAAAATATAATACTATTATAGGTACTTATTTTTTTACAGTATTTTCTTTTAATTTAAATTAGTGTCTTTTTAATTGTATTTGTATTAGTATTTATTTATGTATATTAGGGTTTCCTATTTAAATAAAGATAGGTATATCTATATACGAGAGAGAGAGAGAGAGACAGACAGACAAACATGCGTATGTCGTGTCGTGTCGTGACAACTTTTGGTCTGAATTTTTTTCGGCTAGCCTCAGTCCACGACTCAGTCGTACCTAACACGCGAAAAGGAACTCCGTTCCAAAAAGTAATTATAATCTTTTAAAAAACCAACAGTTTAAGCTATATTGGCAATTATGGATCAACAATTTAATAAAAATGACTTTATAGATGCCAAATTTAAAGGATTTTATTTGTATTTTTAGTACTTCATATAATTTGAAGGTTCCTATCCTATCTCACTTACGAAAAATCTACGCGTTTGTCCGACACAGATAGACAACTCGAAATAATATCTGGCATTTTACTATACTATACTATACTTTTTTGTCCATTTGTTAATAGGTCTATCTACCATACAACTGTTTATATAAGCACAGTACAAGCATAGCTTGTGTCGGTAAATCTCAATAAAGGTTTTGTATTTTTATTATTTCCTTCATCAAAGTTACCAGTCTTGATCTTCTGTTCACCAGTCTTATTTTTATTTAGTTTATTTTCAACTTTTCTTTTCAGTTCATTTTTATATTGAGGATTGTAGATTTATAGATTTTTTATTGTTTATTTTGAGTTATAATTATTTGTAGAATTGCAATATTGTGTCAAATACTGTTCAGAAACAAGGGTGTTACCCATTCGATATTATTTTGCTTTCTCCGCAATAATGAACATAGCAGAACAAGACTGATTAGGAGTTATGGCTGTTTTACTCTAGTTCACAAGTGCTTTTTTGCTCAACTTTTTTCAGCAGTCTCCAAAAATTATAAACGACGTGTCATTCGATTCGGAATCGCATCTAGATGATTATTGAAAAAAATGATGTTCCGCATGCAAAAACTGCAAAAGTTATTAACAATTAACTAAAACAAAAAGAAGGGTTTTTGATTTTTTGCAAATATCTTAAAAACTAATAAAGATTTATTAAATTAAAAAAAAGATTCAAAAAGAGGAGGAAATTTCCTACAAAAAAGCTCAAACTCTCGGAACTGTAGTACTAATATTTATAATTTTCCCAGATGGTTGAAGATACGGCCGAAAACGGGTGCTCTGGCTTGCGTAAGCCACGACTGCTTTGGACACTTTTTTAATAAAAATTATTTTAACATATTAAATAACAAATCTAGGATATGAAAAAAATCATGTGCTTACTGGAAAGATAAATAAACAATAATCCGCCTGATTTTTTTTTTATCACAATTTATAAATTATTTATGCAATTGTTAATTAAAATGTTTTTCTGCTTGAACATAAACATTGCAAGTGTGATAATGGTTGAACTATAAATTTGAGATTTTTTTCCCCTCTTGGAGCAATTCTTAAAAGGCTTTAGAATAGATCCCTGTTGGTGAAATTTAAAAATATGTATTTTTCAGTTTTTTATTAATAATTATCGTTGTTGCAAAATTAAAAACTTAAATTAATCATTGAAAAAAAGTTTTTTTTTTAATATTATTAATGATCCGTTTTTATGTTATTAGAAGCTGCATAAAAATATTTTTTTAAATTTTTATCAGATATTGTTTAAAAAATTGTTATAAACAAATGCGTTGTTTATTAGATAATTGAAATTTTTTTTACGGAATTTCAATCTTTGATACAAATGATTTTTAAAAGAAAAAATATTTCTTAAAAAACTTTTTTTTATTGCTTAAAAAAGCATTTATTAATTACCAATAAATTTCTTCCACTTCTAATTATTAATATTAAGGAAAAAAGAAACAATTTTTTTTAAATTTTTATTTGTTTTTCTTTTCGATATAAAAAAATTCGTTTTGTTTAATTTTTCATTGTTTATTTAATAAACAATTTGTTATAAACAAATAAATTTTTACCTTATTTTTTTTCTTATTCTTCGTACTGTCACAAAAACAAACATGAGTTTGTTTGTTTTTTATTTTTTTTAAATTTTGTTTTTAATGAACTATTTCAGTCTCAAGTCTACTTCCAAGTTTTGCGTTTCATTCAATAAATATAATATTGTGAATTTTGCTATTGACGTGAATTATTCGTAAAATGAATCTGAAAGTGAGTTGTTTTATTTGTGAAAATCCATTGCAAATTTTGCCTAATGAAGAATAAATAAGTTTTCAGAATTTTTATCGTATCTCCAATAGTTTATAAATTATAATAATTGTAAGGATGAAAAACCAAATAAGAATGACGAAATTACTGAGACCGTATATTAAAAATTAAAAAATAGTAAAAAAAGCTGTCATGTCTCTTTTTGTGACAGTAAGTAGAATTAGAAAAAAAGTAAGGTAAAAATTTATTTGTTTATAACAAATTGTTTATTAAATAAACAATGAAAAATTAAATAAAACGAATTTTTCATATCGAAAAGAAAAACAAATATTGATTTTAAGAAAATTGTTTCTTTCTTCCTTAATATTAATAATTAGAAGTGGAAGAAATTAATTGGTAATTAATAAATTCTTTTTTAAGCAATAAAAAAAAGTTTTTTAAAAAATATTTTTTCTTTTAAAAATCATTTGTATCAAAGATTGAAATTCCATAAAAAAAATTTCAATTATCTAATAAACAACGCATTTGTTTATAACAATTCTTTAAACAATAACTGATAAAAAATTTAAAAAATAATTTTATGCAGCTTCTAATAACATAAAAACGGATCATTAATAATATTTAAAAAAAAAAAATTTTTTCAATGATTAATTTAAGTTTTTAATTTTGCAACAACGATAATTATATTAATAAAAAACTGAAAAATACATATTTTTAAATTTCACCAACGGGGATCTATTCTAAAGCCTTTTAAGAATTGCTCCAAAAGAGAAAAAAAACTCAAATTTATAGTTCAACAATTATCACACTTGCAATGTTTATGTTCAAGCAGAAAAACATTTTAATTAACAATTGCATAAATAATTTATAAATTGTGATAAAAAAAAAATTCGTGCGGATTATTGTTTATTTATCTATCCAGTAAGCACCTGATTTTTTTCATATCCTTGATTTGATATTTAATATGTTAAAATAATTTTTATTAAAAAAGTGTCCAAAGCAGTCGTGGCTTACGCAAGCCAGAGCACCAGTTTTCGGCCGTATTTTCAACCATCCTGGAAAATTATAAATATTAGTACTACAGTTCCGAGAGTTTGAGCTTTTTTGTAGGAAATTTCCTCCTCTTTTTGAATCTTTTTTTTAATTTAATAAATCTTTATTAGTTTTTAAGATATTTGCAAAAAATCAAACGCTCTTCTTTTTGTTTTAGGTAATTGTTAATAACTTTTGCAGTTTTTGCATGCGGAACATCATTTTTTTCCAAAATCATCTAGATGCGATTCCGAATCGAATGACACCTCGTTCATAATTTTCGGAGACTGCTGAAAAAAGTTGAGCAAAAAAGCACTTGTGAACTAGACTATTTTAGATGTTTTTCGTTATAACGACGACAAGTATAAAAATTGTCTTTTAATAAGATCTTAGAAATACAACATTATAGTTTTTAATTGCAGTACAGTGTCCTAGAACTGGAGTAAAGACTAAGAAAGTAACATTTTTTTAATCCCGTGTTTGCGCTTCTACTTTTAATGCAGGATAGGTAGTAGAATTATAATGTAACGACCGTATTGTTATTAGTATTGTCACGCTTACCTCCAGGTAAGTCGAGTGTAAGAGTCGGGTGTAAGGGGGTAGCCCAGAAAAAACAGTGGAATAACCAAATAACAAATATATTGACTTTCAACTATAAGGGGGTCGAAGAGTCAGAAGGACTCTTCACAAACAATACGAACTAAAATTACTACACTTATCGGTTAGTGGGTTAAGAGTGTATGGAAGGGCAGTTAGTATGGCTAGGATAAGGATATAGGACTGGTAGGAGCGAATCTACAAATAAACTTATGGGGAATATATAAAACAATAGTACAATACAATAGAGTAATAAAGAGTTAATAAAACAAGGGCTTACCTTATTACCACTCGGGCACACATCACACTTTCGTACCGAAAAATTCTTAATATTCTTTAAAATCAATTATACGCGAAGCGGCTTTTCTCGAGCCTCTACTAGTCTCGCTTTCTATTCGACCCGTCGCGTCGGATCCCCAGTCCTCGTTCGTTGCCTATTTATTGCTAGTTTTTTGTTTATACAAAGGACGTGGACTGAAGTATTAAATATTTAAAAACCCCACGGTGTATACCGTGTGTTCGAAAAAATTAACTTGAATATATTAAGTGTGTGACAGTATTAAAAAACGTTGATTTTGTTTGTCTGCCTCTTAACAATATTAACATCTTTGCCACTTTCTTAGTATTATATTATAAACAATTTTAAATCGTGGATTCAGTTTCGCAGCATCCGGTTAAAAAACACTGTTCTATATTACCACCGTATACAAATAATCAATTTATTTATAATAATATATATTTTTAATAATAAATAAGAATGTGACACAAACTATTGTTTACATGTGGTACCTAAAGTATGTGAAGAGGTAAGCTTTTAGGTCTAGTAACAAAGGAGACTTAATTTTGTACCGCATTCATAAACTATCAATTATCTTTTTTAATTTATTACCATAAATAAAGTTTAGCCTTTCGTGTCATAATATGTTTACAGAGTGGATTCGCAATAATACGAGTTTAAGGTTTTAAAGATGTAACAAGTACCAAATCCAGCTAAGATATTGACATACATAATATATATTTTTTTAAAACCGGCCAGAAATTAATACTTTCCGGTTTATTTTTAGGTCAGAAAATTTCATTTTGTCGGACAAGGCCAGAAAATAAAAATAAGTCTGGTAAAAGCTTTTACCGGACGCATTTACAATAAAATAGTTAGTCTAAGATAGCGGTCAATTCTATGGTAACCCAGTTTTGTATAGGTATATTTAAAACTATAAAATAACTTGACATATTTTGACGTTTAGTTGAAAACGTGAAATTTATTATAAAAAGGATATTTAAAATGATGCATTTGATTGTCAATTAATGGAAGATGAAATTATACCAGATGAAATTGTTAAGGCAGCAACCCAAGCAAGGTTTGTTAAAAAAATGTTAAAATTAGTTATTGACTTAATTTGACGTTTAGTTGAAAACGTGAAATTTATTATAAAATGGATATTTAAAATGATGCATTTGATTGTGAATTAATGGAAGATGAAATTATACCAGATGAAATTGTTAAGGCGGCCACCCAAGCAAGGTTTGTTAAAAAAATTTTAAAATTAGTTAATAAAGAGTTCTTGTTATAAAAATGTAAACATAATAATATGAAGTTTATGGTACAACAATGCCCGTTTTAAAAAAAATATTGTCCGTAATACGTCCCAAAAGTGCTTTTACTGGACTCGCAGGCTTGCAGGGCAAGTTTAGTTTAATAAATATGTGATTTTAAGTTCATTTCAAAGGTAACAGGATTTTGAATTTAAATAATTGTTTAAATCTGTATTAGAAATCAAGTATTCTGATTTATAATTTATTTAAAAAAATTATCAAGTAGGTAAAAGACACTAGATAGATAGGTAGTCGAAGTTTGTTGAATTTGGCAATTGTTCAGTTGTTGATTTTGTTCTCGCTCTCTTGTTTTTTGGTTATTGAAGAGAAAAGACGTAGTAAATTTTGTTCTGTTTTAAAAATTGAGTTTTTATTAAAAAATATAGAAATAATCGAGTATACTTGATATAAAAGTATAGCGAATATAAAGAAGAAGTAATTGAGCATATATGGTAAGCAGAAAATCTGATATATATAAAAAATATCAGAGTGGAGCTGTAGATTGTATGAGACACTTTATAAGTAAATTTAGAAGAGAATTGTAGCAGATAATACGTTAAAGTAATAGAATTCACTTACCTTTAGAGCAGTATATAGAGTTAGCGGATTATCCAGAGATTTTTGATGAAATTTTTAATGGTTATGGAGATAATCATATTTAAATCCAGGCTTAAAGTCATCTAAATGTTTAAGAAGTTCTACGAGAAACTGGTATAAGTTCTTTCTTTATTAATAATAAAAAAAACTTTTGTGTTTTATTATAAATATTGTACGAACATTTTCTCTATTTCACTAATCACTATTTCCTTAGTATATAAGTTTATTTCTGTTGTTTCAACTTGTAATAATTATCAGATTTTTCATTTTCATTTTGTTTAATAAGCCAAGTTTTTAAACATTCGTTTCATTTTCAATCGCTTGTTAAAATAAGTAAGGTTATAAATTTTCTTCTCTTTCTAAATTCTCAACGAAATCATGTCAATTGGTATATAAGAGTAGTACATTTTTATATTTATCCAATAGTATATAATTTATTTAAACTTGCTATGAATTCTGCCCGTAAGAAAAGAGTCAGTGTCGGGTAAATAAATAAATTAATATAATCTAAATTCATAAAATTGAAATCATAAAAACTAATTTGCCTATATATAAATTTTAAATAAAATTCAACGTTCAAAATTTATAAACTACAAGGCAAATTTTATTTATAGCATAATAACTTATATATTATAATTCGTAGCAAGTTATATATATATATATATATATATATATATATATATATATATATATATAAAAAAGGAGGATAACGGGCAATGTACGCAACAAGGATCATAGGTTACAAGTAGGAATGGTAACCGCAGACATGCATGTTTCTGGCTCATTAGCCGTCATCAGTGCGGCATAACCAAGAAGAGTATTGCACTTGGCTAGCAAAAGTGTTGGGTACTTGGGAGCAAAGGATGTTGGGGAAACATGTGTCAAGAAACAAAGAAAACACAAAAACAACGAACGCTCACACAGGAGTCCTATCGCCATTTTGTGCTTTCGGCCAGCTGTGCCAATGGGTTTTCGGCTAGCAACCAGCGTCGCCACGTTGGCGAAACGGACTCATTGTGTTTGAGTCGTTCTAGCCCAGGACATGAAACAAACAAAGTGCCAAGAAAACGCGCATCAATATAAAAAAAAGGAGGATAACGGGCAATGTACGCAACAAGGATCATAGGTTACAAGTAGGAATGGTAACCGCAGACATGCATGTTTCTGGCTCATTAGCCGTCATCAGTGCGGCATAACCAAGAAGAGTATTGCACTTGGCTAGCAAAAGTGTTGGGTACTTGGGAGCAAAGGATGTTGGGGAAACATGTGTCAAGAAACAAAGAAAACACAAAAACAACGAACGCTCACACAGGAGTCCTATCGCCATTTTGTGCTTTCGGCCAGCTGTGCCAATGGGTTTTCGGCTAGCAACCAGCGTCGCCACGTTGGCGAAACGGACTCATTGTGTTTGAGTCGTTCTAGCCCAGGACATGAAACAAACAAAGTGCCAAGAAAACGCGCATCAATATAAAAAAAAAGGAGGATAACGGGCAATGTACGCAACAAGGATCATAGGTTACAAGTAGGAATGGTAACCGCAGACATGCATGTTTCTGGCTCATTAGCCGTCATCAGTGCGGCATAACCAAGAAGAGTATTGCACTTGGCTAGCAAAAGTGTTGGGTACTTGGGAGCAAAGGATGTTGGGGAAACATGTGTCAAGAAACAAAGAAAACACAAAAACAACGAACGCTCACACAGGAGTCCTATCGCCATTTTGTGCTTTCGGCCAGGTGTGCCAATGGGTTTTCGGCTAGCAACCAGCGTCGCCACGTTGGCGAAACGGACTCATTGTGTTTGAGTCGTTCTAGCCCAGGACATGAAACAAACAAAGTGCCAAGAAAACGCGCATCAATATAAAAAAAAGGAGGATAACGGGCAATGTACGCAACAAGGATCATAGGTTACAAGTAGGAATGGTAACCGCAGACATGCATGTTTCTGGCTCATTAGCCGTCATCAGTGCGGCATAACCAAGAAGAGTATTGCACTTGGCTAGCAAAAGTGTTGGGTACTTGGGAGCAAAGGATGTTGGGGAAACATGTGTCAAGAAACAAAGAAAACACAAAAACAACGAACGCTCACACAGGAGTCCTATCGCCATTTTGTGCTTTCGGCCAGCTGTGCCAATGGGTTTTCGGCTAGCAACCAGCGTCGCCACGTTGGCGCAACGGACTCATTGTGTTTGAGTCGTTCTAGCCCAGGACATGAAACAAACAAAGTGCCAAGAAAACGCGCATCAATATAAAAAAAAAGGAGGATAACGGGCAATGTACGCAACAAGGATCATAGGTTACAAGTAGGAATGGTAACCGCAGACATGCATGTTTCTGGCTCATTAGCCGTCATCAGTGCGGCATAACCAAGAAGAGTATTGCACTTGGCTAGCAAAAGTGTTGGGTACTTGGGAGCAAAGGATGTTGGGGAAACATGTGTCAAGAAACAAAGAAAACACAAAAACAACGAACGCTCACACAGGAGTCCTATCGCCATTTTGTGCTTTCGGCCAGGTGTGCCAATGGGTTTTCGGCTAGCAACCAGCGTCGCCACGTTGGCGAAACGGACTCATTGTGTTTGAGTCGTTCTAGCCCAGGACATGAAACAAACAAAGTGCCAAGAAAACGCGCATCAATATAAAAAAAAGGAGGATAACGGGCAATGTACGCAACAAGGATCATAGGTTACAAGTAGGAATGGTAACCGCAGACATGCATGTTTCTGGCTCATTAGCCGTCATCAGTGCGGCATAACCAAGAAGAGTATTGCACTTGGCTAGCAAAAGTGTTGGGTACTTGGGAGCAAAGGATGTTGGGGAAACATGTGTCAAGAAACAAAGAAAACACAAAAACAACGAACGCTCACACAGGAGTCCTATCGCCATTTTGTGCTTTCGGCCAGCTGTGCCAATGGGTTTTCGGCTAGCAACCAGCGTCGCCACGTTGGCGAAACGGACTCATTGTGTTTGAGTCGTTCTAGCCCAGGACATGAAACAAACAAAGTGCCAAGAAAACGCGCATCAATATAAAAAAAAGGAGGATAACGGGCAATGTACGCAACAAGGATCATAGGTTACAAGTAGGAATGGTAACCGCAGACATGCATGTTTCTGGCTCATTAGCCGTCATCAGTGCGGCATAACCAAGAAGAGTATTGCACTTGGCTAGCAAAAGTGTTGGGTACTTGGGAGCAAAGGATGTTGGGGAAACATGTGTCAAGAAACAAAGAAAACACAAAAACAACGAACGCTCACACAGGAGTCCTATCGCCATTTTGTGCTTTCGGCCAGCTGTGCCAATGGGTTTTCGGCTAGCAACCAGCGTCGCCACGTTGGCGAAACGGACTCATTGTGTTTGAGTCGTTCTAGCCCAGGACATATATTTTATATTGATGCGCGTTTTCTTGGCACTTTGTTTGTTTCATGTCCTGGGCTAGAACGACTCAAACACAATGAGTCCGTTTCGCCAACGTGGCGACGCTGGTTGCTAGCCGAAAACCCATTGGCACAGCTGGCCGAAAGCACAAAATGGCGATAGGACTCCTGTGTGAGCGTTCGTTGTTTTTGTGTTTTCTTTGTTTCTTGACACATGTTTCCCCAACATCCTTTGCTCCCAAGTACCCAACACTTTTGCTAGCCAAGTGCAATACTCTTCTTGGTTATGCCGCACTGATGACGGCTAATGAGCCAGAAACATGCATGTCTGCGGTTACCATTCCTACTTGTAACCTATGATCCTTGTTGCGTACATTGCCCGTTCTCCTCCTTTTTTTTATATTGATGCGCGTTTTCTTGGCACTTTGTTTGTTTCATGTCCTGGGCTAGAACGACTTAAACACAATGAGTCCGTTTCGCCAACGTGGCGACGCTGGTTGCTAGCCGAAAACCCATTGGCACAGCTGGCCGAAAGCACAAAATGGCGATAGGACTCCTGTGTGAGCGTTCGTTGTTTTTGTGTTTTCTTTGTTTCTTGACACATGTTTCCCCAACATCCTTTGCTCCCAAGTACCCAACACTTTTGCTAGCCAAGTGCAATACTCTTCTTGGTTATGCCGCACTGATGACGGCTAATGAGCCAGAAACATGCATGTCTGCGGTTACCATTCCTACTTGTAACCTATGATCCTTGTTGCGTACATTGCCCGTTATCCTCCTTTTTTTTATATTGATGCGCGTTTTCTTGGCACTTTGTTTGTTTCATGTCCTGGGCTAGAACGACTCAAACACAATGAGTCCGTTTCGCCAACGTGGCGACGCTGGTTGCTAGCCGAAAACCCATTGGCACAGCTGGCCGAAAGCACAAAATGGCGATAGGACTCCTGTGTGAGCGTTCGTTGTTTTTGTGTTTTCTTTGTTTCTTGACACATGTTTCCCCAACATCCTTTGCTCCCAAGTACCCAACACTTTTGCTAGCCAAGTGCAATACTCTTCTTGGTTATGCCGCACTGATGACGGCTAATGAGCCAGAAACATGCATGTCTGCGGTTACCATTCCTACTTGTAACCTATGATCCTTGTTGCGTACATTGCCCGTTATCCTCCTTTTTTTTATATTGATGCGCGTTTTCTTGGCACTTTGTTTGTTTCATGTCCTGGGCTAGAACGACTCAAACACAATGAGTCCGTTTCGCCAACGTGGCGACGCTGGTTGCTAGCCGAAAACCCATTGGCACAGCTGGCCGAAAGCACAAAATGGCGATAGGACTCCTGTGTGAGCGTTCGTTGTTTTTGTGTTTTCTTTGTTTCTTGACACATGTTTCCCCAACATCCTTTGCTCCCAAGTACCCAACACTTTTGCTAGCCAAGTGCAATACTCTTCTTGGTTATGCCGCACTGATGACGGCTAATGAGCCAGAAACATGCATGTCTGCGGTTACCATTCCTACTTGTAACCTATGATCCTTGTTGCGTACATTGCCCGTTATCCTCCTTTTTTTTATATTGATGCGCGTTTTCTTGGCACTTTGTTTGTTTCATGTCCTGGGCTAGAACGACTCAAACACAATGAGTCCGTTTCGCCAACGTGGCGACGCTGGTTGCTAGCCGAAAACCCATTGGCACAGCTGGCTGAAAGCACAAAATGGCGATAGGACTCCTGTGTGAGCGTTCGTTGTTTTTGTGTTTTCTTTGTTTCTTGACACATGTTTCCCCAACATCCTTTGCTCCCAAGTACCCAACACTTTTGCTAGCCAAGTGCAATATCCTTCTTGGTTATGCCGCACTGATGACGGCTAATGAGCCAGAAACATGCATGTCTGCGGTTACCATTCCTACTTGTAACCTATGATCCTTGTTGCGTACATTGCCCGTTATCCTCCTTTTTTTTATATTGATGCGCGTTTTCTTGGCACTTTGTTTGTTTCATGTCCTGGGCTAGAACGACTCAAACACAATGAGTCCGTTTCGCCAACGTGGCGACGCTGGTTGCTAGCCGAAAACCCATTGGCACAGCTGGCCGAAAGCACAAAATGGCGATAGGACTCCTGTGTGAGCGTTCGTTGTTTTTGTGTTTTCTTTGTTTCTTGACACATGTTTCCCCAACATCCTTTGCTCCCAAGTACCCAACACTTTTGCTAGCCAAGTGCAATACTCTTCTTGGTTATGCCGCACTGATGACGGCTAATGAGCCAGAAACATGCATGTCTGCGGTTACCATTCCTACTTGTAACCTATGATCCTTGTTGCGTACATTGCCCGTTATCCTCCTTTTTTTTATATTGATGCGCGTTTTCTTGGCACTTTGTTTGTTTCATGTCCTGGGCTAGAACGACTCAAACACAATGAGTCCGTTTCGCCAACGTGGCGACGCTGGTTGCTAGCCGAAAACCCATTGGCACAGCTGGCCGAAAGCACAAAATGGCGATAGGACTCCTGTGTGAGCTTTCGTTGTTTTTGTGTTTTCTTTGTTTCTTTACACATGTTTCCCCAACATCCTTTGCTCCCAAGTACCCAACACTTTTGCTAGCCAAGTGCAATACCCTACTTGGTTATGCCGCACTGATGACGGCTAATGAGCCAGAAACATGCATGTCTGCGGTTACCATTCCTATTCGTGGCCTTATTGATCCTTTTTGCGTACATGCCCAATAATTTTCCCCTTTTGTTTATATTAATACGCATTTTCTTGGCACTTTGTTTATTTCATATCCTGGGCTTAGAACGACTCAAACACAATGAGTCCGTTTCGCCAACGTTGCGACGCTGGTTGCTAGCCGAAAACCCATTGGCACAGCTGGCCGAAAGCACAAAATGGCGATAGGACTCCTGTGTGAGCTTTCGTTGTTTTTGTGTTTTTATGTTTCTTTACACATGTTTCCCCAACATCCTTTGCTCCCAAGTACCCAACACTTTTGCTAGCCAAGTGCAATACCCTACTTGGTTATGCCGCACTGATGACGGCTAATGAGCCAGAAACATGCATGTCTGCGGTTACCATTCCTATTCGTGGCCTTATTGATCCTTTTTGCGTACATGCCCAATAATTTTCCCCTTTTGTTTATATTAATACGCATTTTCTTGGCACTTTGTTTATTTCATATCCTGGGCTTAGAACGACTCAAACACAATGAGTCCGTTTCGCCAACGTTGCGACGCTGGTTGCTAGCCGAAAACCCATTGGCACAGCTGGCCGAAAGCACAAAATGGCGATAGGACTCCTGTGTGAGCTTTCGTTGTTTTTGTGTTTTTATGTTTCTTTACACATGTTTCCCCAACATCCTTTGCTCCCAAGTACCCAACACTTTTGCTAGCCAAGTGCAATACCCTACTTGGTTATGCCGCACTGATGACGGCTAATGAGCCAGAAACATGCATGTCTGCGGTTACCATTCCTATTCGTGGCCTTATTGATCCTTTTTGCGTACATGCCCAATAATTTTCCCCTTTTGTTTATATTAATACGCATTTTCTTGGCACTTTGTTTATTTCATATCCTGGGCTTAGAACGACTCAAACACAATGAGTCCGTTTCGCCAACGTTGCGACGCTGGTTGCTAGCCGAAAACCCATTGGCACAGCTGGCCGAAAGCACAAAATGGCGATAGGACTCCTGTGTGAGCTTTCGTTGTTTTTGTGTTTTTATGTTTCTTTACACATGTTTCCCCAACATCCTTTGCTCCCAAGTACCCAACACTTTTGCTAGCCAAGTGCAATACCCTACTTGGTTATGCCGCACTGATGACGGCTAATGAGCCAGAAACATGCATGTCTGCGGTTACCATTCCTATTCGTGGCCTTATTGATCCTTTTTGCGTACATGCCCAATAATTTTCCCCTTTTGTTTATATTAATACGCATTTTCTTGGCACTTTGTTTATTTCATATCCTGGGCTTAGAACGACTCAAACACAATGAGTCCGTTTCGCCAACGTTGCGACGCTGGTTGCTAGCCGAAAACCCATTGGCACAGCTGGCCGAAAGCACAAAATGGCGATAGGACTCCTGTGTGAGCTTTCGTTGTTTTTGTGTTTTTATGTTTCTTTACACATGTTTCCCCAACATCCTTTGCTCCCAAGTACCCAACACTTTTGCTAGCCAAGTGCAATACCCTACTTGGTTATGCCGCACTGATGACGGCTAATGAGCCAGAAACATGCATGTCTGCGGTTACCATTCCTATTCGTGGCCTTATTGATCCTTTTTGCGTACATGCCCAATAATTTTCCCCTTTTGTTTATATTAATACGCATTTTCTTGGCACTTTGTTTATTTCATATCCTGGGCTTAGAACGACTCAAACACAATGAGTCCGTTTCGCCAACGTTGCGACGCTGGTTGCTAGCCGAAAACCCATTGGCACAGCTGGCCGAAAGCACAAAATGGCGATAGGACTCCTGTGTGAGCTTTCGTTGTTTTTGTGTTTTTATGTTTCTTTACACATGTTTCCCCAACATCCTTTGCTCCCAAGTACCCAACACTTTTGCTAGCCAAGTGCAATACCCTACTTGGTTATGCCGCACTGATGACGGCTAATGAGCCAGAAACATGCATGTCTGCGGTTACCATTCCTATTCGTGGCCTTATTGATCCTTTTTGCGTACATGCCCAATAATTTTCCCCTTTTGTTTATATTAATACGCATTTTCTTGGCACTTTGTTTATTTCATATCCTGGGCTTAGAACGACTCAAACACAATGAGTCCGTTTCGCCAACGTTGCGACGCTGGTTGCTAGCCGAAAACCCATTGGCACAGCTGGCCGAAAGCACAAAATGGCGATAGGACTCCTGTGTGAGCTTTCGTTGTTTTTGTGTTTTTATGTTTCTTTACACATGTTTCCCCAACATCCTTTGCTCCCAAGTACCCAACACTTTTGCTAGCCAAGTGCAATACCCTACTTGGTTATGCCGCACTGATGACGGCTAATGAGCCAGAAACATGCATGTCTGCGGTTACCATTCCTATTCGTGGCCTTATTGATCCTTTTTGCGTACATGCCCAATAATTTTCCCCTTTTGTTTATATTAATACGCATTTTCTTGGCACTTTGTTTATTTCATATCCTGGGCTTAGAACGACTCAAACACAATGAGTCCGTTTCGCCAACGTTGCGACGCTGGTTGCTAGCCGAAAACCCATTGGCACAGCTGGCCGAAAGCACAAAATGGCGATAGGACTCCTGTGTGAGCTTTCGTTGTTTTTGTGTTTTTATGTTTCTTTACACATGTTTCCCCAACATCCTTTGCTCCCAAGTACCCAACACTTTTGCTAGCCAAGTGCAATACCCTACTTGGTTATGCCGCACTGATGACGGCTAATGAGCCAGAAACATGCATGTCTGCGGTTACCATTCCTATTCGTGGCCTTATTGATCCTTTTTGCGTACATGCCCAATAATTTTCCCCTTTTGTTTATATTAATACGCATTTTCTTGGCACTTTGTTTATTTCATATCCTGGGCTTAGAACGACTCAAACACAATGAGTCCGTTTCGCCAACGTTGCGACGCTGGTTGCTAGCCGAAAACCCATTGGCACAGCTGGCCGAAAGCACAAAATGGCGATAGGACTCCTGTGTGAGCTTTCGTTGTTTTTGTGTTTTTATGTTTCTTTACACATGTTTCCCCAACATCCTTTGCTCCCAAGTACCCAACACTTTTGCTAGCCAAGTGCAATACCCTACTTGGTTATGCCGCACTGATGACGGCTAATGAGCCAGAAACATGCATGTCTGCGGTTACCATTCCTATTCGTGGCCTTATTGATCCTTTTTGCGTACATGCCCAATAATTTTCCCCTTTTGTTTATATTAATACGCATTTTCTTGGCACTTTGTTTATTTCATATCCTGGGCTTAGAACGACTCAAACACAATGAGTCCGTTTCGCCAACGTTGCGACGCTGGTTGCTAGCCGAAAACCCATTGGCACAGCTGGCCGAAAGCACAAAATGGCGATAGGACTCCTGTGTGAGCTTTCGTTGTTTTTGTGTTTTTATGTTTCTTTACACATGTTTCCCCAACATCCTTTGCTCCCAAGTACCCAACACTTTTGCTAGCCAAGTGCAATACCCTACTTGGTTATGCCGCACTGATGACGGCTAATGAGCCAGAAACATGCATGTCTGCGGTTACCATTCCTATTCGTGGCCTTATTGATCCTTTTTGCGTACATGCCCAATAATTTTCCCCTTTTGTTTATATTAATACGCATTTTCTTGGCACTTTGTTTATTTCATATCCTGGGCTTAGAACGACTCAAACACAATGAGTCCGTTTCGCCAACGTTGCGACGCTGGTTGCTAGCCGAAAACCCATTGGCACAGCTGGCCGAAAGCACAAAATGGCGATAGGACTCCTGTGTGAGCTTTCGTTGTTTTTGTGTTTTTATGTTTCTTTACACATGTTTCCCCAACATCCTTTGCTCCCAAGTACCCAACACTTTTGCTAGCCAAGTGCAATACCCTACTTGGTTATGCCGCACTGATGACGGCTTATGAGCCAGAAACATGCATGTCTGCGGTTACCATTCCTATTCGTGGCCTTATTGATCCTTTTTGCGTACATGCCCAATAATTTTCCCCTTTTGTTTATATATATATATATATATATATTTGGAATCTCGGAATCGGCTCCAACGATTTTCATGAAATTTAGTATATAGGGGGTTTCAGGGGCGATAAATCGATCTAGCTAGGAATCATTTTTAGAAAATGTCATTTTATTCGTGTTTTATCGATAATGAATATTAAGCGAGCAACTGTCTGCATGTATTGCCATAAGTTCTCGAAAACGGATCTAACGATTTCGTTGAAATTTGAAATATAGGTGCAGACGGAGAAAAAAAAAACAATCTAGCAGGTACCTACCAAGTCTGGGAAAATTTATTTTTTCCATTCTGCACATAACATGGTTGTTAGGGTAAGATAACCTGTGAAATAATGCATAACTGCTCAGGTAGCACATTCAGCAAAGAATTGGACTAATCCAAGGGCCCATCCTCATCAAACAAACACAAACAGGTTAGGTTTATCAAACTTTTATTTCAAGAAACCATTAATGTAAATGATCAGGTTTATGCTTGTCGAATCCGCGCTGCTAAAGTAAGATGTTTGCAAAATTTGACTAACATACGAGCAGAAAGCTATATGATTTAGATGTTTCACGAGCAAAGCTCGGTCTTCCAGGTACTAATACATAAAGTATTATTAGTAAGTCGCATAATAATTTCTGAACTCATTGTCATTCTAACTAAAATGTTTAAATTCATCCAATATCCAATTTAACTAAATGACTACACGTTTAGCCGTTTTGTTAAACGTTGCGCATAATAATTTGAACTACCTTTATATTGCAAATTTTATTTAAAGTTTATTTCATTGATAACATAAAGAATACGAATAAGGATATTTAACTGGATTTTTTTTAAATTTTGTATTAAAATATGTGTTACTCAGTTTACAAGCACGAACAGGAATTTCATGTAAAACGTAGAGGATAAACACGAGAAATCCCTCTGCTACTACAAACTTTTCTCCATATTCAAACAAAAAGGAATTTATAATAAAATAAAAGTTAAAATGGCTCGACCTTATCCTAATGAAACAAGCACTCATCCAAAACAAAATTACACGTTTTCCTTAATTTTACGAACTTCATCAAAATTTCATTAACAATTTTGCATACTCTATCCGCCGTTTGTAAACACGACAATATTATAACTTGTGGAGGAAAGCTAATCCCGTTGCAATTTTAATGGAAAATCACCCAAAACCGCATAATGTGCACCCCTTATGAATATTCATTATATAATTTAATGGCAATGGCGTCTCTCCAAAATTCGAAAACTTGTTCCCAATTTGGGAGTAATTTCATCACAGGTCATTTCAAGACATGTGTCTATATGCATAAGTAATAACTAAAACAACATATTTTAATTAGTTTTAGGGCCGTTGAACATTTTTTACACGTTAGTGGGTATAAGTTAACATTAAATATAATAATAAGAAAAAGCAAGTAAGGAACCTTAGACTTGGCTTAACTGGGTCTAGCAATTTCATTACTTTTAAGAGATAAACAAGCACTTCTATCGGAAATTGGCATTTTTTTACAAAATGTTTTTGGTGGGATTTCACTTCTTTTTGCAGAAAGCTGCCGTAGATAAACACATTTTTTTTCTTAGGAGTAGTTTTTTTATTACCGCGTTTCACAATTAAGTCATCTAGTGATGGTATTTAACTTATTAGGTTCCTCTTGTAATCTCGTTCCTAGAATCCCAGAGGTTCTCTTTGAAATTCAAATCCGAATAGAGCTAGTCATTCCATTGTATTGAGGTAATATTCCAGCAACGTGAGGCCTGGCAGTATCGCGCATCAACAATAATGACAGTACATGGTTTTCTTAAACCTTCAGCTATATGGCTTCCATTATTTATGACAAGAAGTTCCGTGTGAGCAGTCAAAGAAATATATTCCCAGACCATCACAGATACTCCTAGAAATTATGTGGTATGTGAAAAATATAGTACAAACAAAAACTCCTTAGTAAGTAATACCATACTTGCTACCATTCAACCTCTAATCAGTTATGATACTCTTTGGCAAAATTAAGCCTAAAATTAAGCCTCGCTCTCCAATGATCTCTAGTTAAAGCTGGACCTCAAGCAGGCCTAAATTATGTTACCTTACTCGACTACAAATAATTTCTCCACAACCTTGTAAGCCACTGCCATCTCGTGACTGCCTTTGAAGGGAACATTTTTTTACAAAACGTTGAAAGTCATAAATATCTACGAGCATGACTTTCAGCCTCTCTGCACCTTTCTATGACTCTTCAAATGGTTGTACGGCAATTCTTTGATACCTTTAACCTTTTTCAAACTAACCAATGCTTAAGAGTAAGATTTCGTGTTTTACGTTACATATCTTCTAGCAAAATTAAAGATTTTATTAAAAAAAAAGACTAACACAGAAAATAAACACACTCCTATTAACTGCTTTTTGACAGGTTTAGTTAACTGATAACAATTTCTATTTATATCTATGTTTTCCATAGGCTTCGACTTACCCTACTTACTTTCTGAAATTGACAACTTGTTATTAAAAAAAAACGTCCAAATCGGATTAGTGGTTTCGACAAAGATTTTAAATTTTTGGTTACTTTACTCATCGGAGCAGCAAGCTTAAGAGTGAGAATGTGAGGTGGAAGGTCAGCAGGGTTAAGAGTGTTTAAAAATCGACTGGATAATTTAACGATTCATCAATTTATAGTAGGTACTATATTAACCGATTTGTACTGCATTTCATCGCCTTAGTATGGGTACATAAGCATTGTTATTCTTTGTTGTTAAAATGGCTCGCTCACAAGTCACAGCAATAAGGTATATTAATGAAACAGAATTAACTCACAAATACTCTTTATGCACGACCGGGCGGTAAAGTACAGATTATTACATACATTTAGCGGGCGTAAAGTGCCACTTTAGCGCCCGTGGACTACTTTACCGCCCGCCGGGCGATAAAGTGTAAATAGCGGGCGGTAAAGTAATTTTTTGTCTTAAATATTGAAATACTTGCAATCATCTAAACTGACAATGAGTCTAAATAAAAATGGCCACCTCCTATTTTGACTCTGTTGTTAGGGTAACGCGGGTAACGACAACATAGGTATATAGATTATTATTTTAAAATATTATCTCTAGCCTCTGTGCATATTACTTTCAATCAAATTATTTATTTTAAATAACGAATGAATACAAAGTATTAGGTGAATGGTTATACAGGGTAAGTTGTTAATAATATCGAGGTTCGATGTATAAAATTCATGCAAGTTGAAATGGGATTTATATTAAATTGTTCACAAAAAATAAAAATTAAAAATATCCTTTATAAGTTTTATTATTAAAACAATCGTTGACATTGACACTTGACATTTGAGAGCTGACAGATAATATTTTACATGTGACAGCAGAGATTTGACATTTCAAATTTGGCATTTGACAGTTGAAACTTGACAGTTGACGTTTGATATTTGACAGTTGGCAGTTGACATTTGATAGTTGCCATTTGATAGTTGACATTTAACAGTTGACATTTCACAGTTGGCATTTGACAGTTGATATTTGACAGTAGACTTTTGTCAATTGACAGTTGCCATTTGACAGTTGACTTTTTTCAATTGACAGTGCAATTTTTTTTATAAATGATTATTAAATCGGTCGTGCATAAAAATTTGTATGTATTTCGGGCGTAAACAGCGTTTATGGACCTTACGTGTTAATAGCCCTCGCCTGCGGCTCGGGCTCTTATTTACACGTTGCGGTCCATAAACGCCTGTTTTACGTCCTTGATACATAAATAACTATTACTGCAACAAGCAACTAATTTATTATTTAAGAATCGGATGCTCATTTAGTCCTGTAAATTATAAGAAGTTGAATGGATTTTTTTGAAAACGACATAAGATGCCCATTATTGTGATTCTCACTCTGAGCGAATTTTAATAATTTATTCTTGATGTGCTAAATCGCGGGATTCAAGCAATTTGTACAGAGTGCACGGTACCCTTGAGACAACATTACGCACTAGATTTATATTTCTGGGAAATTGTTGATGGTCTGGTGAGTTTTAGAGTTTTAAATTCTAAGTTAGCTTGTAAACAAAATTGGGACAGGAGTCGTGAATAGTAATTGGATATATTTTATTTATTAATAGTGGAAATTTGTGTACGTAAAAATGTACGATTGAATATTGTAACTAAATATGCGAGTTCAGTAAAAAACTGAAAAACGCGTATCACGCTTAGAAAATTGAGGGTTTCCTCTTGTATATGCTCCAAAAATTAGATCTTTCTTATTAATTCACTAAATTTGTATTTAGTATATAGGTACATAACAAATATTCTTTACTGTAACAAGCAACTAATTTATTATTTAAGAATCGGATGCTTAGTCCTGTAGAAGTTTAATGTATTTTTTTGAAAACGACATAAGAGGCCCATTATTGTGATTCTCACTCTGAGTGAATTTTAATAATTTATTCTTGATGTGCTAAATCGCGAGATTCAAGCTATTTATATAGAGTGTACGGTTACCCTTAAGACAACATTGCGCTCTAGATTTATATTTCTGGGAAATTGTTGGTGGTCTGGTGAGTTTCAGTGAGAGTTTTAAATCCTAAGTTAGTTTGTAAACAAAATTGGGACAGGAGTCGTGGTTAGTAATAGGATATATTTTATTTATAAACAGTGGAAATTTGCGTACGTTAAAATGTACGAGTGAATATCGTAACTAAATATGCGAATTCTGGAAAACACGTATCACGCTTAGAAAATTTAGGGTTACCTCTTGTTATAGTATATGCTCCAAGCTTCAAGAGTTAGATCGTTCTTCTCAATTCGCTCAATTTGTATTTAATATATTGTTACGAACCAGTCCGGACCTGCCGACCAGGAAGTAAACGAGACAGACAGGCAGTTCTTGGAACCCGAGAATGTTCGATTGGCTGCCGGAATCTTCGACGTTCTAGAAACGTAACGTTAGCGACGTTCTAGAAGGATTTTTGTGAAATCAAATATATATTACAACTTTGAAATACAGCTTGTGCTAAATGTGATCATTTCTGCTTCTGTAAGAATTGTTGGTTGGAACCACTACATAGAGCTGCGAAATATTGTTACCTCATAGATGTTTCAAAAGTGTTTGACTTTATCAATCATGAGTTATTACTGAGTATTATTCGTTATATTGGTCTATCAGAGATTCCTTTGTCATTCTTCACTAATTATCTCTAGAATAAGTCGCAGCAAATTAAGATATCTGGTGATCTTTCAGACCCTTTGCCCTTATTTGCTGGTGTGGAATAGGGAGCTATTTTCGGCCTCTTTCCTATAATATTTATACTTCAGATTTATATCGTTTTTTAAAGTTTTGGAGCTATTATCTATATGCCGTAGATACGCAGTTGTACTTTCCATTTTGCACTAAGGAGGTGACAGTGGCAGAGCATATTATCAAGGAAGATTTTACAAGTCTAATGTGTAATGCGGATAATTATTGCTTTCAAATTAACCCTTAAAAGTTGTCTGTGCTCTTTTTCTGCAAGAATCAAGACCGTAATTTTCTTTGGCAGAATCTACGTTTTGAAGCTTAGCAATGATCTGTTGGGTTTTTTATTGGTTGGGTATGATGATAGATGTTAGTTCGTCTCTTTAGAAAACATATTTCTACTTCCGTTAAATAATCCTAATTATTTATCCCTTTCGTAAATGTTTACCAAATGGTGTACGTAAGACACTGTATGACTCCCTGCTCCTGAGTCATTTTAATTTCTGTGATGTTGTTTACGGCCCTTATTTTGATCGCTTTACTTTTTCTAGGATTCAAAAGGTTCAGAATTTGCGCTTTATATATGATATCTGTCGTAATGATATCCCTGGTGTCCTGGAGTTCTGGCTTGGTAAATATGGAGGGTCGGCGTAGGATTCATATGTTGAGTTTTTTTTCACAAGATTTTAGTGTATAAGAGTTCACCATATTTGTTTACATGTCTTACATTTCAAATAGACATTCACAATCTAAACCTACTCGTTGTCTTCTTTATATTCCTCGTCATTCTAGCAGTCGGTTTCGTCAATAGTTTACATACACAATGGCGTCTTATAATGATATTATCGTTAAATGGAAAAGTCTAAATTCGTTAAATTTTCGTAAACGTGTAGAATACATCTTCTGGATAGTTAAGTCTCGTGACGGATAGGGTTAGGCCATGTACAAATCGTATATCTTAATGTTTGTGTGTTTGTTTTTTAGTTTATATATGTGTTGCTGAATAACTTTTTATGTTATTCATTGAATCAACACCATTTGCTTAGGTTCAATTTAAGTTAATGTTTTAAGAATATTTATATATGATTGACGTTTTTGATGTAAGTACCTACTATTTATTTTACTAAGAAATAAATTATATTTGATTTGATATCGTAGGCATATGCTTTAAAAGAATTTTCAGCTCTTTTTAATTTAAAGAATTGACCTTATTGATACTGTATAGTTAACAGTTTAGTTTAAAATATTTGTAAAAGAACTTTTGTTGCATCAGGTATTTTAATTTATATCTATACCTTTTATAATCTACTCATTGCAAATGAAAAGAAGACAAAGAATCCAATAAATGGGAACGTCAAAAATTTTCATTTTGTCGTGTATAAAGTGTATCAGCTTATATACATGTGCTAACAACAGTGGCAGAACACCAGAAATCTGACGAATGCACTCGATTTAAGCGGGAAACTTGAGAAAGTTTATTTTACCAGCTTTGTAACGAGCTGAGTAATCAGCATTATATCTGTGAACTTTGAGGGAAGCAATATGAGTGCTTAGTTGTAAATTTAACAAAGGAATTCTGATACGTTTGAGTTCTGAGAAAAACACAACATCATACGATAATCTGAAAACTGTTATGAGAAAATTCTCTAACACATACTTTATATGTTATAGTTTAGAAGTAGAGAATAGAAACAAGGTAATACTTATGATTAAATTTCAATTTAAGCAGAATGTAGTTAAATAAACTTTAGTAATCCATCAATTATAAATTTAATCCTTAATATTAAAATGATAATTAGTTATTTTATCACCATATTCTACAAGTTTACACAGAAAAAGATAATGTTTTAGACATCAAATAATTTGCTTTCAAATCTGAAATACAAATATGTTCAATGCTAAAATTGATTTTGTTGATATTTACTGATAGTAGTTTACAAAAAACATTACCACTGAACAGTCTTTAAGATTGAGTGTATTTCTATCTTTTTAAACGTAAGCTTTCTAATAAGACTTATTTTACTTCTTTAATTTGTTCTTATTACCCATTTTAGGATTTTAGTTCCTTGTACTAATTTGTATTTTTGCTGTGCTCTTCTGGCACACGTCTATTTAAATCCCCTACAGCAGTGTGCTTGGGCAGAGATGTGTTCTCATTATTGGTTGTTTTGTCTAGGGATCCATTTTTTTTATTTAGCTCTAGACCGTACTTTTTGGTACTCTCAGACCTGGCTCTCCCTGGCTTATCCCTTTTTTGCAAGTTGTCTTTTTCGCTGCTTTTTACATTTCTTCATGTCCTGGCACCCAAACTAGTTTAACACTGATCTGTGCGGCCAGAAAACCGAGTGTAATTTGGCATTTGTGTTCTATTCTAAAGACCACTTTATTTCATTCATGCTTTGTTCAAGTCACAGAAAACTTTGGCTAGCCAAAATTTGTGATTACGCCGAATCCAAGTGTTAAAGATTCGCATAGAAGAATCCAAGCAAGTCAAATCCAAAAAAAAGCCGTTTATAAAAGTCAAAAGTGAAGACAATATTAATTTTTTTCTACGATTTGAAGGGAATTATTTAAAAAGAATTTATTCCAGTGGGCCAAACGGTTAAGCCTGAGTCCTATATAATATAATGCACTATCAAATCGATCGACACTTAAGTTCGATTTATTTACAAAAAATGTCATTTTAACCATAAACCACTAAGCATATTTTCCGAATATGGCACCATGCGACTTTTTTCTGTTCGATAGACTATATTTACCCAGGAAGGGACAGCGGTATGCCTACGTAGATGCCATCCAAATCGCGTCAACGACCATTTTAAAGAAAATCCCGGTCCATTATCTAAAATCTTCATTTGGTAAAAAAGCCTAAGTATTCGTCTTTAAGGAAAATTTATCCATTTCGTAAGTGTTTACCAAATAGTGTACGTAAGACACTGTGTGACTCCCTTGTCTGAGTTATTTTAATTTCTGTGATGTTGTTTTCGGCCCTTATCTTGATCGATCGCTTTACTTCTTCTTAGATACAAAAGGTTAGGAATTTCTGTTTGCGCTTTATATATGGTATCCCGTCAATGACCATTTAAAGAAAATCCTGGTCAATGAGTTGAAAACTCTTCTTTTGAAAAACTTGTGGGCTGTGAAAATCGCTATATTAACTCTGAAGGGGACTATTTAAAAAAATCAATTCTATTTGCTAAAAAAAAATTGTTTATTTTTTTTCTTTCTCTTGTTTACTTTGCGACAGCCCTAGTATGTCTGTGATCTTTTTTTCTAAACTGACACTTCTCTCAATACAATGTATAACAATTACAACATTTTCATTGTTAAATTCTAATTATTTTTCACCAATAAAACACCGAATATTTGTTGCTTTTTCATTTTACATATTTTTATTAAAATCCACAGTCTTACACTACTAACATATACTTTTTTTATATGTTGAATATGAAAAATGTATACAATAGCATTGTGTTAGCAGCTACAAAATATGTAGTAGGAATTGTAGGTTTTGTGCGCTCACTGTTTGGAAAGCAAGGAGTCGCCGCCGACTAACTGTTTTTCCAAATTTACTGTCAAATTATACTTTTAACTTAGCAACAGGTGTATTTTATGTGTTTGCAATATATGAATGAAGTATTCTTTATTGAGTTCATTAACATTATATAAAATATGTAAAAAGCAATTTAAAATAAAATTTGTATAAAAAATTTCGTTTAAATTAAAGATTTTTGCTACATAGGTATTATGTATATATTCCATTTTTGTAAGTTTAGTAAATGTCCCAAAATATTGATTTGAAACGCATACTATCATAGATGATTCAAATTGGCCAAACATGCACCTGAGGCGATACTCCTCATCATAAATAAGCATAAATAAGCAAAACATACCCAGCACGTGAAAATAGCAAGATTAGCCCTGATCCCAAAAAAAGGGAGAGGAGCTGAAACAAAATACAGGCCAATATGCCTACTAGACGTGCTGGGAAAGTTGCTAGAAATCCTGGTTCGGGATAGACTACTAAAAGAAATTAATAATAAGGGCGGGATATGCGACAGACAATATGGTTTTAGGGAGAGCAAGAGCACTCTGGACGCAGTCCAGAAAGTGATCGATTTGTCCACCGGAGGGAGAACGCGCTGGGGTGTGGTCTTCTTTATCGATATCAAGAACGCGTTTAATACAGCAAAATGGGATAAGATAGTTCAAGTAATGGTCGATAGGGGGTTGAATCAGTACCTAATAAACATAACTGTTGACTACTTAGGTGAAAGAAGGCTCAGGATCTCCAAAAGCGAGGACATGGCAGCGAGTCAGGGGGTCCCTCAAGGATCGATTCTTGGCCCTTTGCTGTGGAATCTTCTGTACGATGGGGTGCTGGGGCTAGATCTCCCGTATGGCTGCGACACAGTGGCTTATGCGGACGATCTAGCTCTGGTGGTACGGGCCCCAGCAAGGACGCAGTGAAGCTGAAGCCGAGATTGCTCTAAGCCTGATCGGTCTCTGGCTTGGGCGTACGGGTCTGGAGGTGGCAGCTCAGAAGACGTTGTGCCTGATAGTAAAGGGTCCGAGAGCAAGAGGTGGGCTTCTGTTTAAATGGGCGGACACCGAGATCCAGCCAAAGACACATGTCAAATACCTAGGTGTCTGGCTGAATCAAAGACAGTCCTTTACTGAGTATGTAAGGCAAGCAACGGTTATAGCTAGTAAGCATACGGCAGCGTTACAACGGCTGCTGCCGAATATAGGTGGGCCTAGCTGCCTCAAAAAGAGGCTGTTGTCCGAGGTAGTGCATTCTACCATCCTGTACGCAGCACCGGTGTGGGGCGGCGTCTTAAGATTTAAAAAGTACAGGAATATGTTGCGGAGTGCTCAGAGGAGGATATTACTAAGAGTCATTTATGCCTATAAGACGGTGTCCGCGGAGGGTGCCTGTGTACTCAGCGGGACGCCCCCTATTGACCTGATGATAGAGGAAAGAGGAAGGCTACACAGACTGGAAAGAAATCCAACCGCAGCAGACAAAAAAAGGGAAAAGGAATTAACTGTGGACAAATGGGTTGCACGGTATAGAAGCATGGAAGCAGCTGGATGGACCAGAAGTATCATAGGTGATCTAAGAAAATGGTTGGGCTGTCCACATAGGGTGACAGACTACCACGTCACCCACTGGCTTAGTGGACACGGGTGCTTTGGAGAATATCTTCACCATATAGGCAAAAGGGAGGAAGTGGTCTGCACTGACTGCGGAGCAGACCTCGATGGATCGGAACACACGGTGCTCCACTGCGGTAAATGGAGCGAGGAAAGGCGTGGGCTGTGCCCTGGTACCGGTCCTCTGCTGAGTTACTGGACTGGATGCTAGGCACACCCGAGAGCTGAAAAAGGGGTGCCGCAATAATAAAAAAAAGTCAAATCAAAAGAAGAAGCAGATAGAGCTGCTTACGGTTAAAATAGCCAGCCAAGAGGAGGGTTTTTTTAGTGGGTACCCGGAAGATAGGTCTCCGGAAGCCCCACACTACCTGGCCTGACCAACCAAAGGCCAGGCGCACGTAAAGTATTTTTTCCCCTCCAGCCTTCCCTGCCTGAAGAAGGTTGATCAGACGGTTCCAGGCAGGGACATACACATATATAAAGGCAAAAAAAGGCCTAGCATGGTCAAAGGAAAAGTCTGGTTGCGCATTTTCGCACGTTTTCTTACATTTTTCGATTACGAACTTAATACTTATGCCACGAAGGACCAGTATACTTAAGGATGGGTCAAACAAAACACTAGTACAGTTGAATAGGTTTTGAATGATGCTCTAGAGAAAGTTTTTTTAAATAGTTGAGAGTTTACCCTTTTTTTTATTAAATTTCTGTTAAATTAATTTTGATAATTAAAACTTTACAACTTTATATCCATAAGAATTGGTTTATAAAATCCTGTTTTATTATACGAATCAAGAAGTAGGCCAACACCACATTTTTTAAAAACTTTTTGTACCTACTCGTTATTTTTTATTAAACAAAACAGGTTTTTAATAATTTTTCGCGAAATAATAAATAACTTTATACCTCATACTTAAAAATGGCCATTTTTATGACTTAAAAATAATATACAAATTGTCACATTAATATTTATAGCATACTAAACCTGTGCAATACTGTTACACAAACGGACTTGATTATATGCTGTACATAAAACGCATTATAAACTAACTATTAAATAACAATCTTTTAAAATAAAATATTTTTAAATTTTCTCTACAGAAACTTGTATAGGTTTTTAATTCAACCTCGAGCATTATAAAATATGAGTTTGGGGCGCTTTCTATGGCTTATAACTCGAAAAGCTTTGGGGAAAAATACAATAAACGTTTCTTATTAAAAAAATTTATTTTTGAAGTTATACTTCTATTTGTGCACTCGGCGGAAATGATTAAACATTCAGTACATTGAAAAGAGCTAGAAAAAACAGTCTGAGCTAATGTTTTGAATATCATAGTGACGTATTACATTGTGTTTGACAGATTATTTTATAATACTGTCACGAAAGTAAACATATAAAGTTTAGTATTTTATATTAATAATAATATTCAGTAATGAGTATTGTATTGTAGTCCATAGTACCGTCACATGGTTGCATTATATCCTGCACTATGCTTTTGAGATTGTTGGCTACATAAACAGTTTTTAAGAATAGTCGAAAAGTGCATTTCGAACAGACAATAGATAGAAAAATTACAACTCGGTAAGTATTCCAGATGGGTTCAATTTATGTACTCGGGGTTTATGGGTCGCTGAACACAAAATCATTCTGTCGAAAGTCTCCGCACTTAGTGCCTAGGGTATTTACCTCTTCTCCTGGGGTTTTATGTAAATTCTGTACAAAATCAGTGCACACTTGGAACTCGGCGGATTTTTGGGTTGCTGAATACGAATATGATACTGGCGATGGTGTCCGAAATACCTGGTGCTTAAGACGGACCTCGTCTCCAGGAATTTCATGCAAATTCGATACAAAATGAGTGTGCACTCGGTACTAGGAGGTTTTTGAGGTCGCTAAACACGAATATCATATAATGATTTTGCTAAGTCATTCGCATACAAATTTATGAATCTGGGCTCGTGCATACAAGTATAACTTCTTCTGCCGGCAGTCCCACTGACTGCCACACACGTTTTTTTTTTGTAAAAATTTAAGATTTTTCGCCTTTTTTAATTTAAAATGATTTAAACAAATGTTTTAATTGACTCTTATTTTCGTTTAAATAATTTTGAATTAGAATTTCAATTATCATTCAAAGAGTAGATATTAAATGTAGAGGGTAATTTTTAAAGGGTCTTATGTTATAATATACAACTTATAACTGATAATATTATAAATTTATTTGATTTATCTAATTAAAACACATTTATAATTAATTCTTTATATTTTTAAGATCAACTAAGTATTTCTTGTACGAAAAATATTATCTCTTTATTTGAACTTTCTGTTATAAAAACGAATTTCTTGTAGGCTTCCGATTTGACGTCACCAGCTGACCATTCACCGAGAACTCGTGGTTTCCTGTTCACGTAGATCTGCTTTAGCAGTTTTCATGTCTGTACCATCCATGCAAAGAGCCCTTACTTCCGCTATTTAATAACAAGCTGTCACACCCTGGTGTAGAAATTTAAAGAACATGACATACAATCCAATTTTTCATTAGTTTTAATATACTTTTATGTTTTATTAGAATTTCGTGTTCAAGAAGTGGCTATTAAAACTACTTAAAGTGGCTATCTAAAGATTTGTATCTAAATATGATAAAAGAAATACCTATTATTGTTATACCTAATTATCTTTCACATATTGTCTGCAATTCTGATTATTCTTAGTGCCTGATGATAAGTTAATTACAAATTTACGAGGGTTTTCTTTTTAGTCTTGCATATAACCATAAAGACAAAAAATATATAGACTTAAAGTACTTTATTGCTTTTCAAAATATGTCCCACCAACATCGACACACTTTTATTTCATCTTGTCCAGTAAATAAACTTTCCTATAATCAATTCGGCGCCGATAAGTAAAACGTTACGGTATCATGTACTGTCATGTGTTGCCTAGCAACCCTGCTCTGATTGCTTTAGGGAAGACAATTACTTTTAATTTTTGACATTTAAAAACACTATAATATCTATAAAATAAAAATAATTAATTACTTACTTTTTATTTTATTTTAATTTAAAACACGAATTAACAATTAATAAAAAAAAATTAAAATATTTGACAGTAACTGACAGTTAAGGTAATTTGACGTAACTAGTCAAGTTACGAACTATTTTTAAAATTTTTATGAATTTATTATTTTATAAAAACATGATATAAAATATAATACGATACATGGTCGTGAGGTGTTACTAAAGTACTTGTTTTTATTTCCAGACTCGGCTCCTACGTCGCCTCGTCCGTAAATTAACTCGTACTGTAATAAGTCACCTACCGACCTTGTAACGTATAATACTATTGCATACGTTTATACCAATTGGTAAAACTGTTATTTTAGTTGGTAAAACTGTTATTCAGTTGACACTTGCAAAATCTCTATTTTAAACACATTGATGGCTTCTTGTGGAGACTAGAATCGCTGCCTTTGGATTCAATTTTTGATCTTTTGAAACGTAAAAAAATCGTTGGGACTAAGGTCCAGTCTATACAGTAGAAGGTCTAAAAATTCGATGTTTTGAAGCTTCAAAAACTCGGTTGTTTTTTGGGCACTGTAAGCACTTGAATTATCCTAATGTAGGATGATTCGCCGTTGTGTGTTGCTTTATCGGAATTTCGCGATTACTTCTATTTAACAAACTTTAATATATATCAATCAAAAGTAGCCTTTTTTTAATCTTTTAAAGCAATTGTTTCCGCATGACCAGATTTTGAAACTAAAGTTGCAACCATTTCCTTTGACACACTGGTTTATCCGAAGTTCCAAAACTTTTTTATGTTCTACTTTTTGAAGATGCACTTTAAAAATGGATTTTTTATGCATAATTTGAACGTTTCATCTCTCTCGAATGCAAAAAGTTGCATGACGATTCATCTTGCTGCACAAAATTGCTTGGTTTGATGCTTTGTTGCTTTGTTGCATCGCCTTATTTTATTGTGCTTTTTTTTATGTTGATTATACGATGATACTTTATAATAACTGTAATCATGAATAACCTTTAGTAACCAATATTCTAGACTGGGATTGCAATAATTAAAGTATATGTATCTCAGGTTAAATAGAAATAATTTAGTGTAAAACAATAAAAATTCCGCAGGTAATTATCATAAAAGATTTTTTAATTCATTACATCTATTTTGAGGCATTGCAACTTTATAAAACAAAATATATTTACATGTTTCCTGTAGGTTTCATTACCTAAATGCACCTAAACGTACATGATTCATTATGTAAAGTACGTTCACATTTTAGTGTACCTTAACTTATGCAGGACTTAAAAGTACCCATTGATAAAATCAAAGCAATAAAAAAATTTATGATCTCAGGTAGCTTGGAAATGGATCAGCTAAGGAAAATAAATTTATTCATCTAAAAAGCTTAAAAATAGTTTAATCGTTGAACGGCTAACAAAATAAAACTTAATTTTTATTAATTATAAGATATTTATTTAATAAAGTGATTTTATTATTTTTATATTTAGTAAGAAATTGTTTTAAACATTCTGTTTTTTTTTTCAATCTAAGATGACACCTCTTTACTGATATTTCTATGCTCCAAATTTCAATATAAATTTCGAGTTAAAAATCTTTTAAAATATCTATATATAAAGTATAAACAATTGTGATAATGATAACAGAGAGGAAGCTCCTCTTGAAAATTCTCATTTAGAAGAATCTGCTTCCATTCAAGGGCTAGAATCAGAAAGGCGTCAAAAAACCTATCTGTCATGTCAAGCGAAAGAAATAGTTTATAATGTTTTTTTAACTTTAACCGATAGCCATATGCGTAAAACTGAAGGGGAGCCGGAAGATTTGCCGAGAACAGTTTGCCGACGGACGATTTGCCGAATACAATTGGCCGACGGGAAAATTCGCCGAATGGAAAATTCGCCGAATAGAAAATTCGCCGAATGGAAAATTCGCCGAATGGAAAATTCGTCGAATGGTAAATTGACCGATAAACAATTTACCGACAAAAGATTCGCCGACAATATTAAATTTAATGGTTTATTTTATGGGTATAAAAAATTATTCTACTAATTTTAAGCACATTATTTGTAAATTAAACCATCAAATTTAATATTGTCGGCAAATATTCCGTCGGCAAATTGTTTTTCAGCAAATTTACCATTCAGCATATTTTCCATTCGGCGAATCTTCCCGTCGGCATATGGTATCCGGCAAATCATCCGTCGGCAAATTGTTCTCGGCAAATTTTCCTAGACCCAAACTGAAGCTATACAAGAAACTGCCGCTCTGACTAGGAAACCAATTGCAACCGTTTGAAAAATTGTTAATAATCCATTACTTCCGAAACCTAAAAAAAGTGACAGTGGTATTTCTAGGCAGATATTAAAGAACAATTGTTGCCGAAATTAGAAAATCTTCTTAATAAACTCAAAGCAGATGACACTGGAATTAAGTGCGTTAGAAAAAGTTTGTAGAAGTGTTTGCGGCGCATAGGATTTAGGTTTAAGAAAATAAACAAAAGGCAGGTTATTATGGAATTTCATTGTCTACGCATATGGCGAACGGAATATTTAACAAAAATAAAACAGTACCGGAGAGAAAATAAATTAATTATTTATAAAGATGAGACGTGGTTCGACACACACGACAACCCATTAAAAGGGTGGTTTGACAGCAGCGTACACTGTACAACAAAAGCATCTTTCAATAAAGAAAAATGCATAACAATATTTCACGCCAGATCAGTAGACGGATGGGTTCCAAACGTTTTGTCTTTATCTGCCAAAAACATTAGTGAATCTTGCGTCGATCATCACCAAGACACAACCGCGAAGGTATTTGAAGAATGGTTTAAAAACAAATTAATACCAAATATACCATCAAAGTGTGTTATTGTGATGGACAATGCGTCTTATTATAGTAGACAACTTAATAAAGTTCCTTGTGCCAATGATTCTAATGTTACTATTCAAAATTACATTTTCGATAATGATATTTATTTTGAAGAAACATACACGAAATAGTTATTTATGATATGAGTGTTAAAAGTGGGGTTTTATTTTGTGAGTGAAAACGTTTGTGAAATGACCGGAGCAAATTGAACAATTTCACGAACAAAATAAAATCACTTTTAACACAAATACCATACAATGTTTTTTGTACAACTTCCCTATTTTGATAATGAAACGAGCGAATTTGCAATGACAATAAACCAAACCGTGTTAAAAGTAAAGTAAACCGTGTTAAAAGTAAACTTGTTTACATGGCAACGTGTTAATAGTATATTGTAATACAAGTGTTACAATGACAGGTTTCGTAGTACGAGTTCAGTTTGTGAAACGAACCGCGAAGCGGTGAGTTTCGCAAAGAACGAGTACTACAAACCGTCATTGTAATTCGAGTGTTACATACTATTTTTTATAATGAACTTTTAAAAGTATAAAAAAATAAATAAAATGAGAGTTTTTGAAATATTTATTTATGTTGGCGATCTTGACACTTTTGACACTTGACAGTTTTAATGATTTTAAATTTGAATGTTTGTCAAATTTGAATAAAATATTCTGAATTTCGCAATATCGCTGATAATGTAGTTAATACAACATAATTCTTGATTTACTACCTGAACTCTTTCATCTTTCGTTGATAATCAGTGCAGTGCAACCAATTGTGTAAAACAAAAAGTTACCAAAAACAGTGTTACAATGAATCTATTTTGATACTGTTTTTAGTGTCAAAATAGAAACTTTGTGAACGTGAATTATAAAAAAGTATTTTTAACACGCTGCTATGTAAACAATCGTTTTTAACATTGTTTGCTATCATTAAAAGTGTCACTTTTAATGACAGTTGTACAAAAAAGATTTATTGCAAACTTTAAAGACCTGATTTATAAAAAAAAAATGTTTGTGACAAGTATGCAGAAAGTACGGGTCATATAACTAATTTTAAGACTGTCACCATATTATTGTAATTTTAATCCTAAAGAACATATGTGACATCAATTAAAATCTGGCATTAGGAGAAAAAAATTTACACCTACTCTAAGCGCTTCTGTGATTCAACTTATTAATAGTTACGAAATATTAGTATTAGCAGCTGGCAAAATGCAATTACACACATATAAAAAGTTGAAAATTTGTATCTTTATATAGATCATTTTCAAAGTATTGTAATTAATTTAGTAGATGATAATGATAGTGACACTGGCCTCACACATTAATATTTCTGGATAGCTATATTATAATTTTTATATACAACTAGCTGACCCGGCGAACTTCGTACCGCCTACTGATGTTTTTTTACCATTTTTCCAAATTTTTACGGTTTTGTAACTTATCAATTAGATATATTATATATTTCTATAAATTATTTATATTATTTATTATTTGTGTGATTATTTTAAGCTTATTGACAGATGATAGAAGTGAAGTTAGTTGATTTTCTTTTTGAATAGTACATTTTTGGGCCATACGTTGCAGCGCCGCCTGGTGGCGAGTTACATCAATGTTCATAGCATATTCGTTTGCTCCGTGAAAAAATAAATATACATACCAATTTTTATGACAATCGGTTGAACGGGGCAGACGTTGCTACTCTGCAGCGCCACCTGGTGGCGAGTGGCATCAATGTGCATAGCATATTTGTTTTCTCCGTAAAAAAATACATATACGTACCAATTCTCATGACAATCGGTTGAACGGGGCAGAAGTTGCTACTCTGTAGCGCCACCTGGTGGCAAGTGGCATCAATGTGCATAGCATTTTCGTTTTCTTCGTGAAAAAATACATACGCCTACCAATTTTCATGACAATCGGTTGAACGGGGCAGAAGTTGCTACTCTGCAGCGCTACCTGGTGGCGAGTAGCATCAATGTCCATAGCAAATTCGTTTTTTTCGTGAAAAAATACATATACATACCAATTTTCATGATAATCGGTTGAACGGGGCAGAAGTTGCTACTCCGCAGCGCCACCTTGTGGCGAGTGGCATCAAAGTGCACAGCATATTCGTTTTCTTCGTGAAAAAATACATATACATACCAATTTTCATCACAATCGGTTGAACGGGGCAGAAGTTGCTACTTTTGCAGCGCCACCTGGTGGCGAGTGGCATCAATGAGCATATCATATAAACCTTCTCCATGGAAAAATACATACATATACCAATTTTCATAATAATCGGTCCAGTAGTTTTTGAGTTCATCGATTTCGTACATAAAAACACATCCTTTTTTATATAGATAAAAGTCAGTTTTTTCCTGTTCAATATTTAATTTTATTAGTTGGACACAACTATACCAAATTTAATTTCACCAAATAACGACTATTTAATACCTACTAAAATACCCTGAACGTTTGGATAGACAATCTCTTTGGACAATTCCTTAAAAATAGATGTTTACAAGATGTTATTTATTTTACTGCCCTTATTAAAATGACTTTTATAATGAAGGTACACTAAATATGAACGTACTTTACACATTATAATCATTTAATCGACAAAAAAATATCAACTAACACAATATACAAATTTCGACAAAAGTTTATTAAAATTAGACACCTTTTGTATTTATTGGACCTAAAGTTTGTCAAAAAATAGACTACAATTACTTTTTTACAGATCAAAATAAAATTCTTTAATCCTACCCTAAACACTCTGCAGAAAACGCCAAAAATATAGCGTTAAAAATATAAAAAAAATATTTTCTTTATAGTTAATAATCTTGCCAATATTTGTCATTATGCATTTTAAAGTATGCTTTAAAAAATTATAATTTACTCACGGAATCTAAATAATGTAGTACAATAATTTATATTTCGTTTGGTTTCTTGTTTGAATAGCCACTACCAAATTTTTACTCATTGTCTACCAGTAAAATTTATATTCATGTGGTGTGGTGGCGAACTTCTTGGTTGATAGAGTGCAACAGACAGAGACGTTGTAGTCCACCAAAACGCAGCCAGACCGAAGATCTGAACTCTGACCACGTACGATTTACCGACTTCTTCTAGCACTGGTGACCTGGACTTTTGATGGACCGAACCTGAATAATATCAAAGTTAGTGAGCTGAAAAGAACAGATATTTTGAATGATGCATATTAATACACTAGTGGATTATATTTTAGATGAACGATGACCTGTCGAATATACGAAATTGGATAATTTTTTCGCTTGCCCGTTCTGTAGGTTGAAATAAAAGGTATTTATTATAGCAGACAGTGATAGATGGAGTTTATATTTTTTTATACCATCTTATCGACTCTGAAACACATGATTGGGTATGTGAATTATTTTAAATATTATTAGGTATATCTACTTGTAAACGCATGCAAGAACGAGTGTTATGCACTACATTATGTAACGGACAATGGTTGCATACATGGCGAGCTTCTTTGGCTTACCTGCTTTTTTTTAAAATGCTTGACAATCATTAGTCTTAAAAATGTTTTTCAGTTTTATTATTTGTGAGCAGAAATCACGTCACCGTAAGCCAAAAGTGCTTTAGTTCAAAATTCAATTACCGGGTTTATAAAACCGGAAATATAGCTCTATGATCCAAATGTATTTGGAGAAGAAGATTACTCTCCTTCGACTATCATACAATAGCCAAAAGTTCTCACAATGTTGCATTATCAACTCCGATCGGTGGCCTTTTAAATGATTCTACGGTAGTAGCAACTACGACTGAGATGCTTTTAGACGAAATTGCGTCAGCATCTCCGACGGAGGCATTACTTTATCAGCACATTACTGAGACATCGATTACATCTTTGTCTGCCTCCGCCTTGTCGCATCTTGTACTGGAAGAAGGATCAGCTAATTTAGTGAAAATAAGTCATCGAAAATCTGGAGTGAATTATACATCATTGCAAATTACACCTATACTATCTATTGCTGCACACAAAACTGGTCACAGACACAAGAGACAAAAAAGTGTACGTATCCTCTACTGTTAAAGCCGATTAAGCTAAAAAATTTAAAATAATAAGTACCTAAGTAATTAAATGTTGAAACTTGCGGAGTTAATAGGTCCCAGCAAAATACAACAAAACAGGCCTTGACAAACCGTCATATAAAAGTCCGCTGAGAAGTACATTGAAAATTGGATTGAATGTAATTAAATGTTGAGCTCAAGAGGACTACACGACTTATTTAGGAGCTGGCAGATACTTTTTCAACACATGCCATGACTAATTGAAACTACATTATATTATCTTTTATGCCCTAGAGTCGTATCCGTTTTGCCCAAACACTCCGCACAAAACGAATAGTTGAAAAATTTTCTTAATTACCATATTTGAGTTAGAACTTGTTTTACAAATTTTTTTAAATGTTACTTTTTAAAGATGTTTAATTAAAGTACAAATATAAAATATATAGAGTTCTATTGATTAATCCGGATATAGTTTTATTTACACTTACCCTTAACATATGCGTCTTCCCAGGTTTCCCCTTCGTTATAAAAATGGTATACCTATACTGCTAAGGTTTAACAACATGTTTACTTTCAGAGTTTTGTCAAATAAACCTTGTAAATTTAATAACCAGTATCAATGTTACATTACAATAATTGTAAACTAAATGTTTTGTTTTGAAAAAAAGCTATAAAATATTCTATAAAAAACAATTATGTGCTATTATTACTTTGGGAGATAATTTTGTATGTCCTAAAAACTCTAAGAATCTGTATGGAAACACCTAAAAAGATTACTCTCACACATTACCACAGACTACAGAATTTTTGTATCTGACTTCAGCGAATTGTTTTAATTAACTTTATATTCTACGTTTGGATTAAAATTACACTATAAAAACTTGCATAGAGCTCCAACGTACCTAATTTAACCCAGCTAATTACATTACCAAATAATTAAAGAAAATCTTAAATTTATAAAGTAATATTTTTTTAAACTGCTTTATTACTGTATAGGACAGCAAAAATATGAACCTATCAAAACCAATTATTAATCCATTTTTTATAGTTAAAAAATTATCTTAACATCAACATAAAGACATAGATTAGATGTTAATTTAAGCTTTAAAGATTACCAGCTTCACAATGAGTTAAAAACTGAAGAATAAAACTGAAGAGGGCTCGTGACTGCATGATAGTAAGCGAAGTAAAATTATTAGGAGACAGTTAAGAGGTCAGTTGTTGTAAGGCTGGTTTAGTAAAACTCTTTAGGTTTAAGCGATCGAGATATTCTTTTTTCTTTATCAAATAAGTTATATGCGTGCATAAAGAAACTGACACATTACACTACAGTTAGATTTTTCTAAAACTTCACAAAATTGTGTAAAAATGTTTGTTTTTTATTATAAATTTATTGAAACGAATAAAATTAAAAAATAAAACAATTTAACTTACACTTCAAAACCCTTTTTATCTAAAAACGAGAAATCACATATTCTATAAAAAAAATCCCCAGAATATGTGAAGTGCTCATATTACAACCTCCTCCCTGGAATATTCAAAGTTATAAAAGCAAAAATCAATGTGAAAATAAATTATAAAAACTGCTTACAGAAAACGGCTTTTACAGTTTTATAATGATCTTGGATATGATAAACAATTAATTAAGTTTTCATTTTTACAAAATTTATATCGAACTTCTATATTTATTGATTGTAATTGTTATTTTTAAATAACAAAACTATGCGTTTCTATTCTATTCTATTCTATTCTATTCTATTCTATTCTATTCTATTCCATTCTATTCTATTCTATTCTATTCTATTCTATTCTATTCTATTCTATTCTATTCTATTCTATTTTATTTTATTTTATTTTATTTTATTTTATTTTATTTTATTTTATTTTATTTTATTTTATTTTATTTTATTTTATTTTATTTTATTTTATTTTATTTTATTTTATTTTATTTTATTTTATTTTATTTTATTTTATTTTATTTTATTTTATTTTATTTTATTTTATTTTATTTTATTTTATTTTATTTTATTTTATTTTATTTTATTTTATTTTATTTTATTTTATTTTATTTTATTTTATTTTATTTTATTTTATTTTATTTTATTTTATTTTATTTTATTTTATTTTATTTTATTTTATTTTATTTTATTTTATTTTATTTTATTTTATTTTATTTTATTTTATTTTATTTTATTTTATTTTATTCTATTCTATTCTATTCTATTCAATTCTATTCTATTCTATTTTATTTTATTTTATTCTATTCAATTCTATTTTATTCTATTCTATTCTATTCTATTCTATTCTATTCTATTCTATTCTATTCCATTCCATTCTATTCTATTCTATTCTATTCTATTCTATTCTATTCTATTCTATTCTATTCTATTCTATTCTATTCTATTCTATTCTATTCTATTCTATTCTATTCTATTTATATCAATCCAATAATCTCTGATTAACTATATTCTACCTACTATATATAATAATATATATACAGGGTGTTTCTAAATTGATGCGAAATATTTTACAGGGTGATTTTTCAGCAAAAATTAAGGGGGGTCTTTGATATAAATTTTTGTTCAAAATCGCTCTCCCTCCAAGTTACAGCCCCTTAAAGTTGAGGGAAAAAAATTGTTTTTATTTAATATCTCCAATATGGAAGAATTTAGAAGAATGAAATGTAGCAGATAATTGATGCTAATAAAGTGGCATTTTTTGACAATTTTTGTAACCCTGCAATGTTTATACAAGGGGGTGAAAAAATCAACCCTTATGATATTTTGCACCAGAACTTTTTTATTCGTCTACATTTTCCTACTTAAAAAATTGATTTAAAAAGACGGACTTAAACTGCAACTTTTTTATGTCTTGACTATTCCTCGTAAAATTGTTAGTTTGATCACAAAAAAATAAAATAAGTTACAATTCGATATTACTTATACCTTTTTCACATAAATCCAGAAGCGTTATTGTTTGTTAAAAATAGAGTAAGCAGGTGTCAAATAATGTCACAATTGGCAGATAATTATTGCTAATAAAATGACATTGTTTGACGGTTTTTGTAGCCCGCAATGTTTATACGAGGGGGTGAAAAAATCATCCCTTATAATATTTTGCCTCAGATTTTCCTAGTTAAAAAATTGATTTAAGAAGGCGGACTTAAACTGCAACTTTTTTACGTCTTGACTATTTCTCAGTAAGTTGTTTCTTTGACCATAAAAAAATTAAATATTAGGTACTCATTACCATAATTCTTGCCTAATTTGTATAGGAACATCTTCAAGAAGAGTGGGCAACACTTCTTCGAGGAAATGGCCGTAGTCGTTTCCATTTAATCTTATTGGTAGAAAATATGGTCCAATTAAATAATCATTAACTGTTTGTCATTATGATATCATTCAATACTGGCATACTTTATTTTTTTTTAACAAACGATAACCCCTCTGGATGTATGTGCAAAAGGAATGAGTAATATTTTATTTTTTTTATGGTCAACGAAACAACTTACTGAGAAATAGTCAAGACGTAAAAAAGTTGCAGTTTAAGTCCGCCTTCATAAATCAATTTTTTAAGTAGTAAAATGTAGACGAATTAAAAAGTTCTGAGGCAAAATATCATAAGGGTTGATTTTTTCACCCCCTTGTATAAACATTGCAGGGCTACAAAAATTGTCAAAAAATTCCATTTCATTAGCAATAATTATCTGCCCATTATGACATTATTTGACACGTGCTTACTCTGTTTTTAACAAACAATAACGCTTCTGGATTTATGTGATAAAGGAATTACTAATATCGAATTGTAACCTATTTTATTTTTTTGTGATCAAACTAACAATTTTAGGAGAAAAAGTCGAGACATAAAAAAGTTTCAGATTAAGTCTGTCTTCTTAAATCAATTTTTTAAGTAGAAAAATGTAGACGAATTAAAAAGTTTAGAGGCAAAATATTATAAGGGTTGATTTTTTCACCCCCTTGTATAAACATTGCAGGGTTACAAAAATTGTCAAAAATGCCATTTTATTAGCATCAATGATCTGCCAAATTTCATTCTTCTAAATTCTTCCATAGTGGAGATATTAAATAAAAACAATTGTTTTCCCCCAACTTTAAGGGGCTGTAACTTGGAGGGAGAGCAGAGCGATTTTGAACAAAAATTTATATGAAAGACCCCCCTTAATTTTTGCTGAAAAATCACCCTGTGAAATATTTCGCATCAATTTGGAAACACCCTGTATAGTTGTTATTTCGAGTTGTAAGTTTAAATAAGCTTCTAAATTAAATTTTCGTTCAAATATCATTTTATATTTGAGTTATGTAAAATTTGCACGAAGAACAATTTCCTGAGTAAAATGTTTGTTTTTTATTATAAATTTATTGAAACGAATAAAATTAAAAAATAAAACAATTTAACTTACAATTCAAAACCCTTTTTATCTAAAAACGAGAAATCACATATTCTATAAACAAAATCCCCAGAATATGTAAAGTGCTCATATTACAACCTCCTCCCTGGAATATTCAAAGTTATAAAAGCAAAAATCAATGTGAAAATAAATTATAAAAACTGCTTACAGAAAACGGCTTTTACAGTTTTATAATGATCTTGGATATGATAAACAATTAATTAAGGTTTCATTTTTACAAAATTTATATCGAACTTCTATATTTATTGATTGTAATTGTTATTTTTAAATAACAAAACTATGCGTTTCTATTCTATTCTATTCTATTCTATTCTATTCTATTCCATTCTATTCTATTCTATTCTATTCTATTCTATTCTATTCTATTCTATTCTATTTTATTTTATTTTATTTTATTTTATTTTATTTTATTTTATTTTATTTTATTTTATTTTATTTTATTTTATTTTATTTTATTTTATTTTATTTTATTTTATTTTATTTTATTTTATTTTATTTTATTTTATTTTATTTTATTTTATTTTATTTTATTTTATTTTATTTTATTTTATTTTATTTTATTTTATTTTATTTTATTTTATTTTATTTTATTTTATTTTATTTTATTTTATTTTATTTTATTTTATTTTATTTTATTTTATTTTATTTTATTTTATTTTATTTTATTTTATTTTATTTTATTTTATTTTATTTTATTTTATTTTATTTTATTTTATTTTATTTTATTTTATTTTATTTTATTTTATTTTATTTTATTTTATTTTATTTTATTTTATTTTATTTTATTTTATTTTATTTTATTTTATTTTATTTTATTTTATTTTATTTTATTTTATTTTATTTTATTTTATTTTATTTTATTTTATTTTATTTTATTTTATTTTATTTTATTTTATTTTATTTTATTTTATTTTATTTTATTTTATTTTATTTTATTTTATTTTATTTTATTTTATTTTATTTTATTTTATTTTATTTTATTTTATTTTATTTTATTTTATTTTATTTTATTTTATTTTATTTTATTTTATTTTATTTTATTTTATTTTATTTTATTTTATTTTATTTTATTTTATTTTATTTTATTTTATTTTATTTTATTTTATTTTATTTTATTTTATTTTATTTTATTTTATTTTATTTTATTTTATTTTATTTTATTCTATTCTATTCTATTCTATTCTATTCTATTCTATTCTATTTTATTCTATTCAATTCTATTTTATTCTATTCTATTCTATTTTATTCTATTCTATTCTATTCTATTCTATTCTATTCTATTTATATCAATCCAATAATCTCTGATTAACTATATTCTACCTACTATATATAATAATATATATATATATATATAGTTGTTATTTCGAGTTGTAAGTTTAAATAAGCTTCTAAATTAAATTTTCGTTAAAATATCATTTTATATTTGAGTTATGTAAAATTTGCATGAAGAACAATTTCCTGAGTAAGTTTTAAGCAGAAATTTTTCCGGCTCGCCACAAAATTTCATTATCATTACACAGTTATCAATATTTAGAGGACTTCAAAACTTTCTAGCCATGTATTTCAGATAACTCTGTAATGGCAAAAGTTTCCTGTTTCCTGAAAATAAACGGGGTCAACTTTACCGGAAGTGGACCTTCGTCTCCTATCTGCAGGACCTCTGTAAAACAGTCCTTATTTCCATGAGCAAATGTACTTACTTTACTCCTAGATTAAGTTAAGAGTTAGAGTTAAACCGGAATTACGTTATTTTGTCGAGTACAAATACATTAACCACTTACAGTCCTGTTTCTGTTTCGAATATACTAGTTCGTTCCTCGAATTTTCAACGACTGTGCTTGAAAGCAACAGTATTTTATTCATCTTTTTACATTTTATATGGCTCTCAGTACATACTAAGTAAAACATTTAATTTTGAAGAATGTGATGTGATGAGGCAGGCAAATGCATACAAAATTCTAAAAAAATTCCCTTTAAACGGTTTTACGGACGCCTCCTTCTAATTGACATTAAAAAGATATTCCCAACGACATATAAAGTGTTACATGTAATAACAAATTGTGTAAAAAAAATTGAAAAATTAAAAATAACAAGTTAGAAAATTTAAAATGATCTCATAGGTTGTATTACACATTAAAATCCACAAACAACTTTACAAATATTAAAAAGTTTAAAAAAACAACGTAATATTTAAAATAATCATAAATAATTAATAAGATCGGCAAAACATATTATTTAAATCTCCTTCGTAAAGAAACAATTTTTGTATTTGGTAGTTGTATGTAGATATAACTTTGTTATTTTTCCTATAAATCAAACTACAAAAATAAAATAAGCAGTGAAATGAAGCAACAGTGTACTCTTTTACTAAACTAAATTTACTAAACAGATTAGAGTGTAATCCTCCTGAGACCATACTCAGAAAAAACCAAAGGAAAAACAACTGAGAAAATTATAACACTAAACTAAACAAAAAGCTTGCTTCAAGCCATAGGCAAAGTCAAAAACCACCTGTTTTTATAGAATGATCTCATAGAATTATAGGAGGCACTACTCGATGCCTATAAATCAAGCTGTTCTTTTCAGAGGACTAGAAAAATAAACGACGCAATATGGTGGAAGAATTATCTGTCAAATTTAAAATTAGAAACACAGAAGCTCTTCAATGATGCCAAGCGTAACGGAGATTGGCAGAGCTAGAAACACACAACCTACAATGAAGAGATCGGAAAAGCTAAGAAATAGCTTTAGGAAATTCTGCGAAGACACTATACCTTCCGCTGCAAAGAAAGAGTAGATACAGTAATGGCAGTGCGAAAGCCAGATGGACGCTTCACAATAATAGAAAGAGTACGAGCCATGCTCCTGTTAGAAACTCACTTTCCTGCAGGAAGAATCGCTCCAGAAAATACCAAAAAAACAAGCAGAGAAGACAATGCAATAGCAAAATATATATGTATTGAAGCATGGATTAGATGGGCTATGAAGACTAGATGAGCTAAGAACACTTTTTAGCCATTCAAAATTCCTGAAACTGATGGAACATTTTCTGCCCTACTACAACCAGAGCAGGAGGCAATTATTCCTTACTTGATCCCAATTAGTCGCAGCACTTTTGAACTGATATATATACCAAAAGTGTGGAGGAGGGTCAAAATCATCTTTATTCCAAAGGCAGGGACGGGACACTACAATCCCAATATCCCTTAGACCAATCAGCCTTACATCGTTTGTTCTTAAGAAGATAGAAAAAGCTATAGACAATTATATTAGAACAGAAGTCCTGGAACAGGTTCCACTGCACTCTTGTCAACATGCGTATCAAGCAAACAAATCCACGGAGTTGGCCTTGATACAATTGACTGATGAAATCCAAGACGCTCTAAACAAAAAAAATACGTGATATGTGCCTTTCTAGATATAGAAGGGGCCTTTGACAATAATCCACTCAAGGCTGTCAAAAGAGCACTTAATAATCAGGAGTAGCATTTTTTAAGCGAAAATCCGTGCCATTGAAAGGTGTGTAGAATATAGAAAGGTCAATCGTAGACAAAAGATTGTAATTATTTCAAATTGTCAAGCAGCTATTATAGCTCTAAACTTACACACAATCAGTTCAAAGATGGTCTGGGAATGCCTAGGCAAACTAAATGAAATAAGACAAAATAAGAATGTTACCCTTTTATGGGTTCCAGGAAAAGAAGGAAACGAAACAGCAGATAAGCTTGTAAAAAATAGCTAAAACCTAACACTTGGGACCGAAACCAGCTTGTGGAATCAGCAGTAGTATAGTCTTAGAAAAACTAAAGAAAGAAGTGGATAGGGAAAAATCCAAGTACTGAAACGATCTAGAAGGACTAAGAGAATTAAAAAAGCTCCTGGAAAACTAAAACCAAAAAAGATCTTTCAGCTGTCTAAACCTTAGTAAGAAGAACCTTCTAATTATAACGGGAAAATAACCAGGCAATTGTGATTAAGAGGGCACATGAAGAAACTAGTATTGGTAAATTAAGCAAAGTGCAAATTCTGTCAAGTAAAGGATAAAACCTTACAACACATACTTTCAGAATGCATTGCATTACGTAAATCTAGGATCAGATACCTAGGGTCTTACGAAATAGAACCTAACTTGACGCCCAACGATATCCTAAAATTTCTAAGAAAGATAGGACTAGAAGAGCTGCAATAAGTCTAAGGAAACATCAGATTTATAGCAAGAAAAGGGGAACACAATAGATCTTATAGGTCGCAGGTGTATCTGTCACTCCTAATTTTGCTCATACATACTTACATCTCACTGAAGACGCGAACTTTTGAAAAGTAAATTTCCTTAAACTTCAAGTTTATACTAATGCGCATCTGTAAGTCAACGTTTAATTTGGTTTGGCTATATAATAATAAGTAATGCATAAAATCCTACAAAAAGCAAAATTGAATTAATTAGTACTAATGGTACTTGATGAACTGTTATGAAAGCAAAGCTTTAAGTGTTATATTTAAGGCACAAGGGTAACCTGAAAAATACGGTTTGAATTATTTTGATAAATATTTAATAGAATAAACTTAAAATTTAATATAATAATATTACAAACGACAACAAGCATTGTTTTCCATAGTTATACGCAATATATATACGAGGTATTAAAGTTTTAGTACAGAGCATGTTTGGTGTGCTCGAAAATGGAAGCAGCGAATAATAGTGGAAAGAGGCAGAAAGAGCGTTGGCTTACTGAAAAGTGGGAGTAACGAAAATAAAAAAGCCGTTATACTAACTTGTGTTTATTTTTTCTGTCACAAAACTTCTCCCAAACCTAACTCCACATTTAGATACAATAAAAATATGTGAAAAGAGCTTAAAAATTGAATGTAGTGAACCCGATTTTACTTTTATCAAAATTGAATTAAACAAACTCTTTCATATATATTAAATAACATGATAGAACATGATTCACCTTAAAAATATATTAAATATTCGCTCGTTGCCAGATATAGGACGTTTATTTTTTAATATAATTTTTCCTTACCTGCTTTTTTTCCCTCTCATATTCGATTAATATTTCGTCGCTCCTCTTGATGGAAATTACTTTAGGTATACATAAAAAAAATACACGCTTAAGCTATTCTACTTCACTTATTGAATTTGTTCAAGAATGTTTTCTTAGTCCTGTTAACGTCAGATTTACAATCAGTAGCGTAGTCTTGTTAAAGTCAAAATTTAAAATTAATGTATGATGCAAAGGGGTCACTAAACATAACAATGTTGATTTTTTTTAAGTGATGTTTTTATTATTCTACTTAATAGACGTGCCTAATATTGCAAGAGAAAAATGGCTGAATTTTTGAAAAAAATCCCAGGTGTGCTATTTTCCTATATTCAATACAACTCATATCTAGGCTAAGTTGGATATGTAGCTGTTTTCTAATTCTGTTTCTGATTTTTGTGCACTTTATTTTTCGATCGTAAAAAAAGGATAAATTTCATGTAGAAGCTCCAGTAATCCATAAATATGTTTTGTATATGTAAAGGTTAACACATATTTTCTAGATTGATTTTTGAATTTTAGTTTTACTGGTTTACTCTGACTTTCTATTGTTTGGAATATATGTTTTGCCTTTTTTGGTATATTTCTGGATAAAGGGATTTAAAAATCTCTTTGTTCTTCCACTAATGTTGGGCTTAATTCCGTCTGAAATGCCGTTCGTTTATTTGATACTAGCTGACCCGGCGGACTTCGTACCGCAAATCATTTACGTCATTCTTCCATTTTTCGTTTTTCAATTTATTTTGATTTTATCGTTTTCATCATATTTTCTCGTTAGTTATTGGTTTATTCTATTTTTTTTCGTTATATTTTTTAGTTTATCGATAAAATATATTAGATGCATCACAATACTTAATTTAGTAAGAATTTCTCGTTTAAATATAAGTGATATTAACTGCGCCACCTTCTGGTGGCGTCACAATACTTAAGTAAGGATTGCTCGTTTAAATATGTGTGATATTAACTGCGCCACCTTACGGTGGCGAGATATAAAGTAATCAAATAAGTAGTAGTTGCTCGCTTAATGCAAGCGCCATCTGGTGGTAACTTCCATTAATACGAATATTATATTCATATTAACCATTAAAAATACAGCATTATACTGATTTTCATGACAATCGGTTAAACAGGGCAGAAGTTGTTACTCTGCAGCGCCACTTGGTGGCGAGTTGCATCAATGAGCATATCATACAAACCTTCGCCGTGAAAAAATACATATGCATACCAATTTTCATGACAATCGGTTGAACAGGGCAGAAGTTGCTAGTTTGCAGCGCTACCTGGTGGCGAGTGGCATCAATGGGCATAGCATATTTGTTTTCTCCGTGAAAAAATACATATACATACCAATTTTCATGACAATCGGTTAAACGGGGCAGAAGTTGCTACTGTGTAGCGCCACCTGGTGTCGAGTGGCACCAATGGGCATAGCATATTCGTTTTCTCCGTGAAAAAATACATATACATACCAATTTTCATGACAATCGGTGTAACGGGGCAGAAGTTGCTGCTTTGCAGCGCCACCTGGTGGTGAGTGGCATCAATGAGCATATCATATAAACATTCTCCGTGGAAAAATACATACATATATATACCAATTTTCATAATAATCGGTTCAGTAGTTTTTGAGTTCATCGATTTCGTACATAAAAACACATCCTTTTTTATATATTATAGATTATTAACTTTTATTTGTTTAAAATTTACTGGGCTATTTGTCGTAATTTTGTTTGGCTGCTGGTTTATGTTCTCAGGTGGTAAGGATTGTTGCAGTGAGGATTCTTGGTATGGAAAGAATTATTAACGGAACTGGAGGTTTCAGGTGAAATTTTATTGTTTCGTTGGATTGTATGATTGACTTTGCAGAAGATGGTTTAAAGTTGGTAGTTGGGCAGAGGGAGGCAAAGTAGCCATTTTGTTTGCATTTAAAACAAATGTGGTTATCCGATTACAAAAAAAAATACGGTAAGTTGTATCTTCATATGTTACAAGAAGGGACTTTAAAATTATAACATTAGGTTGAGATTAAATGTACGTTTGTCTATATATAGTTAATATGTGTTTAAATTAAGGATTGGTAGTACCTATTTTTAGGAAAGATATTGGTGTCATTAGTTGCAGCTATACCTTTTTAAATTTATCTTCTAAAATATTAATTCACGCGCTTGTAGGGTTGAATTGCCGACTATTATGGAACCATTGTGTGTTGACAAAAATGTTGAACAAGGTCTTCACTTGATAATTATCTATATATCTACATTCTATATACATATGATAAAACTGTAGAAATGTATATGTTTGTGCGCGCATCACATGAAAACTACTGATCCTATTCGAATGCGGTTTTCAAAGACGTATTTGTCTTCTTTCAACTTAACATCTGGTGTATAAAACTTTCTCCCCCCACCCTTTGACGGGGTTAGAAATAATTTTTTATACAAAAATCAACACGCCACGCGAACGACGTCGCGGGTACATCGAAATAGAACCCAAAAATGTGGTTAGATTTTTTTGTCTGTCTGTCTGTATGTTTGTGCGCGCATCACATGAAAACTACTGATCCAATTCGAATGCGGTTTATACAGATGTATTTGTCTTCTTTCAACTTAACATCTGGTGTATAAAAATTTCTCTCCCAATTCTTAAATGGGGTGGGGTAAGAAATTTTTATACAACAATCACACGCCACGCGAACGACGTTGCGAGAACAACTAGTATGCATATAAGATTATGTGATATTCTTGAGAAAAAATTGATCTTTCAACTGAATATCGTAATGCAACAAGGTAATCTTTTAATTACGTATTAAGTTAATTACAATTGCTTGTTTCCTATTTGGATATTGAGTTGATGATGTCACTGAGGAGTATGAACTTTGAGATTGGTTGTGCAGATTGTGGGAACTTCTGTAGTCAGAGGTCCCCGCATTTGTTTAATATTCCATCGTTAACTTTATTTACCAAAGATAATTAGCTAATTATACCAAACTTCTTTTTAATATCTTAATAGTTGATAGACTTATTATTTTTGATCGAATTATGTGAATAAAATTGACAAAATGTTATTTTAAGATTGACGCCTGACAAACACTGACAGCGGATCTTATTTTTCCGTTTCAAATTTGATGTTTACAACGAAAATTTTGCATTTAGCAGTACTCGCTCTAACACCATGAGTTGAATTTAACGACCGATAGACGTTTAGATGGCTAAGCATTCATAGCTTAGTTGTTAGAATGTTAGCGCGTAGAGCTCAAGGTTGCAAGTTCGAGACCTGCTGAATACGCCATTTTTACAATTTCTCTTTAATGTCATTTAAAATATTCTTGTTTGTATACTTTTTAAAAATTTCAAAAATATTATTTAATCTTTTTAATTTATTTTTCCTGTTTTATTTTATTTATGTAATAAATGTTGTAATCAAAATTATAGCTAAAAAATTTATTTTTTTATGATCATTATTAAAAGGTGGCTTTACAACACTCAAATTCCTAATAAAAAGTTGAGGTTTGCCACTATCTATCAAAGATATCATAAAAAGCTTCTCTTTCATCGGAATTTCCGATTGCAAACGTTTTTTTGCATATAAGAACAATGTTTAATCAACACGCCAAATTCTATTTCCTTTAGAATTTTGCATCAAATAAACGTACATAAACTAATAAGCTGTCACTTGCTAACAAACGGACTAAAGTGCACTCTACATTACATGATTCGGTTTACTCTTTTGTCAAAGATAGCATAAAAACTTCACTTCCATCAGAATTCTCAGAGTTGCACACGGGTTTTTGTCTATGAAAAAACAATGTTTAATTAACACGAAAAATTCTGTATTCTTTATAGTTTTGCACCAAATAAACTTACTGCCACTCAATTTAGCTGTCATTTGCCAATGAACAGACTAAAGTGCACATGATTTCTCATGTGATATATCGTATGCATATATCACATGAGATTGCTTATGAATATCGTTTTTATATTGTTAGTTTATATTAGGTTTGTTCCAACAGAGCCACTCTGACTAGTACATGAACACGTTCATAAAGTATAAAACGTGCAAGATCAGTACATGTATTGGGCGTACATGAACTGCGGACCAAAAACCATAAATGATTTTTAAAATTTGTCATGTGTTTTTAATGACCCATGAATTGCGGACCAAGTCGAAAGGGCCACCTGAAATCTACCTGCCCACTAATTGGGAAAAACCTATACTTTTATTATACGCTATCAATAACTAATCTACCTGAATGAATATTTAAAATATCCAAAACTTCATTATTTAACTGAATGTCTTGTCGTCAGCATCAAATAAATATGTCGGTATTTGAGTGTTTAAGTGAACGAGGAAAACCTTAGTTAGTGTTCCAAAACGCAAAATTTTCTTTCAAGAAAACATTGAAAAGCGGAGAGAAGTTTTGGACGTGTACCTTCAAAAACTGTACTGCTAAAATTTTCACGGTGCGCGAAGAGAACGTTCTTTCAAGGAGTACACTGAACCACAACCATACGGTGGATATTAAAAAACATAATCGACAAGTGATTTCGAATAGTGTTAAACGTAAGGCAGCAGAAGATTTATCGGAAAAACCTTCAAAAATTTTACATTCGTCGTTCAGACAAAATCCAGGGAATATGTCAACCATCACAGCAAGAGATGTCAACTACATACGAAATAATATTTACTGCCTTAAGCGCAAAAACCAACCACGATTACCGAAAAGCCTAAGTGAAACAATAGCCATTTTGGAAGAAACCGACGTAAAGAGTACGGAAGGTGAGAAGTTTTTATTTGTGAACAGTTTAGAGAAGAAAATTGTGGTGTTTTCTACAGAAAGTAACATGACTGCATTATGTAACACAGATAAAATATATTTGGATGGCACGTTTTCCTACTGTGTCAAATATTTTCTGCAATTATTCACAATTCATATAGAGCGAAATGGCTATTACATTCCTATAGCATTTTGTTTGCTTCCAGACAAAAAAGAATGCACGTATAAATTTTTGTTTGATCTTCTCTGTGAAAGGTGCAATACAATTAATTTACAACTTAAGCCTAAAATAGTGACAGCAGACTTTGAACAAGCTATACATAGCGCAGTGGCTGCGACATGGAATGAGTCAAAAATCATTGGATGCCGGTTTCACTTGGGACAGGCCTGGTTTAGAAAACTACAAAGCATTGGTTTAACAAAGGAATATAAAGATGAAAGTAGTGTAATAGGGAAATGGTTACAATATAGTTTTGGATTGCCGTTCTTGAATCCAAGTGAAGTAGAAGATTGCTTCTCATTTGATTTGATGGAAGAAATGCCGAACGACGAACGTGTTAGGACATTCGCCGATTACTTGGTAGATTTTTATATTGGCGGAGATGCAAGATTTCCTCCAGAAATGTGGGCTGAAATGACAGACAGCATACAGAGAACAACAAATGCATGCGAAAGTTTCCATTCGAAGTTTAACGAAAATTTTCATTCTTCCCATCCAACAATATTCAACTTTTTAAATATATTAAAACAGTTTCAAACAGATACGATTATTAAACTTCGATCTGTCTCCGATAAACCTAGAATACGCGATACTAAAGTCAGAAACCGACAAGATTTTTTAACTACCAAAATTTTTCAATATGAACATAAAGAAATTACTAGATATAATTACGTGAAATGTTTGTCCTATATGTATAAAGTAAATAATAAATAAATCTTGGATTTATTAGTACCTACATCAACATATTTATACATTTCCTATATCCCATATATTGTATAGACTATAGTATTTTAGTTGATTAATAAACATATTATAAGCAAAATGTATTTCTTTAAAAACTATAATTTTCTTATTCAAAATAAAAAAATATTGAAATGATAATGGTTTACTATTCCCTAATTTTTACACCTTACCTTTACCCTAGTTGTATAAACTTAAGCTTAGTCCGCAATTCATGGTTTTTAAAAGAGGGGTCTTCTTGGTTTGGTCCGCAGTTCGAGTACGGAATTATTAAAATCAGGTAATCGGTCCGCAATTCGAGGCCGCCGCATGTATTAGTTCATGGTTAATGGTCCTTGTTGAGACGCTTCTATCCTTCTACCCTCTTATCTTTATTACTTGTAATAAATTCATTCTTTGTTAGACTTTTGAGTAACGGAATAGTTTTTGATTTTGAATAGTGTTCAATCTATTTTGAATATAACATGATTTTAAAAAAGAAGAAAAATGTAACGTGATAAACATATTTTTTATACATTATTCGATTCACGAAGTATAGATACCAGGAGTTTAAACATAATGTTAAAAAAATGGTCTCAATTTAGGGGACAGAACTATTGCCGGTAGAGTGCGGTCGTGTTCCTAAGATACTCGTTTAAATACTTACGCGGGAAGTTTTGTTAGGTACTGTTGACAGCTTTTATGACAACTAATTTTAAATAAATAAATTTAAAATTATATATTGAATTTAATTTCGCGAAATTTAAATGTCATAAATATCGGTTCTTATAAGGCTCTATAAGTTCTTATGGTTACTCGCGCCGCCAGTGGCAAAAAATAGATCTATGATCTGGGTTGATTATTGAGACCAGAAATATTATGGAAAAGCCTATACCGTGTAGACTCCTGGTATCTAGTCTTCGTGATCCGATGCTTGGACTGGAACGGTACAATCTCACTGCGCATGCGTCTGACTTCCTTCTGACAGTGTAGCATAAAAATAGGTTAAAGAGTCTGTCGCAACACCCCTTACCTGAGCCCAGTAGGGTGCTAATAAAAGAGCAATAAAAGAGACCTTTTCGCCTACCCTCACCGCATGTGGTTGTATGAATTCAGGATTTTACAATCTTTGTTTATATTTAACAAATATATGTGTTTAATTTTTTATAAATTAAAATAAATAAATATCAGAAACGTAAAGATATTTTTTTTCTGATTTCAACCTTAAATAATACTTACGGAAAATTTTCTAGTTTACAGATATGACACCAAAATATTCTAAATTACACTGAGAAACAAACAACACCCAATATAACATAAAATACCTTTAGTGCCTGTATCTAACAGGACTTGTCAATTAATATTAATACTATTAATGGTCATAAATATACCCATCACCGATTCTATTCCCACACACACATGTCCTGGAACGTGAAACAAATCCATGTACTATCAAAAAATTTACCAAACCCACTTCCTTTATGTGATTCTTAAAAGCTGTAGAACTGCGGAGGAATTCCATCATACACAAACACATATATTTTTTATCACTACCGAACAATCAATAGGATGATGTATACCGTAAGTTAAACAAGACACAAATAATTGTTTGTGAATAATGGCTAACATTTTATATATTTTCTGTTATTACCCAACAATACAAATTGATATTAAAAAAACATTAGGATGTTTTGTAATGCAATAGCATTTTAATTAGTGTAAATCTCTTTCAATCTGATTGTTATTGGAATTGTTAAAGTTTATCTATTTTCAACACCTCATTATGAGATTATCCCTTGCTGTTTTGGATTTAAATTTGATAATTAAGCATTTTTGTAGTATTAAGGTATTCTATTACTTATATATTATTTTCAAAACATTATTATGAGATTATCCCTTGCTGTTTTCGATTTAAATTTAATAATCATTGGGTATTTTTGTACCACATTATGAGATTATCTCTTGTTTGTTTCTCAGTGTAATTTAGAATATTTTGCTGACATAACTGTAAACTACAAAATTTTCCGTAAGTATTATATATGGTTGAAATCAGAAAAAAAATATCTTTACGTTTTTGATATTTATTTATTTTTATTTATAAAAAATTAAACACATATATTTGTTAAATATAAACAATAGATTGTAAAATCGTGAATTCATACAACCACATGCGGTGAGGGTAGGCGAAAAGGTCTCTTTTATTGCTCTTTTATTAGCACCCTACTGGGCTCAGGTAAGGGGTGTTGCGACAGACTCTTTAACCTAAAAATATCCTTTTGCTAGCTCCAGGTTTCGTGGCTTCCTTCTGGCTTTCTTTTTTTACTCTCCCCAAACAAATAATAAAGGGCGCCAAGTACAGACATACAAATAAAAAAGTGAAATCAGTGTTTAATTGTTTATTTAAGAAAATAACTTTAAGAGATTAGTAAAAAAGTAATTAACTATTTTCTTATCTTTGTCTTGTGTTCTACGGAACCGATGTTGCGGAATTTTCTGGACGGAATAATTGAGACCTCCGGAATTGGTGAGCACCGGTCAATGGTACCGCTGGTAAGATGGGGTTTCTTCTCGACAGGAATTGAAGAGACTTTCGAAATGGACCCCAACGGTCTATGGTGACGCTGGCAAGATGGTTTCTCTTAACAGGAAAAATTGACTCGATAAGCCCTCACCTAGGACCCTTCACTATTTGGCAAAGGCCCTAAGAATTAAAATAATAGCAGTCAAAATTCCGTCCCAATAAACCTTAATTTCGATTACAATCATCCAAGGTTTCTCCAAAGTTCGAGAAAAAAGTTAATCACTTGTTGTGTTTATATATTTTTAACTCAATAAAAAACCGATTCTTGACAAATGATTGTAATCGAAAAATTTAAATGTTAGTAAAAATATCAAATAAAACTACCAATAATATATTCAGCAAATTTTTGACTATTACTTAAAATTATAACAAGTTAAAATTTTACTCACCAAGAAGGGTGTAAGAAGTGAGGAGAACTAATTTCTATCGAAGCACAAAATGAAAAGAATGAAAATAGCGAAGCAACTTACGAATGAGCTAAAAATTCTCCTTCTCAAATCTGATAAATTATTCGCGTCGACTCAAGATAACACCGAAAATTATAAAAATTTAACAGTCAATAGGCCAGGCCACGATTAACGTTATTAACGTTACAACAGACAGGAGGTCTATTGAAACAAACCTATTGTGATTTCTATATAATATTAAGGTTATTTTGATTTTTTTATTTTTGTTGATATAAACAAAAATATTATACTCTAAAACAAAATAAACGAAAATAATAAATACTTTCAACGGACACGTTACGTTGCGTTAATACGACGGCAACATTTCCGTGTGGGCTCGGCAATGGCTTTTGCATAAAGATACCGAACAAGGTATATCTTTAGTTTTTAAAAGATATAAATATGAACACGCATCAAGTTTTAATTTTTTTTACCACATGTAGGTAATCACATATATTTGGTTGAATGTTTACCTAACCGGTGCCAATAAAACTACATAAAAATTAACAATGTTTTTGGAAAATAAATTCTTGTTAAGTTTGACAATATTGATGGTATATGTCAAAAATATAGGTGTGGTATTTAAAAAGGGTACACAGTGGGCTATTCAAAAATACATCTGGCTGAAATCGTAATTCCAACGATAGCAAAACAATGAAGAAAATGAATTTTGAAAGATCTACTTGGCCGCTAACGATAAAAATGATTAGAAAAGTACTACATCTATCTAGACCGAAACCAAAAGTGGCCTTATAGCCGTCCGATTTTCTTTGAATTTTTGCTAATATAACGAAGAATTCATACATATATTATATCTCCATGTATTAAGATGAATGTAGCACTTTTATTAATATTTTTTATCATTAGATATAGGATTTCTAAACGAAATATTTCTAAATAGCCCACTGTGTGCCGGTATTACAGCCAGTTACACTAACAATAATGTTATATTTACTCACATAGAATAGACAATGTGCAATTCAACTGGGACAGGCTTTGTTTCACTATGAAGGGCCGCATGATTGTGCTAAATAATATTCTGATAAAATTCTATGGTAAATCAGGCAATATAAACATAATAATTTCCCAAATCATATGATAAATCAAGTAATGTTAAGTGCACTTAATTGTCGTACAACTCATACACAGAAATTTTCGTGTTTAATATCCTATCTAGTATAACCAAGATAGATTATGTTGTAAAATTATTTATTGTTATTGTATTAATCAATACATTTCCGTAAAATCTTCATTTACTAGTAAGCAACGCACCTTATTATATTTAAAATACTACTTAAATAAATAAAAACATAAGCAAATAAGTAGATGGATGGTATATGTTTGTGATATTTCTGTCAGCTTTGATTAAATATATTTTTCCGTAGGTTTGTTTCGCTTCAAATGAAGGGAGAGGAACCATTGGAATTCCCGTTGTTACGCCAGTCAACGGCCTATTCAGTATGTCAATCCCTCACCTCGGTTCGTCTACATTTAAAATTCGTTTAATGCTGAAAGCAACAGCTAACACCTATAAATCATTTTGAAGCTATGAATAAGGTTATCAAGTAGGATAGTCATTGATTTTTTCATTTATTATGATAGAATAACTTTCTATGTACGAGAAAACGGTTATATAATTTGAAATGAAACTTTTACTTTGTAAAGTATGATCGATGAATAAGTGCTTATTTATTAATCAAAATTTTGTTATAAAAGCAAAAAATGGAAAATATAGATTATCAAGTTTTTGTGAAAGAAAAAAAAAATGATTAATTATGCCTACTTATTACGAATTATACTTAATTGCTCTTCGAATAAAATTTATGCCAAACAAGAGGTGATTAGATTAGAAGTGGTATTTAGTTAGGTGGAATTAAAATATTCCTAGAGGTGTAACTTTTAAATATGACATTTTTTTTCACAAAAAAAAATTGTTTTATCCCCAAGGATGTAATAAAACATTATACAGGTTTGGGTGTTATTTTTGAAGTAAAACTTCTTTAGCGACACTAGGAGTAAAACAGTTATTTTAACGGACTTGACGTCATTCTAATAACAGAAACCGGAAACAAAACCTAATACAAAATACCTAACACGATTCTGCATGGGCGCCTGCAGCAGGGTGCAAGAGGGTGCTCTTGCACCCCCCTGCTATGAAAGAAAATACCTGAATTTACCAGAAAATTATATATTTTTTTTAATTTTTTTATTAAATTATTGTTTGAATAAAAACTAAAGGCGTCGCGGTTGCTGTCCAAATCATTCTACATTCTATATATATATTAGATCATAATAGTGTGTAGATGCAGATGCACCTCCCTGAAAATAATCCTGGCGGCGCTCATGCGATTCTGCCTACTATATTAAATAAAATTAAATCTGTAATTGTATGAATTGACAGCTTGTCATCTTGTCAACCAAAATACATTGCTGGTAAATAGTTTTTTGTGTATAAAGTGTTTGTATTAAATATGAATTAACAAAGTGGATTTATTAACGAAGAAAGTGATGAAAAAATATTGAATGAAAATAGTGAGTACCTATACTCTATATGCGTACATTTTATTTTTGGTGTGTAATTACACTATTTATACCTAATTATTTATACCTATTATTTATACCTAGCTATTTTCGTTTTATAAACTTAAAGAGCTAAAAAGAAAAAGAAATTGTGAACGTCAAAGGGCATATTATAAGCGCCAGAAAGATTTGAAGAAAAATGACAAAAATGAAAAAGGACGAGACAGCGACATTCATTATGATTTGATTAAGTAAGTTTATATACATACATACATATTATGATAGTAAATTATTGTTTATACGGAAGCTTTACGTTAAGTAAAGAAGCATGTGCACGTTTTTGTTCATAAAATAATAATAGTCGAAATGTTTTAACACTTTCTTACACTTATTTTAGGTTTGGATAGGTAGCCATAAAGGCCATAAAACCACTAGTCAGGATGGCTGATCTTTTACCAGCAATAACAGATCCTTCGTAGACGTGAAGGAAACAAACTTAACTCAGGATTTTAAATTTTATGGAATATGCTATAAAATGCTACAAAATGAAATGGTTATCTTACTATCGAAGGCTCTTGTGTTGTATTACAATAAGGTAGATACAGCTACAAAATAACACATTCTAAACGTAATGTGTGTATATTTTTAATATTGTTTACCTATTATTGAAGCAAAACTTCTTTAGGCGCGACTAGGGGTAACTCTAACGTTAGATACTAACGGAAGATTCTGATGGAAGTAACTGTGTAATTTCAGCTATGGGAGGAGCTTAAATTTTCGAAATTTATTTATGAAACTTTCAAACGGTTTCAAATACATTAATGGTATTTAGAGAGTAAAATCTATGTTTCACATTTTAGTTATTATAAACCTATTATTTCATATATAAAAAAAATAATGATAACTTTCAAATTCCTATTTCTAATGAATAATAAATATAACATCTCATTTTTTTGTAAAGTATATAGGCAATAAATATGATTAAATTGTAATTAAATATTTATTTTCCGATACGTACGTCAACAAGTTTTACTTCAATCGCGCGTAAAGGTTACACGCACACTCTTTTTTTTATTTTTAGTTTAACCTAACAGTAATGCCTACTGACCATTATAAACAGCCACTACCCGTTGTATAAGGTATTGCAACTGTACTACAAGTTTACTAATTTTAAATCCAATTAGTAGATAGAAATCATAGTAAATTAAAAAGTTTTTGTGTACAAAATTTTCCTAAATATTTAATAAAATACAAAACATAAAGGCCGTTTGTTTTTATTTTAAATTAAATAAAACAATCATACCTTCTGCAACATTTTACTTATATAATTAATTAAAAAAAAATACTTTTCATGTTATATTTGAAACTTCAGTAGCTAGATAAATCTTATCACTTACTGCAGAGACACCTATATACTTTAACAGAATAACAAATAGATAGCTTGTGGAAATAACAATTTTGTCAAAAATCTATGTTCATCCTTAATTAATTAATTATATTTAGTAATATTAAATAAGCCACACAGAATCGAGTGCAACCTCTAGTCGCTGGATGGCTCCAATAACAATTGAGGGGTTGATAAACTCTCCACAGGGCAATAAAAAGCTACTTCTTTTTAATATTTTTTATAAATGGGTTCCTTTGACATAAACACACTTAGTACAGCATTTGCTATCCCGGAACTAAGAGTTTTGAATTTTATTAATGTATATATATATATATATATATATATATATATATATATATATATATATATATATATATATATATATACTAGCGGCCGCCCGCGACTTCATCCGCGTGGACTTTAGATTTTTGCCACCGAGTTTCATACAAATTTGCAACCCCTATTTTAAATCCTTAGGGATGGAATTTAAAAAAGTAATTTCTTAGTACACTACTACGTAATAAAACAAATTTATTCTCGAATTTTCAATACTATACGCGTCTATCGACAGTGCCATGTCGGCCAGAAGCAGCGTGCTACCGTCTCACCGCTCCACACACCCCGCTCAGTAAAGCGCGAGTGGTATTAGACTATTATTATTTTAAAACTTTAAAAACTTGCATGCTATGTGCATGCAAAATCTCAGCCCGATCGGTATGAAATTGACAAAGTTTCATACAAACTTTCATCCCTATTTTATCCCTTAGGGGTGGAGTTTATCAAAATCCTTTCTTAGGGGATGCCTATGTTATAGTAGCTATATGCATGCAAAATATCAGCCCGATCGGTTTAAAACTGACACAGTTTCATACCAACTTTTATCCCCTGTGGTTGGAATTTATCAAAATTCTTTCTTAAGGGATGCCTTCGTCATAGTAGCTACATTTATGCAAAATCTCAGCCCGATCGGTTAAAAATTGACAAAGTTTCATACAAACTTTCATTCCCTTCCCAAGTAACACAGACCTGCATAAATTAACTGCAAATGCACTGCAAAGAGCCTGCAGTCATTTTTATAACTGTATATCAACTGCAGATAATCTGTAGAAATAGAAGTAATCTGCATATAATCATCATATTACCTTTACCCAAAGATGTACTTCATATCACCTGCATACTGTTTAAAATTGCAGATATTTCCTGCATAAGACATTTACTGACAAAGGAAATGCAGTTGTGTCCTGCATAATATCTTCAAATAAAAGATATGAAAATGAAGACTATATGCAGACATTTTGCAGTAAGAATTCTCTGCAAATGACACCTTTATATAAATAAAATACAGATCTACTATTGCAGAATAATAGCAAACTCTAAGCAGACAAATATGAAAATGAATATTATATGCAGACTTTTTGCAGTAAGAATTCTCTGCAAATGATATCTTTATATAAATAAAATATAGATCTACTACTGCAAAATAATAGCATATTATAAGCAGATGATATATCTATATATCTACTTTCTTACGTTTGACAGTTCCATCTCCTATTATATTATTCATATTTAATTAATATGGATAAAAAGGTGAAATGAAGGAAAATATAACGAAGATATACATAAATTTTCGATAAAAACCTCATTAAGAAATAACGATGAACTTGTCGAAAATGGCGAAGGATCTAACAATGATTTCGACATGGATTTATCATAAATAGATGTGCTTGAAGTTGACGAACAATACCATTTAAAAGAAAATCATAACTATATTTTTGCGTCATTTCTAAGAAATTGGGCAATTGAATTTAACATTTCACAGGTTGCTTTAAAACCGTTACTAGAAAAGTTAAACAAAACTTATAATTCGCGTTTACCTAACGATCCTCGAACACTAATGGGTGAGTTGTTATATGGTTTATGTATTTGTGCCAATACACCATACATTTCCTTTACATGAAACTTTATAAATAAAAAATAAAATACATAAAAAAGAAGAATATGTTTTATTCCAAATTAAAAAATATCAACAAAAACTTAAAACTTTTATAACAGTTTAAAAATAAAAACGAAACTGGAAAATTCTGATCATGATTGACTACTGAAAAATTTATTTATTGCGAAAAGTATTAAATGACGATAGTGACCGTAGCTATTAAGTGTCCTTATAGCCGAGTGGGTAAGACGACTAACTTTCAATTAGGTGATGGATGGTGAACCAGGATCGAATCCCCGCGTAAGAAATGTGAAAAAAAAAATGGTAAAAGTGGTTTTAAATAATTCAAAAGTTTATGTTGTGTAGATTTAGTAAATAGAAGTAATAAAATAATATTGTATATCATATTTGATAATTACCTGAAATAAAATTAAAATGTAGAGTATACTTTTATTTTATTTTAATTATTTCTGCATATCATCTTCAAATCCATCAATTATAGGTTTTATACAGGAGTATGGCAGACCTGCAAACGACCTTTTACACATGAAATGAAAGTAATATACAGCAGTTTTGCAGATCATTTACCTGCATAAGTGCGTCCAAAACAGTATTTTATATAATCATATACAGATTATTTGCAGATCATTATGCAGGTGAAAATGTTACTTGGGTTGTTTATCCCCTTAGGGGTAGAAATTATCAAAATTCTTTCTTAAGGGATGCCTAAGTCATAGTTGCTATATGCATGCAAAATCTCAACCTGATCGGTTTAAAATTGACAAAGTTTCATACAAACTTTCATCCCCTATTTTATCCCTTTAGGGGTGGAATTTATCAAAATCTTTTTTTAGGGGATGCCTACGTTATAGTAGCTATATGCATGCAAAATCTTAGCCCGATCGGTTTAAAATTGACAGAGTTTCATAAAAACTTTCATCCCTTATTTTATCCTCTTAGGGGTAGAATTAATCAAAATCCTTTCTTAGGGGATGCCTTCGTCATAGTAACTATATGCATGCAAAGTTTCAGCCCGAACGGCTTAAAATGGACAAAGTTTTATACAAACTTTCATCCCCTATTTTATATCCTTGGGGGTGGAATTAATCAAAATCCTTTCTTCACGGATGCCTACGTCATAACATCTACCTCCATGCCAAATTTCAGCCCCATCCGTTCAGCGGTTTGAGCTGTGCGTTGATAGATCATACAAACTTTCATCCCCTATTTTATCCCGTTGGGGGTGGAATTAATCAAAATCCTTTTGTAGCAGATGCCTACGTTATAACATCTACCTTCATGCTAAATTTCAGCCCCATCCGTCCAGCGGTCTGGGTTCTGCGTTGATAGATCACTATATCAGTCAGTCAGTCAGTCAGTCAGTCAGTCACCTTTGAGTTTCATATATTTAGATATGTATAAATATATATTGTTATGATTTATTGTTATTCCTGGATGAGAAATAAGTAGGGTCTTTCCTATAAAAAAAATTTTTTTAGAGACTCCTGTCAGAGTTATAACCGACTTTGCAAATGTGCGCTACTTGATCGCGATACACGATACTCAATTGACATGGTCCTACTTTTTATTTTTTTACTCCAAACCGAAACGATTTCGCAAAAAACGACAAGGAACAAAAAAGTTTCTAAATAATCAAAACTTCCTAAAATAATTTTTTGTTATTGCAAATATTAATTGCTAAGAAAGTTACAAAAAAATATTAAGATGGGTTCCTTGATTTGCACCCTTAGAATGGGGTAGGGCAGGTGAAAGTAGCAGGAGAAATGCGTCTTTATAAAAATGATGTTCACCCAAATTTTTAATTTTTTATCTTAGACCAATCAGAAGATATTAAATTAATACCGTATTTTACCACCCCTCTTTAAAGGGTTATAACTCTGACAGGAGTCTCTAAAAAAATTTTTTTTATAGGAAAGACCCTACTTATTTGTCATCAAGGAATACGTATACGAAGTTTCCGTAGTTAATTCTGGGACACCCTGTATATATATATATATATATATATATATATATATATATATATTGTTGGACTTTTCAGGGTGGGTTCATCGATTAGCATTAACTAAAATTTTATTTTTCATTTTATACAACATTTTAAACATTCAATACAATAGTATAATACAATACAATGAAATTCAAAATTAATTCAATCAAAGACTTATAACTACTCTTAATTCATAATAATTTTGCCCCTTTTCCTAAAATCCCTCTAATAATTATTTCTATTATAAAATAATACTATCATTTCATTTTCTTTTGAAAGAATATTTTTAAATTCTTGTTTCATATCAAATTTTACATTGCTTTTATCCATTTTGAGTTCATCTTTCAATTTCTGAATATCCACCTGCATCCTCATCTCTTCTTGCAAATTTCTATTATTCTTATCAAATTTTTCATCCATTTTACTTTCCATTTTCCTACTATTTTCATCCATTTTTCTACTATTTTCATCAAATTTTTCATCCATTTTTCTAATATTTTCATCTAATTTTCCATCAATTTTATTTTCCATTTTTTTCAAAAATTTAAACATTCTTTTCATCTCTGTTTCTTGATGTGGTTTTGAACTAGTCGCATCTCCTATCACATCTACTTGTACAACCTAAATAGTTGTTTTTTTTTCCTTCCGAAGGTCCATCATTTTCCCTTATACCAATATTTTCTATTGTTTCATCTACATCATTACTTTGTGTTTCATGCCTATTTTCACTGTATTCTTGTATTCCATCTTCTCTCCTTCTATTTCTTCTATTTTGTCTTGTATTCATTTTATTTAAGTATTTTTAAGTATTTTATATTTAATTTAAAATGTCAATTTGTTATATTTATTTAATTTATATGTAGATTTAAAAAAAAAATCTTTAACTTTATGGTCTTTATGTATATATAAATATTATTAAGATTCTTACCTAATCCCCTTATTTCTATTATAATTTGTATTATGTTGTATTTCAATGCTTCACTGCTCTAGTCTGCTAATCACACTTTTTTACATCTTTTGTCTATACCACCCTCTCAATATACTGCTTCCTGCAAACTGGACTACTCTATTTAACTACTTTACTTGGGCCCCACATTGGGCGCCAATTGTTATGATTTACAATCACCAAATATATATATATATATATATATATATATATATATATATATATATATATATATATATATATTGTTGGACTCTTCAGGGTGGGTTCATCGATTAGCATTAACTAAAATTTCATTTTTCATTTTATACAACATTTAATATAACATTTTAAACATTCAACACAGTAGTATAATACAATACAATGAAATTCAAAATTAATTCAATCAAAGACTTATAACTACTCTTAATTCATAACAATTTAGCCCCTTTTCCTAAAATCCCTCTAATAATTATTTCTATTATAAAATAATACTATCAGCTGATACTACCTTTATAACGGAAATACTTATCTTAATTCTTCTTATAATATCCAAATGATAATTTCAATCTATGCAATTTATTTCCAATTTCAATTTCCACATTCTATTTCATATTATATTTCTGATTAACCATATTTACGATACTTTCTACATTATTCAATTATATTCATCTTATCTTTTTGACAATTAATCTTACATCCATACAATTTTCTCTGACTCAACTCAATCAATAATCCCCTTAACAACGTAGCAACCCCTTTTATACCCTTTTTATATAATTATTTTCTATCATTACTTGATAACTTCCATAGATTGATATTATCAAATTTTTTCATCTAACTAGTCTTAAACATATTTACACTCTACATAAAGACCAACTTGTTCATACCATAACAATATATATATATATATATATATATATATATATATATATATATATATATATATATATATATATATATATATATATATATATATAACGTGAAGTCAATCGTGGAGTTGCAGTCAACGTTTGGCCAAGGTAAGTAAAGAAAACTCTTTGATTTCAGTCAAGCTTTCGAATTTATTCAATTCTTCTTCAGGACATCTGTGGTGAAGAACAATTTTTATATAAGGTTTGTTCCCAATACATCATTTTGACTCGTACATGTACCAGTACTTGAACTGTGTTCTGCGCATGTCATACACCAGAACCAGTACGTGAACTAGTGCAAAATAATTAGAATTAGGAACGCTTTCAGGACTGCTAAGTCTGTTGTATGAAGTTTCGTCGAAGAAAAGAAGAAATTCTTGAGATGACAGTTATTTTGTCAGAAGATTCATAACCTCCTCAAGAATTTCAAACTGAAATACTTATAGATAAAAAGCAATAGAAACAGTAATCAATCAACAAATCATCATAATCAATTTTAATAATAAATCGATGAATACAAATTAAGTATAATATACTATATACCGTGGCACATAACCCTATAATTATTTCCTATTCCCTGTCATCAGTGACATCCTTAAAATCTAATGTGCTATTGCGCATGTCGTCAAAAACATAACGACCCAGTACATGCTTCGAGGCGTGGATCGATTTGTTAGTTTACAAACTAATACATGTATCAGTACGTAGTCATTGGGAACATCAACTGTACTTGTTCGTGCACCAGTCAAAAGTTAATTGGAACGGCTTTTATGAAATGCGCATGACAAAACCGTTCGTTTGATAGTACATGTGTTGATTGGGAACAAACCTATAATAAAGAAATATTGTTACAAATGTGATGACTTACTAATCGTGAGGTTATAAGAGAAGCGACGAATTCCGTTTGACAACATTACACTAATAAAACATTTTAAAAATCAGGTACATCACTATTAAAATACATAAAAATATATACATTTACACCATAAAACTTATAATTTTGTTATTTTTAGCATGGAGGTTTGTCTGTAAATGATTGAATTTTAATGTGTCTTCAATTTCCTTTTTTTTATCTGTGTGTTTTTTATATACTTATGGTTTTTATTTTAACACAGTAGGAGAGCAAAACATTTAGATGATTTATTTATTTAGATTTAATTATTATATCAAGTAAAATTCTGTAGTCATGAAATGCGGGATTTTAATTTTAAAAATGTATTTGTTAAATTTTATGAACGTTGTTGTGTTTTTATTTTTATTTATTTTAGTGTTATATTAATCTTTATGTTTGTAATCATGTTTTAATTTATTATTACTGTTTATTTATCTTTATATTTATATATTTAATTTTTTTTTTATTTATATTTATTTTTGAAACGACAGAATGTAACAATAAATATTACTCAGCCCTTCTATATCCGATTTTCTATTAATACATGTTTCCCTTCTGTCAATGTGTGTCATTTCTAAGAATAATCGTTTCTTAAGGTTCCTTTCCCTTTCTAAAATTTTTGTTTCTTCAAATTTAAAACTATGACCATTTTTAATTGCATGTTCAGTTAGTGCGCATGCTTTATATTTATTATTTTTAATGTCACTTTTATGCCAGATGTTCCTGCTGTGTACAGTTCGGCATGTTTCCCCAATATACACCCTTTCACAATCCGAGCAAGTGATTTCATATACTACATTTGAACTTTCTAAATTACTAAGCGGATCTTTGGTTCGGGTGTATAATCTAGAAATGGTTTTGATATTTGTCGTGCCTATTTTAAAATTTTCATAATTTTTGAATAGTTTTAAAAGTTTAGGAGTGAGTTGTGGGATATAAATTTAAAAACCAAGGTTTACTTAAATTAAAAGGAATACTGTTAAATAATTCATACCCTTTGGGATTATTAAATAAATTAATTTTTAGTACCACGTGCATTGCAAGAATAAGTGACAACAATAATTTCAATCAACAACAAACATTTGACATTGAGAGAGGTGTCTTGTCTAATGAAATTTCACAGCCAATTTTTGGTTCTTTACCTTATATCCCACAACTCACTCCTAAACTTTTAAAACTATTCAAAAATTATGAAAATTTTAAAATAGGCACGAAAAATATCAAAACCATTTCTAGATTATACACCCGAACCAAAGATCCGCTTAGTAATTTTGAAAGTTCAAATGTAGTATATGAAATCACTTGCTCGGATTGTGAAAGGGTGTATATTGGGGAAACATGCCGAACTGTACACAGCAGGAACATCTCGCATAAAAGTGACATCAAAAATAATAAATATAAAGCATGCGCCCTAACTGAACATGCAATTAAAAATGGTCATAGTTTTAAATTTGAAGAAACAAAAATTTTAGAAAGGGAAAGGAACCTTAAGAAACGATTATTCTTAGAAATGACACACATTGACAGAAGGGAAACATGTATTAATAGAAAATCGGATATAGAAGGGCTGAGTAATATTTATTGTTACATTCTGTCGTTTCAAAAATAAATATAAATAAAAAAAAATTAAATATATAAATATAAAGATAAATAAACAGTAATAATAAATTAAAACATGATTATAAACATAAAGATTAATATAACACTAAAATAAATAAAAATAAAAACACAACAACGTTCATAAAATTTAACAAATACATTTTTAAAATTAAAATCCCGCATTTCATGACTACAGAATTTTACTTGATATAATAATTAAATCTAAATAAATAAATCATCTAAATGTTTTGCTCTCCTACTGTGTTAAAATAAAAACCATAAGTATATAAAAAACACACAGATAAAAAAAAGGAAATTGAAGACACATTAAAATTCAATCATTTACAGACAAACCTCCATGCTAAAAATAACAAAATTATAAGTTTTATGGTGTAAATGTATATATTTTTATGTATTTTAATAGTGATGTACCTGATTTTTAAAATGTTTTATTAGTGTAATGTTGTCAAACGGAATTCGTCGCTTCTCTTATAACCTCACGATTAGTAAGTCATCACATTTGTAACAATATTTCTTTATTATATAAAAATTGTTCTTCACCACAGATGTCCTGAAGAAGAATTGAATAAATTCGAAAGCTTGACTGAAATCAAAGAGTTTTCTTTACTTACCTTGGTCAAACGTTGACTGCAACTCCACGATTGACTTCACGTTATATAGAACCAGTCACTATACCATTATTCGTATATATATATATATATATATATATATATATATATATATATATATATATTATAGAATATGTTTTCTTTGGCTCCGGCTGTTGGGTCTGGATTTTAATAATATTCTTCTTTAATTACTCTTGTTTATTTAATTTAAAGAAATATTTATTTAATTCAAACTTTATATTAACTTTAACCTTCAATACATATCATTCAAATTCAAATTATCAATCAAAAAACAATCAATAACCGTTTCTATAACATTTCATCTCCTATTTATATAAATTATCAAAAAAAATAGTCACTGGTCTATGTCGTCACACTTTACAGTAAGATATTTTATGTACATAATAGACACAGTGATACCATAACAATTTCCCCACAATAATAAAAAAAAATTAAAATTTTCTCCAAAGACATATTTTAATTTTTTTAATTTATTTTTAATTTTTTTTTTTATCATTTTTTTATAACCTCTTTATTTAGTGTTCCTTTAAATTTTGTTTTAAACAACTTATAACAGTTTTATTTATTTTCTTCCATATTTTTAATTTTAGTCTTAATTTTAATTTTATTTTAATCTTATTTAATTTTATTTAACTATTTTATTTTTTTCTCTTTTTATAATTATATACAATGCTCATCCAGATCTTCCCTAATCTTCTATTAATGTTATCTATTTCAAAATAATTTATATCATATTCTTTATATGTTTTATGTTTAAACTTCTTTTTATTCTTATAATTGGAATTCAAATTAATTTTATGTTTAATTTTATTGTCATTATCATAATCTAATCTATTTTTATATTTATTATCACCCTCATATATTTTATTTTCACATTTTGCTTCTTCATTTGTATAATAATTATCTTTATCTTTCTTCTTATCATCATCATATTCATCATTTAATTTTAATTTCACAATTTCATATTCTTGTTTCATTTTGTTTTTATATGTAACATGTTCTTTATAATAGTTATTTTTACTTTTTCCATTCTGTAAAATGTGTTCGTAAATATATTCTTCTTTATATCGTCTCATAGGTTTATTTTTATTTATATTTGTTTCATACATTTCTATTAATTCAGATTTATCTTCATTTTTTAGTTTATTTTCCCCCATATCTTTTTCTTCAGGAGATTTAATTTCATAGTTCTTATTAATTACTGATTTGTCATAAATTGTTTTCATATCTTTTATTGTTTCTTTATACATTTCCATTTGCTTCTTCATTTCATCTTTAAATACTTCCATATTCTTGTTCATATCTTTTATTTCTTTTTTCATATCTTCTTTTATTTCTTTTTTCATAGAATCCATATTTACATTTATTGCTTCCATATTTTTGTTTATTGCTTCAATTTTTTTGTTCATATCTTCTTTATTTTTGTTCATGTCTTGTTTTATTGCTTCTGTATTTTTGTTTATTGCTTCAATTTTTTTGTTCATGTCTTCTTTATTTTTGTTCATGTCTTGTTTTATTTCTTCTTTATTTTCTTGTAAATTCTTCTTCAAATCTTCTAAGTTATTATTCATTTTTTCCTGTTTTACTTGATCTTCCTTTCTATTTTTTTCTTGTTTTTCATTAATTTTTTCTAAAAATTTAAACATCCTTTCCATGTCACTTTCTTCATGTTTATTACCATTACTTTCAATAATTGCTTCTATAATTGTAGTATTCTCTTTTTCATCTCCCGAATCATTTGTTTCCATAATATTTATATCATCATCTTTTTGATGATCACCTTTTTGCTCATTATCCCTAACCTGTCTTTGTCTTCTTGTTTCCATAATTATTTTATTTTTAAATAATTTTACAATTTATGTTTAACTTTCAATTAGATAATTTTAATTTTATGATTTAATTGTTTTAATAAAATTCGCCCCACAAATCACTGCCTCTAGTATATAAATGCAAATATCTTACCTATCTGTCAGTCCCGTCTGTCAAGGTCCTTGGAGGTGTCTCGAATTTTGAATTTCAAGTTGCTTGTAGGATGTCTTGAATTTGCAGTTCTAGGTGCTAGTAGTTGTCTCCAATTTGCAGTTCAGGTACTTGTAGGTGGCTCGAATTTGCAGTTCTAGGTGCTAGTAGTGGGCCCCACGTTGGTTCGACAATTTATTATTGAATATGTTTTCTTTGGCTTCGGCTGTTGGGTCTGGATTCTAATAATATTCTTCTTTAATTACTCTTCTTTATTTAATTTAAAGAAATATTTATTCAATTCAAACTTTATATTAACTTTAACTTTCAATACATATCATTCAAATTCAAATTATCAATAAAAAAAAAAATCAATAACCGTTTCTATAACATTTCATCTCCTATTTATATAAATTATCAAAAAAAATAGTCACTGGTCTATGTCGTCACACTTTACAGTAAGATATTTTATTTACATAATAGACATAGTGATACCATAACAATATATATATATATATATATATATATATATATATATATATATATATATATATATATATATATATATTAGTTAATTAATTAAAATGATAATTTCAACAGGTTGATTATATTTTCGGAGACTATCCTTAAAGTTATTCTATAGGATTAATAATGCAGTAATGGAGAGATAGACGAAGATAGAATAAAAAAGTATTGGAAAAACTAAAATGTTTTTATATTACTAGTCAACAAAATCAAACCAACCTTTTACCTAGAAACAAGACTGTAGGTACTTTTTCGAATACTTTTACGTTAGATTTCAGTCCATTCTCGGTTCGATCTGGGTCTAGTCGAAAATTATTAAGCCAAAAACCATGAGTGTATTGACACTATCCGTAATAACAGCCAAATTCCGGTTTGATCTGACTCCAGCAACGATGCGTCTCCAAGAAGAGTTAACTGATCGAGATCGAAATTGTAACTTCATCAACCGATAGTGTGAATACTTTTTTCTCAGCTCAATCAGCTCAAGTTTGATATAAGTGCAAACGATGTCAAAAATCGTGATAAAAGTAGATAATTAATTACGAATTAAAAAAAATTATAGATCTTTGTAACAGACAAATTAAACAAAGAACATCATTATTTATACATAGATATTGTACAGTAACAGACAAATTAAACAAAGAACATCATTATTTATCCATAGATATTGTACAGTAGTGAAAGGTATAAAGTACAAAAATTTTTCGTTTATTTATCAAATAAAATATTAGGTACCTACTTAATTAAATTTTTAGATGACCTGGATATTGAATTGGTTAAAAGTAAATCAGCTTTGTATGATTTGCAATCTCCTCGTCGAAACAATGACGTGTTCACCGCGAATTGCAATAAGAATTTAATTAGCTGTATTAAATTAACTTTACTAATTACAGCCAACCAGTACAGCGAAATATGCACGACTGACTATTCTTGCTTGTATAGTGTGACGGACTGGGATCGGTACTATAGTGTGGATATATCCTTAATTTACTAACCTAAATTTTGCTGCAAAATTGCTCTTACATGTCATTTTGTAAATTTGAAATTGCAACATTTTAGCGAAAAAATAAACATTTAAACAAATTTAATGTCATTTAAACGAGAAAGGCTCAAGTTAAAGGCATAAAAGTATTTATTAAAAAAGAGCGTTTGGTAAAAATTAGTCAGATATTTGAATAATTTAAAACGTATAAAATGAAATATAACAAAATAACGGATATAGTGCAGCCTTCCAAGAAAACTCTTATAAACAGTTTACAATTTAAGTTAAAAAAAGACATAGATATTATTACTTATTATTGTTTAATAACTTACCTGTTTGCTTTGTTTAAAAAAGTAACAAACTTTAGTAAAACTTCATTACATGTTTCCCTCACGCACAAATCGACTCTGACCGCATTTACTTCAGAATTTATCAGCTTTCTTCGATTAGCAACCGATTAATTAGACCCTTTTCTATCCGAAACAATCTTACCACGTATCCTAAAATCAGGGCACTATTCACCTTTAAAAGTAGAAATAAAACCAAATACCTAGATCGTGCTAAATCCCATTTGTCGTTATAAAATCGGTGTTAAACCTGTCTTAATCCTTTAATTGCTTTTGAACGGGATTAAAGGGCCTTTAAAACAACCGGTTTAGCGCAGTTGGGATCTCTGTCTTTAAGATGTTTGTCCATGCTCCCAATAGCATTCACTCAGATGACGTGAAGGTGTGACGCTTACTTATATAGGTGATTGAAATCCTGTGACAGATTAAGTCCTGTTTGGTTACGTATGGAGAAATCCTTTAGACCTTTTCAAGATGAGAATCCCTTGAAACTACGTATATCCTACTATACGCTAATGGTTTTTTTGGGTCCTGTATACATAGGATAAAAGCCGGGTGAAATAAAAAGTATTTTATACTAGAGTCATACTTTATAAATTATGTATTAAATTTAAAATTTTCATTTAAGTGAGATTGGTAACAGATCAATTTTAGTAAAATCTATTAGAGTTCGGTGAGTTCAGATGACATCTTAGATATACATCATTCAAAGCTTATTTTTATTAAAGTAGGCCTTGTTAGGGTGATAAATTTCGCCCTGTATATTTAATCTTATTCTCAGTTGTAAATGCGCTGTTGTCACGCCCTCACTAAAATCATAGTGTTAGTGACAATATATAAAATAATAATTGTGAACTCCATTTCAGATCCATAAAATCATTAAAAATTAGTACTTTCACAAAAAACGAAAATCGTCAATTTAAAAATATATATTTAGATATAATGAATGCATTTACAAAATAATAGTACTTAATTAAATGAAAGCAAACAATAAAAACATTTACAAAAAAGTCTTCATTTTCGTGGGGCTTTCCAGGTAGTGCGGTATTATGACATACCAATTGGTTTCAGCTATTTTAATAAGTAGAACAAAGATAAATATTCCCACAAAAAGTTATGCTTCAAATAATGGAAATCCGTTTAATATGTGTTCAATAGCTACAGTGCAACAATTCAGCAGAAAAGCAGATACACTAATGGTAAAATAAGGAAAGTAAAAAAAATGAAACATACAACATTAAAAAAAACATATGAACAACAAAAATTGGAGTAACAGATTTGGTTAAAACTATTGTCACGTTCATCTATTCGTTATGTATTTTCAATTCACCTCTAGTATCAAAGGTAAAATGTTGTCAAGTGAACAGTTTTTCATGTAATACCTAAGTCCAATCCGTCAAAATAATTTCTTCTGTGTCTACAAATTTTTTTTTACATGTCTGGTGTACATTGTCTTAAAGCTTCTGTCCAAGTTTTGTCCGAATATAAAAATGCAAAATAGAGGTAATCGAAGTAAATCATGTCTATGTTAGTTTATTATTTCATCTACTACATAATATGTCTTATCGTTGCTTCTGTATTGTGTAAGTATAATTGTCTTTTTTAACTTCCCGCTAAAAAAAATTAAAAATTTTTTTAAAATCGGGAAGTTATTGGTTTCACCCCGTTTTTCGAAAATCGAGGTTTCATCGGATCTCAACGTTTTGAGGTCTTAGGAACCTCCCCTGACTATTTTTACGAGGGTGTCTGTATGTCTGTATGTACGTGTGGATGTGTGTGTGTGTGGATGTATGTAAACCTCTTATAACTTTTGAACGGCTTGACCGATCGAAATGAAATAAAAAGCATTCCAAAGAGTTCCATCTAGCTTAGATTCCCTGTAAGTTTGAACCGATTCGAGTCGGTAGATTTCGAGAAATTTCAAAATAACCGAAAAAAACAATTGGTAAAAATGATGTTTTTTGGGCATATCTTTTTGGCTATCGCATCGATCAATTTCATAACCTAATCAGCTCTCAAGCTTAAAAAGCCACGTCGAATGCCGTTTTGCAAATTAAAATCGGTTGATTCGTTTGTGAGATATCGTTGTCGAAAAATTTCAAAAAAAGTGTTTTTTTTTTCAATAACTTAGAGATTTTTTGACTAACCGATTTTGCACTCCCGGTAACGTTTTTAGGTCTCAAAAAACTGCGTCGAGTGCCATCTTGAACATCAAAATCGAATAAGGCGTTAAAAAGTTGTGGCTTTTTAAACATTTCAGAAAAAGTCAAAAACGTCAAAATACGTCACGTTACTATAGCTTTGGGGTTAAAACTAGCGGGAAGTTGCAAGGATGGCCTTTAAGGTCAACCTCTTTTCGAATTTTTTTTTCATTTTTTTATCAAATTCGATGTTATTGCTGCTTAATTATCTCTGTAATATCTATTTTGTTGCTGAAAATGTAGGTGGTCTGTTTTGTTGTACAGAATGAAATGAAGCATTATCCATGTTTACTACACATTTCTCTGGAAAATTAAATAAAGCAGGAATAAGTTCATTAACAATCCAGTTTTTGAAAATATCACCATTTATAGTTTTGTGATAGTCAATGTCAGTATTTGAAGAGTCTAATGACAAATCACATCCCTCTATTGACCCACCATTTGCTCCTGCGAGTAAAATTGTAAATCGCTTTTCTTCGGATTACACATGCAATGGATTACTTTTTAAATCAGATTATTGTTTCCATCGACGCGTTGTAGTACCATTTTGTAGTACCATTTTTTTATATCCACGTCTATGTACACGAATCTGATGATTTCATTGCACTTTTTTAATTTCATAAATTTCTGAAGGAAAGAGATTTTGATATTCTTCGCTCACTTAAAATTTGTAGTCAGTTCACGTTTTTTAGTTTATAAATCATTAATTTTGTATAAATAAGTTCGTTTACCGTTTAAATCTCAGTTTTGTTTTGCGTCAGTCAAAAGTTTATCTGAAGTAAAATATTCGTTTTTATAATTGTACGTCCAAATCTGCCACTGCAATTTTTTTTAAATGAATTTCTTAAATGTATTTTCTTTATCTTTCTTCCTTTTATTTGCCGCTTCTTTACCATTAACTAAATCTTTTTTTAAGATTTTTCGTTTATATTTAACACTAACCTAAAAAAAACACGAAATATTTAAAAAATGTATGAAATAAAAATTTAAATGATATTTGGTTGGTCATAGATTAATGAATGAAATATCGATTCGTCCATGTCCTATCAAATTACATTTTAAGTATCATTATGGATCATTGTTATTAAAGAAATTAATGAAAATATTTTATTCTGAAACATTTTTAACTTTTACTATAGTGTGTAATCTGGCAACATTGTAAAAGAATGACTGACAGAAGAAATGTGAGGTTAGGTATGCTTAATAAATTATAAGTAATTTGAATGTAATAAGAATGTAAAAGTGTATTTTATGTAACAAATAACTTCATATACAACTATTAATGAAATTAAAAATGTTTGGAACTATTTGCTGATGAAAATATTGGAATAATCTTGTATACAAACACAATTACTACTTACATTAAAAACCTAAGAGATCTTCTATAAATCCCTCTTCTGAAACTTTCTAAACATGTAATATCATCTTTGTATTCATTTTTTTGTCTTTACACATTTTTTTTCGGCGTATTAATTTTTTTAATGCATTTAACCATTATATTTATGATATTTGTTGTCAAGCTTGTCAGATTGTGACTTGCAGTGACTTGGTAACTTTCAAACGGCAACATGACAAAAACCAATACCAACGTGAATAAATAAAAAGATAGCCTGCTAGATATAAATAAACGTTGAATCGTTAATAGTCACGGTTAAAATGGAGATTATGGAGTACGTAAAAGAAAAATATTTGTAAATGGATGAGAGGAGACGAGAAGACAGGTCTAACAGTAGATAACAAGGATTTTTTATAATAGAAATCAACTTTAAAAGAGCTAAAATTAAATATATAAACAATATATGTATAAATATATAAACAATATATATATATATATATATATATATATACATATATATATATATATATATATATCTGAAGTGAATAACGACGCGAAAATTAAAAACGACAAGTTGTTAACTATTGGGAAAGCGTCAGGGAATTAGTCAAAGATGGAATAGACTACGATGTTGAAGAAAACTTTATTTCTATTTGCGAAATTTTCGGTCTGATTTTAGACCTTCATCAGCGCCTGGGAAAAATATACAAATTGTTGGTAAGTCAGTTAGTTACAAAATTACAAACACTTACAGAGAAATTTTGTTTTAGGTTTCCCTTTTTATAACATCTATAAGGACATTACTATACATTAAACAATTTTTGTTAAAACCAAAATTAAAATTAATAAAATTTAAACACTGTTGAAATCTTTAAAAATACACAGACATTAAAATACTTTTCGAAAAAACAAACGTTTTTTTTAAATTAAAAACAGATTGAAACTCCCTACAATGTCATTTCGTCATAGCCGAAAAATATCACGAGAAAAGGAATCTTCTTTTTAATTCCTCAGGTATAACTGTTGAAATGTCAGTTGGACTTTTGACTTTACAATATAAACAAAACATAACCTGTATTTTTAGGTACCATGATCACAAAACTTTGTTAAATTCTGGCTTAAAAGGAAGGTATAAATAGAACTCAGCCCATCGACATCTTTCTTGAAATTTAAACAGTTAGTACATCCATTTATATAACACATCTCTATGAAATTTCGTTTAAATTGATTGTCAACTCTCTTTAAGATTTTTATACTATCGTAGTCCACATTATGAGAAGAAGTGTTTACATGTTGGCTAAGGGCTGTAGCCATAGGTTTTTTTGTATTATCACTTTTATGCAATGCTAACCGTTTTGAGAGTTTCTGACTTGTTTGTCCGATATAAACCTTTTGACACCCACCACACTTTAACGAGTATACAACACTGTTATTTTCTAACACAGGGGTCTTATCTTTGAGGTAAGTGAAATATATACCCAGTCTTTTGTAAGTGGAGTTGGCCATAATGATATTGAACTGTCGAAACAGGCTAGCGATCTGCTTAGAGAGTCCTTCTATATATGGAAGTTTAGTATAGAAGATTTCTACAGGTTCTTCATCAGATGGTCTTATTGGAGGTGAAGTACGAGGAGGTAAATTACTACATCACGACTTACCTCCTCGTACTTCACCTCCAATAAGACCATCTGATGAAGAACCTGTAGAAATCTTCTATACTAAACTTCCATATATAGAAGGACTCTCTAAGCAGATCGCTAGCCTGTTTCGACAGTTCAATATCATTATGGCCAACTCCACTTACAAAAGACTTGGTATATATTTCACTTACCTCAAAGATAAGACCCCTGTGTTAGAAAATAACAGTGTTGTATACTCGTTAAAGTGTGGTGGGTGTCAAAAGGTTTATATCGGACAAACAAGTCAGAAACTCTCAAAACGGTTAGCATTGCATAAAAGTGATAATACAAAAAAACCTATGGCTACAGCCCTTAGCCAACATGTAAACACTTCTTCTCATAATGTGGACTACGATAGTATAAAAATCTTAAAGAGAGTTGACAATCAATTTAAACGAAATTTCATAGAGATGTGTTATATAAATGGATGTACTAACTGTTTAAATTTCAAGAAAGATGTCGATGGGCTGAGTTCTATTTATACCTTCCTTTTAAGCCAGAATTTAACAAAGTTTTGTGATCATGGTACCTAAAAATACAGGTTATGTTTTGTTTATATTGTAAAGTCAAAAGTCCAACTGACATTTCAACAGTTATACCTGAGGAATTAAAAAGAAGATTCCTTTTCTCGTGATATTTTTCGGCTATGACGAAATGACATTGTAGGGAGTTTTAATCTGTTTTTAATTTAAAAAAAACGTTTGTTTTTTCGAAAAGTATTTTAATGTCTGTGTATTTTTAAAGATTTCAACAGTGTTTAAATTTTATTAATTTTAATTTTGGTTTTAACAAAAATTGTTTAATGTATAGTAATGTCCTTATAGATGTTATAAAAAGGGAAACCTAAAACAAAATTTCTCTGTAAGTGTTTGTAATTTTGTAACTAACTGACTTACCAACAATTTGTATATTTTTCCCAGGCGCTGATGAAGGTCTAAAATCAGACCGAAAATTTCGCAAATAGAAATAAAGTTTTCTTCAACATCGTAGTCTATTCCATCTTTGACTAATTCCCTGACGCTTTCCCAATAGTTAACAACTTGTCGTTTATATATATATATATATATATATATATATATATATATATATATATATATATATATAAACAAAGTGCCAAGATAACGCGTATTAATATCAACAAAAGAGGAAAATTATTGGGCATGTACGCAAAAAGGATCAATAAGGCCACGAGTAGGAATGGTAACCGCAGACATGCATGTTTCTGGCTCATTAGCCGTCATCAGTGCGGCATAACCAAGTAGGGTATTGCACTTGGCTAGCAAAAGTGTTGGGTACTTGTGAGCAAAGGATGTTGGGGAAACATGTGTAAAGAAACATAAAAACACAAAAACAACGAAAGCTCACACTGATGACGGCTAATGAGCCAGAAACATGCATGTCTGCGGTTACCATTTCTACTCGTGGCCTTATTGATCCTTTTTGCGTACATGCCCAATAATTTTCCTCTTTTGTTGATATTAATACCCGTTATCTTGGCACTTTGTTTATTTCATATCCTGGGCTTAGAACGACTCAAACACAATGAGTCCGTTTCGCCAACGTTGCGACGCTGGTTGCTGGCCGAAAACCCATTGGCACAGCTGGCCGAAAGCACAAAATGGCGATAGGACTCCTGTGTGAGCTTTCGTTGTTTTTGTGTTTTTATGTTTCTTTACACATGTTTCCCTAACATCCTTTGCTCCCAAGTACCCAACACTTTTGCTAGCCAAGTGCAATACCCTACTTGGTTATGCCGCACTGATGACGGCTAATGAGCCAGAAACATGCATGTCTGCGGTTACCATTCCTACTCGTGGCCTTATTGATCCTTTTTGCGTACATGCCCAATAATTGTCCTCTTTTGTTTATATATATATATATATATATATATATATATATATATATATATATATATATATATATATATATATATATAGCAGAGCGTTTGTGACAGTCTAATATAACAAGATGTAAAAGATGATACAAAACGTATCCAGTGCCGTGCTATCAAAAATAATTCCAGTTTTAAACTGGATTGGTGTCTAGTTAGAAATCCTAACTCAAGACACCGGCATGCTGCGACATGGGTATAAACAGGGCAAAACCAACTACAGACACCGTGTTTCACTCTTTTTGGAGCTCATCAGTGTAGTATAGGTTATGTCTCTTCAGTCACTAATGAAGACACATCCCCCGTATGAATCGAAGAATATCTTATATATGTCAAATTGCGAAAGTAAAAATCAGTCGCAAGTGGCACCATCTTCACTCTGCTCGTTTTATGTTTTTACCTTGTCGAAGGTTACTTTTAAGATGCAAAGGGACCTCTGAAGTACCATTTTTGGATTGAAGATGGTGCCACTATTTATTTGGAAGAGAAGATATATTTTAGAATTCAGACACAGTAATACTATCCATGGAGGTATCGATAGCAAACCATATACATATACTGTCCTGAGCCAATCTGACAATACTGAGCCGTATATGTGGCTTTTCTAAGTATCTACACTCAATTTAATGTCCGACTAGCAATGAAAGTGTAAAAATTAAAGCTAGCTAATGTATGCTTATTTTTTAAAAATTAAATATGTTATAAAATTTCCAGTACAAGCAAAATAAAACTGGCTTATATCAGTATCAAAGCAATAAAGTAAATTTTATAAAAATGATATATAAGTGTATAAGAGTAAATACGCATCATTATATAATGTCTTGAACCAAAAGAGTTAACGACGTTGCAATTGCAACACGATTTTAATAGAAATAGGGGTCGGTAGTAATTTCACTATCTACTTTTAGTAGTAAGATAAAAAAACGATATTTTTCAGACTTTTGAACAAGGTCACGTCTAGTAATAGATTTGATCATACAAAGATTGTATTGTAACTGTTATTAATTTGCCTTAATTTGACATATTAATAAAAATGGACCGGCCGCTTCCCATATTCGCAACAGTAGCTTCTGCGGCCAACATTAGAAAGAGAGATCCGAGAGAGAGAAGGAGGTAGACCTGGCACAACGCACATTATTTAAATGAGAGCTTAAGGGAAATACATCTTTTTATTACGTTTTATGTAAAAAATACTATATTATATACTCAGGGTGAGAAGTGAGCTATTATTATGTCAATATCTTAAAAATTATAGAACTGTAAATATTAATTCTCGTTAGGGGAATGGAGTAAATAATAGCAATTTTTTAGGTTAGTAGTGAAAAAAAGCTTTTTCATTTGTGGTTGTTTGAAGTCTTTGATAAAACTTAAGTTTGTTAAAATTTCTTAAATCAAAATAAGTGAGAAAAGACTCCGGTTTCATGTTTAGGTGTACTTATTTCAGCAAAAATAATATATATTACTTACAAAACAATTATTGCAGGCTCAAAAACTGTATTATTTTATATACAATAAATACCTACCTATTTTTTTTTAAACAGTGAATGTGACAAAAACTTATTGAATTCAAACAGATAATTCAAAAATGCATTAATTCACATCATACATATATTAATAAAATTATTGTACATACTTGTGAAATTTCATTTTGACACCTTTTGTTCGTCTAGCAGAACAATTCACAGCCGAACAAGATTGAACCATTTTTCACAAAAAACACTGGTTTATAATAGTTGTAATGTGGGTGATTATTAAAAAGTTTTTTCAAAGTTTTTTTGTTTATTTTACACTAACACAACACAACTCATAATAATTTTATATATAAATATCGAGCAGTAGAATTTCTATAGTATGAATCAGTTGAATTATATCGGTCTAATCTGCCCTAGAATGTATTTCTGGTCCTTTTATACATTGAGATAATAAAACAAATAATTAAATGACTCTTCTTGATTATTATATAAAATCTGAACTTCGAAATTATTTATTATTATCTGTTGATGAAATATTTATGTATCCAAAAATATTTAAGAGTGGCAAGTATTAATTATATTTAAAATGACTCTAGACGCCAACTTAATAGGTTAATAACTATAAAATATTATAGAGTGTGTGCGATATATTACATAGTTTATAAATATTACTATAAACACAGTCAAATATATTTAATTTATAAGATAAACACCAAAAACATTAAAAATCAACGTAAATCAAATGTAAATTAGGAGCTTTCTACCAGACCTAGCGCTATCCTTCTTATCCGTCTCACTCTGGAATCAATTATTTCGCTGCACAGCCGGTCCATTTGTATTAATATGTCTATGGATCTCTACCATTTTAGTTAGTATGATGTAAAAGCAACTCTATTGAATTACTTTAATAATACATCCATTAATTATTATGTAAAGTGTCAAATAGATTAGCTAGACGTATTTGATTTGTCTAAAGTTACTCCGATTTGTATAAACTTGTCAAGTTAAACATTTCTAATAGTAAATAATTCGCACATTTTAAGTACCTATATACTTATTTATAACACGCCAAAATTAGTGCCTGTAAACGGCAACCCGTCATCTTTATAACTTTTACGCGCCGCACTTTTAGGTACTTAATGTTAATATTCGTGTTCAGTGCACTGGAAAATATAAAATAAGACCTTAATTTTCCGTGGACCTAAAAGTGTCACGGAAGGTATTGGCAGCTCTCTAACCAATAAACATCTCTAAATTTTAAAATACCGCCTATGTCAAATTATTGAATTTATCTAGGTACAAACCATTGTTAACTAACTTTGCAAAAATATTTAACGATGGTTTTTATACAATCAAATTAAGCGTTAGTATTTTATTAGTTTCTGCTATTTTACCAATAATAGCGATAATTCGAAGACAACATACGCCAAAAATCTTCTATTTATTCATTAAGACACACAACTTTATTGGACAAAGTGTTAACATTAACTTACTTAAAATTAACAACTGTGTGTAACCAAAAGATAAAGTCAAAATTAAAAACACCAGAAAAATAAATATTACTTTTTACTAGCCATTCTTCACTGCTAAAGTTGCCAAAAATATGATGAAGTTAAATTATTATCTAAGTGAAAAATTGTAAGTAGATGTATTTAACCAATTAATAAAAAACTTCTGACCATTTAAACAAACAAAATTACAGGTGCGCCATGTTTTGAAAATTTCTTAAAATACTGTTTGGTATAAAATTTAATTTTACTTTAATACAGAAGATCTAAAGTATGAATCTTTGTCTATAAATAAACAAGTTTTAATTTTTGAAGTAAAACTTCTTTAGCGACACTAGGAGTAAAAAAGTTATTCTAACGGACGTGACGTCATTCCAATAACAGAAACCGGAAACAAAACCTAATACTGACACGATTTTGCATGGGCACCGGCAGGAGGGTGCAAGAGGGTGCGCTTGCACCCCCCTGCTATGAAAGAAAATACCTGAATTTACCAGAAAATTATATATTTTTTTAATTTTTTTATTAAATTATTGTTTGAATAAAAACTAAAGGCGTCGCGGTTGCTGTCCAAATCATTCTACATTCTATATATATATTAGATCATAATAGTGTGTAGATGCAGATGCACCCCCTGAAAATAATCCTGGCGGCGCTCATGCGATTTTGCCTCCTATATTAAATAAAATTAAATCTGTAATTGTATGAATTGACAGCTGATCATCTTGTCAATCGAAATACATTGCTTTATATAAATAGTTTTTTGTGTATAAAGTGTTTGTATTAAATATGAATATACAATGTGGATTTATTAATGAAGAAAGTGATGAAAAAATATTGATTGAAAATGAGTGAATAGGTAGGTACTCTATATGCATAAATTTTATTTTTGGTGTGTAATTACACTATTTATACCTAATTATTTATACCTATTATTTATACCTAGCTATTTTCGTTTTATAGACTTAAAGAGCTAAAAAGAAAAAGAAATTGTGAACGTCAGAGGGGATATTATAAGCGCCAGAAAGATTTGAAGAAAAATGACAAAAATGAAAAAATGACGAGACAGCCACATTCATTATGATTTAATTAAGTAAGTTTATATACATACATACATATTATGATAGTAAATAATTGTTTATACGGAATCTTTACGTTGAGTAAAGAAGCATGTTGCACGTTTTTGTTCATAAAATAATAATATTCAAAATATTTTAACACTTTCTTATACTTATTTTAGGTTTGGTTAGGTAGCCATAAAGGCCATAAAACCACTAGTCAAGATGGCTGATCTTTTACCACCAATAATAGATCCTTCGTAGACGTAAAGGAAACAAACTTAACTCAGGATTTTAAGTTTTATGGAATATGCTATAAAATGCTACAAAATGAAATGGTTATCTAACTATCGAAGGCTCTTGTGTTGTGATGTATTACAATAAGGTAGATACAGCTACAAAATCACACATTCTAAACGTAATGTGTGTATATTTTTAATATTGTTTACCTATTATTGAAGCAAAACTTCTTTAGGCATGACTAGGGGTAGATTCTAACGGAAGATTCTGATGGAAGTAACTGTATAATTTCAGCTATGGGAGGAGTTTAAATTTCCGAAATTTATTTATGAAATTTAAAAACGGTTTCAAATACATTAATGGTATTTATAAATCTATGTTTCACATTTTAGTTATCATAAACCTATTATTTCATATATAAAAAAATAATAATAACTTTCAAATTCCTATTTCTAATGAATAATATAAATATAACATCTCATTTTTTTTGTAAAGTATATAGGCAATAAATATGATTGAATTGTAATTAAATATTTATTTTCCGATACGTACGTCAACAAGTTTTACTTCAATCGCGCGTAAAGGTTACACGCACACTCTTTTTGTCAACAAATACACATCCTCAAAACCAACCTTTTTTAAATCTAGAAATTTATTAAAAAATTAATAGTTCTCGCAACTAACACAAACTTTTGTTAAGATGACCTTTTTTTAAAAAATTATTTAATATACCGAAAATATAACGGACATATCTAAAATCTATATAAAAGGAAAAGTTCTCACGGCCTGAGGTATAGACGCACGCACAGCCGTAACCGCTGATGGTAGAAACGTGGAATTTGGAGAGATATTTATTTTTATAATGTAAACAAACACAATGCATGGATTTAAAATAAAATTAAAGTAGTGAAATAGGTGTTAAAAGTTTGTATGTTTGTATAGAATTCTTCATCTAATAAATAAGAGGTTGAGACTTTGTATGGATAATACATATTTAAACATTACTCCCTTTTCAATGAAAATAATAATGCGAACTCCTACTGATAAAATGTTACAATCGTAAAAAAATTAATTGAAGTTTAAGAAAAACGTGGAAAATCCTAAAAAATTGTTGAAAAACTTTTGAAAAAGGTAAAAACATGTCCAAAATTATAAAGAAATTTTAAACAACATAAATAATTAAAAGAAATTGTTGACAGTCTTAAAAATTGTATAAAAATGGTTAAAAATGATTAAAAAACTTTGGAAGTTTTAAAAAAATTTACAATCGTAAAAAAATTGTTAAAAATACTGAACAAATGTAAAAAATTCAGAAATGGATAAAAACTGAAAAACAGAAAAAAAAAAAAACGAACGATGTAACAAAAATTGTAAATAAAAGAAAAAATTAAAAACAACTAAAAAAGGGACAAAAGGGTAAAAACTATAAAATACACCAAAAAAAAAATAAAAACCTGTAAATAGACAAAAAATATGATACAAACGGCAAAAACAGTAATAAAATTATGGAAACCAATAAAAAAAAAATTCGAAAAGAGGTTGACCTTAAAGGCCATCCTTGCAATTTCCCGCTAGTTTTAACCGCAAAGCTATAGTAACGTGACGTATTTTGACGTTTTTGACTTTTTTTGAAATGTTTAAAAAGCCATAACTTTTTAACGCAGTATTCAATTTTGATGTTCAAGATGGCATTCGACCCAGTTTTTGGAGACCTAAAAATGTTACAAGAAGTGCAAAAAGGATTAGTCGAAAAACCTCTAAGATATAAAAAAAACACTTTTTTTAAAATTTTTCGACAACGATATCTCACGAAAGAATCAACCGATTTTAATTTGCCAAACGGCATTCGACGTGGTTTTTTAAGCTTGAGAGCTGATTAGGTTATGAAATGGATCGATGTAATATACAAAAAGATATGCCCAAAAAACATCATTTTTACCAATTGTTTTTTTCGGTTTCTTTAAAATTTCTCGAAATCTACCGGTTCGAATCGGTTCAAACTTACAGGGAATCTAAGTTAAATGGAACTCTTTGGAACACTTTTTATTCTATTCCGATCGGTCAAGCCGTTCAAAAGTTATAAGAGGTTTACACACACACACACACACACACACACACACACACACACACACACACACACACACACACACACACACACACACACACACACACACACACGCACGCACGCACGCACGCACGCACGCACGCACGCGCGCAAACACACACACACACACACACGCACGCACGCACGCACGCACGCACCACACACACACGCACGCACCCACGCACGCACGCACGCACGCACGCACGCACGCACGCACGCACGCATACACACACACACACACACACACACACACACACACACACACACACGCACGCACGCACACACACACACACACACACACACACACACACACACACACTCACACACACACACACACACACACACACACACACACACACACACACACACACACACACACACACACACACACACATCCACACATCCACACATACATACAGACATACAGACACACCCGTAAAAATAGTCAGGGGAGTTCCAAATACCTCAATACGTTGAGATCCGATGAAAACTCGATTTTCGAAAAACGGGGTAAAACCAATAACTTCCCGATTTTAAATTTTTTTTTAATTTTTTTAGCGGGATTTTAAAAATGGACGGGTTAGCTAGTTACGAATAAAATTTGAAATTCATGTTTCTTTATATTTACTGCAATACATTAATTTCCTATAATTTTAATTATTTCTTTAACAAGAATTAATAATTCAAATACCTGAATTAACTTTATTTTAGCACATTTATAACATAGCTTAAAAATAATGATTACGATGTAAAAATATGTGCTTCTATCCCTAGAAGTATTTTAATTTTATTTTAACGGAAAAAAACTTATACAATATTTACAACTTTATAACCTAAAGCTAACAAACAAGCAACTTTAATTTAAGAAAAAAACATAGAAAAATAAAAAAATAATATAATTTCCTTGGATCCTGGGATTGCAACTAGTTAATTTATACTTTAAATATTCTTAAAGATGAGACGATTTATTCAAAATAATCAGTATTTTATTTCTTCTGTTTTAATGCAGTTAGGTTCAAAAAACGAATTAAAAAGAATTGTAAAGGAGAGGTTGGAATTAAAAGCAATATTTTTCTTTTATTATTAACACGAATGTATAGTGATTTTAGCAAGGTATTCTGTTACATTTTTGTTTGATCATTTTTAATAGCAGACCTAGAATAACAGATATAAAAATATAATATTAAATTAAATCCATAAATTGCTATATATGTATACATATCAAATTAGAAATTTAATCTAAGAGTATCGTGTTGCGGTAATTATTTATTAAGTTTTTTTTTACAAGTAAAATGGAAATACAAAGAGTGTTGGGAATCTCTTTTTTGAATTGAAATGATATAACGAAACATGTTTTTATATTTGATTGCAATATTTTTAACTATATTGATTAAAACAAATTAACACATAAAAACATGTTTTGTATTTGTAGTTTAAATTGTTCTGAAATATAAATCTATAAATTAGATATTCTTTAGTAACTGGCCTATAGTAAACTTTGCATTAAAAGGTATTAGAAATTCAAATAGGACAGCTATTTTAAAATGCATTCGAGATATCAGAATATTTACAATTCAGGAAAAGTTCGAAACCGAGAATCAAATTAAACAGCGACCAGTAAAAGCACGACTGAATTTAAAAGCAGCTTTTGAATCGTTTTAAATTTTCCTGCTGCGAAACAAGTTTATTTTTCCTCACATTTGCCCTAAACTGCCGTTGAATTACCGTTTATATTGAGCAGATTTTTAAAATAAATGAACAGATTTTTAAATAAGAGATTCCCCTTCAGTTAGTTAACGGTAAGTATTTGGCATTTAATTGGTTTAACAGAAATAGGAAATTTCGTGTACATTTTTAATATTTGCTCTATTTTGTAATTTATTAAGGCTAAAATATATATTGTCCATGTAGAAAGTATTAGGAATGAATTATTTTTTATAATTTTAATATGTTTCTTTTTTGTAAGTGTCTTTAGTAAAAGAAGTAAGTCTGTCGAGGAGAATATTGGCTAGAACTTTATACCCTGTATTATTGAGACTGCAGTTTATAAAAAGTTCCTTATCGTCTTTCTTGTGTGTGGGTATGACCAACTGGTTGGTATTTTTTCGTTTTTTTATGTGACATTTTGAGTTTATAGAGAGTTGTGTGTGGCTGTCATTTCGTATGTTTAAAAGCCTATCAAAGTGTGCTTTCCGTGGTCATTCGCAACTGGCTCTCCATTCTCGTTCACTATCATTTCAGGGTTCTTGGCCTAAAGCCTGCTTTAAAGTTGTGTATTCTTTTATAAGCTTGGCTAGTGTTTTTGTTTTTCATATCTTCTCAAAGAGTCTCTATTGATGTTGTTGTTTGCTTTAAAGTGTTTTCCACCTTCTTTTTTTACGTATTTGTGTTGGTATCATTTCCATTTTGTAGCAAGCATTGCCTGACTTTGTTAGCATTGCTTAAGATGTTCTGACACTCTTCATCAGACCAATCTTTCTTCTTTTCCTTTCTTTGGCCAATTGTCAGCTTTGTCTCTTTAAGTATACTATTCTTAATATTATAACAGGTTTTCTTAATATCGTGTCGATAGGATTGTTCTCTTTTACTTTTGTTTTTAAAATGTTTTTGTATTTTGTTGCTATTTTAATGTCTTTAAAACCGTCTACGTTCAATCTTGCAGGTTTTGAGAATTTGTTGTCCTTTTGGCTTCTTTTTATAACTTTGACTCAAGGTGACATTGTGGGTTTTATAACAAAGGTATTTGTTGTTGCCATATCGAGTAGTTTCAGGCCATTATCGTTTCTTCTTTCATGTAGTCTATGTTTGCCAATGTTGGTCTCAAAGCCTCTTTCTTTCCCAATTATATTGTATTTTTTGCTATACCGGCTCGGTACCAGCTTAAAAAAATTCCACGTTTTAATTATCATGTCCGCTAATCTTTGCCATGTTCGTTTCAGTACATCCGTCCGTTCCTAGGCCATTTGTTTGTCTTAACAACATTATATTTTATACGGGAAGTTGTTGTTAACCCCTCACCCAACCCTTTGGACTTAGGACCAGACAAGGGTAAAGTTATGTTTATATACCTTTTTAATGAAGTTAATATACTTTCCTAATGAAATACGTTATCTGTACCAATCAATTAAAATTTAATTGTTTGTGGTCACGGATGAACCAAAATGGATCGAATGATTATGATCGTCTTTCCCAAGAGTAAACAGTTAACTTATAATATTAAAATACAAAGATGCTGAGATAGGGCTGAAAAAGTTGGCTTAAATTGCGGTTAGTAACAGAAATAAGTTTTTGTCAAATAAAAAAGTTAAAATTTGCTCAAAAATTTCTTGACTAATGATGCAGTGACTGCAATGACATGCTCATTCTTTGTGTAATAAGTAGACCACATTTAGACAAGATAAAACTTGACAAAAAATTATTATTGAAATTAAAGGATTTAATTAAGATGTTAGTAAGTTACGAAAATATAAGTTCAGTGGAGAAATTAAAAAAAAACATAATTGGTCACATTAATAATCTTAATATATATAAATTACGTGTCACGTTGTTTGTCCGCAATGGACTCCTAAACTACTAAACCGATTTTAATCAAATTTGCACACCGTGTGCAGTTTGATCCAACTTGAAAGATAGGATAGCTTACATTTTAATTTATAGTCGCAATATTATTTTATTGCAAATTATTTGTTTATTGAATTGTTATTATATTAAATATGATATTATCATTTTGAAAGTCTTAATGTAATTTTAACTGTTGATATAATAAACTATTTTAGTAAGTTTTAAGATACAACTAACCTAATTTTGTTAACCCTACGTTGGTCGCGCGGTCTACGATTGTAGACCACACATATTTAAACGACGATAGTTTCAAAAATATGTTAAGCACGTAGAAGCAACTTTAAGTAGCTGTTGATTTTACCCGTGTCTAGCGGCACCGAAATAGGCTGATGGTAGATGTTACGCGGTTCTAAAGACGACTGGTCTACGATTGTAGACCGTGCGACTAATTGTGTTACATTTTCTGTCAAGTACGAAGTGATTTTGTTTTTATAATATTTGGAATAGATAAGGTAAGTGATGTTTTTTTTTGTTTTACATTTTAATACAAAGGTATAGACGATAATTTTTGCTAAAAATTCTTTGGTGTATGAATATTTTACTGCATAATTCTATAATTTTCTTATTTGTTTGTTTTAGAGGTAAATATGGCCGAGAAAAAAAAAGACGTGTAGAGCAAAGCAAGGATCCAGATATATGGCTAAGATGGTTTGACGAGATATCAAAAGGAGAGGAAAGTCCAATAGATGAAAATGAAGAGGAAGGAGAAAGTGAAGAAGAGGAAGCAGAAAGTGAAGTTATAATGTCAAGGAGTGATAATGAATGCAATTCAGAATTAGGGATAACATCAGGCGAGGACGAACACATTTCAGAAAGTGATAGCGAACAAATTGATAGTGGCAAAATTTACATAGAAAGGACAAAATATCTAAGTGGAAAAAAGATTGTCCTAATACACGAGTGCGACTGCGTGCGCATAATATTATAAAACATTTGCCCGGATCGAAACGTGATGCTCGCAATGCCGTATCCGAATTTGACTGTATAAAACTTTTTTTGAGCGATGCCGTTCTTCAAATTTTAGTTACTTCAACAAATATTTATATTGCGAAAATAAAGACCAAATTTCTAATTTTGTTTTTGATTGGAACAATGAGATGTGGAAGAAAAAATGCTCATAAAATGTGCGATAAATGGAGTTGAATCCTGCTATCTCGCAATGAGTGAACATCGATTTCGGTTTCTTATCCGTTGTCTGAGATTTGACGATGTCACTACCAGAAATGAAAGAAGAGAACTAGATAAATTAGCACCCATTAGAGAAGTTTTCGAAATTTTCGTAGCTAATTTTCAGAATTGCTTTACTGTTAGTGAGTACGTTACTATTGACAAGCAATTACTGGCTTTCCGAGGACGTTGCTCATTTAAGCAGTATATACCTAGCAAACCAGCAAAATATGGTATAAAAATGTTTGCTTTAGTTGATGCTAAGACTTCCTATACAATCAATCTCGAGACATACGTAGGAAGTCAACCAGATGGCCCCTATAAATCAAGTAATTCTGCTGAAGACATTGTACTACGAATGATTCAGCCCTTAGAGGGGACTAATCGCAACATTACAGGAGATAATTGGTTCACAAGTATTCCATTGATAAGAAAGTTACTAGAGAAAAAGTTAACATATATTGGTACATTGCGTAAGAATAAACGAGAGATCCCCTTGGAGTTCTTACCTAATAAAAAAAGGGAAGAGAAAACTTCACTTTTTGGTTTTCAGGAAGATATGACAATGGTTTCGTATTGTCCTAAAAAAAATAAAGCTGTTATTTTGGTGTCTTCAATGCATCATGATGATGCAATTGATCCTGAAACAGATGATGCAAAAAAACCACTAATAGTGACCAGTTACAATCAAACTAAAATTGGCGTAGACCTCGTAGATCAGTTATGTGGAAATTACAACGTTGCCAGGAACACGCGTCGATGGCCAATGGTTATTTTCTACGACCTTTTGAATATATCTGGTATAAACGCCCTTTGCGTTTACAAGGCAAATCATCCCCTAGAGAAAATCTGTAGAAGTAATTTTATTGAAACAATTGCTTGGGAACTGATTAAACCACAGATTGAGGCGAGATCAACTATTGCGCAATTGCCGAAGCAACTAAGAATTCGTGCGTGTACTCTTCTTGGAACTGAACCAATACCCCCTCCTCCTCTTCTGCCAAGGCAAGAAAATTATGTCGGACGATGCCATATTTGTCCTCGAAGTCGTAACAAATCCACAAGAAAGTCTTGTGTGAAATGCAGACGGTTTGCTTGCAAAGAACACATGACAGATACGTGCTCTTCTTGTTTGATGGACTAAAAATTTCACTATATTTATACTTATTTTTCAAAGAACTGGTAATGTGTTATCTTGCATTTATATTTTTTTAGACAAGCTGTGTATGTGTTTATTTGAAAGAAATATATATATATTTTTTTTACTCTAATAAGTTTATTTCCTGTAGTTGCAATCTGACTTCAGTCACTTGATACTCAAAAAAACACATAATTTTTTCTTTTTATATTATATAAAGAAAATATGCAAATATGTTGATATAAAATTAAATTAACATTTAAATATATACCTAGAAAATATATATTTAGCTACTGGTTACCATTTTTTACATAAGGTGTCACAATGACAAAAAAATAATGGTCTACGTATGTAGACCGCGCGACTAAACTTGTTATAAATTACCACGCGACCAACGTAGGGTTTACAAGGAAACAATCCTCTCTATGATCAATCACAGCGTTGTATGACTTAATATTTTTGCAATATCAAGGATGCTGTGCATTGTTGAGATGACAATTAAATTCAGTTTTAATTATTGAAAAGTTTTAACATAAAAAGTTGTGGTATGTGCTTTGAAACTATACAGTTTAATAAAAAGTGATTAGTGATTAGTGTGTTATCAAGTAAACGGTAAGTGTTAGTTACCATTTAATAGAATTAACTTACATTTCATTCAAATTTCACTAAATTCATTAAGTAACTCATTCTTTAATTTAATTGTAATCGATGTTAATGAACGCCATTTTTATAAATTGTGATTATTAATTATTTGTGCTTAATTGTTTAAAACTCTTTAATTAAAATTAAAATATATACATGTAAGTATTATCACATTCCTATCCCTATCCCTACTAATATTATAAATGTGAATGTAAGTTTGTTTGTTACGCTTTCACGCGAAAACTACTCAACCGATCATCATAAAACTTTGTACACATATTCTTGAAGGTATTAGAAGTAACATAGGATACTTTTTCTAAAAAAAATATTTTTTATTTTTTACGAAAACTAAAAAAATTGTTTGTCAAAAAATTCAACGCCATCTAGCGGTTCAGTAATGAAGCTCCAACCCTGAGTAGGCCACCGTAAGGTGGCGCAGTTAGTATCTTATATATTTAAACTAGCAATTACGACTTAATAAAGTACTATGGCGCCACCGTAAGGTGGAGCGGTTATATAATATCACATATATTTTAACGAGCAATTCTTACTTAAGGTTTATGACGCCACCGGAAGGTGGCGCAGTTTATATCTCACATATTTCAACAAATTCTTGCTAAATTAAATAATATGCTAACTAATATAATTATTCGATAAATTACAAAATATAATAAAAAAATAGTATACACCTGATAACTCACAAGAAAATATGATAAAAACCATAAAATCAAAAAAAAAAATAATTGAAAACAAAATAAAATCGTAAAAATTTGAAAAAACCTAAAAAGACATCCGTTTTATGCGGTACGAAGTCCGCCGGGTCGGCTAGTTATCCTATATAGTAATCTTTAGGTATAAAACAAAATAAAATAATAATTAGTATATGGAATTCTCAGGAACTTGTAAAGTAAGGTTAATTTTCATACTTAATTGATTTGGCATAAAAATACGCATTTCACCGTCCTATTTGCGTAGTCTGTGGTTACATTATTTCGCTTTGTTTATAGCTATCAAAATATGCATATGGTTTGTATATTATTTAAACGATTAAAATATTAATTACAGTTAAATTAAGAGGTTTAATCTTAACATAAATAAAAATCGATCCGAAAGTGTTTCCAGGCAACTCTTAACGGTACAGGAGATTGTTATGATCGATTTGTCACTCGTAGAGTGAAATATTGGGAACAGTAAATTTCATGAGGGATTACACAAGTTAGTATGCAATAATAGTTTATTAATTTAGAAAGATGCAAGGTGAACTCCATAATACTACATGTCTAGTAGAACTGTCTTTATTCTCGGATGCTGATTAATAGGGTTTCTAATTATGATTTTTATAGTAAAGTGTAAATCCCAAATAATATATATATTTTTTTATATTACTTTTCTTAATTTTATAATTAGATGTCTGTTGTTATTTTTTTTATTTTAACATACGCTACCCAATTTCCTACATGTAACTTCCTATGCTAAATTTACAAGAGGTACTGTAAATCCGATTAAGACTTGCTACAGTGCCCCAAAAGCGTGATTGGTTGAAAATTTTTTTTTACCTTTTTATCCTATTAATAAAATACATTAATAGAAACTGAATTAGGACTTTAAATGTCACTCAAAAATGTTTAAACTCTACTGTCGAAAATTAATTTTCTACATTTATGTCATGTTGGAATGACGTTTCATTACGCACGACTTTGCGTTATAGCTTACTTACCCTGCATGGTAACAAAGAGTATAAATGACATTTACTGTCAAAGGAGTAGATAACAGTACGTCATATATTTTTTAGAGATGTCAAATATCTAGCATTAAAATTAAAATATTGAGTCGTAGATAAAGCATAGTACGTAACTCGAGTGGTAAGACGTATTACGTACTCGTGTAACTTTTCCACTCGTACGTAATGTCCTACTTACCACTTTTAATACGCGATATACTATTGTTATATTTAATATTTGCTTTGTGTTATTATTATTATTAATATATTTTCGTAATAAAAAAGGATACAAAATTTTTATTTCAACAATATTTTATTAACACTTAACGAAATTAAAAGGCAATAATGCGACACATCTTATATAAAATATGTATTTGGTTAAACTATTAATCTTTATTACCTACCACCTCACAACTTACTTACGAATGTCAAATTTGGTCATGCGCAATATTTTTCTATATCCTCCTAATTTGCTTTACACTAATTTATTTCACTAACGCGACATGTTTTAACGCACAGCCTTTTCTTCAGGCAGGTGACGTACAATGTAAACTTATGAAAGAACATTAACATTTACAAAACAACAAAACATGTTCATATAAGATTTTTCTATTAGTTTGGAAACCGTTTTGCTACTAAAAATATTTAAGCTTTCAACAACCAGATAGGCTATTGTTTTAAAATAATAATAAACTGGGCATCGGAAACTGTCAATAAACAACGGAAATCATACAGCACGTAACATCGGGCAGTTAAATATCAGCTGCACCTACTACCTACGCAGATAGAAACAACATTATACACTAGAAGCAGGCTAATTAATTTGGATCAAAGTTTGCGAAAGTTAAACACACTCGTGAGTAGCGCCTAACGATAACAAATATTAGCCAGTCTATACCGGGGATGTCTCTTCATTAGTGACTGAAAAGACAAACCTGTACTGTACTGATGAGCTCTAATTAGAGCGAAACACAGTGTCTATAGTTTCGTTTTGTCCTTGTATGGGCTGATTAATATTTATATCTATGTCGCAGCATCCTGTGCTTGGAGTTAGGAATTCTAACTAGGCACAAATCCAGGTTATGTATCTGGAGTTATTGAGAGCATGGCGCAAGTTACGTTTGTATCCATTTTGTCATGTATAAGACTGTCAAAAAACGCTCCTTATATATACAGTGTGTTCCAAAAAGTTTTATACAAATGCAGGAAAGTATTATCTTGCATGTCACAAAAACAAAAACTACATAAAATACTCTTATTACAATGTAACAATTGGTAATGTGTTTCCTGAAATAATTTTTTGCATTCTTGTAATTTTAAGAAAAAGTATTGCCCAAAAAGTTTGTGTTTATCCATACAGTTGTTCTAAACGAATACTAGAAACGCCACAATTTTGATGAATAAACATTTTTCTCTCCATTTAATTTGAATATTTAATCTTCAGCAGTAATTCTTTTTTTTTTCCTGTATTCCAGCGAATGCCATGCTATTTTTATACTTGATCATGGATCTCTAGGACATGCAGAGCATTTTATAAAGAACATTCTTTTTTAAACAAGCAAGATAAGATTTTCCTTCATTTGTATAATTGTTCTCATTATTTCTTAATTTGTTGGTTACATTTTTAAAAATAATTTAATTTTAAAAAAATTTTGTTAAAATATAATAATTTATCTAAATGCATATTTTATTATTAAATAATCAACCGGTACAAAAAAACTCTCACACTCTATTTGAAAATGATTATCTTATAAAAAAGAAAAGTTTTTATTAAAATGATCAAGCTGTTGAAGTTTTTTGAATATGAAACTCTGTTTAAAACGAGCCTATTATTAGAACTGGCAGCTTGGGATTTGCTGAATAAGAATCTCGCTAAATATATATTACAAGAGTAATACCATTGCTAATGAAGATCATCTTTTTAGGGATAAAATTTTAGCTTGGATCAAATTGTATAAAATTTGGGGCTATTTTAATCTCGGTTAGAGTTGCTAAATAAGTTGAATTTGGATTTTGAAGTGTATTTAATTTTTAAAGAATAATCTTTTATAGACACCTGAGATATTTAACTGACAAATAATACCCATAATTTTTCAGATTTTTTCAGCATTGCTTTTAAGTCTCTTAATAAACATATTATTATAGCGGTTATCAAATAAATTTTAAGATTGATATTTTTACAAATGTTTAGAGACAAATTATAATAAGTATTTAAGTTTAAAAATTAAAAAAATTAAAAAGTATCTACATTAAGAAAAATTAAATATTGTTAGATTCGACAGAAACTGATCCTGCATCTCTATTTTTACATGATCAAGATTTAACCACTAAGTCATAGATGTATTATTCGTTCCAAGTCTGTTAGGACTTACTAATATTAACAGCTACCTAATCCGACACTTTAAACCTCAGTATCGTAATAGGATCTATATATAAAAAACAGAACAATAATAAATAAAATAACAATGATACATGTATAAGAATAAATAGCACCACTAAATAATAAAAAATTTTCGAAAGGTTAGGTCGGCGACGATACTCTGTAGAATAAAGTCTATTTGTTTCCAGTTGGCAGCACATTGAATTCATTATAAATGCAAATCCTTCAAAACCCAAGCAAGGGTGGTTTATAAAAAATAACTAAAAGTAGTATACATTTCTATTGAAACATAGTCATAGTTGTTATTTTTTAAAGAGTACACCCTGTAATTAGGGATTAACTAACCCAAACACAATAGAAACCCTAGATATAGTCTATTTCACGGATTTTGGCCGATGACAGAAATCATACTCGAAGTAAATTTAGAGTTACATCTCTCTCAGATACAGGCAAGTTAGAAATTAAAATGAGGACGTTTGTTTTTTAATACAACACTTACGTAACTGCATCTTGTTTCACCGGTAGATAAAAAGTATTCAATACGGAAGTCTTGACTTAATTCACATTCCTAGTAATCGTCATGTACGGCTCGTTTTTGAACGGTTGAATTTAATAATTATTAATGTCATATTTTTGTAGATGTCAAACCACACTGATAGTTTCAGAAACTTACGACCAAATTTAGAAAAAAAAAACTGTCCGCCATTGGTAACTTGGATGACAGTTTAATCTTATTTCAGTGGTTTCTAATATCAAATCGGCCAAAAACGATGAAATGGACTATAGTATTGTCACAACAGTTAGCTGAATAGATCCCATGACCGTAGAACCGAAGTTTTTTTAAAGCATAATTCAAATTAAAATAAAAATTAAAAGTAAAATAAAAATATGCTACATATTAAAAAGTAAGAATTAAATTTAAATTAATGCAATAAGCACTTACTACTTTAATTGTCGACTTCCATTTCGTCGTATTCATCCGACGATGAGTCAGATTCGTTGCCTGGTCCGATAGGAATTACAATGAGTTCGAACAGTTCTTCAATATTGATATCAACACAATCGTTCTTCTTCCTTCTTCACATGGTTCATGGCATTGGTCCAATTTTCCCGTGTTACGTTTCCAAAAGAATTTATCAAAAGTTGTCTAAAGTCATTCAATTTAAAAGATGTATTGTTTCTTGCCACCTCACCTTTTACCTGTGCCCATATTAATTCTATAGGGTTTAATTGACAGTGATAAGGTAGCAAACGTAATACAGTGATTCCTTTTTCCTTCGCCATTTCGTCAATTACATATCTTTTATATTGTAATTTGTGGCGCTTTGCAATTTGCAGTAATTCCGTTTTCAGCATGGTATCGTCAAAAGAAATATTCTTGCTCTGGAGCCACTCTTTAATATCTCCTTTTTTCCATGACGTCGTTGGTAACTTTTCTACCAGTTTTGAATGATAACTGGCGTTATCCAAGACAACCACTGCAGCACTTGGCAAAAATCCAATAGCTGGGAAAAATAATCTTCAAAAACATCAGAGGTCATTTCCTCGTGGTAATCTTTGGTTGACTTTGATACAAAGTCTAATAACCCATTTTCTACAAAACCATGTTCACTGCCAATGTGTCCGATTATTAGTCTGCGACCTTTTCCTCGAGGAGCTTTTAATCCTGTTGAATATCCCTCCAAAAATGCCTGACGGGAATTTGAAATATTGGTGTCCATCCATGCTTTAGAAACAGTGTGTCCTTCATTCAACCATGTTTCATCTAAATAAAATATAATTCTTCCCTCGCTCCGAAACTTTTTAGTACTTCTTAAGTATTGTCTTCTCCAGCAAATATTTTCTTCTGTCTCATTCGAAAATTTTCGTTTTTTATGCGACTCATACTTAAAACCAATTTCTTTTAGGAGTTTCCATAACGTATTTCGTCCAAATTTGGGCATCGTATCTACTTCTGCTATAACAGTCATTACTTTGTCCAAAGTCGGAATCTCTTTATTAAAGTACAAAGAATTGACTTGTCTTCTAATGATATCTCTATTAAAGTTATCGACCATAATGGACTTTTTGCCTACGTGTTTTTTTGGTTCACTAACATTTCCCTGTTTTCTCTCACTTAAAAATCGATAAATACTTCGTTCACTAACACCGGTCATATTGGAGCACCTAGTCACCACAGCACGAACAGTTGCTGATGCATCTTGACATAATAGTGCATCATGAATATTTAAAACAATAGTTTTTTCTCTTTGAAAAAACGCACCTTGTTTTAAATGAGCCACTTGTACTGGAACAGAACTCGAAGTTGACGCCATTTTCACTACCGAAAATGTTCTTGGAGTAAAATAATAAAAATAAAGATCACAATATAAACCACCAACACTGACGAGTACCTATATTCTTATGTATTAGGATATAAACAAATCCTCAATTTATAGACTAATCTGTTTTTGCAATTATAGGTACACATAGGGTTACCTTAATCCCTTAACACCCCTAACGACCACAATTATTCTCGTTAAAATCGAAAAACAAAATATTCTAAATATTGTATTATGACTACTTATCCCTTACCTTAGAAGATTAAAATATGATGACTAAAAGAAATTTCTTAATACCGATATAAATAAGTACGTGCGCTACTGATTTAGGGTCTTGTTTACAACAATTTACGATTTAATGACTTTTCTTAGCTGCCAACTCAAAACAAATGGAATATAACAATATGAAACCCAACCCTGTAAAGATCAAAACCAAGTAGCAGTTAGTCGCTGTAATGAATTATACCCTAGTTCAATTCAAATCGTCTAATTCACTTATACAATTTTTTCGTATGTACCTAATGACATTATTAAAAGAGATTATTTGTCAAATTGTTAATTCAAAGATCAAATTCAAAGTCACTTTTTTTATTCTTACTTGTGTAGTTTATAAATTTTAAAAATTCATAAGCAATATGTTAACAAATTAAAAATCAAAAAATAAAATAGGTAACTATAAATCTCGTTTCTTTATGTAAGAAGGTAAGTTTGAAACTTTTTGTTTATTGACTTTTTCTTTAATATTTTATTTTACCAAGCTTGTTTGAACTTACGACTTTCTATCCAATAAAGCAACTGAGCACCATTTGTATGTCCTTTTGTTTACTTTATAAATAAGCTTTTTCAATATTCTTACAATATACTTATATAAATATTTAATAAGTTGAGATAGGTATAATTTTAAGTGGGTATCAATCTACAAACCTCCTTATTATTATTTTGGTCCTCTTCTTCATGTTGTGGCCCTCTCTGAAACCGTCTTTATGACATGGATAGGTCTAAGCGAGAGGAAAAAATACTTTATATACCACCTGGTCTCTAGATATTTAAGACCAGGTAGTGTGATACTTCCAAAATGACTGTCCTCATATACCCTAAAAAATTCCTCCTCAGTGACTGTACTAAATGTATAAGAGCCTGTCTTGTTCCTTCTTTTATCTACCAATGATTAAACTACATTGTGTCCAACCAATCCAAAGTAGGTATGATCCGAAACACTCGCGCCCGCTTAGCCACCAAGTGATCTAGTAATCAATCACTCTGTGCTTGTAGCCCAGCCACTTATTTACTTTAAAGCATTTAGCAGAATGTTCTTATAATTTTGGTACTTGGTGAAACCTTATCAAACTGGGGCTGCATAAAGGATGGTGGATTCTACCACCCCTGAGAACAGCCTCCTTTTAAAGTAACCAGGGCAGCGGTTTCATAAGAGCTGCGGCTTGATTGCTGGCCTTGGCGGAAGTTTGACTTACCTGCTCAGTGAAAGCTAGCTTATGATTCAGCCATTCGCCTAGGTATTTGACCTGATTTCAAGGATTAATTTTCGTGTCCGTCCAATCGAAAATAAACCCCTTCCTAAGGAGCAGAACATAAGCGTACGCTACTGTATCGCAGCGATGCGGTAGATTTAGTCCAAGCACCTACAGGAGGTTCCAAAGTAGCGACGCGAGTATTGACTGCTTTGGTACCCCCTGGCTTACCTCTAGCTTTATATATCTGTCTTTTATTCGCATTCCCCCTATAATTGCTAATAATGTTAACAATATATGTGCTCAACCCCATATCGGTCAGCACTTTTCTGATTTCGCTCCACATTGACATATTTGATTCGTTTTTAACGTCGATAAAAAAGGCCACACCCCATCATGTTCTCCCTCTGGTGAATAGACTAACAACTCTCTGGATCGCATTTATCGTGCTCTTTTCTTCTCGAAATCGAAATTGTTTTTCTTAGAAACCACCATTTTCCAGTTCCGACAACAGTCTGTCACCAATCAGGATCTCTAGCATTTTCCCCAGCACATCCAACAGGCATATGTGTCTCTACTTTACAGGCTGAGTCTCTTCTGTTTTTGGGATCAGGGTCACCCTAGATTTTTTCCATATGTTGATGATACTCTGTTTATGCAGGATCTTATTCAATATGCGAAGTATAACCTACGGGGCATACTTCGTCGCCGCCTTTACTGTTTCTGGAAAAATATCGTCAGTGCTAAATACTTACTCTCTCACAGCGCAGTCTGCTGGCTGCCTTTACCAGCTCTGCGCTTGTGAAAAGGGGATGGTTACCGCACCTTATCTTGTCCCGAATGGGCCTATCTCTATCAATAGGAAAAAGCTATCCTGCCACGGTAATCTTCTTGGTTAAAGGCTTTTCGTAAGGTGTCAGTAAATCTTTAAAAGCTGGGATATAGCATTGTACGTGAAGCAATATTTATTAAATAAGCACTGATCAAGAGATAATCGACAAAACTAATGCGTATTTCGAGGCAAAAGCAAAATCTTACTACAAAAAATTTTTTATTAGAAATCGAATTTTGCTATAAAAACAAAGGTTAAGGAATTTGATTAGTATAATCTGGAAGACAAATAATTTTATAAAGACAAAGTAAGAATGTGTGTCCCATTTAAATAGCCAAGTTAAGACAGTTAGATATTTTAAAAATAAATATAGATGTTATTAATATAACTGTGGTTGTACCTGTTTTTTTAATTTTTCTTTAATACACTGTTTATAACCTGATTAAATATGAGATTAAAAATCTAATTCACGTTAGCATGACATTTTGTGACCAATTTTCGATTATTGGGAATTGACAATAATTTCCATGACATTTTCATTACGGGAATAAATATCGGACCGTAATCTCGTCAGTTCCCGGGTTTCACAAAAGTAAAATCGGATTTCTTTTTCGCTTTTCGTTATTTATATATTTAAATTACTTTAATATTCATATTATTTTTCATTTAATTTTCGTTAACGTGAAGTTCGGGGCTTCGAAGTTTAGGAGTATGTAAATTTCAGAGATAGACTTATTTTCTGTAAAGTTTATTTATTTAAAATTTACAACCAGATCGTTCTTTACATTTCCACTTAAACAAAATATTGCAATTGGTTTTACATTTATAAAATATTAATTTAAAAGTTGTTTAATATTTTTAGTTAAACAACTATTCAGGCCTGAAGCTACATAGATTTAATTAGAAAATTATATGTTTATTAAATTTAAAATAATATTAATTAACTTTAATTAATTGGTTATAAGTTATAAAAATATTTAAATTATTCTTCTCTAAGTTAAAAAAAACATGATTTTTGGTAATTTTCTCACCATCTAGGTTTCTTAACTTTGTACATTTTTTCCAAAAAAATAAATGGTGCCCCGATTAAAATAAACCTCCTATTATATATACACTTCAGCTTTTCGGTCCGTAACAAGAATCCACGAATCGCTCTTCTTTAAAAATCTTAGTATCCATTCGCACGTTGTTTTCCAAAATTTTGTACCAACATCTGCCAACCATATTGACAAAAATGAAGTTTTGTTAGATTATAGGTATCAGGTGACAATAGTCCTACAAATGACACTAATCTTTCTAAAGTAGTGGTAAACTGGCGGGATATACTAAACGTTTTCTAAAAGCAACAAAAAAAGTATTTAAATAAATGGAAATACAGATCGTTAAAAAATATTTCAAAATTCAAATATTATTAAAAAACACAATATTATAAATTAGTAAGTAGTTTGTAGTTTGCTTAAATTGCTAAATGCTTTTGTTGTTAAGTTAAATTAAAAAAAAAAGTTAACTGTGTTTCCGATAGAAAGAGCTTTTGCTTAAGATTTTTATACGCATACTTGTAAAACAAAAATAAGAAAAACATATAAAACTCTAATAATAAAAATGACATTTTAACTGCATATAAATAATGTGAAATATGTCTTTTTCAATTTTTAGTTATCAAGTTATCATGACTTTCTTGGCTTTGTAAACATATGTGCTGAACTTATTCGTATAGATGTTCGTCGTCTGTTTTATTCACGTCAGTAACTACAAATGATACTTTAATGTTTTATTCAGTATAATACAATTTTTTATTTATACAATCAATGCCTGTTTTTATGTACCCATTACTTATACCTTTTTCTACAAAAAAAAATCTTTATAAATTTCAGATTCTTTAAACTTTTAACTTTCCAACAATTCATTTCTTATGGATTTTTGTAATAAAGCAATAACTTAACCTATGGTTAATTAATGATTATTATATGTATGTATATATGAGCGTAATAAGGGGTGTCAGATACGCCTGCGACCTATAAAATCTATAAAATCTATCTTTTCTGATATATCCTTAGCTCATCCTGTACTATTTTTCTCAGAAAAATGAGAATATCGTTGGCCTTCGAATTAGGTAGGTACATCTTTCCCATCTATTTCGTATGACCCTAGAATTACGTACTGCAATGCACTCTGAGACTATGTGTATTGAGGTTTTGTCGTCTTCTTCACAGAATCTACACTTTGCTTCATCTACCAATCACAGTCTCTTTATGTGTCCGCTTATTCGGCAGTGCCAGTTATAATCAGGAGGTTGTGTTTACTAAAGACAGCTGGAAGATCTCTTCTCTTTACAGCGTCTTTGGTTGCATTAGTCCTTTTAGATCGTTCTAGTACTTAGATTTTTTTTAACCACTCCTTTCCTAAGAGTTTACTACCGCTAATGTCACAAAATGGTTTAGGTCCCAAATATGGAGGTTTATTCCTGAAACCAGTAATAGCGTTACAGTGTTATTTTGTCCTAAAGTCTATTTTATTTATACTAATTACATGAAATTCCCAGTATTAACAAATGCTCTTTAAAATCTTATTTTGGAAGACCGTGATAGGAAAGTGGTGTTTTAATAGTGATTTAGTTTACAAGAACATTGCTAATTGAAATATGTCTTCATAACGTGCAACCTCAACCTGTGTTACAATTTTTAGGCGAAGAAAATGTGCATTATGAGATTTAGAGGAGACTTAAATCAATTGGTTATATTGCTTATAAAATGTGGGACGACAAGAATGTCACTAGCCCCGCCAAACATTTTTAGATGATTATTCAACAGAAATAAAACTACATTCAGGAAAAGGCAAAAAATTAATTAAAAGCGTTGATGGTTTTTAAAATGATGGATTGCTTCTTCCTCCTTTTGTATCCAATCGTGCTGGAGATTATCAAGAGAATATGAATTTGAAGTTATAGTTATGGATTACGCAAGTTATCACACCAAAAAATTTGAAAAAACGACGGCCAAATCATTGCGATGGAAGTGATAAAAAACTGGATGAGGTAAATTATCCCCTTTTTAAGGATTTTATGGTAAAAAATACTTCTAGCTATCACCAAGTCTTATAGACGACAATATTCCAAATATGTCGTCGTCGACAAAATGGCAAAAAAGCACAGTGAGTCTTGATAAATGGAAAAAATGTATTAAGCATGTTATTAATATAGAAGAAAAAACTAGAAAACTTAATTGAAGAGACAGTTGAGCAGCTGATAATTCCAGTTAATAGTGACACATAGTATATAACTATTATTATACACTTTTATTGAATCAAAATATATATGAAAACAATATTTCAGCAATTCGTTCATATTCTTGTTGCGCCAATGACGACAATTTTATTTTGAAATTTCCTTTAAAGACCCTTAATATTCATTATTTTTGAGCTTCATTACTTATTTACCGGGTGCGTGCGTTTATGACCATTTCAGTGGGTTTTATTTTGCATGCAAAAAAAATAAACTAACCCATCAATATGCTGGTACAAATATTTGTTCACTCTGTATTGCATTTAAGGGATTAAAATTCGACGGGAATGATTTATTATACCAGCTTAATAAAAAATAGAGCATAGTTCGTTTAGTTTTCCTAGGCATTCCCAGACCATCTTTGAACCGATTGTTTGTAAGTTCAGAGCTTTGATGATTGCTTGACAATCTGACATGATTACAATCTTTTGTCTTAGATAGTTTTTTCGAATATTAAACTCTATACATCTTCAATGGCACGAATTTTCACTTGAATAATGCTTGGGTATGCACCCAGGCCTTCTAAGTATTCGACTCTGGGTCCAAAAATCCCTGCTGTTCCGTATACAATTTTATGGCATTTTAGTTTAGCCCCAATATGGTGTCTAGTCCCATTTAAATTTACTACCCAGTTTTGTGACGATTTTTACAATAGCAAAAGTCAAATAATAATTATAACCAAACTTCTAAAATAATTTAGTTATTTAGAAATAATTATTATTTGACTAGAATTAGTATAAAAAAAATTGTATTACAAAAATGTTATAAATGGTACGAATGTAATGTCTATGTGTATTATTTTCTAAAGAACAAGGAAGCAACAATCAGTAGGTAAATTACAGAATCTTTTTTCCAAAATATACCGAACAAGGGACAAATTCTTTCTTTCTTTCATAAACCAGACCCAGATTGCCAAAATCCTAAGTAAATAAAATAACAGAAAGCTGTTCGAGTTGCTGATTATTTCTCAGGGAAAACTAACTGCAAACGGGAATAGTTGGCTTCAATTCCAAATTGTCGAATTTTGCTTTTTTGTGCTTACTTTTGAGGGCCTGTTGATGGGAAAAATTCCCAAAACTAGTAGCCCTTAAAATAAAATATTTTTGTGGTACAAGACTTTGAGTTTTTCTTTGGTAGATTTATTTTTACAAAGTTGTTTAATAAATTATTTACATTAGCTATAAGGTTTAAAAAGTTTCAATCTACGCTTCAAAGCAGTTGGCAGAGTTTAACAAAGTCAGCTTTTCTAAAATTGAACTGTGGCCCAGAAAAATGCGAATTCTTTCTAACCTTTTTACATACTATGTTAAATTCTAAAGCTGGATGGTGGGATCGTTTAGCAATTAAGAGTGAATAAGTATAAACATTTTAAAACTTAAATTACTCTCTATCAAAAATAATAAACGATTATTTCTATTAAAAATTGTACTTGATTCAGTTACTTATTTATATAGTTATAAATTCTCTCTCTCTCTTTCTCTCTCTCGATAACATTAAAAAAAATGCAAAGATATATTGAAATCACCCGGAATAACATATTATGTACAGAATCGTAAAAATGATTATATTTTACATACTGTCAACTGAGTGGTATGTAAACCATACAAATGTAAATTTTTCTTATTCCAATCGGCGCAGTAATGATCCAAGAAAGTCAATTTCATTGGACAGTATTACCTATAAGTAATATTGGAGCAGCTTAATAAAAAAATTAAAGATAATTGTCCATTAAAAAAAATACCTTTTTTCAAAATAACGCACATGTGTGCATATGTGCTTATTTAAATTGCTGAAATTGAGAAATTGAAGGTTATATATGAATTTATGGTCTACTTATTACCCGTTTTTCAGATCTATCCACCGGGTGACTTCTTTCTATTTCTAAATTAAAAAAAAATGATCGACAGACAACGCTTTACATCAAATGAAGAGATCACAATCCTTTTTTCCGAAGGCTTAAAAAAGTTGGAGAGGCATCTGACAAAGTGTATTAAACTTGCAGGAGATTATACCGACAACTAACACCTAGAAACATACACAAGACTCACAGGGTGTCTATCTGAAGACAACTCAATAGGTGGCTCTTTCAAATAAGCACGGATGTAGCTGCTACTTCTTTTATAGTATTTAGTATTCTGTTTGGGAATATGAAGTAAGAGATCAAGACCCGCCCTCTTAACCTACAGGTATTTAGTTACAAAATTATTTAATATTAAAGAAAGAGGCAATAAGATGTTCGTATTTTTTGATCCGGTTAATAAATCTAGATGTATGTATAAGAGTAGATATTTACCTGACTGTAGTAAATAGATATTTTCCAACCTAATACTAATAACATAAAATTTTCAGTATTAACAAATGCTCATTAAATCATTAAAAGCTTATTTTGGAAAACCCTGATAGGAAAGTGATGTTTTAATGGTAAGTGGGTATAAGTATATAATAAAATGTTATTGGGATTTATCTTATTTGTGCTACAGAACTAATTTAGGTTACAAAAACATTGCTAATAGAAATATGTCCTCTTCAAGTGCATCTTCGACCTGTGTTTCAGTTTTAAGGCAAAGAAAATGTGCGTTATGGGACTTGGATGAGACTTGAAAGAACCAAGTTTATATTGTAGATAAAATGTTGGACGACAAGAATATCACTTGTCCCCGCCAAACATTTTTAGATTGCTATTCAATAGAAATAAACCATCTTTAGGAAAAGGAAAAAAGATTGTTTTTTCCTTCTTTTGTATTCAATTGTACTGGCGATTACCATGATATGAATGCCGATGTATTCGAAGATATAGTTTGGGTAACGCCAGTTATCATTCCCGAAAACCTAAAAAAAACTCCGTACATATTTTGGCGAAAAGAAGACATAAAAAAAATTGGATGAGGCAAAAAAATATTTCTTTGCAGAAAAACATTGTACAAAAAGAACTTCTGGGTATCACAAAGCCATATAGACTGCAATATCCTGAATATGTTGTTGACAACATGACAAAAAAGCGAGGAATTACTGTTCTCCGATTACCAACTTATCACTGCGAACTTAATCCAATTAAAATAATCTGGGCACAAGTAAAGAAAAAATACGACATTTAGTATAAAAGATCTTGAAAAAATTATTTTATGGGGCACCAAGTATAGTAAATGCTGACAAATGAAAAATCTGTGTTGGGCATGTTATTATAATAGAACAAATAATGTGGGAACTAGACAACTTATTTGAAGAGACATGTGAGCCACTGATAATTGCAGTTAATGGTGACACTTTTTTAAATGATAAATTTAAAATCACAGTACTAGTATATACCTTAGTATTATTATACACTTTTATTAAATAAAAATATATTAAAAAACTAGTTTCTACAATTTGTTCATATTCTTGTTACGCCAATGACCACAATTTCTTTACCTATTTATCTTCCAAAACCCTAAATATATATTTTTCTCGAGCGGTCATAACGGTCATTACCGGGTGCGTACGTTTAAAACCATTTCAGTAGGTTTTATTTTGCATGAAAAACATTAAAGATCAGCTCATGCCGAGTAGAAATATTTGGTCACTCTGTAAGGTTGTAGGTATTTAAGGGATTAAAATTGGGCGAGACTGATTTATTACATCAGTTTAATAAACAATAGACTAAAGCAAAATTAACCAAGTTTAATGTAATATATAAAATATAACAACGTTTACGTAAGAAGTAAGAAATTCAGATTTCAATACAAAAATGAAACTACGTTTAATATTTTAAAATAATATATTGCTTAAATTAAATATACACTGATTTTAAAAAGCAGTTATAATTTGACCCTTAGGATTATTTAATCTATATAAAAATCAATACTGTTTTTCCTCATGACATGAGGATTCTTTTAATTAAAGGGTCACGCAGGCTGATCTAATAAATTACCGATAATCAACTAATACATTTTTATAGTTGGCTTAAATGTATTATCAAATATAACAGTCCAATTTGATTTTTTATTTACTTCGTACCTCTACAACTTTTGGTGGATTCTGACTGAACAAACAATACGCCTCCACTCCTTTTGATCTTGCATAAGATCTATCGGATTCGTTATCCCCATTGCTCTTAAATATTCGTTTATGTTATTGTTCATCTATGTTGTAGTCTATCGTCATCCTGCTTCCTACATGTTCTGCCCATTTTATTCCTTTTGTTTCTTGAAGAATATTTGGAACTGTATATATTTCTGTTAATTCTGCGTCCGTTCTTATTCTGTATTGCAGCGTTATCTAATCTTTTAGGTACTAGACCAAATATTCTTCGTAGAAGACTTCCTCACCGTTGTCTGGTCCCAAGTCCAGAATGATAAAATAAGAGGAAAGGGCGAGAGGCTAATAACCTCTATCCGTAAAAAATACGACTTTATAATAACCAAACAAGGGCCTATGATATTTTATTTAGTAATGATTAGTCAAAACTGAAAACTGAACTAATATTGCGATAATATTATTAAATTATTGCTTTTTAACATATATATTTTTTAACATTTTATTTTTATACTAGTTGTACTCGCAACGTCGTTCGCGTGGCATGTGATTGTTGTATAAAAATTTCTTACCCCACCCCATTTAAGGAATGGGATAGAAATTTTTATCCACCAGATGTTAAGTTGAAAGAAGACAAATACATCTGTGAAAACCGCATTCGAATCGGATCAGTAGTTTTCATGTGATGCGCGCACAAACATACAGACAGACAAAAAAATCTAACCACATTTTTGGATTCTATATCGATGTACCCGCGACGTCGTTCGCGTGGCGTGTTGATTTCTGTATAAGAATTTCTTTCCTCACCCCGTTAAAGGGGCGGGAGAGAAAGTTTTATACACCAGATGTTAAGTTGAAAGAAGAAAAATACGTCTTTGAAAATCGCATTCGAATAGGATCCGTAGTTTTCATGTGATGCGCGCACAAACATATACATTTCTACAGTTTTATTATATGTATAGATATAGATGTATAGATAGATATAGATAGATATGTTTTTAACTTTACCTTCTATATCTTCCACCCTTTTTACTATATTAAACGTTTCATGTGATTTTCCCTCGACCAAATTTGATCTGTCTAAATTTAGAAACCGATTTTTTCAAAAATATTTAACCAATTAAATAAAGTTGCCACAAACAATGCTTATAAGTAATTTAACAATACTATTGCTACATTAAAATTTTTAAAACTTTTACTTGAACTTTCGTACATCTTTGATAATGATTTCGTTAAGTTCTTTGTAACTCTCTTCTCTTCTCTGCTTATTTTTTTTACTATTTTTGTGTGCTTTTTTTATACCGAATGTTTACGTACGTTTTTTGTTATATTGTAATATCTTTCCTGTCTGTGAAATATGTTAATACCTACATGTTTAACAAATAGACAGATTGTATTAGATATTAAAATTTTGTATTTCTTAGATTTAACTTACAAATGTAAAAACAACATTTGTTCATTTATGACCAAGTTGGAGTTGTTTAAGTAAGTTATTTATTTAGATTATCATGTAGGTCTAAAGGGTTAAGGAAAAACCTGAACTAGTGATATTTAATATTTATTTTTCGCCTGGAATGGATTAAGTAAGTTTGAAAAATTAATGTAAAATAAGTAAAAAAAATAAAAATTTTAAATCTCTTCTGCCGGGCATATTTTAATGGATCCTAAAATTTAAACATCTCAAACTTTTTTTATAGTACAAAGATTTAACCGGCTATTATTCATTAAAGATGTAAAACTATAATAATTTATGGTTAATGACTACTATTAGTTTGCCTAGTACAGAAGATAATGTATCAGTAAACAGCAACCATTTTTTTTGGGCACTTGAGGTCCTGTCCGAACAGATTCAAAATTTAATCCATTGCTTGTGGTCCTGCCAGTAAATTACGAAGGTCTGTAATCCCTAAGTTAAGGGTCCCGTCAATGTATTTAAAATCTTAATCACTGTTTTAAATATTACCTTTTTTATACCTGTAACTATAATCCTTACTCTTAATAAATCATCTGAAGAAGTCCAGTCAGCATTATAACACATGATTATAGAAATAGTAAATGGTGACTACTTTATATTGATCAATGATTTAGAGAAAGAAATAGTTGCTTTTTCTTGAAGCAGTAATATGAAGATGTTATGGTCAATTCAAGATTTATATGGACGGAACTTTTTAATACTGTCCAATGTGTTTTTTTTAATAGTTCGCCATACATTTACATGTAATGTTTATTAAAAGATAAGAAGAAATGCACATATGCCAAACTTTTTAATTTATTAATAACAAAATGCCAAAATTCTGGGTTTTTCTGGAATCATCAAACTATAGGAATAGATTTTGGGTAAGTTATCCATTCAGATATTATCCTCCACAATGATGGTAAGATACATTATTTATTTAATTTATTTGGTACTTACATCTGCCCTATAGTAAATCATAGCACTTTTTAATTAGTAGGTATAGCAAAATACCGAGTGTTGGATTATCTATCGAATATCGTAATTTAACATCTAAAGTGAGACAATGTATTCACTCTTTGGTTTAATTTTGGTTAAATGTATAGTTGCAGATGCATTTAGCCAAACACAAGCCAGTCAAGATCAGGTTTACTAATTTACAGATTATGTGGTTGAAAATTATAGTAGCAAAGAATGTGTTTTTCCTTCACATATATGGCAGACTATTCTTTGCAAGAGTTTTCAGTCAATATTGAAGAATAACTGTTTTACACATCCCTTTATATTTTAGTTTTATTTTAGACTTTAAAAGGCATGTAAATAGAAACAATACTAATAATTAATTTAACTAATATAAAAGAAAAGATGTTATAACAAACAAAAGCCTTATATATGCAATGATTGCTCTTTATAAAAAAAAGTGAAATAACTAGTCTTAATTTTATTAAATTAGTTCTTTGGTACAACAATTAAAATTTGTATATATGTACTTATGTATAAATAATGAAATAAGTATGTATGTTTTAAATCTATACTCTGTAAATTTAATGCTGTATTATAAAAATAAGTTTCACTTGGCTAAATACAGGGATTCAATTGAATTCTAATTTTTTATTACTTCCAATTACAAAACCAGGTAATTTTGACCTTAACGGGACCTCGTTTAGGGAATTAAGTAACCTTTTAATATTTCAGGTGCTAAAGGATTAGGTTGAAGGGATATCGTGTGCACATTTTTTTTATTGCGGTTACAAAAAAGTATTTTCTATAGCTAAATAATTAATTTTTGTTTAATAAAATGATACATACAAAATACACATGGTTAAAATAAAGTTCCTTAATATATAAAGTTTTGTAAATAGAGTGTAACCAATTTGATAATATTTGTGATATAAAAATTCAACGTAATACTCAAAAGTATATTAAATACGCACCATTATAAATATTTAAATGATATTCGAATTTATTATTCCGGCTCTGATTACATAGAATTTCTTAAAGCACTAAAACCAATTTCAAATCCTATGAAAGAGACTAGAGACTATATTGTATTTCATCCCATGTGCAGAACAATGGACCATTGAAATTTCATCTACGCTACTTACTATGAAATCGATAAGGATTACTTGAAAAGAGGGAAGATAGTTTAATAAAGATTTTATTAATTTTCTCTAACTGCTTAATTGTTGAATTTAAATAATAATGGTTTAAGGATTTATCACATATATAATCTATATAATGGGTGATTCTTTAAGCGTAGTTTTTTTTAATTAATAAGACACTTAAATTTGTATCATATACTCAAAATTTTTATTGGAATGAATAAATTGGTCTTTGCTATTTACTTTTTAAAGAGAAGTTTATGTAAATGTTTCAAATTGTCCATTCGAAAGGTCTAACTTTGCATTACTTTTTTGAGCATTACGACCTGTATCCTACGAATAACTAGTGATATGTTTCCCTGTAAAGCTTCAATTGTGTTCGACGGCTTAACCACATAGTCTAATGACTTCACATAGCCCCACAAGGGGCGTTTAATCGCATGATATAATCTTTGCAGCCAATTCAGAGTGCCATTCCGAGAGATAAGCTGTTCACCAAATTCATTCTTCAACATGTCCATTGTTTCACGAGCTGTGAGGCATGTGACACCGTCTGACACCGTCTTGATGCAACCACATGTCTACCAGGTTTAACTTGGACAATTGGGGCAAAAAAAAGTCGCGTACCATGGCTCGATATCGTTTGCCGTGGACAGTTAAACATAACTAAATGACACACATGTTTGGAATTGATGATTGTTAAATATATTGTATTTATATTTTATAGTTCATTTGAAAATGAATGATAGCAAAAATTTTATTGCATATTGAGATATAACCCAATATAACATCATAAATCAGTGACGGAGATTTTCTGAAATAAAATATTCAGGATTTGTTTTGATAATATTTGGGTTTTACCAAAAATTTTTAAACATACCAATTTATTTCAATTGTTGTAAGGTACTTACGCCTAATAAGGCCCTGTTCTTAAGATGGCCCACTTTCAAAATTTTGTACTTTCAAAAGTTTAAATGAGTTTAAATTTTGCGTTCGATTAGTGTTATAGACAAAACTGCAATTTCATAAATAAGGAAGACGATCCTCATTTTTGCAGTGATTGCCGGTTTTTAAGTGTCGTTGCAAAGGGCTGACGATTTATAACCTTGTAATTTAAAACTTTTTAATATTTTCTTAAGAAAACAAGAAGTTTTCGTGTTTTTTTTAAACACAACGTTACTTGGGTTTATGGGCACTTGACTCAACGTAAGAGTTGTTTATATTATTTGTTAATTTTCATTGATAAAAATTAGTTTTGGTGGCGGGGTAAATTACCCTATTAAGGCCCATCACATATGATGGCTCGGGCCAGTCGAAGATATGAGACAATTCATTAGTTGTTTTTTTGAAAAAAATATTTGGTCTTTAAATAAACATGTATTTTCTAAAAGTGATTATTAGAATAACGCCACAAAATTGTTATTTGTTGAGTCTATTTAGAGATTTTTGTTTAGTAGGTAAATTAAGTTTTGCTAAGTCTAAGATGGCCCACCATTCAATTTGTGACCACAAAAAATTTTGTATCAGACTGATTACCTCAGGATATTATATTATATTAAGTTAAGTTTTACATAAATACTAATTTTTTGTTTTGATAGGGTTTATTGATTACATAATTAATATCGGGCTATGATAAGTGCCTATGTTCCTAAAAAAGCCCACTTTGGAGGTTTTATAAAACAATTATTATCTTAACAAATTGTTTCCATACATGTTGATTTGTATGTTTACTTTATTTACAAATAAATTACATCTGTTGTGATAAAGGCAGTTTTCACAAATATATATTTCTTTTACAGTTATTAAAATTTAGCAAAAAGTGGGCCTTACGCATGTACCTTAGTCATTTTAATCAACAAATGATATAAGTACGTAATCTCTACAGGTACAAAATATTTACAATTTCAAAAAAGATCAATTTAAGTAGCCCTCAACATTCTTAGAAAGAATTAAAATTTCTAATTGGAAGAAAGTATTTTGCAGATTGTGAATCATTTTAGTTAAGAATTAAAGTTATGTTTGTAAAGTCCTGTGATTAAAACACGCAGAATTGTTATAGTTCTATAATAAAAAGCGATATTAATAAGTGAACTTGTGTATTAAAAATGGCACAAACGTCTAATTTTACTTCTGTGAAATTAAAGTGTCATTTAACCGTGCCAATGAAAACTTTGGGTTTAAATGTACATCATGCTCTTGTGCATGAACATTTTACTAGTACTGTCCGGAGTATAGTTTCTAAGTGTTCAGATATGACTGGAGTTGGTGACGCAACTATTTATAGACTTTTAAAGCAACGAAAGAGTTTAATTATTACTCATATAGGAGGAGATAAAGGATTTGTTAATGGAGGCTTGTTAGGTTTTATTTCAAATTCTACGAAAGACTACCATGAAGAATTGACTGCTGATGTTTTTGAGCAATATTTCAGTCAAATGATAGATTTATTACCGACCAATTCTGTAATAGTCATGGACAACGCCAGTTACCATTCAAGATTATAGGAGCAGTTACCTAACACTAAATGGAGAAAGCAAGAACTCTTGGATTGGCTAATAATGAAACAAATAGTAGTGCAAGAAGAAGGTTTAAGAAGTGTAGTGTAGATGAAATAGCAACAGAACATGGAGTTAAAGTGTTGCGATTACCACCTTATCACTGTGAACTTAACCCCATAGAATTAATCTGGGCTCAAATGAAGGGATATGTCGCGAGAAATAATAGACCAATTAAACTTCAAGATTTGTTGATAAAGGAAACAATATAACCAATTATTATTTCTGTGGGAAATGAAGAAACTGATGATGATGATGCCTCTTTATCGGAAGAAGATAACTTATATATTTAGGTATGTAATTATATATTATTATTACTAATGTAAGACTTTTATTGTAAATTTTACAATATATTTATGTATTTGTTTATTTATTTATTGTACTGTGCTTTGTCAATATGAACCGATTTCTTTGGACAATAAAGATTTTTGGACTTGACTTGACTTAACCATATTAGCAGCACTGTTTGTTGCAAATGTCGAGCATATACTAAGTAGAGGCAGCCTTTAATGCTCTGTCCGCAAGGCAAGTAACAAGAAAAAAAATGAAACTATATCTTTCATTCTTCTTTTGATTACTGTAGGAAATAGAGGGTTGCACATGCGCTAACTTCCTAACGACTAAAAACAATATGAAAGAGGTAGCATGTAGTAATTTTCTCTGTCTGTCATTACTACAGTATCGCTTTCAGATTAAAGAAAACTGCTAGTTAGATTATCTTGCGTTTGGCTAAATCGTTTGTGATGCGGTTTTCAGCATAGTATTTGTTAGATTTAGGAAAAAGTTTTGGTATTCTAACCGACTTAAAAAAAAGCTTGTGTTTCAGCTGTATGTATTTAACCGCCTTTAATATTAAAAAAATGAAGAGAGCAAAGTCGTATTCATTATTTATTAGAATAGACCCTTTAATTTTTAATTAAATTAATTCGATCATCCGATTTAAAAATAAAATCGGCCAAGTGCGAGTCGGATTTGCCCATGAAGAGTTCTGTAGCAGCAAGTAACAATATAAAAGTTCTTGTAGTTCGTTGTAACTTTGATCGATGTTATGAAAAAAACTACTTACTAGATCCCAGTAAAACAAATTTTCGGTGGAAGTATACATGGTAATGTACATCATACATTTTTTTTTTGTTTTATGATTCCTTTATTCTGGAAGTGACACACATTTTACAACTTTGGAAGTATCTTTCGCGCAAAAGATTGAAAAAAATGATATGGGTTGGATTAAAATAAATTTTTGGGTATCAGTTTTATGCATGGGAAACCCCAATTTTTTTTTTGTCTATTTTTTATAAAATCTTAATGCCGTTCACAGAATACGTCAACTAACCAAGTTTCATCAGTAGGTATAGTTCTTAAATTTTTAGAAAAAATCGGCTGCGACATACGGACGGAAAGACAGACAGACATGACGAATCTAGGTTCTCAGTTCTCTAGGGGTTCTCAACTTGACCTGTATGTATGGAAGTGTCTCCGTAATTATCTCACAATTGACTAAATCAAGTATTTATAAACTCTACATTTTAATTATTTAAAATAATAAATAAAGTTTATTTATAAATAATGTTTAATGAGTTTTGTAAATTATTTCAAGTCAGAAATTTTGTACAGATTTTAATAAATAAATAAAATTTAAAATAGTATTCCAAATTACCTGCAACTTACCTAAGTCAACTTGCGCTTTAAGAGTTTTTTTGTTTAATGTGAATTTTTACAATGTTCTTGATACTTGTTTTGTTTCGTCGTTTAGATAATTGAACTTCGATTATTTTCTCATACTTTAGTGCATTTTATATAGTGCTAACCTGTTTTTTACTTTTTTTTGAATATTTTTAAAAAATTAGTATACAAACAAGAATATATTAAATGGCATTAAGAATGCAACATTTTTTTTTTCTCAATAATGCCATTAAGAATTTTTTGTTTGTATACTTTTAAAAATTGTAGAAATTTTTAAAAATCCGATTGGAGATAATTGTTTACATTTTTTTTAATAAAGATTTTTTGTACAACTGTCATTAAAAGTGACACTTTTAATGATAGCAAACAATGTTAAAAACGATTGTTTACATAACAGCGTGTTAAAAATACTTTTAACACGTTGCCATGTAAACAAGTTTACTTTTAACACGGTTTAGTTTACTTTTAACACGGTTTGGTTTATTGTCATTGCAAATTCGCTCGTTTCATTATCAAAATAGGGAAGTTGTACAAAAAACATTGTATGGTATTTGTGTTAAAAGTGATTTTATTTTGTTCGTGAAATTGTTCAATTCGCTCCGCTCATTTCACAAACGTTTTCACTCACAAAATAAAACCTCACTTTTAACACTCATATCATAAATAACTATTATTTTTTGCTTTTAAGTACATTTTTCTTTTTAATGGCGCGGCGGTTCAATTTTTTTATAATAGTTATTTATGATGTGTTAAAAGTGAGGTTTTATTTTGTGAGTGAAAACGTTTGTGAAATGAGCGGAGCGAATTGAACAATTTCACGAACAAAATAAAATCACTTTTAACACAAATACCATACAATGTTTTTTGTACAACTTCCCTATTTTGATAATGAAACGAGCGAATTTGCAATGACAATAAACCAAACCGTGTTAAAAGTAAACTAAACCGTGTTAAAAGTAAACTTGTTTACATGGCAACGTGTTAAAAGTATTTTTAACACGCTGCTATGTAAACAATCGTTTTTAACATTGTTTGCTATCATTAAAAGTATCACTTTTAATGACAGTTGCACAAAATAGTTATTTATGCAACTAGTGCGTAAAGTGACCTTTTTTGACGAATGTGAATGTTCTCGCATGAGCCGCAGGCGAATGCGACAATCACATGAGTCAAAAAAGGAACCTTTACGCACGAGTTACATACAATATTTTTTCTACAACCGAATTTTTTTACAAGAAATACAAGTATAGGTCTGACGCACTAGTGAAAAAAGGTATTTTCAATCGAACATTTTATTTAATTTAAAAATAACACAAAATAAAAACAAAGGAAATTATTAACAATAGGAAATTCAATTTGATACGTAACTAATTATTAACTATGCTTATATTAAAAGTGCAATTTTTACATTTATTAAAGCTTAAATTTTTTACTTGGTCAAGTGAAGTTGCAGATGTTATATTACTAATGGGCCTGACGTTAGTTATACTGAATAAATTTTCAGTGTTATTATTTCCACCATCATTTGCGCTAGATATGATGTTAAAATTGTCATTAGGATTATCATTATTAGTGTTATCTAATATTGAGGAGTTGGTGCCCGTGTTTCTAAACGTAGAAGGATAACTGTTATTATCCGTTAAAATTAAATTGGAAACCTCATTTTTTTTTACTAAAGTGGAATCTACGTAACCCTCTGTTACAGTTGATGATTTCAATCCTCCGTGTTTTTTTACCGTTAAAAGATCTCCACCGGAATTGGCCAATATTGTTGCCGAGGATCTTCTGAAACAGTGGCCAGTATATCCTTCTGGATTTGGTAAATTTAGGAAACGTGCAATCATATATGGCATTTTCCCTATTGTATTTACGCCAACAGGCTGTTTAGTGCATTTATTGTTTGAATATTTTAAAAATAATCTAGGTGTATTTACAGAAGAGGGTCGCAATGCTATATATTTTCTTATGTAACTTAAGAAATTTATTTTGGAATTGCTCGGATTTAAAATAGTGAACATTCGTTCAATATCATTTTTTGTGTCAGAGATTTTAAAAATTAGCACTGAGCACTGTATCCTTATCTTCAATATCATCCACTTTTAAATTTGTTAGTTCTTCCCTGCGGCATGCACCAGAAATGCCAATTATGAACGCTACCTAAAATAATAAAATAGTATATATTAAAACAGTTCTATTTTTATATAAAATAGGCGGCAATAGCATTAATATTAAATATATTAAAATTATTTTATGACTAAAAGCAAGAAAACTATGCCTCGCTGAAAATGGGCTTGGTCTATTTCATTACATTAAATCTCTGGTTCGGTTCATGTATTGCGGATTGTATCGAAGTGGACGCACCTTTGTATTTATTCGCTTTAAAATACCTTGCTGAACGCACGTTGATAATTTTAATAAATTTTAAATTATTCCTACCCACAGACTATACTATGCTTACTTACCTTTACCATCAGAAATGACGAATCTGGAGCTTCACTGAGGAATTGTATAAACTGATGTTTTTCAAATATACTTGATTTTTTCGGTCTATAACCCTTGTTTTTATTTTTTAAATAAGCCACTAATTTATGGTATTTTGAAATATCAATATTATTTTTAATTCTTAGAGTAGATTTTAACATGGAGTACACAGACCATGTACTATTTGGTTTTAAATTTTTTAATTTTTCAGAGAAATATGCCAACAGGACATTTTCTGAATATTTCGTAATGTTTTTACTGCTACACCACTTTATAAATAATTTATATTTTGTTTCATACAGTAAATTTGATTTTTTTGGCAACAAATCTCCTGTGGCATTTTGGGCCAATTCTACAACATCTGGTGGTGTATTATCAAAATCTGAGCTATCGTCTCTGGTGAAATCCATTGAAATATTAATTAGTATTAATAAAATTCGAATCTGAAAAAGTATTATATTTAAAACATATTTTAGATAACAAAATATTTTCTAAATTAATCTTACCTTATAATACCGGTACGTAGAAACGCGAAATTATAAATTAATATTGAAATGTCAATCAGTCAGAACTCTGAGGTCAGAGCCTACCTATATTTAAATAAAAATACTTACCTACCCTTATTCATGAACTGATATTTCTGTCATATTAAAAACCAAATTAAAAATTACTGAATATAATATCTAGTTTTGTATGTATTAAACTGCAACAATTTAACAATTAAATATATTTACACAAATTTACACAATTAAATAATAAAAAAAAAAGTTTCCTTACCCGGAATTGAACCCGAGTCATCTGGATAGAAACCAGACACCTTACGTTCTCGGCCAATAACACACTTAAAATCTTTGCATAATCTTATAAAAGACGGTGCTTATTTTACTTTTTTTGACTAGTTAAAAAAAAACTTTTTTTTTCACTAGTGAAAAAAAGTTAAACTTCACGAACCTTAAACCGTGCGTAAAGATAATACTTTACGCACGGTTGTAGAAAAAAATTTTTATTTATTATCCTTGTTACTGTTAATTTACAAAAAATAATAATTTCGGTTTTTTTTTTTGAAATAAACCAAATTTAAATAATAAAATCTTTCTCATAACTTAAAAACGTCTGGTATTTATATTGTCGCTCCATATATCAGCTTTTCTTGTATGCAGCAGTTTTTTTTTAATTCTTTATAACAGTGCTTTATATATTGTATAACGTCTTTCACGAATTGTATTTTTTGTAGTTATTTTATGCAAAGTTGCACAGTTTTCCTTAATGAACGCATATCTTTACATACTTTAAATTAAATTCAATTATGTTATTTTGTTAAATTTGCTTATATAGTTTTTAAAAAAACTGAATTATTTGAAAAATTATTTAAATTAATTTTTAACGACGTTATTTGCATTTTATAATTAAACTAGTGGTTCTCGCAACGTCGTTCGCGTGGCGTGTGATTGTTGTATAAAAATTTCTTACCCCACCCCATTTAAGGAATGGGAGAGAAATTTTTATACCCCAGATGTTAAGTTGAAAGAAGACAAATACATCTGTGAAAACCGCATTCAAATCGGATCAGTAGTTTTCATGTGATGCGCGCACAAACATACAGACAGACAGACAAAAAAATCTAACCAAATTTTTGGGTTCTATTTCGATGTACCCGCGACGTCGTTCGCGTGGAGTGTTGATTTTTGTATAAAAATTTCTTTCCTCACCCCGTTAAAGGGGTGGGGGGGGGAGAAAGTTTTATACACCAGATGTTAAGTTGAAAGAAGACAAATACGTATTTGAAAACCGCATTCGAATAGGATCAGTAGTTTTCATGTGATGCGCGCAAAAACATATACAATTCTACAGTTTTATTATATGTATAGATGTATAGATTTTTACCTCTGCATTCGACTGTGTTTTGTACATAATTTTCCTAAATCTATTTAAGACGACTGAAGACCAGATTTTAATTTTTCTGTTTCTTATGTCAATTAAGAAAATAATCTCTGACTAACTTTGTCCAGTTGGGCCATTAAAATATTAGCGTCTGTCAGGAAAATAGAACAGAAAATGTTAAAAGCATTTTCATGTTACCTGTGAGGAATAAAAATTGTATTTTGGCAGCGTTACTTGATTAATAAAGGTGAATATCCAACAAAATATGAATCCTAGGTCGTTAACACGAGAAACATTTTTAATAGCTGTAAAAACGATCGAAAAATGATTGCCGAATCGAAATTTTGAATGATGCGAGAGAAATTAAAAGCTAATTTTGTTTTTTTCGTTATTAACTGTCGGATTTATATTTTTGTATTTAGGATAAACCGTGTTGATATCAGCGTGCCCCGTTAAATGGTTACATTTATAATTTAAAAAAAAACACGAAGTCTGTTTCAGTTGTCCGATAATTGGGTTAGTGCCATTTAGGGCTTTCCTGAAGGTGACCTATAGGCCCTGGTGGTATTTAGAAGTTTTTATTATTTATAAATATACTAGCTGACCCGCCCACGCGTTGCTGTGGCTAAGGTTTTTGTTATATTATATTGTAGTAAACTATTTAAGAGCAACAGTGGGGGAACATCAGTCATGGGCACCACCATCCTTTTTTAACATAGTTGCCACTTGTAAAAAAATATGTCGCCCTCCATAACAAATTTTCTACTACCGTAACACCTTAATACAATGAAATTATTATTTACGAATAAAGACGGTAACGTTAAAGCTGGTATAAAAATCCACTGAATTGGGATTTGAATGGGAAGGATTTTAAACACGATTGATTAAATTATTCGTACAATTGATATTAAACAAAAATCAATACAAAAGAATTTTAAAATTTATTATTATTATTTGTAACAAATGAGTATATTACAATGTTGTTAGTATATAACATGTGACACTTAAACTTATAAATGATGTAGGTAGGGCAGATAATTTTAAATCTTTAACAATAATATTTATTTTAATTTATAAATACCTACTTTTAATTTCAATTTAATTTAGCACTAATCAGGGCACAATATTTTTAGTTAACCTGTCTTTAGCTAACACAAATAGATTCGACGGTATCCCTACACGTGAACATGCAACATATAGTTGCTCATGAGAAAAACATGATTTTTTTAAGTCTAGACCACAAATGAACATTGTTTGACCTTGAGACTTATTTATAGACATAGCAAAAGCTAAACGAATTGGAAACTGTAGCATTCTGAAGGGTATAGTAGAATCTGACGGTATCATTGGAATACGTGGCAACATGACCACTTTTCCTTTAAACTTCCCAGTTAAAATGGTTGCTTCAAGAATATTTCCGGTGATCTTTTTAATGACCAAAGCGTACCGTTGCATAATTGAGGTGGATTCAAATTACGTAGGAGAATAATAGGGGAACCAATCTTTAATCGAAGATTATGTGGTGGCATTCCAGGTATATCTAGTGCTAATACACGCTTTTGGCACATTTTTCTAGACGTCATTCCGGATCCAATAAGCTATCGCACATAATTTTAGGAAAAGTATCTCTATTTGGTACCATTTTCAACTTGTCAAGCAGACTATATGTCTAATATCGTGCATAAACATACAAGTATTCGCAATTGCAGCTTTTTAAACGAAACAATTGTTTTTGAACTTTAATTACCACATCTTTGACCGGGTTAAGTTTGTTGAACTGGTAATACTGGATTATTTGCTTGCAGAAATAAACATTAAAATTCCTTCTTATATTGAAAATAATCTGGCATTTTGGAGTCACGTTCTGCTACTTGTTCGTCATACCTAATAACTACCAAAAATAAATAAGTCAAATTTGTTATATATATATATATATATATATATATATATATATATATATATATATATATAGAATAGAAAGTAGTCTTTGCTGACTAATTAAGAATTAAATCTAAATTGGATATTGGGTATGCAGCAAATAAATATGATAAGAGTACTCTTTTAAGATTCTTTATTCCAAGCTTTCGGCTAGTATTACAGCCATCATCAGGGAGCTACAATAATGTTATTTAATAGAGATATAATATAATATTACTGGTATTTTACTTACAACTTGTTGAGGTTATTAATTTAATGATGTTGTTGAATAAAAATTATTAAATGAAAACATTAAATTCACAGTTTTAAATTAATATAAAATATTAAAATTAGCACATTATTAATATTATAAATTATGTTGAATAAAAATTATTTGATGTTAATATTGAAGACAAATTTGACATTATTTTTTGAATGTTATTTAGAAAAATTTTTGTTTTTTAAAATTGGAATCATAGCAACAGTTAATCAAGTAATGAAGTATCAACTAAGCTTTTGTTATCAAGTTGTAATAAATATGAAAACATTTCATTTAGATGACCTATATCTGATCTTCGGTTCATTGAAAAGGGGTGTTTATTTCTAAAAAAAGCCTTTTGGCTAAGTTAGATTCATGACACAATACTTTAACATCATTATAATTAATTAAATGATCGTTATTAATAACATGTTCACCTAAAGCACATCTTTCAGGGTGAAGTCTGCAATCAGATTTATGAGATCTAAATGAAATGTTTTCATATTTATTACAACTTGATAACAAAAGCTTAGTTGATACTTCATTACTTGATTAACTGTTGCTATGATTCCAATTTTAAAAAACAAAAAAATTTTTCTAAATAACATTCAAAAAATAATGTCAAATTTGTCTTCAATATTAACATCAAATAATTTTTATTCAACATAATTTATAATATTAATAATGTGCTAATTTTAATATTTTATATTAATTTAAAACTGTGAATTTAATGTTTTCATTTAATAATTTTTATTCAACAACATCATTAAATTAATAACCTCAACAAGTTGTAAGTAAAATACCAGTAATATTATATTATATCTCTATTAAATAACATTATTGTAGCTCCCTGATGATGGCTTTAATACTAGCCGAAAGCTTGGAATAAAGAATCTTAAAAGAGTACTCTTATCATATTTATTTGCTGCATACCCAATATCCAATTTAGATTTATATATATATATATATATATATATATATATATATATATATATTTCAAGATAAATAAGTATTATATGAATGTTACTATAATTTGTTAAACAAATAAAAAGTAATTACTTGCCCCTTCTCACAATAAATTATAAATATGACTATACTTGATGTAATGGTGTAATATTTTATTCCTAAAACAAAAGTAAACACCACTAAAAAGAAAAATATAGTTTTGCTGATTATACGTTGGCGTGACGATGATCATTTCGTAGGCAGATGGCGTGATTAAGGATAGAATGGGAGAAACCAACACGGTTTCCGTAGAGATATTAGATTTTGATTTGCTAGGGCACGTCAACTACATAGGACTAGTTAACTTTAAATAACTGTGTTTGATTTTTTATTGCGCTATAATGGCGTGCTAATAAATAAAAGACGACTTAGTTGCCATTTTGGGAAAAGAATTTTGCCTAATTTATTAAATTTTTTTAATAGGGCACACAATTAAAGGGATATTGTTCATAGTTTTTTTTTTAATAAAGATGTCCTCGTAGGTATGGACCTAAATAAAAATGTACCGAGAACATCTATTGGGGCAGAAGAGACAATTTATTAATTTGGGATTTAAAGGCCTGCAAGTTAGGACGAGTGGCAAAGACATGGAAAGGTAAATATTCGACAATCTGGAGACCCTGGGGATGAAGGAACGATCGAATCGATCTGTTCTCGATGTCGGGCATTGAACAGTGTAAGGGTGCATGGAGTTGGCACGTCGCGTTGCTCTGGCTGGTCTGGCAAGTGGAGGCATTATGGAGCGGACTTCTTCTGAGCAAAATCCGATTATGTATCGGTAAAAAAAGGAAAACAATCGTTTAATTATAGTTGAAATAGGTTTAACTATAAATTAATTAATGCTTACCAATTTTTCCAGCAGAAAAAGTTAACTGTTTAGTAATTAGTAGTGAAAATACTTATTATGTAGGAATAAATACCACACTATTTTAATTAAAAAGATTGTTATTCTATAAATCAAAAGCAAGTTTAGTTATAAAACACAGAATTTTAAAAAATGTAACATAAATCTATTCTTTTTTATTATTGTAAGTTTTTTATTAAAACAAAGCCTTCAGGCTTTTAACTGACCAATTAAAGTTAGGATGAGATACATTTGCTGGTGTTTCATAACATCATGATTAAACAACACTTTTCCACGATGTTTCTCATTTTTTATGTTTTCATTTTTAATTTTTTCAGATTTATTGTGAATTTTCAAAATTTTCACGATTTACTAAATATGTTAATATAATTAAGTAAACGATTATTTGAGATATCCCTTATGTTTTTGTCATTTTACGAAAACTGATAACAGATGTAAGTTTATTAATAAAAAGTAAGGTAACAGAAGTCTTTCGATGTAAAAAAATCTTTAAAAACCAATAAAATGTGATTGCTCAAACGGTTTTAAATTTTACCGACTGCTTTCTCTGATCAATAATTTTTATTAAACCGTTTATAATTTAAATTATACTGCTTTAAAAATTTGGTTTTCTAAAGTTACCTAATGTTGTCTTTAGAATTAGGATTTATAGATTCGATACTAATACACACAAGGAAATATTTCAAACAAAACCGCAAAGCCATTTCGCTTCAGCTGATAAGTTAATGTCAAATGTTAGAAGTTATAAAACGCGATAAGGGAAGGTCGGTCGTCCGACGATCCGAAATCACCAGTGGCCAGATGACTTCCTTCGAACATAAATTGACCATCAGCTTGTTCCAGTCACTGCGTTTATCCAGTATAGCAATTTTATCAACAGGAGTATTTCACAATTGTGTATTCAATTGGAAATGACATGGCACTGATGAGAGTAACATATTAGAAATATAAATCTCTGTTTTTATGGATTATTACAAATAGACCGTAATAAAGGTTTTTGCACCCAATTATATGACCAGTGCAGTGCTAGTTTTATAAAAGTATAAAAATTGCCAAATTAAATTACAATTATTAAAAATCAATAATTGTAACAACAAATATTTCGAAATGGAATAATTAAAAAAATAAAATAAAAAGAAGTCATTAACTATCCATGAATAATTCGGATTTACTGCGTTTCTTAGATATTTAATGAACATGGTGGAACAAACATACGGTAACTATCTGGTATCTGGCCTATCCGGCGATCTAAAAGGTATAGTGGTAAAGGTATGCGGTTTGTTTCTTTCGATATCCTGAAGACTTTTGCAGTAATATTTATAATTTTGTTGTGATCGGTTCACGCGTTCGTGTTTGATTGCCATGGAAACAGAAGGTGATAAGTGATAAGGTTGTACGCCGAAGGAAATTTTTACGCGTTTAAGGAAGGTTTTCGTGGATAGACGATTAATATAGATAATGTTCATCAGTGAGTGAATGTTGTTAAGCTGGCAAGACTTGGAATTTTAAGGGCGTCTCAAAATAGCGGTCAATGATGCCAATATTGAGGGAGTCGATCACTTGATTCGCCCCAAAAGACGGATCACTTAAGATGAAATCACGGCTTATTTGGACATTTCTCACGAAAGGGCAAACCATTTTCACCATAAGAGTCTGGTATTACGAAAAATAGAGCCAAAAAGTTAACGCCAGACGAAGACCAATGTGCGTGATGAAAAATGACATCCTAATCGGGGTGCCACTGTTAACGCAGGACACATTGCATCTAGACCAGAGAAGGCCGATAAAAAATCCCCCTCAAACAAGGCAAGCGATCTATTTGGAGAGACCTTATCTAACCCGGCCACAGAACCGGAAAGCAGCCTCGGACAAGGACGGATTTTATGATGACAAACACGGCGTGAAAAAGCAACATATTAAGAATAGGAACATGGAACATTACATCGTGGGCTAATTGGGATCAAGAATTTATAAACGAACTTTATACACACAACATCGAAAAATGTGCCCTTAATACTAAGAAGAAAGGTAAAAAATTATTAACAAAAATATTTTGGTCTACAGTGGAGTAGAAAGAGACAAAAGAGCGCAAGAAGGTGTCGGTCTTTTACATAAAACAAATCTTACGAACAGCATAATAAACATAAAACAGGTAGATAAACACATGATGCTGGTAACCTTAAAGCTAGAGAAAAAGTCACTGAACTTTATACCAGTGTACGCCCCAGATAACTCAAAGACCAAGGAAAGACATATTCCATAAAAACCTACAAGTTCTTTTAGACACCATGATACACAATAATAAAACAAAAATTTTAGGTAATTTCAATGCTCGAGTTGTTAACATACCGGTAGACGGAATTTAGCAAAGATTGAAGGAGAAGACATAAAACGGTAAAAGACTCATAGAAATGTGTCTATTGAACAGCTTACGTATAGCAACACATGGTCGAATACAAGGGGTCATACATTCATGATAGACTATTTTTTAATAAACCGACAGGTACAGCAAAATACGTAATTGATGTCGGAACACTATCATCTGCTAACATCGGATCTGACCATAAGCAGGTTCTAGCAAAACTAGATTTAGAAGTTATAATAACCAAATCCAAAGTACCACAAATAAAAGAAGAGAAACTTAACATTAAAAGTTTGCAAAACGAAGGAACCAAAATCTTATACCAAAACAGGTTAACACACACCCTGAATCAATACGAAATGGACACTGAAGCAAATATAGACACAATGTGGGAAACAGTTAAAAGTTCCATAGACCATACAGCGCCAGCTGGAGAAGCTCTAGAAAAAATAATGGTAAAAAAGAACAAACAGAAATATAAGACTCCATGGTTTAATGATAAAGTAAAAGACCTAGCAAAAAAAAGAAACAAGCATTCTTGCAATATAAAAGAGAAAGGTCCCAAAATACTCGAGAAGAATACATTAGAACAAGAAACAGAGTAAATCAAGAAATAGATAACATTAAAAAAGATCACTGGCAAAGATTTACAAAAGATATGGAGTCCGATTTATACAAGATTATATACCATTGACGATCAAAAAGAAAATGACTCTAGAGGCACAGAAGAACATATATAAGGAACAGAAGAAATATCAGAGATGAAAATAAATGAGGCAATAAAAAGTTTAAAAAACAGAAAATCACCGGCCCAGACAGGATTTATAATGAGCTCATAAAATACGAAGGAGCAATACTGAGAAGATAAGTGCAAAAATTGTTTAATAATATAATAACAATGAAGACTGGAAAGAGTTCCTACTGTTGCCTTAACTTAAAAGAGAAGAATAAAACCAACCTAAAAATTATAAAGGAATTAGTATGATGATCACGACATTAAAACTTTTGACTAGAATTCTTAGGAACAAGATTAAAAACGAAATAAACGTGGCCGAAGAACAACAAGGCTTTAGGAAAAACAAAAGCACAGTAGACGCTACATTCATAATAAGACAACTAGTAGAAAAATCAAATAAATAAAATAAACCGGCATATACCTATGTGCTTCGTAGATTTGAAGAATGCCTGAGACTGAGACCTGAAAACTGACATTTTAAAAATATTACGGGAACAAAAAGTACACTCAATATAATCCAACTGATAAAAAAAAAAAAATAAGAACAACGTAAGAAAAGTCATAACACCAGAAGGCAAAACAGAACCTATAATAATGAAATTAGGAATAAGACAGGGAGATTCTCTCAGTCCTCTACTGTTTAAACTCAACATGGAATAAATTATAGAAAAAGTCAAAAGGAAAGAAGGCATTAGAATGGGACCACACAAAATAACAATCGTATGTTACGCGAATGATGCAGTTCTTATCACGGACAACGAGGATGATCTACGAAGGCAACTCCATACTTTCAATCTAGAAGCAAAAATATTTAACATGGTCATCTGTAAAACCAAATGCATGGTAATAAGCAAAGAATTAAAACGATGCAAACAGTATAATAGAACAGGTTATGACATTTAATTACTTAGGGGTTAAAGTAACAAGCAGTAGAAAAATAATTAAAGAAGTTATAGCACAAGCCAGCAAAGCAGCAAAAGTGAGCGGATGTCTTTTGGAACAGTATGGAAGAACAAGCATATGACCACAGAAAGTAAAGTTAAGATATACAAAACAGTGGTACGACCCATTCTAAACTATGTAGCCGAAACAAGAGCTGACACAAAAAGAACAAAAAAAAAAAATAAAAAACATTGAAATTAAAGTGCTAAGATCAATAAAAGAACTTTTAAGTACTAAGGAACAGACAAAAAAATAAAACCATACGATAACAAAGCATCACTGGATTTATAAAAAACAGGCGAAAGCAATACCAACACGTGGACAGAATGAAACAGGAGAGACTACCGAACATTTCCAGGGACAACAAAACATACAGCAAAAGACCATACCACCTACCCCGCGTTTGAAAGTTCAAAACCGCGAAATAAGCTGGAAAGGTGATGTATGTTCCTTTAATAGATTCCATTTTTGAGTTATTATTTTTGACACAAGTTCATTTGGAATGTTGGTGTACAAAGATCAAGCGATAATAGGGAATAGTTATTTGGTATATCAACAGTGTCAATATATTGTTTGAAATCAAATAGGTCTTTAATGTAATATTTGTTTTTTCCTACTTAGTTTAAGTAATTTCATTGAAGTAACTAACCTAGCTCTAAACAATAACTATTTTCAATACAGCGATAAGTTTTACCAACTCTTGGATGGTTGTACTACGAAGTATAGATACCAGGAGATTAAACCTAATGTTAAAAAAATGGTCTCAATTTAGGGGACAGAACTATTGCCGGTAGAGTGCGCTCGCGTTCCTAAGATACTCGTTTAAATACTTACGCGGGAAGTTTTGTTACTATTGACAGCTTTTATGACAACTAATCTATACATATAATAAAACTGAAATATTATGGAAAAGCCTATACCGTGTAGACTCCTGGTATCTAGTCTTCGTTGGTTGTACGATGGGATCTCCTATCTCTTTTACAATAGCACAGCTAGTAATGGAATATTTAGAAGAAAACGTAATAAAGAGCCTAAATTTTGATGTATTTTTCTTTAAAAGATTTGTCGAAGACTGTATAACAGCAGTACCACAAAATAAAATCAATGATGTATTAAATGCTTTTAATGGCTTCCACCGAAAATTACAATTTACAATGAAAGTTAAAGAAAACAATCAAATAAATTTTCCTGACATCACCATAAGAGATAATATACAAACCAAGCATGGATTTTACTTTAACCAAACCAAGGTACTGTTACAAGACTCCAATTACAGAAAATTATCCATAAAAAAAATGATTGAAATAAAACGAAAAAAAGAAGCTGTTAATGCCAAAAAAGATATTAGTAATCTCAGCCAAATCTCCTACAACTTAATAACTTAATGAAATAAGTAGAAATAGTATGGGTATATTAAACCCAGAATCCATAACACAAGATAGACTTTTAAATAATTTTACCCACGACTCATAAGTAAATTGCGTATTTTTTAACCTATAACTCTGTCAGTAAGTGTCAAATTATTGAGTAGTTGTGTTATAGTTTCATTTACTAAACTAGTGGAGTAAGTAAATAGAAACCTGTATTATTATGTTGGTTACCTACAGTTTTCATTAAATTAAACTAACATTTAACATTTCTCAGACAGAACTGTCTGAGAAATCGAATATTTTTGACAACTTATGCCAAAATTTAAATTTTATATTTTTAGTTTTATACAGTTTGGTAAGTCGTGGGTAAAGCATAGTACTTCACTCGAGGAACAAATTGCATATTTAGCTCGTTTCTTTAGCCCCTTTGCTCGCAAGCTCGCTCTTGGGTCAAACATATATATATATATATATATATATATATATATATATATATATATATATATATATATATATATATATATATATATATATATATATATATATATATATATATATATATATATATATATATATATATATATATATATATATATATATATATATATATATATATATATATATATGTGTATATATGTATATGTATGAGTACGTATATAATGTAAACATATGGGTTTGGTATATCATGAATTGTTTTTAGACTTAATAAAGCACAATAAAGGATGTGCAAAACGTTGTAAAATCAGTATTCCCAAAATTGATTCAGTTAATTATTGTAAGATAATCGCAGACAAACATACATCTAGACAGGTCCAGCGAAGAACTCCCATTTTTTAAGTCGGTTTATAAATAAAATTATTTTACCCACGACTCATAAGTAAATTGCGTATTTTTTAACCTATAACTCTGTCAGTAAGTGTCAAATTATTGAGGAGTTGTGTTGTAGTTTCATTTACTAAACTATATAGTGAAGTAAGTAAATAGAAACCTGCATTATTATGTTGGTTACCTACAGTTTTCTTTAAATTAAACTAACATTTGACATTTCTCAGACAGAACTGTCTGCGAAATCGAATATTTTTGACAACTTATGCCAAAATTTAAATTTTATATTTGTTATTTTTGTTTTATACAAAACCATTTGGTAAGTCGTGGGTAAAGCATAGTACTTCACTCGAGGAACAAATTGCATATTTAGCTCGTTTCTTTAGCCCCTTCGCTCGCAAGCTCGCTCATGGGCCAAACACACTCGCTGTAATATGCAATTTACCCGCAGTTCCAACCCGACATCGCTAGCAAGCAGACGTGCTCAGCAACAATTATAGTGCCAGTGAAAGTTTAAGTGGTGGGAGTTCCGAGCAGCCAGTCACTGTGTTCGCACAGTCCGGACGCACACTCGCTCACCAACCGACGACGGCAATCCAGCTAGGAGTCTACTACGGAGATAATCAACGCACTCTAATCAAAGCTAAGTACATTTAAATTATTAAATTATTATTTTTATTTATTTTATTTTTATTCATTTTTATTTTATTTTATTTTTACTTTCATTTTATTTTATTTTTATTTTTATTTTTATTTTTATTTTTATTTTTATTTTTATTTTTATTTTTATTTTTATTTTTATTTTTATTTTTATTTTATTTTATTTTCATTTTTATTTTTATTTTTATTTTTATTTTTATTTTTATTTTTATTTTTATTTTTATTTTATTTTTATTTTATTTTTTATCTTGTTAATTATTTTGCTTGCAAACATCTCATACATTAATCAATAATCCCATTCAATACATACATAAAACATACATAACTCACACCTTCTTTCAAAACAAAACTCAATTCAAACACCAATACACACAATCAATACACACATTCAAGGCAAACAAAAATTCATACTTCCAATACTGATTCATACATACAAATATTCAACACAAACACACATACACTCACATCCAACATACAACACACACCCATTACATTTATTCCAAGAGTTTCTCTTTCTACTCTCTACTCACACAATCTCACATCTTGAATACCCATCAACCGCAAAACCAAAATGCGTCGCACCACCAGAAATTCAAACAAAGATCAATTATTCTCACACCTCCCTTCTCTTCTAAATTTGAAAACCCCATCTGAAAAAGCAGCCATGTCAAGCACTTCGTCCGATACCTCCAGCATCACCACAGATTCTTATGAATCTAGCACATCTGAAACACCCAGCATATCCTCCGGAAATTCAGAACCCTTCACATTTCCCAAACATTCCAGAACACAAAAATCCAAAAAGCTATCAGCAAAGTCACCTTCTTTCACACCCGCCAAAGCCTCATCATCATCATCTTCTTCCTCAGCTTCCACTTCTTCACAAAACGAAGCAAACAACACCATTCGCCCAAATCCCCAAATTCAAACTCAACGAATGATCATAAGAAACATCCCCAAAGAGTTCAACTCTCAATCCCTTCTTTTCAAGCTTCTAAACAGCTATGAAATAGCCAGAGACAAAATCATTATGCTCAAAAGTAGAGCATACAATAGTTCTGCAGTTTTTCACACCTGCTCCCCAAAAAGCCCTGAATTGCTTCAAAGAAACATTCGTCACTCCACAGGGTCACACAAAATCATCGTCATCCCGTTCACGGCTACTCCCAAACCAGTGAACACTGTCCGCCCCCCAAAAACCCCCCTTTACTCCTTCGTCATTAAAGGAGTAGACAAAAATGTTTCAAACGAAGACTTTGCAGAAATACTCGAAGGTCTAAAGTTCCCTCATCAAAAATGCTGGAGAATCACCTCAGCCAAAACTAAAAATCTCACCACTCTTATGAGAGTCATAACAAATTCCGAATCGCACTACGTCAATGCCATTACCAATGGGATTCACTTCTTTGGCCTAACTCACTTGGCTGAATCATCCAACACAAATCCACTTCCTCCAATCCCCAAATTCTGCACCAAGTGCAGCAAAAACGGACACTCAATTTCCGAGTGTACCGCCCAAAAAATCATCTGCCCCTCGTGCGGGGCAGAGCACAAACACTCCACGTGCCCCAAATCCAACCGCCCAAAATGCCCCAATTGCGAGGGTAACCACTCTGCCTTTTCACTCAAATGTCCGAAGAGACAGGAGGCTCCATCCAAACCCCAGGAGGTTGCTCCAATCACAATTGCAAAACCCATTGCTCCCCTCGAGTTAACTTCCGAAATTCAACTACAAATTCAAATAAACACCATCATTCTTATGAATGCTCTCCCCCTAGAAAGAGAAACCATAGTCACAACCCTCCAATCGGTAATTCCCTCTATATTCGGTTACAATTTAACCATTACAGGAAGCGGTAATGAGGCTTCCTTTTCTTACTCCAAACCTGAAAATCTCCAATGGAGGGAATTATCGCCACAGTAAATTGTGCGGGTCTAGCCCGCAAACGCCACTCCGTGAAACATCTGCTCCTTCTGGAAAGATCCCCCCTCATAGTGTCTTTGACAGACACTCTAGCAAAAAATCCTCCCAAATTCTCAGGCTACCACACCCACTCCATCCCCAAATCTGCCACAAGTCGAGGCAATGCAATCTTAATAAAAAGAGGGTTATCCTACGAACCTCACACTCTTCCTCACCACCTTTTAGACCTCGACGTAATCGCTGTGAATGTTATTAACAATAACATCATCACAACGATTTTCTCACACTACAACCGACCGGCGCAAAGATTGTCCCGCCCACTTTTCACCTACATTTCATCACTGCCACGAGCTATTCTGGTTGGGGACTTGAACTCCAGACATACTCAGTTTGGAGATCGAAGAACCAACTTAAACGGCCGCATCTTCTCCAACCTTCTTATAGACCTTCCAATCTATAGAGTCACCAACACAAACCCAACCTTCTTCGGCCACCAAGGATCTTCGATTTCGGACCATATCGTGTGCACGAATACGTGCGAACGATTGGTCGGGAATCGGTGCTTTTTTGGTACCAGCATCACTTCCGATCATCTTCCCCTTTTAGTCAGCACCTCAATGTTTTCGATCCCTCCTCCAAGACCTGCTTTCATCTCATTTCAAAACTTCCAAAAAGCTGACTGGATCAAATTTCAAACCACCATTTCAAACAATCTTCCCCCTGTTCCCCCTCTCCAAGGTCCACAAAGCATCGATGACTTCGCAGTCCAAATCCAAAATCTTATTCAAACAGCCACAGACCAAGCTGTCCCCATCTCTTCAATCAACACCCAAGCCCGTCCCCTCCCACCTGAAATCATGTCACTCATCCGCCGAAAAAGGCAAATATACCGACAGTACATCCGTTTTCACGACCCCAACATCAAAACAGAATGGAATCGTCTCAACGCTCTGGTGAGGCTTAGGTTAAATGCTCACAAAGAAGACCTTTGGAAGCAAACCACGGCCGAACTTGATTACAGAGACGGTTCCAAATTCTGGAAAAAACTCAATGTCCTAACTGGCCAAAAAACGCAAAACCACTCCCACATCAAGGTACTCGGTCAAATTCTTGACTCCACCGACGAGAAAGCTGAAGCTTTTCGTGCCCATCTCCAGAGCGTTTATAGAGAGCCATTTGATCCAACATTTGATCACAACTTTCATCACGAAACCGTCCGAATCACAAGAGAAATCTTGGATAGCCCCAATCTTCCACTCCACAACAACCCACTTCTTGCCCCCTTTTCCGCTGAAGACATCCTGACTGGATTTCTTCAAGGAAAAAACTCAGCCCCTGGACCTGACTCGATTTCTCGCAGGACTCTAAAACAACTTCCCGACACCATAGCCCCATCAATTCGAGACCTTCTCAATGCATGTCTTCTCACTTCATATTTTTCCAGCCCCTGGAAGACTGCAAACACAATCTTAATCCCCAAACCAGGAAAGGACCAGACTCTCAAGGAGTCCTACAGGCCAATATCGCTCAGTAACGTGCTAGGCAAACTTTTCGAGCTCCTGCTCAAAAACAGAATCTGGGATCACCTAGAACTGAACTCCACCATCCCACCATTTTAACATGGGTTCAGACCCTTCCACTCCACACAAAACCCCATAAATGAGCTGCACACATTCGCAGCAACCGCCCTCAACCAAGGCAAAGTTGCATCTGCAATACTTCTAGATGTTCAAAAAGCTTTTGATAAAGTCTGGCATGCTGGACTTATTCGAAAGTTACATGACATCGAACTTCCAACACAAATAATAAAACTCATCAACTCCTACCTTTTCGACCGAACAATTCGCGTCAAAGTAGGCCAATCTCTATCCAACCCCTTTTCGCCACAAGCAGGAGTTCCCCAAGGCTCCATACTTGCCCCTCTTCTCTATCTTATCTACACTCACGACGTCCCAAACATCCAAAATATTCAGCTTTATGCTGACGACACAGCCCTATATACATCCGCCAAAACTACGGCTGCTCTAAACACCCAAACCCAACGTTTGCTGGATCAGTATACAGACTGGTGCAGGAAATGGAGGGTATCAATCAATCCCCAAAAAACCCAAACCATCATCTTTCGCCACCCTTCCTACGGCCGTAAACCAAATCAATCTTTTGACAATGTCAACCTAACTCTCTGGGGTGAGAGACTCGTAGTTATGGACGAGATCGACTACTTGGGAGTGCGCTTTACGCGCACCCTCAACTGGGAATCCGAAGTCCAACGCACCCTCGATAAAATGAGGAAACGAGCCTCTCTCCTTGGAGCGTTGTGTGGACGGATTGGAAGATGTCAACCAAGCACTCTACTCCACACCTACAGAACATATATTCGACCTATAGTCGATTATAGGGCTGTTCCATTTATTACCCTAAACCCCCAACAGATAAACCGCCTGGCCGCAACTGAGCGCAAAATACTACGCAAATGCCAATACCTCCCCCCTTGGTACCCCTCACATCTCACTTACACTCACCACAATAGCAAGGATACTACACCCTTACCTTTTCGGTTACAGGAACTCCAACGGAGGTATGCCACTAGGACCCTGCAGGGCCCCAACACCCGGGCCCAGGATACTCTTCGGACCCCTTGGAACAGGGGTCACAGAGCCATCCAGAGGAAACCTCTAAGGAAACTTCCACTTCCTCAGCTGAGGCTACTCCAAGCAGCAGGACAGCAACTTCCAGAGGAGCTCCAGGACCACTTAGAAGAGGCCCCACTAGCTATACGCTAATTTTAACAATATATAACACATAATAAATAAAATACAATCTAGGAACCATTGTACAGAAAGTAGGCCGAGGTTTTCTGTGGTTTCCCTCGACCCAAGTTCGACCTGTCTCAGTCTGGAAACAGACTGTTTGAGAAAGAACTTGCTAAATGGTCTTTCTTAAACAGGATAAAGTTGCCACGGACAACTCCTATAGTAAAAGCAGGAAACATTATAATGTAGCACTACCCTGAAAAGGACACTAAGTCCTATAGCAGGGTATAGGGAAAAATTTCAATACTTTATCTAATCTTAAGAAAATATGTAAACTTAACAAATAAACATTTTTAAATTTGAATTTGATTTTTGCAATTTACTCCACTCGTAAAGTAATATACTATTATTACATATTATAGAGATTATCTTCTATACTTATAATAAATCTGTAGAGAGGTCAATTCTGTACATGAAATATATTTTCAAAATAACTATCAAGGGTTGATTAGGGATCGATACTGATGCCAAAAATAAAATCAGTAAAATTTTTGTCTGTCTGTCTGTCTGTATAACCGTTATAGAAACAAAAACGACTCGACGGATTTTAACGAAACTTGGTACAATTATTTTTCATACTCCTGAGCTGGTTATAGGATACTTTACATCACGCTACAATCAATAGGATCAGAGCAGTGAAGGGAAATGTTGAGAAAACCACTTTTACGGTGTGGGTGGAGAAATTTTTATACAACAATCTATACGTCACGCAAACGACATCGCGGGTACATCGATGTAGAACGCAAAAATGTAGTTAGATTGTTTGTTGTACGTCTGTCTGTCTATCTTTATGTTTGTGCGCGCATCACATATTTGTGCGCGCATCGCATGAAAACTACTGATCCGATTTGAATGCGGTTTTCACATATGTATTTGTCTTCTTTTAACTTAACATCTGGTGTATAAAAATTTCTCCCCCACCTCTTTTACGGTGTAAGGGGAGAAATTTTTATACAACAATCTATACAACATGCGAACGACGTCGCGGGTACGTCGATATAAAACCCAAAAATGAGGTTATTGTTTGTTGTACGTCTGTCTGTCTATCTTTATGTTTGTGCGCGCATCACATGTTTGTGCGCGCATCACATAAAAACTACTGATCCGATTTGAATGCGGTTTTTACATATGTATTTGTCTTCTTTTAACTTAACATCTGGTGTATAAAAATTTCTCCCCCACCTCTTTTACGGTGTGGGGGGAGAAATTTTTATACAACAATCTATACATCACGCGAACGACGTCGCGGGTACATCGATATAGAACCCAAAAATGAGGTTATTTTTTTTGTACGTCTGTCTGTCTATCTATATAATTTTGCGCCCATTACATGAAAACTACTCATCCGATTCGAATGCGGTTTTCATAGATGTATTTGTCTTCTTTTACCTTAACATCTGGTGTATAAATATTTCTCCTCCCATCCCTTTAACGGGGTGAGGGGAGAAATTTTTATACAACAATTAACACGTCACACGAACGACGTCGTGGGTACACCTAGTATTATAATAAGATAAAGGTGCAAATACTATACTCAAACCCGCATCAATTTCGGTTTAGTCAAACGCAAAATAATCGCTCACAAACATACATACATACATATATATACACACAGGTCAAATTAAGAATCCTTTTTTTTTAAAGTCGGTTAAATATATAGCTTTACATTATAGAAAACAGAGATCCTTAATATAAAAAAGGGAGATATAAAAAAATGTTTATTTAAAGAGGGTACGAAAACAAGAGTAAAGACTAGATATACATGTTGCTCATTACAAATAATTAGGTATCTATTACTAATTAATAAGCTTTATTAACTTTTATCTTTGGTTACTTATAAACTAAATTAAACTTTAAAAATTTAAGCTAGAGTTTAAAATTATTTTGAAAACTCTTCCTAATCAAATAATTGAATAATAGGTACGTAGTCACAAATAATTATAGTTATTCTATAGAGAATAACGAGGTATATGTATGTCTGATGCAACAAAACCCAGCATATTTGCGTCCTTTCAAGAGAGCAACACTCCGCATGACGATGCAATCAGTCAATGTCAACAAAACCGCTACAACCCTTTTCCATCAACAAATCAATTCCAAAAATCGTGACTTTAAAATTTTGTATAGAAAACAACCGACGTAGCGAGCGTATGAGGCAGACTCAGAAATCATAACAAGATTTTATTACACTAAAAGATACTTAGGCATTGTTATTGTAACTTTTATTAAGCATACATTTACAATTAATATTTAAAGAAAATGAAAGTTTTGCAGTAATACTTTTCATCAATCATTTCTTACTTTTTGTAAAATTTAGATACTGCTATATGTTTTGTAATTTGCTTCGTAAGGGAATTTTATTAAATTATAAAAATAAAGATAACTAATTTTAAGACAAAATAAAGATTATTAACAAATTAGATTTATAGCCCCTCAAATTTACTTATTCTTTTATTCGCACTTTCCAAATGCTCCTATATTTTGGTCAAAACTTTTAGCTCAGCGAATGGAATATTCTTTTGAGAAGAGCATAATTGCTTAAAGGTATTTTTTTTAAAAGCGGGTGCCGTTTTCAACTTGTTTTCCATTAAGTAATCAAAGGAAAAAATACACACTGTCCCTCTTAAAAGTTATAACAAGGTTAAGGGAGTTACCTTAAGAAATTAAGAAAATGATGCTTTGCTTATATACAAAAAATCAGACCTGTAAGTAGATAGGTAATTTTTATTTTGATATAAGTATTTAATTTTATATCATTATAAATAGTATAGAAACTTTAAAAAATGCATGATAAAGCAAAAATTAAAATATTAATTTAAAAAAAAAATTGTAAGCAACTAGGCATCTTTTTTTGGATTTTCTTGAAGTCGGCTCCAATGGTTTATAACTTTATTAAAAATCTAAGTTACCAACATTTGAAACCAAGATTTAATAGCTAATATTAAAATAGCGAGAAATTTGCCATCGGAGCCAACTTTAAGGAAATCGTTATCAGATGCCCAGTTGCTTACAACATTTTTAAGAAATAAAAATTTTCTTTTTTCTTTTTAGTTCATTTCTCTTTTTGGAGGTGGTTCAATTTTAAAGAACAAAAGTTTTTATATTATCCTTTTTAGTTGCTACTTGTGCGCAAATTTCTGATTAAAAACCATTCAAATAACAGTTTTTAATCTAATTGAAATGATTAAGAACCAACAAAAAATCATGATTTACTTTTTTAAAAACCAAATTGATTTAGGTAATTGTGAGATAATTTTTACATACACGCAGGTCCAACTGAAAACCCCATTTTTTAAAGTCAGTTAATAAATATTCAATTTATTTAATTAAAAATTACAGGTTTTATTCTAATAACTGGTAAATGCGCTTTTGCTCTTACCAATTTTTTAATGGTAAAAAGCTCTCCTCGATTTCTCTGGTCTGGCATCATCACAACCTGATTTCTTTATTATGGGACCACGTTTGAAAAAAAGAATAATCAAAATCGGTTCATAAACTTTATTTAAAGCCAGTAAAAAAAGGCATAATAGTTATGTACATTAATGAAGTCGTTTAATTCTAATAACTGGTGAATGCGCGTTTGCTCTCACCAATTTTTTAATGGTGAAAGCTCTCCTCGATTTTTCTGGTCTGGCATCATTACAACCTGATTTCTTTATTATGGTACCACGTTTGAAAAAAAAATCAAAACCGGTTCATAAACTTTATTTGAAGCCAGTAAAAAAAGGCATAATAGTTATGTACATTACTGAAGTAGTTTTATTCTAATAACTGGTGAATGCGCTTTTGCTCTCACCAATTTTTTAATGGTGAAAGCTTTACTCGATTTCTTTGGTCTGGCATCATTACAACCTATATCCTTTATTATGGGACCACGTTTGAAAAAAAGAATAATCAAAATCGGTTCATAAACTTTATTTGAAGCCAGTAAAAAAAAGGCAAAATTATTATGTGAATTACTGAAGTAGTTTTATTCTAACAACTGGTGAATACGCTTTTGCTCTTACCAATTTTTTAATGGTGAAAGCTCTCCTCGATTTCTCTGCTCTGGCATCATTACAACCTGATTTCTTTATTATGAGACCACGTTTAAAAAAAAGAATAATCAAAATCGGTTCATAAACTTTATTTGAAGCCAGTATAAAAAGGCATAATAGTTATGTACATTACTGAAGTAGTTTTATTCTAATAATTGGTGAATGCGCTTTTGCTTTTACCAATTTTTTAATGGTGATAGCTCTCCTCGATTTCTCTGGTCTGGCATCATAAAACCTGATTTCTTTATTATGGGACCACTTTTGAAAAAAAGAATAATCAAAATCGGTTCATAAACTTTATTTGAAGCCAGTAAAAAAGGCATAATAGTTATGTACATTACTGAAGTAGTCTACAAAATAACTATAAAAAAAGAAATTGAAATTACAAAAACTTGTCCGTTTTTAATGTGAAGATGCCCAGCAAATAATTTTAAATGTGTATTAAACGGGGTAAATGCAGTGTAGAAGATTTTTTCTAACATAGTAAAAAAATTAACATTCTACATTGTGGCAGTTCTGACGGTGGGTTGATGGAGCGCGCTAAAAACATAAAAAAAAATGTTTTCTAAAGTACCTTTAAGATATGGAAAACCTTTTAAAGAGTAATACACAAAAAACAATTAATAAAATTGTTACGAATAAAAACATCCAAATAGGAATATATCATTGTCTGTTTGGCAAAAAAGAAGGTCATGAAGCATTAAGGCTGCTTTCTTATTACTGCGTCCTAAATCCTATAAATCTACTTTATTGCTAATAATATTGTGTACGCGTTCGTAGAAAATGTTTCATCAACGACCACGAAAAAATTTAGCTTTCTAAAAAAAAAAGGTGAGAGGTATCAAGGGACACCTGGATGGAACGAAGTTCCTTTCGATTAATTAGAGAAGGAATTGTAATTTGTAAACACAATAGATTGTTTATACATACATAAGCCTTTATTATTGTCTGTATAAAATCTCCACTTACCTAACTCCATCAGCAATATTCAAAATTTGTGGGGAGCCACAAATGTCAGGATATTTTATTGTTATTATTTTCTATTATTTTATTATTTATTATTTACAAAAACCTGTATAAACTTAAAATTAAAAAAATAACTAAATAACATACTAAAGGAAACCCACAAACAAAAAAGCCAAAACATACACTAATGTATTGTCCTGTTTGTTTATAACATCTTTAAATATATATTATTTTATTTATAACATCGAAATATGTATATACTTGATAAGACTAATTCACTCCTTCCTTTCCACATCATTTCTGGGAAAAGTAAAAAAATTGCAGTTTTTCTGCTCGCTATAATGTTTCAATTGGGGACGAAACACATCACCATTTTTACTGCAACAGAATACTATTTAATAGTTAAAGAATACATAATTAATTACAAGATTACCATAATAAAATTTATAAACTTGTAAACAAAACATAACCTCAATTCCACTAAAATGCATATAAAATTTGAACACTTACACTAACTTTCAATGTTTATTCACTATCACAAATTGGATACAATAGGTTGTATGAAAAGTGTCCGGAAAACGCTAAGATTTTTGATTAGAAACCACTACAAAAAATAGAAAAATCTTTTATGGCTTTTTCAATGCAAATATGTTTTGTTTGGAAAGATTTTTAAGCTCCTCCCATAGCTGACGTCACACTTTTGTATCCATTGTAATATATCTATCTATGAGAGAGAGGGAGAGAGAGATATTTATTTTTTGGTCTGTGAGAGAGAGAAACATGCGTGTGTCGTGTCATCGTGTCGTGACAACTTTTGGTATGAATTTTTTTTGGCTAGCTCCTAGCGTCAGTCGTAACTGTTCGTAACGCCCGAAAGGGAACTTCGTTCCAATAAAATTTTACTGTTGCCTAAGGAAGGTGCAGCCTCACCATATACTTCGTCCAGGTCGGTTTTAATTTGCATATTCGTTTTCCCCTTTTTGTGAAGGAACTTAATCACCAAACGATACTCGATTTTTTCCATTTTGCCGAAAACACAAAAATTATTTGCTTCTGACGGGTGTTAAAACCAAACTAATAGTTTTTGGACTTAAAATTTTAACAGACGTCATGTCATGAGTGGCAAATGTTAAAACCAAGAGCAATTCGGTATCAAGTAACGCCATCTATCAAAGGCTAGTTTTATATTAATCTATTCTCGTAGTTGACGTGCTAAGGACCAAGTGACTAATATTAGGTTTCGCTCCTATTGTGTTCAATAAAAGTGTTTAAAAACAGTATAAACTACGTGTACCTACAAAAAGGCATTTTTTTATTTTTTATAATATTAATTAAAGCAAAATAGATAAAAATAAATAGTTTTTAATTCGCTTATAAACACATGCATGTCTAATTAAAAATGTGACACAGAACAATTTTAATCTGATGATGTATAACGTTTAAGCTATTTCGTTTTAGTAGTTCTTATATATTTTTGGTTATTGTCCTAATATAGTTTTCGGTAGTAAAGTATTATTTTTCCATTTTTTTTATATGAGAATTGTCCAGATGGTGTGAGTATATATAATATTTTACACACGTTTGAGATTAGATCAAAAACTGTCCAATTAAATTGATAGAGAAATATAAAATTGAACAAGTACTACGAGGATATACACATCAACAGCAATACTTACCTTTTTGCCTGTATCAGATCGACAACTATAAATCCTCTATTTTCTAGTATTGAATCCGTTACCAGTTTTCTTTCTCGCTTTTCTTTTCAAATTAAGCTGTCAACCGTAAATCCATCGTAGCTGATGACAGTTCCCACTTTGCGGGAATTGATTTATCGAGAACTGTGCAGGCCACGAAAGGTAACAGTATCTGAAAATTTATTTATTTCTTTTTTTAATAGAAAAAACAGGGATGTACTAAGCTAACTTTATATTTTTAATCAAACAACAATATAGCTTAGTAAATAATATATTAATTGCTAATTAATTTTAATTTTTACGAAATTTTTTATTAACCAGTGTTAGGTTCTTCTTAAAAACCAGGTGAAAGGTCGCGTGGTATATTTAAAATTTAGTGTTTTGAATAAAACTAAAGACATTTTGTAACGTTTTTAAAAAACCCTGTTAATTAAAATTCTTTTTTTTTTAACAATCTGTTTTTATCTAGGCCTACCCTGTACTCGTAACGTTTTATCATATCCAAGATATAACGGAAATATTTGTCTACGTGACAAAAAAGAACATTCGAGTACTTGGAATCTAACGAACTTTTCAAAGCGAAGTTATCGATTTTTTTTCTGACCAATCAACGATTGCGTTAAAAATCAGGTGAGCTTCGCGGGGGTATCTTACGCGCTTTTTGGTTCTAACGGAATTCATTCGTAGGGTGGGTCTCTTGCTATTAATATTTTGAGTTACTTAGTTAGAATCTTCCCGTTTTTTTTTTTGTTATCTGAACCTAATGCAATTGTGTTCCTAGTGCCGATTAAAAGGTCGTTAATTTTTTAGAAATGGTTTTGTGAATACCACCTGTAAGTACCTGTGAATGAGACTAAAGAATAGTCGAATTTTTACCGTATTTTTAAGATTAAGCTGGTTGCTGATCTAGAATTCCTCCCGAGCGACGCTTGGGATCCATTTGTAAGTTTTTATTGTATCGTTACTATTTTCACCACAATAAAAAAGAGTACGTTTTTTTTCTGTGGAGATTGGATTTAATTGTATTCAATATTGATAATACCTACGTATCAAGTGTAATAAGTGACCGTAGAACACAGAGTGTGATTCAGTTTTTTTTTGAAAAGCCGGTGTTTTTTTTATTTAGTATTTTTTATCTGTACCTCTTATTTGTATATCAAATAATTATAACTGGTTATGTAATTACTCTTTTAACTCGAGTCAATACGAAAGCAAAAGGTGATTTTAATAATTTTTTATCTAGATTTCATTTGTTTCACTTTTCGCTTCACAGGGTACGCAGAAATAACAAAATAATATACATAGCTGTTATTTTAAGTGTAATGAAAGATATGTTTTTGGACTTATCACAAAGATGATTGGTAATATGTATTTACTGTTTCTAACATAGATATCTTTTTTTTTATTTTTTTTGTTTGTCTCATTTATTATTAAACCAAATAAATATTGTTTATTGTTTAAATAGATATTTTTCTTTTCCTCTCGGTCGTATGTTATTCTAATCAATATTTTCAGTTAATAGAACAAGTCTTATTAAAGTACTAAATTTTGATTTTTTAAATATATTTTTATCTTGCAAGTTGGAACTCTAACCATAAGGATAAATAAAGAAAAGTGTAAGTATAATTATCTTATTAGTTTTATAAATAAAAGTGTGTAATTGCAATTTTAGACAGAATAACCTGCCGGGTTATCTTATCTTATTTCTACATCTTTTATCTTTTACCTGGGTTTCTTATCTTGCCTTATCCTTAAAATAAAAAAATAAGTGGCGCCCTTTTCCTTTTTTCTTTCACATTTTCGTTCTTTCATTTTATTTTAATTTTTTTTTGTCCCTTTTAATTTTTATTATCTTATTAAATATAATCTTTTTTATTTTTATCGATAATTTTTCATTGAGCTCGTCCGAATCCACGCTCGCTCTCTACCAACCAACTGAGTGCGTTCGCACTAGTGAACCTTAAGACGAGCCTCTACCATCTACCGATAAAAAAAGGTTACAATTTTAGAATAGGTAGTTTATTTTTTTCTGAATTAAACCAAACAATAATTAAAAGACTATTTTCAAAACAAAATATCAGGGCGGTGTCGGTAGTGTATGTCAATATGGTTGTTTTAGTATGCTCTTTGCAAATAAGGAGTTCATATGTTACAAAGTGTTGCAGCGTAAACCGATCTTTTCTAACAGGACAATAACTGTGCAGCATTTTTGGTTGTTTGTTTTGTGGTGTTGCGGTAATTATATTTTTATTATTGCCAGTGACAAGAGTTTTTAAGTACTACTTTTTTTGTTTGGTGCGACAAAATTGTTGCATGTTAGTTAATTGATAACATCGTCATACGACGCTTCAATACATCACTGTAAAAAAAACGTAGCATAGGAGTGTGGTAGCGAAAAAAAAAACGATCTCGGAAAAGTAGGATATCAGGTATACACATGAATACGTTTAACTGTATAATATGAATGAGAAAATAAATTTTGAACTTTCTGTCCAACCTTAACTTGTAGAAAATTTAATTACAAACATTATTTTTATAATTTATAGTTTAAAAGTTACAAACCAAAAAAGAAGAAAAAAACTGTGATTTTTCACTTGTGAAGTTATACTTCTATTCGTGGACCCAGCGGAAAAAAATTGTATGGGATTACATCGGCAAAATCATTACATATGAAATAGTGTGAGTAAGAGAGAGACAGAAACACATAAAAGGTATATTGGTCGGTAATAACAAAGATAAAATATTTACCACATGTTATTAATCATAACTTTAAGTCCTTTGAATACCGTTTCAACAGTCAGTACATTGAAAAGAGACGGATATACAAAAAACAGTCTAAGCTATTGTATGAATATCATAGTGACGACCACATGGTGTTTGACAAATTATTTTATAATTCTGTCAGTAAGTATACACATTAAGTTTAGTATTTTATATTAATAATAATATTTAGTAATGAGTATTGTATTGTAGTCTATAGTACCGTCACACGGTTGCAGTATATCCTGCACTATGCTTTTGAGGTTGTTGGCTACATAAACAGAGTTCCTAAGAATAATCGAGGAAATAAAGCACTAAAATCAGCAAAACCTCCGAAATTTGTACAGTAAATTGGATCGGAATACGGTTTTCGATTCGTTAGAGCATTAACAAATTTTATCACTATTTTTCATAATGATGGGAAATTGCATTCAAAAATTGCCTTTGAACAGTGCATTCCGAACAGACAATAGATAGAAAAATTACAACTATTACAACTATGGTATTTACCTCTTCACCTGGGGTTTTATGCAAATTCTATACATAATCAGTGCACACTTGGTACACTGGTTTTTTTGGGTCGCCGAATACAAATATTATGATGGCGATGGTCTCCGAGACACCTGGTGCTTAGGACGAACCTCGTCTTCAGGAGTTTTATAAAATTCGATACAAAATAAATGTACACTCGGTACAAGGAGGTTTTAAGTGTCGCTGAAAACAAGATATTTTAACAAAATCCTCCTTACATTTTTAATTTTGCTTCGGTTTTACAAAACAGTACAATTTAGATGTTTTAGTTAAAAACGACAATATTTGAATATATTTTACGTTTGCTTTAGTGTCTAATCGAAACAAATTATATTTGCTCTTGAAACCACATCGATAGTGGGCTAGAATCGGAAATCTGGAAACCGATCGTTGTAAGTTTGTACGGCAATCTGTTATCCAGATTTTCGATTTTAGTCTATATCGTTGTTAAGGATATTATGTTATTTATAGTTTGTTGAAGATCTGATCCGATACTTCACATACGTGACAACTTTAAACTCGTTTTCAAACTCAGTGGTTTGCATATTGTAATAAAATGTAGATATGGAGTTAAATGTATAGTCACTGATATGAAAAACTTGCCTAATAACTGTATTATATTCTCTTTGGAAATGAACTATTGCAATTTTTATAACAAAAGTTAAAAAATGCTTTTATACAGAACATTTTATAATAAAAAAAATATTGATAACCTTTGTCTCCGGTTTTACCAAAGTGCGAACACGGCAAACTTCAAAAAAAAAATTCTCATAAATTGCAAATGAGCAAGCCTTAAGGGATTTATTAATAAATTTTACCGATTATTGAAAAAGAAGATGAGTTTACTTTACAGTTAAGAAATAATAAAAAGTCAATGTGCGTTTATTTTTTTTATAAAAATATGCTTATTTTAAAATAAGAATATATTTTGAATACTACAATAAAAACAGTAATATTATTCTAAAAAACATACCTACATAAATGCTGGAAAAAATAAATATAATGAGCATCAAATTCCTTAATTTCTACAGAAATATAGGTATAACAATTTGAAAATATGTCAAATTTTTATTTTTTTTGTTTGTATACTTTTTAAATTTTGACACTCCTCTGAGAGATTACTCCAAAATAATTCGTTTACGAAAAAATCATGGTTTTGGTCCGCTAACAGAATAAAAATATAAGCCAGGACACACAAAAAAGTGAATTAGAGTTTGATATTTCAATTGGTAATTTATCAAATCTTCTTTTATATTAACCTCATGCATACATGTGCTTAAGGAAGAAGTGACTAAGTGATACATCTGACATGAGACGATTAAAGCACTAACTAATTACCAATGCATCTGTGGCTGAAGTTGATAGAGAGTTACTGTGTAAAGGTTCTAGTTGGATGCGTAATTTTTTTAATTTCTCCTTAATGTTATTTTTCTGTTTGAATACTTTCTAAATTTTATCTAGAGAGAGATGTCTTAAAAATATTTAGTTTACAAAAAACCTTTAAGAGTTGTCAAACCAGAGTTTTCTAAAGCAAGAAGTTAATCAGAATCTCTCAGAAAAGTGTGACATCACAAACCTAATCTGATTAAGCACACCCGAAGTGTGAAAGCAGTAATTCCACTGAAAGTTGGACAGTATAATATTAAGACTGTTTAAATGACTTGTTTTCCTGGTATAATTAGAATAAATATTTTTCTGCAGATAACTTTCGACCTAATAAAAAATAAATTAAATTTGCAGTAACCTGTGTATACGAGGTTATTTAGAAAAAAAAAGAATTTTTAAATAACTCATAAAATCTCTATTTATTCATCAATATCTATTTTGTCCCTTCAAAGTAATCCTCCTCAGATATAACACACTTGTGCCAGCGCTTCTGCCAATCTTTAAAGCACTTCTGGAACTCGATTTTGGATATGACCATCAGCTTTTTCTTCTACATGCCCTTTATCTCCTCAATTGTGGCAAAACGTTGTCCTTTCATCGGTCTCTTTAATTTTGGAAATAGGAAAAATTCGCAGCCGGCCAAGTCCGGAAAGTACGGTGGTTGAGGCATGATAACCGTGTTGTTTTTGGCCAATAACTCATGAACAACAGGTGATAAATGTGCCAATGCATTATCATGGTGCATAATCCATGACTGGTTTTCCCATAAATCCTTGAGCTTAAAATGTACTGCTTCGCACGCAAACTTCTCATAACTTCCAGGTCATATTTCTTGTTGACCGTACGACCTTGTGGCAAAAACTTATAATGAACTATGTCATTGTAATCGAAGAAAACAGTAACAAAACTTATACATTTGACCGAACTTGACCTGCTTTTTTCGGTCTTAGCTCCTCTGGCCACTTTCATTGGAATGATTATGATCCTTTTGAGGAAATCTGGATTGCCGTTTACGGTATTATACAGCTCCTGAGCGATATTCATGTGACGTTGTTTCTGGTCAAAATTGAACAATTTTGGAACAATCTTGGAGCGTCCAGTGCGGCCATCGTCATCAATGTCATGAATGTCATCTTGGCCTTCTCTAAAGCGTTTATACCATTCATTTACTCTTGGTTTACTCATAGTGGATTCACCAAATGCCACAGTCAACATTTTAAATGCATGACACACTTTATTCTATTTCTAACGCAAAATTTAATGCAGTTTCTTTGATACATTTTGTTCAATAGTAGAAAATCGAAGAGTATATCAAAACACGTTTTACCTTTTTGTCTGTTAAACACAAACTAACAATGCAAAATGGCTAACATTGTTAACATATATTAAGAACATGTGTACCAACATAAGAAAAAAAATTCGAGAATAGCCTGTACGTATCCCGTGAAATTCTCTTTCCTTTCTGAACAAACCTCGAATATTATGCCTGATAATTTGATTTTTGTCTTTTATGAGGTAGATATATAGTTTTTATGAATTTTTAGATATCCTGTTACCTGTTATCCAAAATAAATGCTCGATATAGAACTCAAAAATGTAGTTAGATTTTTTTGTCTGTCTGTCTGTATATTTGTGCGCGCATCACATGAAAATTTTGATTCGATTCGAATGCGGTTTTCACGGATGTACCTAGTTGTCCTTTCTTAACTTTACATCTAGTGTATAAAAATTTCTCCCCCCACTCCTTTCACGAGACAATAGAGGGGGTCAGATTCGGTATGAAAGTATCTCATTGATAAATTTAAAAATTACTAATAAAATAAGACACAACATTCATACATACGTGCTATAATTTAGTTTTGATATTCGAAACTAGGCGGCGCTATGAGGTTATTAAAACGCGCTATCGTTGTTTTTTTATCGCAAGTACATATTAAAATGACTCACACATTACTATATCTTACAGATGATTAGGTCCAATGTAGAACTGTCATAGATCAATATTATAAGATGGTCATAATAAAACAAAATAAAAGTAGTTAGGCCAGACTAAGGATATACCTACAGAATGATTAAAATTAAGTTTTTATATGTAAAATAGACCGTCATTAAATCATTTGTGAATGTCCAAATTCTAGGCGGGCAAAGCCGCAGGTAAAAGCTAGTATGTTAATAAAACACAAAGGATGCACAACTAAATTACTATTACAAAGTCAAGATCCCATTAAAATAGTAAAAAATTCTATTCGGAACTTATCTTTATTTTCTTTAGTTGTTTAGACTACCGGATGGTGTTTAGAAAATGACAGAAAATTTATTTACACAATAAATTAGTATTTTAAATATAGGTTGTGATGAATCAAATACATTTGGATATTTATTTCGTAAATATTCATATTTTTTACTATATATTTAAATTCAGGAAGTTATATCCTTCAAAAGTGAGCTTATTAAAGCGAAGTATATATTTTACATATGCCGTCTGTATTAAAGTCACTTTGATCATATAAATGGGTAGGTAATGTCAATATAATTTTTCTTGAAAGTAAGCAAAATAAGGATATGTAAATGAAAGCAAACTAAGATAGTTTATAAAAATATAATTAAAAATACTGATATTATATCAAATATACTAATATTGTACTGAATAAACATAAATATTAGAAATAATATAAGATAATATAAATTACAGAAATTTTTTTTCATGTTAAATATTTTTTTGTTTTTAAAATTTTCAACAGACTTCAAAAAAAGAGGAGGTTCTCAATTCGACTATGTTTTTTTATGTATGTTACCGAATATTAACGGTATTTATAATCCGATTTAAATAATTCTTTTTGTATTCAAAAGAGTGTAGCGTGTTTAAAAAACCCGAATAATAAAATTTCTTTTTTTAACAGTTCCTTTCACGTAGGCCGACCCTAGATGTTTCTAGCGCCAACTATCTAACGGTCAAGTGTAAGCAAATTTACTGATTTTTACTAACTGACCAATGAGGTCCCGAGTTTAAGATCAGAGGATTAGGCGCGAAAGACAGCGCGTCACCCCAGTACTAACGGCTTTATTCATTCTGGTTTGAGTGCTGACGCGATTAACAACTTCGCGAGACCTCCAGTTTTAAGTTCCCGGCAAATTTTCTTATTTTATGTTAAAAATTACTAGCTATGAAGTGTTTCTGTTACCGTTTATCGTTTATCGTCCCAAAAGGATCACATAAAGATTCCCAGACAGTGTTATCTTTAAGTTTCCTTCGTATATTGTGGAGCAATGGCGGAAGAATTCAGCCATTGTTACTGTACCGTTTTCTCTTTAAAACCCCAGCTACGAAGAATGAGTTCATGGTTTTTTTTTCTAACTATCTACAAATCTAGACAGGAATGGTTCTAGATTATATCTTACCGTTAAGACCAATTACCGAGAGAATGAAGCAATATGCTAGAAATATATCTCAGAAACATTTAGAAGATAATGTAAGTTTTTAACATTTTTTTTATACCTGTATCGAGCTATCAGAGTACCATTTATTTCTATGGAACATTTTATCTTAATTAATTGTATTTGCCTGTAACATCCATAAGTGCCGTGTCGTAGTGAAAATAAACCGGATTTGTTTTTTGTGTATTGCTTATCTGTAATTTTTTTATTCCTTATATTTTTTGTACCTGCTATCTGTAAACTGTTTTACTTATATTTTTTTATGTTTAAATTTTATCTCTCGTACTGATTTAATTAAGATTTATACCTTTAAATATGAGTACTCTTAACTCGAGTTAATATCAAAGCAAAAGGTACTTAGCTATTATTTTCTGTGTATAAATAATTATGTTTTTAAACTAAACACAAATGCGTTTAGTAAATTGTGTCTACTATGTTATACCTAGAGGTATCTTATATATTTTACTATTTTATGGTTGTGTGATAATAAATATTGTTATTGTTACCTATAGATTTTTTTTCCCAGCTAGAGCCTGCTACTCTGATCAATATTTTCAGTTTCTCTAATCTATCTTTTAGTAAAGTAATAGATTTTGTTTTTTAAATATATCTTTATCTTACCGATTTGATTTATAACCATAAGGATAAGTAAAAGGAAGGTGTATTATTTTTCTTTTTAGTATCTTGAATAAAAGTGTGTAATTTAAATTTTAGCAAGAACATCTGCCGGGTTATCTAATTTTACCTTATCTTATCTTGTATCTCTTATATCTTTCTTATTCCATTTGGGTTTCTTATATTTCCCTATCCTCAGGATCAAAAACATAAGTGGCGCCCATTTTCCTTTCTCTTTCTTTTCTTTCATTTTCTCTCTTTTATCCCTTTTAACTTCTTTTATCTTTTATTATTCTATTAAGTATATTCCTTTTTATCTTTTTAAAATTAATCATCTAGCTTGATCGAATCCACGCTCGCTCTCCTCCTACCCCCTGAGTGCCGTTCGCATATGTTAACCTCTCAAATCGAGCATTTAACATCATGAGGAGAAAAGAGATTACAAGAGTAAAGTGTCCGTGTGTTACCATAGAAATTTGGTTAAGTCTGGTCATTAATGTGGAAGATATTCCAGCAAATATTACAAAAATCAACGGAATAAGCCCTGCAGTTAAGTTAATACGTTAAAAAGAATGTATAACATAAAAAAATTATAATTAGCCCGTTACTGTCACACTCTTAAGCCAAAGGCCTATTTTCACAACGAGAAGAAATAAGCATTTAATCAATACGCTTTCAAACTGCGGGTTGGTGATTAAGTCCCCGTTTTATCACAATGTTTACCTTCACCATACGTGCATGGTGTATCCAGTTATTAGAGATTAAACTTATGTCTCCACAAAGTCACATTATTATATGTCGGGATTATTGGGAATTGAATTCAGTACCTCTTACACGGTTTTCGGAAGATTTTGCAGATAGTTCATCATGAATTTGTGCCCACATCTGACAAAGCCAAGTAGCAACTAAAAAGAATAAAATAATTTTTTTTTTTTTGAAAAACTAGAAACATGCTCTAAGAAGCCAGAAATAAAATCTTTGTTTCTTAAAAAAATTGAAAGCAACTAGGCATCTGATTTTGATATCCTTGAAGTCGGTTCCAATGGCAAATTACCCTCTAGTTTAATTTTGGCTATTAAATCTAGATTTCAAATGTTAGTAACTCAAATCTTTTACGAAGATATAAAGCATTGGTGCCGACTTCAAGGAACTCGAAATCAGATGCATAGTTGCTTCCAATTGTTTTAAGAAATAAAGATTTTATTTCTGGCTTTTTAGTGCATTTTTTTTGAAGGTGGTTTAATTTTTTATTTTTCTTTATATGAACTCTTTAATGTGCGTCTTTTAATATAAAATTAATAAAAAAATGTTTTTTATTACAATTATTTTAAACAAAAATTTTTTAATCAGTTGTGATTGTAATTTAAACAGAAAGTCATGTTAGTAACTCAGATTTCTACAAATATTGCACCGAGTTACTTAATATACGTAACGTTAAAGTCAGCTAGTAAACATATAACAAAAAAAAAACGGATGTGGCAGTAAGTGGGACTGCCGGTAGAAGTTATACCTTTATGCACGCGACGTGGGTTAGAAATTTGTATGGGAATGATTTAGCAAAATCATTATATGCTTGAAGCGTGGACAAAGGATACTATAGATCCTAATTTCCGTGTCCACTTTATAGGTTTAAATGCAATGAACAGTCACATCGTATAATAAAACTCTTTATCTTTCCAATAGTTTGTTACAAAATATCGCTTATTGATCAAAATCTGAAAATATTTATTGCGAAAATATGTATCGTTTGTACATAATATCAACTAAAAACTGTATAAAGTATAAGGTTAATCAGTGCGTGTGCAGAATAATATTTTTTGACTAGCGTATAGGTTGGCAACAAAGTGAGGATGATAGGGGATGATCTAAGAAAGAAAGTGAAAGAAGAAGTCACGTAGGTAGCGTTTTTCTTAACTTCTTGCACCCGGTATTCATTTCAATTAATAAACAGTTTAACTCGAAAATTCTCGAAGAGGTTACCTATAAGCATATATAATGCGATAAATGAAAGAATATTTATAATAGTTTTGTGGAAATAATATAAGAATATTTATAAAATACATTACAATTTCCCAAAAAGTTAACTGAAAACCATTTATGTAGCCAACAACCTCAAAAGCATAATGCAGAATATAATATAACCTATACTGCAACGATGTGACGGTACTATGGACTACAATACAATACTAATTATTGAATATTATTAATATAAAATACCTACTAAACTTAATATGTATACTTACGTGAGAGACTAATAAAATAATCTGTCAGTCACTATGATACTAAAAGATTAACTCAGAATGTTTTTTGTACATCTATCTCTTTTTAATGTACTAAATATTTACACGGTATTTAAAGGACTTAGTTAGGACTAATAACATGCAAATATTTCATCTTTGTTTTTAACGACCAATATACGTATATGTGTCTCCTTCTATTTCTCACTCACGCCATTACATATGTAACGTAATGTAATAATTTTGCCGAGTTCACTTTCATACAAATTTCCAGCTCCGGGCACGAATAGAAGTATAACTTCAAAAGTAACAGATCACATTAAAGTGTGTATGTTTTTAAGTCACTTAATCGTTAAAGAACTTGACAATGGATGGCTCCACATTCAGTCTACTGAATTTTGTATTTTTTGTAGTCGTTTGAGATTATTAACCGTTAAAAAAGGACCATATATAAAATTACAGTACAAAAGATGTGATAACACTAAGGATTCACAGAGTATTTTTATCATTTTAAGGTTTAATATTTTTCTATTGGAATAAATCAGTTTTAAGATCGAATAACATTGTTTTATAACATGATTTACTTGTGCTTGAAAAGTAATTTTTGTGTCCAAAATATGTGCAAGATATTTTGCTTCCAATTTAGTTTCTAGGTTTTTATTATTAATAGAAAACGTAATGTTGTTTAATGTTGCCAAGTTTTTATCAGTTCCAAAAAATATAGTAACACATTTTTTTGGATCTAAAGTTAAGTTGTGTGTAAGAGACATGTCATAATCTTCATCTACACACAACTGCAATTTTTGAACACATTCGCCCATGTTATTTTTTGAAAGTCCGATATCATCAGCGTAGGCATGAAAGTCTGTCGAAATTCGGTTTAAAATGTCAGTATTGTATATTGGAAAGAATAAGGGTCCCAATACAGATCTCTGTTGCACTCCAGTAGAAACGAAACAAGAATTTGAACAACGTTCATTATTTTTAACTATTTGATGACGGTTACAAAAAAAAAAAGATTTTATTAGCAATAATGCAGTTTCATCAAACCCATAGAACTCAAATTTGGCCAAAAGCAATTTATGACATATTTTGTCAAATGCTTTGGAAAAATCCAATAACACCATTGCAGTAATTTGATATTCATCCCAACTTCGAAAAATGTCGTTTGTAACCTGAGCTAATGCTGATATAGTACTTTAGGAGAAAGGAAAGCCTGACTGTTTTTGATTTATAATTGAGTTGTTTACAAAGTAAGTAAATATTTGTTATTACAGAATTTTATCGAATATTTTTGAAAGCACTGGTAGCATCGTTATAAGGCGTAAATCAGAATACTCCATAGGATTTTGGATTTAAGGCAACGGTTTTACCAGGCTACATTTCCAGCTAGAAGGAAAATAATTGCGTTCATTAATTAAGTGAGTTATATACGGTATTATAAAGGGGCAATATTTTTTTATTAAATTTATATTAATTTGATCGATTCCGCTAGCATTAGATTTTATCTTCGATATCGCTATTACTATTTGATCTGTAGTTGCTATTTTAAATGATAAATTAAACGATTGGCTATGTTTGTTAGTGGAATAATATTCTTGTAGAATTTCAGAGGTCAATTCTGTACATGAAATATATATCCAAAATAACTGTCTGTCTGTATAACCTCTATAGAAACAAAAACTGCTCGACGGATTTTTAACGAAACTTGGTACAATTATTTTTCATACTCCTGTGCTGGTTATAGTATACTTTTCATCACGCTACAATTAATATGAGCAGAGCAGTGAAGGGAAATGTTGGAAAGACGGAAGAAGTTACTCCATTTCTTAAACTTCTGTCGCGTGTACAACATTAATGGTTAACTCTAAACAGAAATCATCTTATTTTTATAATTTGGAGGTTAACTGTGAACGGATTTTACAATATTTCACCCACAAGGGGAGTTGCGGAAGCGCGAAAAAAAAAATAAAATCTATCAGTCCTACAGGTTTAAAACTTTGCAAGATAGTTATTTTTATAATTTGGAGGTCAACTGTCAACGGATTTTACCAAATTTCACCCACAGGGTGCGTTGCGGGGGCGTGAAAAATAAAAATTAAACTCTATGAGTCCTACAGGTTTGAAACTTTCCAAAATAGTTATTTTTATAATTTTGAAGTCAATTGTGAACGGATTTTATGAAACTCCACCCACAAGGGAGGATGCGGGGGTGTGAAAAATAATAAAATTTAAAATCTATAAGTCCTACAGGTTTGACACTCTAAAATAGTTATGTTTATAATTTTGAGGTCAATTGTGAACGGATTTAACGAAATTCCACCCACATGGAGGGTTGCGGGGGCGTGAAAAAAAAAAAATTAAAATCTATAAGTCCTACAAGTTTAAAACTTTGCAAAATAGTTATTTTTATAAGTTTGAGGTCAACTGTGAACTGATTTTACCAAATTTCACCCTCAGGGGGGTTAAGGGGACGTGAAAAATAAAAATAAAAATTTAAAATCTATAAGTCCTACAGGTTTGAAACTTTGCACAATAGTTATATTTATAATTTTAAGGTCAATTGTAAACGGATTTTAAAAAATTCCACCCACAAGAGGGCATTCGGGGGCGTGAAAAATAATCTATAGGTACATATAATAAATCTGTCGAAATAAAAATTCTGTACATTAAAGATATTAAAAAAATAATTAGTAAGGGGTGTTAGTACATCGATATAGAACCCACAAATGTGGTTAGATTTTTTTGTCTGTCTGTCTGTATGTTAGTGCGCGCATCACATTAAAAATACTGATCCGATTCGAATGCGGTTTTCACAGATGTATTAGTCTTCTTTCAACTTAAAATCTGGAATATAAACATTTCTCTTCCCACCCCTTTAACGAATTCGTGGGAGAAATTTTTATATAACAATCAACACGCCACGCGAACTACGTCGCGGGTACAGCTAGTTATGAATATAAGCAAAGTTTAACTTGTTAATAAAAATATAAACTGGGCACTTACCCCTTATTTTTAATAGGTGTAAGTTTTTTTTATTACACAACCACAACAGATTTGTTAAATGACACTGTTAATGTCATCCACTGACCTAATTTTGTTGTTGTGAATAACGTACCTACACTAGACCTTCGTAGGTCCAACACTCATTTTTCTTGATTTTCCACACTGACTTAAACAGATTAAGATTTTGTTTGGTTAACAGTTTACTGAGCAAAATATTAGAACGTTTTAACTTTTTCTTACTGTAGAATAGTTTATCGCGAATCCATTTTGATGAAGGTAAATTTCACGGCTACCGCACAAGACACTGGAGACTGACCCGACGAGTTTTGAGCGTTATCGTTGTTATTTGCAATATTTACATTTTTTCCAAACAGATAATAATAGCATATAAAGTTTTTAGTTATATTTCATTGTAGTTTTGTATTAAATAGGTTAAGCACATTATCATAGATATCCTTGGAAGCATACTCTGGTAAACCATGTATTATAATATGTTTATATGAGCCATACAACACGGAATCCCTTTTCTTGGATTAGATATTTTGAAAAGAACTTATGGTCAGCATATAATAAAATCTTTTTACTGTATTAGTACTGAAAAAACTATATATGTTACTCCTTGAATCACACTTATCCCAGTGGCACCTTTTAATAATTAATATTGTTGGGAACTTCATGTGCATTATTGATGGTCTATCTGGCTTTAATCGTCTAAATTTTAATGCTGCAGAGAAGACGAAGATCGGAATTACAGCTGAAATTAAAGGATATTAAACCTAAGTTATCCGGTTAAGTACACATCCCGAATGTGTCCAGATGCGCACGTGAAGCTGACAATCAATTTCAATTACGTGGGCTAAAATTCAATTACCAATATCCAATCGTTGCATTTGTACTCCAGACCGTGTTAGAGCTTAATTATGTTATCTAGCTCAATTTCAACTAGACGTCTTTAAGGTTGCATATAAACTTGTAAAATACTTTTTTTATTTCTTAAAACTTTTCTTTTAAAAACGTATTATTCTGAAATCTTGTTCTGACTTTTTCTTTATTAAAATCTAAAACACATTATATTTGCAATTAAATATTAAGAACTAAAATTTGTAACTTTTATTGGTTCACAATTAAATGTAATATTTTATTTTACTTTAATTTTTTTAAATATATTTCTATATTTCTTCTGGCGACAACATTATCGTTTATAAAATAAATGAACAATTTCGCTAATTTTTCTTTATTGCTAAGTGTTGCCGGTAAAATATTAAGGCTTTGCTTCTTGTGATATATTTTGCATGTTAAGTAAACGTAAAAAAGAAAAAAAAATAGGGCCCCTTCCTGCGGTGCGATAAAATGCGTACAGATCATCGCATGATTATCTCAGTATTATAAATGTGCACTATGTGCAGTTACCTATACATATAAGCGCATGTAGGTATACTTATAGTTATATAAAATAAAATTTAAAATTGATTACTTTGTACTTCTTATTGACGTTTTGGCGTTCGTGCTAAAAGATACAAAACCGCATGTATATATATAATTTAAAGGTGATAGACTGACAAACCACTTGACAAGTCGGGCTGAAATTTGGCGTGCAGGTAGATGTTATGACGTAGGCATCCGCTAAAAAAGGATTTTGATAAATTCTACTCCCAAGGGGATTTTGGCTGTTCTGTTCTTGGCATATTTTGGATTGCATTTGCTTTGTTTCGGTTTAGTAGTTAGGTTTATAGACTCTGCTTTGTATTTGGCATTTATTTTGTTTTCGTTTGGTTTTGTCGCTTAGACTTTTTTAAAATGACTAGAGACAATCTGAACGTTAACGGAGAAGTTGAAGAATGTACTGTCATCCCTATTGTTGGTGACGGTGCATGTTTGTTTCGTGCTTTCTCTTATTTAATGTACGGAAAACAAGATAGAGCGATGGAGATGCGTTCAGAAATTGTCAGATATGTGGTTAATGACTGGAGCAAGTTTTCAATTACCTATGACCCACGACACGAATGGTGATAACTTCTTAACACCTGACGAATATTTTGCTGATATGATGAAAAATGCTACTTATACCACGCGAGTACTTTGTAACGGTACGAGACTGCAAGTAAAAGCGTTACATCGCAATATAGTGGAAGCCACTATATTAACTGGGTGTGCGAAACGGGAAACTGTATTTATACAACGAATGCCATTAATACTAAATGATATCCCGTTCGAATTTAAACGATTACAGTTTCCCCTAGAAGTCTGCTTTGCCATGACAATAAACAAGTCTTAGAAGCAAACTCTCAAATTTGCGGGTATTGACTTGAGAGAACATTAATTCACTCATGCACAGTTTTATGTTGCTTGCTCACGAGTAACTTTACCAAGTAGCTTAATAGTTTTAGCGCCTAATGACAGATTAGTTAAGAATATTGTGTACAAATAAGTTTTGTAGGCTCTAATTCTTTACACACGCTAAACAAAAGTAAAGTCGCAAAAACTATAGGTAGGTACCTAATTAATAATTATAATACTTTTTAACTTTCTTCTTAATCCTTATCCAAATAAATAAGTTATTTATCACAGGCACTTCTTTTACAACATAATTACCCTTTACAGTATTTGATTTCAACCAATATGTAAGGAGTTTTAAAATAATAAGCAGTGAGGCGGTAGCACGCTGCTGCTGGCCGACATGACACTGTTGATAGACGCGTAGAGTCTTGAAAATTGGAGGATTAATTATATTCATGATGCTTTAAGGGCCAATGGTTATTCAGAACGGGAAATCAAAAGATCGATTGGACCAAGAAATCATAGACCCAAAGAAAATGAGCAAATCCAACCAGTGGCAAAAGCATTTCTGACTTTTATTCCGGGAGTGACAGACAGAATTGGCGATTGCTAAAAAAGAAAAATGTGAAAACTATTTTCAAACCAACGAGAAAAATTAAAGAATGTCTTCGATCGACAAAAGACAGAAGAGATCCACTGTCGGCTTCGGGAATTTACCGCATTCCGTGCACATGTGGAAGCGTGTACATAGGAACTACCAAACACTCGATCAACACCAGGATTAAAGAGCACAAGGCCAACTGTCGTCTGGGGCAGACGGACAAATCCGCCGTAGCGGAACATACCGTAACTGTGGACCATCGGATTAAGTTTAAGGAGACCCAAGTCCTCGCTACTACATCAGCATACCCTTCCAGACTCTATAGAGAAGCCATAGAGATAAAGAAGCACCCGAACAACTTTAATAAAAAAGAGGAAGCAGTCAAGATCAACAAAACATGGGTCCCCATAATTAAGGGTGAGAAAACTCTACCCTTAACAAACAACACTGACCAGAACCGATTGGAATCGAAGGCAACTAAGGCCCCGCCCACTTCCTTCCCGACGTATAAATACGGGCTCCGTTCACGCAGAGCTCAGTAGTTCGCAGACTGTCAACCAGAAAGCAACTTCTGAAGATGCCAACCGCTCGTGTTGGCGAAATGTCAAGTCAACATGACAATCGACGCCGGTCTAACAGCCCAAAAACCATTGATACATTAATTTGTTTTATTACGTAGTGGTGTACTAAGAAAGCATTTTTTTAAATTACATCCCCTAAGGGTTTAAAATAAGGGTTGCAAGTTTGTATGAAATTCGGTGGCAAAAAACTAAAATCCTCGCGAAGGAAGTCGCGGGCGGCCGCTAGTATATATTATATTCGCTGACACCCTGAATTTCGTACCGACGTTTAATTTCAATTTTTGGGACTAATTTTAATTGTTTAATTCTTTTTCTTCCTATCGATTCGAGACTCGAACTCGCTGGGTGCGACATTTTCTCAATTTCTGCTGAATGTCATCTATACTAATATTATAAAGAGAAAAGGTTTATTTTTTGTTTGTTTGTTTAAAATGAATAGGCTCCGAAACTACTGGACCGATTTCAAAAATTCTTTCACCGTTGGCAAGCTACACTATTACCGAGTGACATAGGCTATGTTTCATTTAAAAAAAATAAGGATCCTTACTAAAATCCCATTAATGTAACCAAAAATGACCTTTAAATCCTTACATCGCGTGCGCTGAGAATACTATTGATTATATAATCAAATAATGTACTACGATTTTGAAGAATATATAAATATCTACAAAAAATGCCGCGACAGCATATGCCTAACTGTTATAGTTACGTCACAATAACTAATTTTTTATTTTTAAAAGTTTTTATCTTGGTATTATTCCTTATCAAAATAACTTATTTCATAATCACGACAGATATCACAAATTTAGCATGTGCAATGGGACGAGGCTACTTATAAAGGAATTAAAGGACAATTAAGTTGTAGCAACCAATATTACTAAACCACCAGCTGGTCAACCAGCTCATACACTAAGGATACCGATGATCCCAACTGATCTACCAAATCCATTTAAACCGCTTCAATTTCCTATCAAAACATCTTTCGCTTTTACTAATAATAAGTCTCAAGGTCAAACCTTCCAAATAGTAGGGATTGGTTTTCCTCATGGCCAACCGCCTAAGGCGGGTCGGAGCACCTGAAAATCAATTTATTTTGCTGCCAGAAAATAAAACAGCATGTAATATTGTTTACAGGGAAGCGTTGACCCAATAAATTTAATGGCTTTTGTTATTTTTCTTTAATCCACGTGCAAAGCCGGGTCGGGCTGCTAGTTTAAGGTAGTTCCTCCGCGACAGTCCAGTCAAAAAGTTTCGGAATCGCACTATCGTTAAACACGTTTGTTTGTACTATGACTGTACGTTAAATTTGTTAACGTGAGTGTACTTCTATCCCTTAAACGTATACACATATACTGTGAAATATAATTCTGTTTGGAAATGTGGCAACGTCGCGTTATTTTTATTCTTATTTCTCCTAACCGCTAAAACTTACTTATAGTTTATACTTTATACGTAAAGTAAACTTGCTATTTTTATTGCAATAAATAAATAAATACTACGGGTGATCGTATTCGTCATAAAGTATTGCAATAATTAAAAATTTACTATCGTGAAAGTTTCGTTTTTAAATGTTTATTAATACCTATAATATTGTTGAATATATTTTGTATCTATTGTTATAAATAATAATAAATTACAAGATTGCTCTATAAGATTTATTCTCCCATTTTAATAATTATTAATAATTGTTATGATTTATTAAAAAAAAGTTGTGATATCCTTAAAAATATTAAATTCGTTTAAATTTCGCGCTATTTCTTTCTGCTCCACTGCTTACAGTGCTTACTTTCGTAAGACAAATAGATTTTTACTAAATATAGAAATAAAAATAAACTTTATTAAAATGTGTTTTATTAATAAAATATAATGACAAATAATACAAATTACATATTTAATTCATGTAAGAGCTCTACACACCTTTGATTTTACATTTAAATTATTTATTTTACTCATCTTTTGCTTATTTCTCTGAGTTCTCTGAAACTTCTAATGACAACTTCTAAAAATATTCACTCATGTTTATTTCTTTAGAACTTAACAATAAATAAAGTCACTCAAATACTATTATAACTACACAATCGGCAACAAAAAGTTAGGAAAAGACAATTTAAACACGAAGTAACCTGGCTTTAAATACAAAACCAAAGTAAACACAACCTTTATTTGCCTCTCAGCGGCCATATTGGTAATAGAAACGTCAAAGTCGCAAAGTCCTGTGACAACGTTGCCACATCGTTTTCATTTCATTAGTCTTTATATCCACTCCTTAGAAAATTATCGCTGAAACGAGTTGTTTATTTCAATTTTTTATCGAAACTACGAGGTAAATAATTTTTATTTATTTTTTTATATCATCTAAATATAGTATTTTACCAAATATCAGTTTTTCATCGAGATGGTGAAAGTCATTCATTCATAAATTAAAATAAATTGATGTTTCCCACGCATCCCCCATGTTACATGTACAATTAATGTCATTTTTAATTGCAAATATCTCATATCTGATGAGGTAAATCGTCTTCAAATTTTAACAGTATGTGTATTATACATTTACGAGCTTATATTCTGAGTTTTGCGAAATTCTTGAAACATTGCATTCATAACCGTACTACCTTAATATATTCGTGTTTGTATACTTTTTAAAAAACTTTTAAAAATTTAAAAAAATTTCAAAAGTCACATGAGAGATATCTCAAATAATCGTTTACTGTACCAATTAATATCTAGTGAGTAAAAATATTATAAATTGAGTGCCATAAACAAATAGAAGAAGTACAAAGTCAAAGAAAACATCAATTTATTTAATCTAGAAATAAGACATAGTGAGAAATTATTAACTGAAGTTCTGTAAGTCAACCTGAAATTTTGAGTTAGTAATAATAATAAAAATGATAAGTTTTAGTATTACATGTAAAGTAATTATGGTTCATACCAAACAACTTTGAACGCACGTCACAGATTTCTTGACACAACCAAGTTAACACTGTTGCCAAGTGAAAATAAAAGCACCAAATATACATTTAAATTTTAAACCACAACAATTAACTACAAATTTTAAAAGTAAATGGCGGGCGGTGAAGTATTTGTTTATTTATACCAAGTTAGTAAAACACAAACTTTTATAAGCATAAGAATATTTAATATTGACTAAATATTTAATTTACTACAGAAATTATAACTTTACCAATCCAATCAAAATCTTTTTAAATTTATAATCTATAAATACTTTGCTCTGTTGTAACTTGCTAGGAACTTTCACTAGCTCCGTATTATTTGTATTTCTGGAAAGTGCTTCCTTAAAAGAAAATATTGGTCCATATAAATAACACCAAGTGTGTAACTTACTTACGCCCTCCTTACATAAATAATATTATTAATCGCTTTCTTTTAAGCTGCTGGAATCACTCTCTTCGTTTGGATCAATTATAACTGTAAGAATTTCCATTCTTTACATAATATGCTCACGATCATACCATTTTTTAAATTCTGTCTCTGTATGACCAATGGAATTCTTCCAAATCTGGAGAGTAACGGTTTGAAGTGCTTCCTTCCACATATTTAAGGAGTCCTTTTCTGTATGACCATCTCTTCCAATATGGTGGTTGTAATATGTTTGGGCTATTCCCCAGATTAATTCTATTGGATTAAATATACAATGGTATGGAGGGAGACGTAATACCTGGTGACCATACTGTTGGGCCAAATCATCAATTAGGTATTTTGGGGGCGGTTTATTTCTAAAAAGGACATTTATATAAACCTATATTAATCTGATTATTGTATTTACTGTGCAACAATATGTAAAAGTTCACTTTTAAACATCATGTCATCAAAAGGTAATTTATTGTTTGTCAACCATTCTCTTATGTTATCCTTATTCCATGAAGTATTAGGAATTTTATTTAATAACATGCTATGGTAAGGAGCATTATCCATTATTATTAAGGATGGCTCAGATAAATTTTTTAATAGTTGATTATCGAACCATAACACAAAATTTGTCTGATTCATCTCCCCATGATAATCCATCATGTTTGTTTTTAAGCTAAATATTGCCTCGGCACCTTCAATAAAGCCATTTACATTACCAGCATGGAGAATGATGTATCTACAAAAAATATTTATTTTAACATCAACATTTATCATTTGTTATCAAATGTCTCACCTTTTGCCATCGGTTTTAAGAGATTTCACACTTTTCTTGCTGTGATCTTGCCAAGAACGACTTACAGAACCATTTTGGAAAATCCACGTTTCATCTATAAAAACGAATTGATACATTCCTGGATATTTTTGTTGTTGATATGTTCTTAAAAATTCTGCTCTTTTTACAGAAATGTGAGATAATTCCATAAGTCCTCGTCTGGGGTCATCTTTTAAGAATTTAAAACCTATCTCTTTTAATAAATGAAATAGAGACATGCGGCTTCCATTAAAAAGTTGTTTATCCTTCAGTTGAATCTCTAAAGAGGACAAAGTTATATGTTCTTCTAAAAAAAATTGTTTACTTTAATAAATAATTTGCAATATTTTTATGTAGATACTTACTTCTTTCATACATTTTATAAATAGTATTACGAATGTCACTGGTATTTAAAAGTTCAGTATTTACAACTCTCTTATTATAGCTACGTTTTTTGGGTGGAGATGTAAGCAATTCGTTGCATTTGGTGGTCTGTGAAATAGAACTCACGGTAGTTCGACTTAAGTTTAAAGCCGCAGCTACCCGCTAAAATTTACAAAGTAAATTTTACGTAAATACATAAAATATATTAAATACATTACCTCTCTAACGGCTGTTAAAGGTAACAGTGGTCCATTATTATCTCTTTCCTTTTCAAAGTATTCAATCAAAGAAGCTATAAGCTCTTTGCAGCGACTATTTAATGTTTTAGGCATATTGAAAATATAGGTACTCACGAAAAACACTACTTTTTGTTCTGAAAAGAACAGATTTACAAAGAAAATAAAAACGCAAAATATCAAACTGACAAAATCAAAACACTAAACGACTTGGCAGCTATGCAATGACAAGTGAAGTTTTTATTAAGGCTTGCAATTCCTAGGAAATTATAAAAATACCCAGTATTCAATAAACACGGTTAATACTCCAATAAATTTAATTAATTCGAATCATTTACGTAAGTTTTTTTAAAACTACATACATACAAATCATGAACTATGAGTTCTATATATTGTTACGTTCTAGGGGTTCAAAATAAAATCACTGCTGAACGAAAATGTCTAATTTATTTTCACACTACAAACTAAACGAATTATAACTAAATAACTAAACTAACTATAACACACTAATTTATGTACAACAATTAACTTCGATTTATATTCACTATTTATTTTCACTTCGTAGATCGCTCAACTATTTAGACTGTCGCTGTTAACTTTTTACTTCCCCGTGGGTCGTGGCTCTCCGCTTCCAGAACGTCCTTCGATAACAATTTTTCGATGCGCGTAGAAAGGAAGGAAGTCTCTCGATCATTCTGTTTCGAGAATTAGCGCGTTGTTTACCTGGAGGGCGACAGGAGCATACTAGGGAAGTCTCGCTCGTTACACTGCCCCCTCCTTAAGACGTTCGGTCCCCAAACACCTTGGTTGGTATGTCTGAACCTACAGGTATCTCCCTTTCTGCAGCTTTCTTGCTTTTCGAAATAGCAATCCACAGTCTTCTCCTTCATTGTGTTTCCGCTCGGGTTGAAAATGCACACAAGTATCTCTATTCCTGTCTTATGGAAAAGCAGCTCGAGCATGTTCCAGACGACTCTCCAGTTGAGTTGATCTAGACCACAACCCAACTTAGGCACAGCCAGCTTCTTCACTTCCAACCTGGTGAGTTCGTTTCTTAGGTTCAGCAAGGTATTCCACATACTGCTATAGCTAGGCTTGTGATCGGAAAACCTCTTAGTCACCATGTAGAAGAGGTGACGATGACCGTCAGTGAGACTTAGAATTTTTCCGGGATGGGGCTGTTGTCTGGAGAGCTCAGATACACGGCCAAACTTCTTCCTGAATACTAATGCTATTCCCCTGGACATACGCAGATCTTCGGCGACACAATGGGCTAGGAAATAATCTCCAGGCACAGAGAAGAGGTCCTGCTGCTGCTCGGTGGTAACTCCGAATCGTGCCTTCACAGTTCCACCATAGTTCTCCATGAACTGGTCGAAACTCATCTCAACATGCTCTGGGCTGGTCGTCCTTCTCAGATGGGTCTCGTCTTGTTCGTCGTAGTCCGCCTCGTATTTCGCCAACCGATTTACATGGACCACGCGCCTCTTGCCCCTTGGTAGTTTTTGTATACGGTACACTACATCATTGATCCTTTTTACCACTCTGTATGGACCCTCCCAATTCCTCTGTAGCTTAGGTGATAATCCTCTCTTCTTCTGGGGGTTGTACAGCCAGACCAAATCTCCAGCGTTGAAACCACCTTCTGTAGCTTTGCTGTCATAGCGGGTCTTTATTCGGTCACTAGCTACTTGTATGTTTTGTCGGACCTTCTCATGAATGTAGTGTAGCCTGCCCCTCAATGTGCTCACGTAGTCCTCACCAGCTATCTCTGTTCCGGGCTTACATCCAAACTCTAGGTCACAGGGTAATCTTATTTCCCGGCCGAACATAACACAAGCTGGTGTCTCTTTAGTAGACTCTTGCACGGCTGATCTATAGGCCATGGTGAACAGATGAAGGTACCGGTCCCAGTCTCTTTGATGGTCAGAGACCACTTTAGCCAAATATTTTCCCACAGTTCTATTCATTCTTTCGACTAGGCCATCTGACTGTGGGTGAAGAGGCGTTGTCCTGGTCTTCTTGACTCCGAGTATTTCACAAATGCTCTGGAATAGGCCAGACTCGAAATTTCGTCCCTGATCAGAATGTAGCTCCAGTGGCACTCCAAACCGACTAAACATCTCTTTTATCAGCACGTCTGCCACTGTCGAGGCCTCTTGGTTTGGGATGGCATGTGCTTCAACCCATTTGGTAAAGTAATCCGACGCCACCAATATGTACTTGTTCCCATCGTCGGTCTCTGGGAATGGGCCTGCGATGTCTATAGCAACTCTTTCCATAGGACTGCCTACGTTATACTGATTCATTGGCGCTCGTCGTTTTCCTCTTGGGCCATTCGTTGAAGCACAAAGTCTACATTTTCGGCACCAGTCCTTGACTTCTTCTTTGCAGTTGACCCAGTAAAAACGTTCTCTGATCTTTTCCAACGTTTTCTTGATGCCGAAGTGTCCACCGGAGGTTCCATTATGAAGTTTCTCCAATACTTCTGTCGTCCGACTCCGGGGAATTATCAGCTGAGTCCTAGCTGCAGTACCCTCGTCATTCTCGACGGACCTCTTCAACAATCCATCCTCTAAAATGATGGAGTCCCACTGCGCCCAGTAGGACTTGACCCTAGGACTCAGCTGACTCACTTCTTCCCATCTTGGTCTCTGTCCTTTTGCTTTCCAGTCAAGCAACATCTTTAGTTCGGTGTCACCTTCTTGGTCTCGCTTCAGGGATTCTGGCAGCCAATCCAGATCCATTACGGTTGTTCTTAAATAGAATTCCTTCTCTTCTGCTTTGCTGCAGTGTTTGCAGTCGGAAGGACAAGGTCTCCTAGATAATGCGTCAGCGTTGCCATGTGACTGTCCGGTCCGGTGTTCCACAGAAAAATGATATTCCTGCAGCCTTTCTATCCATCTCGCAACCTAACCTTCTGGGTTCTTGAATTGTAGAAGCCACTTCAGAGCAGCATGACCTGTTCTTAGAAGGAATTCGCGACCGTACAAGTATTTATAAAAATGTTCCATGGACTTGACTGCGGCGAGAAGTTCTCTCCTCGTAACACAATAGTTACGCTCAGGCTTCGACAGGACCTTGCTGAAATATCCTATAACTTTCTCTTGGCCATTCTGAATTTGGGATAATATGCCTCCTATGGCCGTGTTGCTTGCGTCCGTGTCCAATATAAACCTTCCACTGGTCTAAGGATAACTTAATATAGGAGCTGTTGTTAGTGCTTGCTTCAGTCGATTAAAAGCATCCTCGCATTCAGTATCCCATTTGAAGTCCCTTCCATCTTCCGTCAGTCTTGTTAGAGGCTTCGCGATGTCAGCAAATCCAAGGACGAACTTCCTGTAGTATGTGCACAAGCCAAGAAAACTCCTTACTTGGTGCTTGTCCTGTGGTACTGGCCATTCTTGTACAACCTTGACTTTGTCTGGGTCAGCACTAATGCCATCTGCAGATACTACGTGTCCTAGATATTTCACTTCTTTCCTGAAGAGGTGGCATTTCTTTGGACTGAGTCTTAAATTTGCAGTGCGTAGCCTTTCAAGGACTTCTTTTAAATTTTCCAGGTGTTCGTCAAATGTCCGGCCAAATACTATGACATCGTCCAAATAAACTAGGCACGACTTCCAGGACAATCCTCGAAGAATGGTTTCCATTAATCGCTCGAAAGTTGCAGGTGCGTTACAGAGGCCAAATGGCATTACTGTGAACTGCCACAATCCTGTCCCAATAGTAAAAGCTGTTTTCTCTTTGTCTTTGGGATCTAATTCCACCTGCCAATACCCACTCTTCAAATCCAGCGTGGAGAACCATTTCGAGCCAGAAAGCGTGTCCAAAGTGTCGTCAATCCTTGGAATGGGGTAGCAATCCTTCTTGGTGACGTCATTCAAACGACAATAGTCGACACAAAATCTGGTGCTGCCATCTTTCTTTTTCACCAAAACCACAGGTGATGACCAAGGACTATCAGATTGCTCTATTATTCCTTGTTCGTGCATGTCCTTGATTATATTTTCTGCTTCTTCTCTCTTTGCTATGGGATGCCTTCGCGGTTGATGGCGAATGGGATCTGAACTTCCGGTATTGATAGAATGCTTCACAACATTCGTCCTACCCATCTGAGTGTTGTCCCTAGCAAAAACGTCACTGTATTCATGAATCATTTTCTTCACCTTGCTAATTTGTTCTGGTGCAAGTTCTGTGCAGAAAGAAGCCAATGTCTCAAATAATTTTTTCGAACTCTTGTCGCTTCTTGGTAGCGGGTTCTTCGCATCCTGAACGCTTCCTGTCACACAAAGCACGGAACAGCTTTCTCCCAGGATCGTACCTTTCTTCAAGATCACAGGGTACATGTTGGTGTTCAACATTCGCACAGGAACTTCGTTTCCGCCTCTCACCAAGGTTTTTCCGACTAGCAGTCCTTTCCCGAGGTTACTCTCACTGGCTGGTTCGATGAGTCTTATACAGCTATCTCGAAGGTCTCTATCTATGGTTTCCACCTGTGAACGTAGGTGAACATCTTCGCTGAGTAAGACTCGAGTCGTGATATCTTCACATCCCAGGAATGGAATTTACAGACTTCCGATCCTCAGAACATCGTTTCTCATATCCATCTGGAAGCCATAACCCTTAATGACATCCATTCCCAAGATGACTTCCTTCATGATATCTGCCACCAGCACCTCACGTTCGAGAGACCTGTCCCCAATGTTGATGACGATCCTCTTCTTTCCATGTGTTGGCACGTCATCTCCAGTTGCAGTTTGTAAACGAACCATCGCTGGTAAGGTTTTTCCCTTTCCTTCAACTACACTCGGCCTAACTATAGTTCGGGTTGCGCCAGTGTCGACTAACATTTTTACCGTCCTCCCTTTAATTTTACCGTCGACATAAATACTTGAAGAGATGGCCTGAATTATCACCTCAGGGGCATTGTCGTGGCGGGTCGGTTTATGCCCCTTCTTGCCAACCCGCTTTAGTTTTCCTGTTCTTGGCGTTGTGGTTTAACCGGCTTCTTGCAGTTGCGCCGAATGTGTCCTCTTTCGCCGCAGTTCCAGCATCTTGGTCCACCATTACGTTTCTCCTGGAGAACTCGGCGAACTACTTCTTCAATTCTCTCGTCGCAGACTGGCGAATCATCAAGCTGTCTCACTTTGCTCTGTCCTCTGTGCGAAGCTTGTTTAGCAGCTTCAAATTCTAGGACATGGGCCAGGGCGTCATCTAGGGTTTTGGGCCGGGCCAACCGCAATGTCTGCTGAGTCTCCGTGTCTCTCAACCCATCGACGAAGGTCTGCACAGCAAGTTGTTCTAGGAAGCTGTCCGGTGCTGACGGATAGGCCAGCCTTACCAACCTTGCTATGTCTGCTTCGAATTCCTGCAAGGTTTCTGCACTCTTCTGATGGCGACTCTTGATTTGTGCGTGATACACTTGTTGGAGATGTGCATCACCATATCTCATTTGCAGTCTACTTGTTAGAGTCTTATAATCACCTTGTTGACTTACAGGAATGGTCTGAAGGATATTCAGTGCGTCTCTTCTTAACGCAACGATTAAGGCAGTTGCTTTCTCTTCATCGTCCCAGCAGTTGGCGTTGGCTGCTGCTTCAAATTGTTTCTGATATGTGCTCCAGGGTGTTTTGCCATCAAAAGTTGGAGGTTTGATCTTTGTTCGCCCTGGCTCACCCCGTTCTCCCAGCTTAACAGAACAATATTTGTTGAAGTTCTTACTCAATCGCTCTTCCATGGTTTTCATCTGTTCTTCTAACTTAACTTGCATTTCTTCCTCCATATTAACCAATCTGCCTTCAATGTTTCCAACCCTGTCTTCAAATTTTCCAATTTTATCGTTCACGTTGCCCATATTGTCTTTTACGCTTCCAATTTCATTTTCCAGTTTGGAGTAATTATTCTTTAACTCATTTTCAATCAATGTCAATTTATCTCCCAAATTATCTTCAATTTTCTTAGTGTTTTCTCTCATTATCTTTCTAGTATTTTCTTCCATTTTATTCTCCATTTTCTGGGTGTTTTCTTCCATTATCTTTCTAGTATTTTCTTCCATTTTATTTGTGTTTTCCTCCATTTTCAAGCTCATTTTTTCAAGGGCTTGCTTGAAAAATTCCATTGTCACCTGATCCATTTTCTTCGCCTGTGATCTCGTTACTGGCATACAAAATATTCAATAATGAAGTCCACAATTTAAATTAACACAGCAGTTTAATTTACCCCACACCTGACACCAATTGTTACGTTCTAAGGGTTCAAAATAAAATGTCTAATTTATTTTCACACTACAAACTAAACGAATTATAACTAAATAACTAAACTAACTATAACACACTAATTTATGTACAACAATTAACTTCGATTTATATTCACTATTTATTTTCACTTCGTAGATCGCTCAACTATTTAGACTGTCGCTGTTAACTTTTTACTTCACCGTGGGTCGTGGCTCTCCGCTTATATACCAGTTCACTGCTTCCAGAACGTCCTTTGGTAACAATTTCTCGACGCGCGTAGAAAGGAAGGAAGTCTCTCGATCATTCTGTTTCGAGAATTAGCGCGTTGTTTACCTGGAGGGCGACAGGAGCGTAATAGGGAAGTCTCGCTCGTTACAATATATTTAAAGATTATATTTATTTGTTTGTAATAACAACTAATGACTATTATCAAAGGAACACATTTTTTTTAAAATATACTTTGTAGTGGTACACATGTGAAAACATTTTTAGTGACAGATGTGACGTGCGTCAAAGTTGTTTGGTATGAGGTATACATATTTTTATCCATGATTTCGGTTACTATCAAGAAAATAACTGTAAAATCTCTTATTTACCAACGTGTAAAGCCTTTAACTAAAATGTATATTTTCTTGCCCACAATTCCATCTGAAAAGAAATCGGACAATAACAGTTTATTCCATATATTTAACAGTAGCTCTTTATATGAATTCGTTTTGTTTTTTTGTTTGTGGCTTACATTCAAACCTAACAGTTGACAAAAACGCTCTTCAATTTCTTTTGTTCGCAAGCCTATTTATATAAAACGCTGCCTACGTAATTCCTTTAACCTTTTTTTGTGGACGTATGTAGAAAAATTGTAAGATTGGAATTATTCAGTGGCGTTCAGTAAACAAATACTAGTCTTGAAAAATATATCAGTTTTAAGTTTTTTTAGTACTGTATTTTTGTTTTCTAGTAGGTACCTATAATTTTTATTACGAAAACGTTGGAAAAAACTATTTACTACAATTATATAATAAAAAACTTTTAATAAGCTCTATCTAAAGAATAGAAATATCAAACACTTTTCGTCAATTTAGAAACTTCATATAAAAACCATACAAAGATGTATTTTTATTGGAAAATTAATTTGTTTCTTTTGAGTACATTTTATTAGTTTGGTTACAGAGGTCTGGTACGGTTATACGATGGCAATATATAACTTGAATATTCATAATTAAAATTGTTCAGTAAGTTATAATGCATTTGTTGGTAATAAGCTTTTTGTTTACATTCTTATTACACAAACGAATTATATTATTACGCAAACAGAATACTTTGCACTTCTTTTTAAGCATATTGTCAAATTGCAAAATAACAATGCCTAAAAAATAAACCTAATTGTTGTAAAAATATCTTTTAAACTACTTCATTAAATATTTAATATCTTTTTAACGGCGCACACTAGTTGGCTCCCGTGGTCAGAAAACCCATTTAATTGTATACTATGTAGTTGGCTCCGATCACCGTATACTAATTAGCTCCGGTGGTTAATAGGATTAGGTACCTATCTACTTTTTTCTAGGAATACCAAAACTCAATATAAATAATAAAATAAATGTTTGGATGGAATTTATATGAGATTAATTTTACAAATTCAAATTTGCTTATTTCATTATTCTTTAAGGATTCTATTTTTTCCTCCACAATTTTTTTTTTTTTAAAGCGACCCTGCGGTACCCCTTTTTCCGTTGACTGACACTACTCCGCATTTTAATGTATGTATCAATTTAAATATTTTTCAAATTTTCCAAAAATTGGTAAATATTTGGATGGTGACTATAAAACATTGAATTAAATTTAGCGTGGAAGCTTTCGCAAGCGTTTGTGATACGCTCCAGTGACGGACTCTTTTCGGTCCACATATGAGGTGGAAAATCAGCGTCCTCCGAGATGTAATTCTCCACCAAGTAATCAGCAAATTCGTAACGATTTGGTAACACTTCGGCGAAATCGAACCAATCCCTTCCCTGCCTGTCGTACTAGTAATCTTTAATTTGGATTAGCGATACTTTACCTTAATTCCCAGAATCGGCAACGGGAGCCAACTAACCTAAGACCCTTTAAAAATAGGGATTAAAATCTGACAGCCGGAGCCAACTAGCATGCACCCGTTTTTAACAGTTCATAGTTAAGTACCTTTTTCCTAAGAAATGCCTTCATTGTCCTGTAATTGATTTATGGCAAATATAAATATTTCAGAATATTTCAGTTCTAATTTCATTTTTGTGTACGAATTTCTTAAAGAGTATAGCAACTTGTAACATAAGTGAAATAATCAGTCAACACGAAAACACAATACTTTTGGTGAATAATTCGATATTCTCATTTCTATTCCTTTTACGTAGTAGTTGTGCGGAGGACATTTTCTAATCCTTATACCTGCTTCCAGTATGGATAGAGGAACGACCGAGTTCTTCTACTTTTATTATAGTTTGAAATAGAACATTAACAAGTAGGAATAAGAGAAGAAAAAAACGTTTTACACATATTAATGAGAAATATTAAAATAATAGAATAAATGCAAATTTAAAAGGAATTATTATTATACAAAATAAAGAAGTAACATTTAGATTTGCACTAAATGTTATTACTGACAGGTTGATGTGGTCAATGCAATCTTGTTAATCAGGGAATTTCATGATTTAAAAAAATATAAAAATAAATGCGTATTTAAATATGTTTATGGAATGTTTATTATACTACGCCTCTGAACATTTAAAATAAAAACAGTTTTATTCTCAACACCCCTAATACCTGTTTCTTTTATTCCGCTGTAATTTATAAGATCCGCACACTGTTACTGTTTCTGTTATCAAGTTTTTGCAATACAACTTAGCTAAAGTGAATTAACTTTTTCTGCAATTTGGTTTAAGTAAAATAAAATGGTATAGAACATTAAAACTGTTTGTTTTTTCATTTATATATATATATATATATATATGAACAGTAGTGGTGTTCCGGGTTTCACTTGAAAATGCCAGCTGAGATGTTGGCGAAACGTCGTGAAGACACAAACAACCAACGGATTGAAACCCGGAACACCACTACTGTTCATTCTACCATCCGTAAAACACTACATCATAACATATCAATAAGACACCACATTCTATGAATCATAGAACTGATATAAGGCATTTAAACGAAATGTTTTCTTACCTATTGTTTTTGGAAAAACGTAGTGTTGATTTTTTACATATACTTGAAAATTAACCATCTAAATAATAATTTAAAACTACCAAAAAATTAAATAACTAAAATAAAATTTATAATAATAATTTAATAATTTTTTAATTAATTTTATATATCTACTTTCAATTTATTAAAAAATTTAATAACATTTTTAATACAACTTTATATTTAAATACTATAATAAGTTTTCATATACTTATTGATTGTTTCCTATGATCTTTTTTCAAGACCTAATTTCGTTTCCATAGGATTTTTCTAAATCAAAAGCCAATATGACACAAATACATCCAGTCATGTTTTAATTAATGTAATCGCGTGTATCATCGTTTTTTAAAAAAGCTCTAGTGTTTCAGTTTCTTTTTTAATAATTTTTAAAAAGCTTGTTTTTTCAATAATTATTACATATGTACATCAATTGCTATCAATTACTATCAATTGCGAAGTAATCTCAACAAGTTGTAAGTAAAAAATAATTTTTTAGTCCATATTATAACATAAAATATTGTAGCGCCCTGAAGATGATTATAATCATAATCGAAAGCTTGGCATTAAATTACTTATAAGAGTACACTTTTCGTATTGCTGCAAAAAACCCAATATCCTCGTTATTTTGTTATATATATATATATATATATATATATATATATATATATATATATATATATATATATATATATATACTGAGGTGAATAACGACGCGAAAAATAAAAACGACAAAATTGTTAACTATTGGGAAAGCGTCAGGGAATTAGTCAAAGATGGAATAGACTACGATGTTGAAGAAAACTTTATTTCTATTTGCGAAATTTTCGGTCTGATTTTAGACCTTCATCAGCGCCTGGGAAAAATATACAAATTGTTGGTAAGTCAGTTAGTTACAAATTACAAACATTTACAGAGAAATTTTGTTTTAGGTTTCCCTTTTTATAACATCTATAAGGACATTACTGTAAATTAAACAATTTTTGTTAAAACCAAAGATTAAAATTAATAAAATTTAAACACTGTTAAAATCTTTAAAATATACAGACATTAAAACACTTTTCACAAAACAATCTGTCCGTCTACGAATCAACAACTGATAATTGTTAGTGAAATTCACTCGTTGAAACGCCATAAAGTGTGCGCATTTGATTCTTATCACATCGTGATTGCTTTAATTAATCAATAATCTAATTTGGTGAATATTCCGTTGGTGTTATTTTTTTTTGGGGAGGCTCAGATTTTTTTCCATTTCGTGGGATTTGTATTTGGTTAATTCACGTGTTTGATTCGCTAAAATTTCCATACGTGGATTCGTGGACTGCCGAAATCGGATTACGGAGTACGATACAGGGTGTTGGGAATAAACATCGTCAGACTGACTGCTTTAACCCCTAATTACATAAAGGGGTTTTTGGACCTGGCGAGTAATTTTTTGGACTGGCTAATTTTTTTGGACCTGGCGAGTAATTTTTTTGGACTGGCTAATTTTTTGGACCTGGCGAACATTTGTTTTTGGATTGGCTAATTTTTTGGACCTGGCGAACATTTTTTGGTCCCAGCTGAACTTTCTGTTGGCCCTGGCACATATAGTTGGTAGTGTCGAAAGATCTGTGCACTATCGAGGACCAACGCTGCACCTCACTACCATCGGAGCAGCGTGGCTAGTACAGTTAGCCTCTCTACAAGATCCTCTGCGTCAGAGAAGTTCTACAAACAGATAAGCCAAAATTTAATTTTAAGTTCAAGACATTGTAACGGTCTTCCTATTCAATTTGTAATTTTGTTTAAGCGGATGTAACATTTTATAGTTTGCATTTTTAGGTACTAACTATTTAGTAATTTTTTTTTTGCGCTGGGTGATCACTCTTTTATTTTATACGCCAGTAATTAGCGGTATCATATTTGATTATTTTTTTTATCGCTTATTTTTCAGAGATTGTTAAATTGAACCGTTGGGTTTATATTCTTGTAAAATATATAGATAGATCTAATTTTGTTGTCTTACTCAGCCAATCACTCACTCACCATATTTGTTATTCAATCATTTTTTTTTTTAATTAATATTCTTAAATTCATTATTTATCTCCAGTAAGATAGGTCAGTGCCTGGAACATCAGGGGTTTCCGATTTGTACCGTTTAAATCGGTGGCGCGACTTACTCTTTTGTACTTACCCTCTACGGCTGAGCTGGGCACAAATTTGCCAGTAGAGAAACCACTTACCCATCTTAGCTGGAAGTGGAGATTTCAATTTAAACCGTTAGAGTAATTTTTCACTCTTGATTAGTGACTTGAGAGACATAACCTGTACTACACTGATGAGCTTAAACTAAGAGCGAAACACGTGTCTGTAGTTTGGTTTTGCCCTGATATAGGTTGAATGATATTTATATCTATTTATATCGCAGCATCCAAGGTGTCTTTTAAAGTGTTAGAAATTTCTAACCGACACCATTTCAGTTCAAAACTGAAATTATTACTTTTGACAGTAAGGCACTAGATACTTTATGTATCATCTTTGGACATTCTTAGACTGTCACAAATTGCTCTGTTCGTTTTATCATTTTACCTTGCCTAAGGTTATATACAAGATGCAAAGCTACCACTGAAATACCATTTTTGGAGTGAAGATGGAACCACTTGCGACTGTTTATCAGTTTTGCAATTTGACATCTATAGATATCGTTCAATTTATAGCAGGGATGTCTCTTGATTAGTGACTTGAGAGACATAACCTGTACTACACTGATGAGCTCAAACTAAGAGCGAAACACGTGTCTGTAGTTTGGTTTTGCCCTGATATAGGTTGAATGATATTTATATCGCAGCATCCAAGGTGTCTTTTAAGGTGTTAGAAATTTCTAACCGACACCATTTCAGTTCAAAACTGAAATTATTACTTTTGACAGTAAGGCACTAGATACTTTATGTATCATCTTTGGACATTCTTAGACTGTCACAAAACGCTCTGTTCGTTTTATATATATATATATATAGATATATATATATATATATATATATATATATATATATATATATATATATATATATTGAGATGATATATGATTTTATGATATATAATGTGTTAAGGTAGTTCCTCCGCGACAGACCAGTCAAAAAGTTTCGGAATCGCACTATCGTTAAGCAGGTTTGTTTGTACTATGACTGTACGTTAAATTTGCTAACGTGAGTGTACTTCTATCCCTTAAACGTATACTCATATACTGTGAAATATAATTGTTTGGAAATGTGGCAACGTCGCGTCATTTTTAGTCTTATTTCTCCTAACCACTGAAACTTAGGTACTTTTAGTTTAGGCGCAAAATAAACTTACTATTTTTATTGCAATAAATAAATAAATAGTTATGGGTGACCGTATTCGTCATAAAGTATTGCAATAATTAAAAATTTACTGTCGTGAAAGTTTCGTTTTTAAATGTTTATTAATATAATATTGTTGAATACATTTTGTATTTATTGTTATAATTAATAACAAATCACAAGATTGCTCTATAAGATTTATTCTCTCATTTTAAAAATTATCAATAATTGTTATGATTTATTAAAAAAAAGTTGAGAAGTGATATCCTTAAAAATTAAATTTCGCGCTATTTCTTTCTGCTCCAACTGCTAACTTTAGTAAGACAAATAGATTTTTAATAAATATAGAAATAAAAATAAACTTTATTAAAATGTGTTTTATTAATAAAATATAATGACAAACAAGTAATACAAATTATTTAATTCATGTAAGAGCTCTACACACCTTTGATTTTACATTTAAATTATTTATTTTACTCAACTTTTGCTTAGGTATATCAAGAGGTAACATCAGAATCTTCTAATGACAACTTCTAAAAATATTCACTCATGTTTATTTCTTTAGAACTTAACAATAAATAGTCACTCAAACACTATTATAACTACACAATTGGCAACAAAAAGTTAGGAAAAGACAATAAACACGAAGTAAACACAACCTTTAATTGCATCGCAGCGGCCATATTGGTAATAAAAACGTCAAATTCTTGTCTTGAAATGCCCTATTTGTGACAACGTTGCCACATCGTTTTCATGTCATTAGTCTTTATATCCCTCCTTAGAAAATTATTGCTGAAACGAGTTGTTTATTTTAATTTTTTATCGAAACTACGAGGTAAATAATTTTTAATTTTTTTTTATATCATCTAAATTAAATAAAGTATTTTACGAAATATCAGTTTTTCATCGAGATGGTGAAAGTCATTCATTCATAAATTAAAATAAATTGATGTTTCCCACGCTTCCCCCATGTTACATGTACAATTAATGTCATTTTTAATTGCAAATATCTCATATCTGATGAGGTAAATCGTCTTCAAATTTTAACAGTATGTGTATTATACATTTACGAGCTTATATGCTGAGTTTTGCGATATTCTTGAAACCTTGCTTTCATAACCGTACTACCTTAAATTAAAAAGAATTATGATAAAAAAGTATATTCTTGAGACCAGCGAAGAGTACAAAGCATTGGTACTTGGATAAAATATATTTTATTTTCAGTATATTAAAAATTATTATCTTCATTCCTAAAAAAAAGAAAGATAAATAAAATTAAAATATTAAAGATAGATTTGATTTAAAATAATTTAAGTAATTGAATTAAGTGTCAAATTCTTACTTTTAAAAGACTGCATATGAAAATCCATAATATCCACATTTGTTTAAAAAAAAAATAATTAAAAATGAGAAAGGCTGAAAATTAACACCCTTCTTTATGTATTTTTGGGCGTCGACTTCGCCCCATAATATCCTGTAATAACTCTCCCACGCAGGAGTTAGCATGCTTTTTAGCTAAGATTATTGATGTCTCGTTTGTCTCCCACAACATCTTCAGAATTAATGACTCATTTGAGTTCGCATCTAAGATCAATGGAACTCAACTGCCACTGGGTTATGTGTTAGTTAGTTTTGATGTGATTTCTCTTTTCACTAATATACCTCTGGATTTGGTGATTTCCATTCTTTCTGACAATTATCATCTAATAGAACGAAACTGTACCATTCCGAAGAAGAAATTCCTGGAAATTATAACCTTTTTGTAAAAAAAACACTTACTTTTGTTTTCAAAATGAATTCTGCCTCCAGATAAATGGCGCTCCAATGGGTGGTTCTAAATCTCCGTCTCTGGCAGAAATTGTTATGAATTCTTTATTGCATTTCTGTATAGAAAAAGTAGACTTTGAATTTCCGTTCATCTACCAGTATGTTGATGACCTAATTTGTGCTATACCTGAAAACAAAATAGAATACACATTGGACATATTTAACTTTTACAAGCCCCATCTTAAGTTCACCTATGAGTTAGAAAAAGATAAGGCAATTCCGTTCCTGGATACAAACGTAACTAGGCATGAAGATAACACGATCAGACTAGATTGGTACAGGAAAAAGACGTTTTCAGGGAGATATGTTTCTTTCCACTCCTATCATCCTGATGAACAGAAAATTAACATCATTTTAGCACTTGAAAATAGGATTCGAAGGATATGTCATCCCTCTAATTATGACAACAATATCAGATTACTATTTGGCATTCTTCGCAAGAATCACTATCCTATACAACTTCTAAAGAAATTATTACATTATGATTTGCCTGTTCGTACCCCATCTTTGAGAAGACCAGCTGATAAAGAACCACCAGAATTGTTCTATACAAATCTTCCTTATGTTGCAGGACTTTCATCACAGAGTCTTTTTCGACAATTTAACATCGTTATGGCGAACTCCACCAACAAAAAATTAGGAATATATTTTACCCACGTTAAAGATAAAACTCCTGTGGTAGAAAACAGTTGTGTACGCTTTAAAATGTGATGTGTGTAAAAAGTCCTATATTGGGCAAACCAGTCAAAAACTATCAAAAAGACTAGCGTTACACAAAAGTAAAGAAACCTGGTGTTACGGCCCTCAGCCAACATGTGAATAATAGTGCACATACAATAGACTATGATGGTGTAAAAATCCTACAAAGAGTCAACAACCAATTCAAAAGAAACTTTGAGATGTGTTACATCAACAAATGCACTAACTGTCTAAACTTCAAAAAGGATGTGGAAATTCTAAATGCCATTTACACTTTTCTTTTTGGCCAGGATCTAACGAAATCTTATAATTACGATATATAAAAATCTAGGTTATATTGTTTACCTTTTGTTGATTTTCGACAATCAAAATTGTCATTCACAATTTTTAAGAAAAAGAAGAAATTCGTTTCTTCGTGACATATCTGACTGTTGTAGTAGGTTAGTTATTATTGATAATTTCATGAAACGTTTTCTGCTTTTTGGTGTAAAAAAAATTTTTTTTAACAAATTGATTCGTTTTCAAAGTCTTTTAAATAATTTTAAATGTGTTTTACTATTTTAACATTTATTTCAAATTTTGGTTTGTACAACATTGAATGGTTTTTGTTAATGTAAGGACTATGGAAACCTGAAACAAAATTTACTGTAAGTTTTATAATTGTATTATATAATGTTTTTATACTTACCACTTGTAATTTCCTAGGCGCTGATGAAGGTCTAAAATAAGACCGAAAATTCCGCAAGCTAGAATTAAAGTTTTATGACATACTCAGTCTAGTTCATCTTTGACTCCATTTCGCTGACGCTTCCCGACAGTGATCCAGTTCATTCTTATATATATAATATATATATATATATATATATATATATATATATATATATATATATATATATATATATATATATATATACATACATCAAGCTATCATTAGTGCGTCATTGAATAGGCAAATCCCTATCAATATTGCGTCCGATGCAAAGCTGCGTCCGTATACGGACGCAGCTTAACAAACTGTGTATTTCTTGCCTATCTACACATAAAACGGATATTGTTTCAATGAAATTAAACGGTCAATAACTTGTACATCCTAAATTTTTATAATAAGTTGTGCATATGGCAACCCCGGAGTGGCTACATGAATTTGATGGGGACGCATCAATGATAGATTACCCGTTAAATGTATATTTTTGTATTGTGGCTTTTTACCAGTAGAGGCGCTGCCGTTATATACGATCTTATCCCTTTTTGTCGGTGCGCTATGTGAATTTTACAAAGAACGTAGGCAACGTTGCAAAGGCCGCTGCATTTTATTCGATGTGAAACGATTGTTAATTTTATTAGTATTTATTTGTATTTAGTATGTCTAATCGTTTAAAAAAAATATTAAGCCTGGTTGTTATGTATTAATTTAGTATTATAGTAAGTATTAAAATAAAATATTGTTATCTCTTATTGCCTAAATATCTTTTTAAAGGTAAGATTTATTATCCGTCCAGCTACAAGTAAATTTTAATATGTTATAGACAGGTCTCTGAGGAAAATTCGTTTATAGATTTTAGTTTGAAATAAGTATAATACTTTATTGTGATATTTTTTAGGTTTCAACACCAATCAAATAATCAAAATAATACTTAAAAGGTAATTGCTTATTTGATTATATTTACACTTCAAGTTCTGTTACCATATTAATGCAAATTGCTTTTATTATGGTTTAGAAAATGCTTTGTAGTTCGAATCTTACTACTTTCGTATATTTTATTGATTAATTAATTTATTTATTTAGTTATCTATCTATTGATTTATTTATTTACCTACTTATTTATTTATTTATCTATTTTTTTACTTGTTTACTAACTTATGACTACTTTAAAATAAAATACTCTCTTTATCGTTATAAGAGATTGTTTGTATAATATTTGTAAGAAATTTATTAAAGATAAATTTATATTTTATACAAGGAGAAAGAGAGAGAGAGAAAGAGAGAGAGAGAGAGACTTAATTATAAATAAATTCATTCTTTCAAGAATACGCAACTTTAGAAACAAATTCTAAAACAGGTTGATTTTTATTTTTTAATTATAATGTTCATATATTTATCATGCCATCCTGGGCGTGATGACATAATCTAAGAATGGAAGTTCTCTTATAGCTCATTTTAAAGGTTAATAAAAAAAATATAGTAAAATAAAACATTAACACATTAATTATTTATACAGGGTGGCAAAACAGATTTCATCTTAAATTACATGTTACAATCCAACAAAATGTTTATTTAACAAATAGATTAAATTAAACTTCTTAGCAGTAATTAATCCGACAACTAGATTATTCTTAACAATTTCTGAAGTTACATTATATGTCCACTCTAATTCTGTTTCTATATCTTTAAAAGTTTGTAGTCTATTAATGAGAACTTTTTTGATTTTAAGTAACTTCATACAAAAATGTCAAGTCAATCTTGGGCACCACTCTTTTGTTCTCAAATTATCATCATTGTTATTTGGAAAATTTTCATTTTAAATTATTTATTTAATTTGTAAAAAAACTCTTTTTATGTGTTTGTTTGAATTATAAAAATGTATCATTATTTTTATACTTTAAAACATAATAAAAAATTGATATTAAGTTGTTTTTTTTTTCAATAAAAAAAAGTATAGATGAGAATTGGAAATTATAGTTAATGTCTAAATAAATATACTCAGTGACATTAGAAGTGTTACACCCAGAAGAAATAATTTCTTAATCTTAATTTTTTGGCAACATGGTAGATTTACATCGAGAATAAAACGTTAACATATTCAAGAATTTTCAATATCGTATAACAAAAAAAAAAATTGGTGACCCAGTAACTGAATACACTCATGTACACGTCTAGGCATTGACAAAATGAGATGATCAATGTCTGCTTGTGGCATCTTGTTCCATGCAACTTGAATTTCATGGTTTAACTCTGCCAGAGTTTGTGGAGAATGGTGTTAATGGGACAGTCTTCTTCCCATCATAATCCACACATGTTCGATGGGATTTAAATCTGGTGAACGAGGTGGGTACGGCAAAAAATTAACGCCAGCTTCTTGGAGAAAGTTCCTAGTTCGACGAGCAATATGGGGACGCGCGTTATCTTGCTAAAAAAGGACGTGGCTACGGCCGTCTAGATAAGGAAGTAAAGTGGTTTTTAAGACATTATCAACATAACGTAAAGCTGTCATACTGCCTCAAATGAACACAAGTAGTGATCGGCTACCATAGGCAATAGCCCTCCAAATCATTACTCCAACTGTCCTGTGTACATGTCATCCAAGAACAAACCCGGTATCTCGTCGCTCGCCAGGGTTGCGTCTAACCCTTCTACGGCCATCGTGCATGCCTAAACAAAATAGCGATTCATAGCTGAATGCTACATTATGCCATTCTTCCACCCATTGCTGCCGTTCTGTGCACCCATTCAAACGTTGATGGCAGTGGTCCTGGGTCAAAGGTAGCACTAGTCGTGGGCGGTATGAAAACAGTCCAAAGGCTCGAATGCGACGGTATAGTGTACACATAGTAACAGGTCTACCTTCCTATCCAAACCATTTATCAGCGATTTGACGGGTAGTAGCAAAACGATCTTGCAGAGCAAGTAGTCTGAAGTGGCTATCTTGATGCTCTGTGGTTCGCCTTGGTTGGCCAGTTGGTCTTCTTCGTGCTCCTCTACCTTCGTTTGACCACACACGACACACACGCATTACCGTCATTCCCGTACAATTAACACGAAGGGCAATTTGGCGATACGACAAACCCATATCTTTATAGACAACAATTTTACCCCTGTCAAAATCATTAACATGTTGGTAATTTTGATGTCCTCGAACTCGAGGAACTGAACTGAAGAACAGTAATTAAAAATTTCTTTACCAACCGGTCTTCATGAATCGTTTTTTTTTAATTTAAGATAAAATTTTATTGTTACAAAAACTACTAAAGATAAAACATTGACATTGTTATCATAGCATTCTTTAAATATAGTCATTCTGTTGTCAAAAAATTAGGATCAAGAAATGATTCCTTCTGGGTGTAACACTTCTAATGTCACTGAGTGTAGTAAGTAATTTTTTTAATACTAAAAACTTCATTAATAAACATATAGTGGGTATTTTAAACCACACTAAAAACATAAATTGCAATGAATAAAATAAAGAACATTTTAATGTTTTATCTTTTGATTAATACCAATACCAACATCACATGACACTCATTTGACAAATTATTTAGTTTTATTAAAATAATTTCTTGTAAAAACAACTTATAGCAAAGAAAAAGATTAAATGTTCCATAGAACATATTAGTTTGTATTTCACTGCAAATTGTTTATCTGTTTCTTTGTTATTTATTAATTTTGTATTTTTACATTTTTATTCTTTCTAAAAAGGCATTGGTATAGATAAAACAAATATTTACCAAATCAAATTTGTTCACTAGGTATATATAGTTAAAACCATATTAAATTTACCTATATAATAATTACACATTATATTAAATGGCAACACTGTAGGACGCAGAAATGATGGTTACTTCAATATAATTTTTACAAATCGTATATAACGGACGCAATAATGATAGAATATTATATGGACGCAGAAATGATAGAGAAACATATAAATAATGAAATTTTATTTTATGATTAACAAAAAATTAAAAGTGGTTATCTGACATTACTAAACCTGTTGATAAGTATAATTAACTTCAATTATTGATATATCTAAGAATTCTGATGGACGCAATATGACTGGTTTTTTGATGGACGCAGTAATGATATAGTGATGTAAATATATATATATAAGAAACCTTTGCGTAGTGTTGAGTCATTGCAGACGCTTGAAGAGTAACCATCGTTAAAATATGTTATAATAAATTCAAGCTACCAACATTAAGTAAGAATATAAATAATTTTTAAATAAAACTTTTCAATTTTTTACAAATTAATATATTAACTTTCAATTTTATTTTAAAATTTAATAACGATTTTTACACGGTTTTATGTTAAATAGGTACTCTAATGGACCTACGATCTTGTTTCGTATAAATTTCAAAACCTAATTTCGATTTCATAGGACAGATCTAAGTCAAAATACATAATGACAGAAATACATCCAGTCATTTTTGAATTAACTGTTAGATACCTAATATTAATTTTTAAAAAGGCTTAGTGATACAGTTTTTTAACATTTATAAAAAAAAAAAGTTCTTCGTTGTTGTAATTGTTTTTAAAATCTACTACATAAATAATATTAAACTAACATATTTCACGAAATAATCTCAACAAGTTGTAAGTAAAAAATTATATTTATATATTTTTTAGTCCATATTAGAACATAGAATATTGTAGCGCCCTGAAGATGATTATAATCATAATCGAAAGCTTGGCAATAAACTTATAAGAGTACACTTTTCGTATTGCTGCAAAACCCAATATTTTCATAATTATATATATATATATATGTATATATATATATATATATATATATATATATATATATATATATATATATATATATATATACGAAGACGAAGTCTTTGCTGACAAAATAATAGGAAAAAGTCTATTGGGTATGCAGCAATAATGAAACAGAGTACTCTTTCAAGTAATAAAATAGTAAAAAATATAAAAACTTACAACTTGGGGAGGTTGTATCAATAACGATGTTAGTAAAAATATTACATGTAAGTATCTGAATCCGGTTACACTAATTATAATTAATTTCCACTTGGTGATAATTAGATTATTACAACTACCAATTCTATTGTCTATGTTACAGGTTATATTACCAACTAATGGTACCAGGCTGAGAAAACCAAGACTAAGTCTCAAAACCACAAAAAAACAGATAATCTGTATTAACACAAAACAAGATGTAGCATCCGTATCAAGAAACGAACTTTGAAAAAAATTTTTGGAAAAATTAATCGTTTTTCTCAAACTAAGATGCATGAGTAGCAAAAATTGAAAGAAAGATGACATTAGCCATGACAATCTCAAGTAGTACCAACTACATTAAAAGAGGGGTAATTTAGTTGGTACTACTTGAGATTGTCATGGCTAATGTCATCTTTCTTTCAATTTTTGCTACTCATGCATCTTAGTTTGAGAAAAACGATTAATTTTTCCAAAAATTTTTTTCAAAGTTCGTTTCTTGATACGGATGCTACATCTTGTTTTGTGTTAATACAGATTATCTGTTTTTTTGTGGTTTTGAGACTTAGTCTTGGTTTTCTCAGCCTGGTACCATTAGTTGGTAATATAACCTGTAACATAGACAATAGAATTGGTAGTTGTAATAATCTAATTATCACCAAGTGGAAATTAAGTATAATTAGTGTAACCGGATTCAGATACTTACATGTAATATTTTTACTAACATCGTTATTGATACAACCTCCCCAAGTTGTAAGTTTTTATATTTTTTACTATTTTATTAAAAATTACGCTCATGATTAATATTGTAGATCCCTGAAGATGGCTGTAATATTGGCCGAAAGCTCGGAATAAACACTTGAAAGAGTACTCTGTTTCATTATTGCTGCATACCCAATAGAATTTTTCCTATATATATATATATATATATATATAATAGAAGGATAATAACGGCTGACTAGTTAAATAAAACAGTATTTGGTTTAACGGGTATACAGCCTTGGGGCTAGATTAAAGAAAACTCTTTATACTTTTAGTGAAAGCTTTCGGAAAAACTTTTATTCCTTCTTCAGTCACAACTATAAAGTGAAACGACAAAAATTATAATAAAATACAATAAAAGGCTTATATAAGTAATAAAATAACCTACAGTAAGTGAGGTTGTAATCCTTTTGTAAAACATGGTTCACAATAATTCTACTAGAGAATATTAAAATCTTGATGAAACAGTTAGATTTTCAAATATTAGTTTAAATTTTTTTATAAAATAGACAAATTATTATTTTAACATTTCATTAATTAATTGACATTAAAAAATATATAATTGATGGATAGTGAAATGCTAAATTTATTAGTCTATGGTTGAAGGTAAGATGTATATTAGATGATGGAATTTTGTTTTATTTAATCAAATTTAAATAGAAGATAAAGTACTATTATTTATGTTTCTAGAAATTAAATTGTTCTCTAAATTTAATAAATTGCAGTAAATAACATTAAGATTTTGAATGTCTGTTCTTTTGTTCATAGCATTTGGTTCGTTGTTAATATTGTTCTAAAAAAATTCGTTTGTGATAATTCCTCTCTGAAGCTAAAATTTGTGTGGAATTAAAATTAGGATAATGTCCTGTTTCATTGATGTGAATTGCTAGAGCACATGAATTTTTTTTGGTTTTGATGTCACTGCGATGGGATGTTATTCTAGATTTGAGATTTCTAAGAGTTTGGCCTATATACTTCATTTCATAATTGTTACAAGGAATCTGATAAATTACATGAGATCTCTCTAAATTTGGAATTTTGTCTTTAAGTTTGGTGAAGAAACGATTGACAGTATTTGTGGATCTATTAGCGATTATTATGTCTTTTTCTTGTTTAAGAATTTTTATGATTTTAGGGGTGAGTTCTTGGATATATGGTAATGATCTATAAAATTTTTGTACTTCATTATTAGTATGATTTGGAGGATCTTCAATGTAATTATAAGGTAGATTTGTTTTAAGAGGATTAAAGTGATTTTGATGATTATGATTTTGTATAATATCTGGTGTGTTATATAATAATTTTTTTATAAACTTTGAAGGATAAGAGTTATCTAACAACTGCCTTTCTAAAATTTTAATGTTACGGTTTCTCAAAGTAGGGTGACAGATAGAAGTAATTCGATTTTTTAAGTTCAAAACTAAATTGGTTTTCATTTTATGAGGTTGGTGAGAAAAAAAATTCATATATCGACCTGAATTAGTTGGTTTTTGAAACCAATCCAGAATTATTTTATTTTCTTCTGTTCTTATTAGTTTAGTGTCTAAGAAAGGAACACTATTATTTGTTTCTTTTTCGATGGTAAATTGTATATGATTATTATATTTGTTGAATTCTTCTAAAATTTGTTTTTCCATACCTTGAGGAACGCTTGTGATAATGTCATCTACGTATTTTTTAATAAAGGGAAGTTCAAAATTTAATTTAGGAATGCAGTAGTTAAGTAAATCCTCCATGACATATTGTGAAAGTATAGGAGATACTTCTGAACCCATAGGTGTTCCAAATATTTGTTTATAAAATTGATTATTAAAAGAGAAATATGTGTTATTAAATACAAAAGAAACTAGTTGAATAAAATTATATTTATTTAATGTTGTATGAGTATTTAAAGTATCCCAGTGCTTGTCAATTGTTTCTAATATTAATTTCTAGTGGAATGTTAATATATAGGGAAACAACATCTACACTAATAATAATGTAGTTATCTGGTAATTGAAAATTATTGATTAAAGATGCAAACTTGAATGAATCTGGAATATAATATGTGTTTTCATAATTATAAGCATCTGTAAAAACTTTCGTAACATAATGAGTTAATTTACTACATGGATAATAATTAATAGATGATATAATAGGTCTGATAGATAATGTAGGTTTATGTATTTTAGGCAATGAATAAAATTTTGGAGCTATTGAATTGTATATATTCAGTGTTTTATCAATGTCATCAGGTAATTGTTTCTCGTTTTTTAATTTACAACCGATCATCATGAAACTTTGTACATATATTCTTGGAGGTATTAGAAGTAAAATAGGATACTTTTTAATAAAAAAAATATTTTTATTTATTACGAAAAATGAAAGATTTGTTTGTCAAAAAAAATCTTAAAAAAGTGACTTTCACTAAATTAAGAATTATGACGCCACCATAAGGTGGCGCAGTTAATATATAATATATCTAATCGATAATTTACAAAACCGTAAAAATTTGGAAAAGTGGTAAAAAACATCAGTAGGCGGTACGAAGTTCGCCGGGTCAGCTAGTATATATATATACATTTCTTATGTTTGTAATAAAATCAATACTGAATTGATATTTATAAAATTTTAATTAATGCAGCCTAATTATTTATTTAAGAGAAAGTACCTACATATATTTTTACAGTGTGAGACTACCGTTTTATTAAATAACTTTCAACTTTCATACAAACAATGTAAAAACAATTTTGAATTGATTTAGCCGATACTTGGTATACATCCATACCACATCCATAATATTAAATATTAAATAAATGAAACAATCACTTAAAAATCTACACTAATTAAACTAACACGACATGTTTCGACGCACAGCGTCTTCTTCAGCTAAATGATTTAAATCTCAAGTTAGTGACTAGCGTAGTTGAATTCCGTTTTTTTATGTATAAAACTGGTATGATGTTCAGTTATTCGTTTTTTAAAACTCCTTCCTGTTTGGCCTATATATGTTTTTGGGCAACCTGTAAATGTTAATTTGAAAACCCCAGAATTATTTTGTTTGGTTTTGTTGTTTTTAATACTTTTTTCGATTGAATTATTAGTTTTATATGCAATTTTAATGTTTTGTTTTATAATCAATTTTCCAACTTTATTACTGCAATTACAAAAAGAGAATATTAATTACTAGTAAGTAATGTGTAGGAAGATGAAGAAATATGTAGTAAGGGATACTGGAGAATTTTAATGATTATTTTTTTAAATTCAATCTTCTTTAAGCACATCTTTTTATAAAAAAAAAAATTAAGAATAAAATCTTATTATATTTTTATTAAAAATAATTTTTATACCGGATGAAACAAACATTACAAGCAGCTGATGCCTCGATGCAACTTTGATGCTAATTTAACACAATAGAAAAATAAGTATAACCATTATCTAAAATAAAATATCTTTCAAATAAATGGCTGTAACTAATAATGTCAACAAAATATCTGAAAGAGCTGCTCAAGGCATTGATAACTCATCAATTTAAAAAAAAAATGCTTTCCTGTCTAAGTTTGACTTTTTCTAACGTACTAAGAAGCCAGGGGCAAAGCGGTTTTCTATCGTTTTAGAAATCATCGTTGGCATTTTACTATGAAGGCAAGAAAACGAATAAACGGCACTAGAGTCTCACTCGACCCTCGTTTTTGCTGACGTCGTCAACTGTCTGTTAAAGTTGATGATGTAATCCAACATTTGATCTAAAGGGCGGAGGTTATCCAATAACATTGGTAAACAGCTTATCTCTTCGCTTCTCGACAATATTGACATTATGTGTTTACATGGAGAAAATTGAAAGAGAAGTATTGTGTTTCTTTCTGGTATCCATGGCAAGGTTGCTATTCTTTGTGATGTTATACCTAAACATGATTTAATTTGATTTAATAACTTACCTTGATCAATTCGGAAATATTATATGTATACAATATAGTATAGCATTATAAAAAGTATTGTAATGAAGAATACTGGTACTATATTTGTAGGAGAAAATATCAGGATTGTTTTAATAAATAATGTTCATGAGGTCGTTCAAGTATTACGTATCAGATTTTTGGAATTATTAATTTTCTTACCTTACCCTTGCCAGCAAAACTAAGCTCATCTTTTTCCACCACCCAAACTTATGTAAACATTTTTAGCTACATGTATTTTTTAATCGGATTTCAATTTTTTTTATTTATTTATGAGCAGCAGTTATCAAGTCCTAAAAAAGAAATAGGCTTAGGATGAAAAAAATTACCGCAGATATTTAAGTTAATTATTGACACTGTTATTAAAGTATTAACATACCAATATATAAGCATTTGTTTTTTTCCTTCTAGAATTGTGTATATAAATCTAAATTAACAGTCGTCAGTGCATTTGTGACTAAGACGTTGTATATTTGCTGCTTAATGTTGTGTGACTTTGGATTATTAAAATGGTTCTTTTTGGACCGTTCAACATCTTGACGCTGGCGTAGTTTTGTATATGTTTAGCTTTATAGCTTAATATAGTGGGATTATATATAATTGTAGATGCACTGGTCCTTTCCTCTTAGACACAAGATTTCTCTCAAACTTTGCTTGGGACTTTTAACTTTTCCAAACTTTTTCGTACTATTGTATTTGTAGGATTATTTTAAAGACTATTAAATAATTTATGTCATTTTTTAAAATTGGTGTATATTAGACGACGTTTTAAAACATTCCGCGAAAAAGGATCAGTTATTAAAAAAAAAAAATTTGAACACAAATCCCATATTTAATACCAAACTAGTACTTCTATTAAAGTGGAAAAAAGTTAATAATGCCTATAAATATTTTTGATGCAATAATTAACACTCTTTGCCCCCCCCCGCTTATGTAATAAGAGGCTTTTTTTATTTTCGACCCAATATGCTCATTTATCGATTAAAGTAACAATTATAGCGATTTAAATACTGTTCAAAAGTCTAGATTTGAATTCAGAAAATTTCGTATAATTCTTATAACAATATGTCTATGGAAACACTTTTAACTGCTTTTTTCCTGGGTCCACGAAGGACGTTTAAGGTGCTGTAAACAACAGCGATCGACGAACACTAATCCGAACTGGCATAATACTGTTCAATATACCCTACAGTCTACATAAAGTTCCAATAAACTAATAAAAAAGTAGGACAAAACCTGTGGACAACACAATCACGTGATTTAAAGGTGGCCGTGATTTGTGAAAGGCTTTTCACAAAACTCACTTAAACGATTTTTGGTATCAATTCTTTACTAAATGGCCAAACGCCGTTTTGCTTTAAGGTATGTTAAACCATGAAGCAGTAAAGCCTTTTAAAAAACCCATGAGAATCTTGTTTGATTCTCGTTAACAAAAAATATAGGTCAACTCCGTCAACTCCAGTTACTCGTTGACAACAATAGACTAATCCAAGATGTTTTTTACTTTGGACTTAAAAAGAGAATTTTTGTAAGTAAACATAAAACCAAGAGACAAAGCGTAGATACCATTTAAAAGCGGTACTGAGTTATGACAGTTTACTGTACTTTCATTTGGTTTATGTATTTTCCTAGACACCTTTAAGTGACTTATAGAGAACATCCTAAAGTGTTTTACCTAGGAAACCTGCTTTTTAGATTTAGTTGGTCAAAAATTTTGATGAGCAGTAATTGAACTTGAATCTAGAAGGGGTTTTCAAGAAATTGCAGTCTGCTAACCTTACATTGAACGTTAAATTCTAGAAGTAAATTAGTTATCCTTTGATATGTCTTGACATATAGTTTTAAAGAAAGTCTCTTAAAAAATACAGGAAACAGAAATATAGTCCAATAACAACTAACTCCTTCTGGCAAGCATCAGTTACGAAATTTTGTGGTTCTTTGCTCATACTACTGTCGATATTTAAAAATGTTTCGAGATATTGCTAAGTCATTAACTCGGTTAACGGAAAAATCTTTAGCTGGGATGAAGAATATCAGTAAACCTTTGAAACATTAGAGAAGTAGCTCACATCAACTATGTTCCTGAGCTCTCTACTACCTGAAGAAAATTTTATTCTTGACAATGACGCAACTAGGTGCCATGCGGCGAAATGTTCGAATTGCATCCCTTAACAACTAAGGATGTAGAACGATTTCGTAAAAACATTCATAGTGCAAGATCGTCAAAGGGTCTAATACAGGTTTCAAAAAGCGTAGCCGAATTTTAAAATTCAATTGAAGCTGTCCCCATCGTGACCAATAAAAATGAATTTTTTTTGTTGAGAAACGATAAAGAAAATAACATCATTTTATTTTCTTGTCAAACGAACCTTAATTTCTTGTCTTCTTGTTCTAATCTTTACGTAGATGGTACGTTTCAGTATTGTCCAAAATATTTTCTACAATTGTTTACCATTCATGGTTTAAAAGATAACACCTATAATTCACTGTTTGCTTCCTAACAAACTTTCTTCGACATATTTTCTTGTTTTCCAGTACTTACAAGAAGAGTGCTTTAACCTAAATATTGCTTTAGCCCCTAAAACAATAGAATAGAATAGAATAGAAATATGCTTTATTGTCACTGAAAATAATACAATTTTATGGACAAAGCTAAATATAAATATAACAAAATATAAAAAATAAGTAATATATACCAAAAAACAAATACAAACAAACAATTTATATCAACTTTCATACGTCGTCGCCTCGTCGCAAACCTAATAATGAAAATTAGTAAAAAATAACCGCAGATTATGAAATTGCAATTCATAAAGCAATTTCAGAAACTTTTCCTTTGGCATCTATCCGTGGCTGGGACAATCCTGGTTTGGAAAAATTCAAGCGATTGGCTTATCAGTTCCGTATCAAAATAAGTCAGGCCAATATGACGAAATTTCGAAATACCTGACATACATCTTTGGTTTATCTTTCCTTGAACCTAAAGATGTTGGAGAAGTTTACGCTTTTGATTTGGTTGCAGTTTAGCCAGAAAATGACAAAGTAAGTGAATTTTGCGACTATCTTGTCGAACATTATATAGACAAAAACGCGACATTTCCACCACATATTTGGGCTGAACATTCAGAAACCATCCAACGAACAACAATTGCTTGTGAATCTTTTCACTCCAGGTATAATCAGTCCTTTTACTGTGCTCATCCCAACATAAATATATTTTTAGATGTACTTTTGCAGTTTCAGATAGACACATACATAAAAATGAATAGTGTACACCTTATACCAAAATTTAACACCAAGGTAATTAAAAAAATAGATTTTATTAAAACGAAAATTAAAGAGCTAGAAGAAAATAAAATTACAAAGTTTGAGTTTGTAAAAGCAGTCTCGTATAGATGTAAACCAGATGTTTGTTAAAAAGAGGAACCAGCTTAGGGGAGAGTGGGGAATTGGAGCCATGTAAGGAAAAGTAAAAAATATAAACAGTTTTTGTTATAATCATAAATATTTATAGACACTAATCAATCTTTTAGTTATCGCTTTTTCAATATTTGCCAAGTAATATTAAAAAAAAAAAATTCTTGGATAGGCAAAAACCCCTTTTTTATAAAACATACTTTCGCTTCCATTACCCGACGGATCGGGGATTGAGAGCCAAGAAGCCTTCATATGTGAAATGAGAGCCATAAAATAAAACTAAAAAAAAATAAAAGTATTTTTATCCATTTAACAGGTACTTGAACAATCCAAAACATTAAAGTAATTAACAAAACATGAAATAAAACATTTTCAATAAAAAAAAAATAACAAAAGGTAGGTATTTAGGGATCTAAACAAAAATTGCAAATGTAATCTTTAGGGTGGTCGCAACCTGAACACTCAGAATGGGCCCATTTGCCACAAGCTCTGCAACGATACCATAATCCTTCATTTTTACCAACACCGTTACATATGACGCATACATTTTCCTCCTCAGAGTATTCGGAATCATCATCACAAATATTATTTTCATCGATAGAAGATTCATCAGTAGTGCTGTCTTTGAACAAATCTCTAGTTACTCGGTTTATATTTTTTTGAGATAATTTATTCTTAAACTGTATCTTATTCTTAGATTTATTTATTTGTATTTTCTTTAGTTTATTCCCTTTCTTCTCTCTTTTTTTTTCTCCTTTTTCTCCTCAAAAACTTCCTTTATAGGGGTGCTAGTCAAAACTTCTGAATGCTGCTTGTTTCTATTATTTTTTCTTGATTTCGGTAAAATGTTTGGAGGAGAACTTAAAACATTTAACATATGGGCAAAACTTGTAGAAGGTTATGGAGAATCTCTTCTCTGCACATCATCTTGTGATGATTCGTCCCTGGTGTGTTGTTGAGGGGTAGTGAGTATTTGCAGTGGCTCTTGTGCGGAAGTCACCGTTGGTGAAGTAACTGCAGGAATTGTTTCGGAAAGACTAACATTATTTAACACGTTAGTAGTGTTGCCATTATTTTCATTTTGGCAAAGAGGAAAAAAATCTTCATCTGAAAAAACAGATGGGTCCATAGGAAATATTCCAGTCGTATTATAACCAGATATTCCTTTGTCTAGAGATGCTATCTTTGAGTAAGCTTTATTGAATAGTCCAGCTATTTCGTATGGAGTTATTTTAATCATGTTTCTAGATTTTATATACATATCGCATTCCCTTCTGTAAGCTGCTTTTAGTGGACCAAAAAACGTCACATCTAAAGGTTGAAGACGATGTGACGAGTGTGGAGGGATACTCAACATGGTAATATAATTCTTTTTGGCCATTTCATAGGCTTCCAATGTAGCATGACTATTAGGATTATCCATAATAAGCAAAATCCGTTTTTCTGCTGTAGAACTTGTAAATTTTATAAAATGTTCAAGCCATGTTATAAATATATGTTCATTAGTCCACCCATTTTTAGAGCAAGTATATATAGCTCCTGGTGGTCCATCACGTTCTAGCTGTGGAGAGTGTCTTTGTCGTGGAAAAATAAATAAAGGAGGCACATAAATGCCTGTAGCACTCATTGCACAAATTGCTGTCACATTGTTGCCCCTCTCCCATGAGGTCGCTGCACTAACACGCTTACGTCCTTTAAGAGCAATAATATTGTCTGGCTCTTGGACTGTAGAAAATCCTGTTTCGTCCATATTGAATATGTTTTTAGGCTCAAAATTATATTTGGTCATTACAGATTTCAGATTACTAAAGAAACGAGTGACTTCAGTCTTATTAAAGCCCAGAATTCTATTAATACTAGTTGCTTCGGGCTTTCTAATACTAAGTTCTGGATGTCGATTCAGAAATCCGTACAACCAATCTTTCCCAGCAATTTTTTTTCAGTATTAAATCTATTCCCGACACCGTAGTTTACAGCCATATTGTAGCATACTTTTCGCAGTTGAATGCTTGTTAAGCCATAAAATATATTAGACATTATGTGTTTAACAAGTATCTGTTCCTGTTCACTAGTGAACACATGTTTTCTACCGAGCGAGGGAGAACGACTGTAAGTTTTATCATCAATAATTGCTAACCTGTACCGTTTTTTCAATGTGCTGTAAGGTATTTGATACTGTTGTGCTGCTTTATTAACCGAGATTTCTTCATTTCTTATGGTGTTTATTGGTGATTCTAACGTAGCTGATGTCCAACTAGCCTTTGACGTCGTCCTCTTTCTAGTTCTTGGCATCTAAAAAAATAATTAAACAAAATTATTTCATTTAAATGTTGCTTCTCGTAAGGGGTAATAAGAGCCATGACGGGGTAATACGAGCCATGACGGGGTAATGGGAGCGAGCGTAGCTTCCATTACCCATAAGTGAACCATCTCAAAATAACCTACAAAACAGCCCCATCTATTTAGCTGTCCAAATTGAGAAATGTGAGGTTTAAAACAGTGCTCTGAATTGGTCACTAATTGGTCATAATTGGTCACTAGGTCCGACTAATTGGTCATTTATACAGAAATTTTTGCAATAAGTTTAAAATATCAAGGTCATCCAAAAAATTTTATCGGCTTAATTTGATCGTAGAGAGCACAATCAAAATGAATTTAATTGGTCACAAACTGGTCAAAATTGGTCAGTATATGATGATAATTGGTCAGCGTTATTGACGGAGTTATTAACTAAATTATGACTTTCAAGGTCAGCCTCCCATCTATCTAGCGGCCCAAATTGGGAAATTTCAGGATTAAAACAGTGCTCCGAATTGGTCACTAATTGGTCATAATTGGTCACTAAGTCCGACTAATTGGTCATTTATACAGAATATTTTGCAATGAGTTTAAAACATCAAGGACATTCAATAAATTTTAGCGGCTCAATTTGATAGTACAGAGCTCAATCAAATTGAATTTAATTGGTCACAAACTGGTCACCATTGGTCAGTATATGATGATAATTGGTCAGTGTTATTGACGGAGTTAATAACTAAATAATGACATTCAAAGACAAGCAAATTTTGTGAGCGACCCAAAATCAAAAATTTGCAAATAAAAAAAAAAGATTTCTAATGCTAGTGTTATAAATTGGTCACCCCTCTCTAAGATCCTTTGAAACAGGTGACCAATCCTTCTGACCTACTGACCAATTGTGACCAATTCGTGACCAATTAATATAACACTAGAGGAGTTTTAAATTACAATATGTCAACTGTTCCTACCTTTAGAAATATATTTTTTTAAAACGCAAATTTTTGATTTTGGGTCGCTCACAAAATTTGCTTGTCCTTGAAAGTTATATTAAGTTAATAACTTCGTCAATATCCCTGAACAATTATCATCACATACTGACCAATGTTGACTAGTTTGTGACCAATTAAATTTAATTTAAATGAGCTCTGTACTATCAAATTGAGCCGCTAAAAGTTTTTGGTTGACCTTGATATTTTAAACTCATTGCAAAAATTTCTGTAAAAATGACCAATTAGTCGGACCTAGTGACCAGTTATGACCAATTCGGAGCACTATTTTAAATTCAAATTTCCCAATTTGGACCGCTAGATAGATAGGGATACTGACCTTGAAAGTCATAATTTAGTTTATAACTCCGTCAATAACGCTGACCAATTATCATTATAAACTGACCAATTTTGACCATTTTGTGACCAATTAAATTCAATTTGATTGAGCTCTCTATGATCAAGTTGAGCCGCTAAAATTTTTTGGATGACCTTGATATTTTAAACTTATTGCAAAATTTGTTGTATAAATGACCAATTAGTCGGACCTAGTGACCAATTATGACCAATTAGTGACCAATTCGTAGCACTGTTTTAAACCTCAAATTTCTTAATTTGGGCCGCTAGATAGATGGGGCTCTACAAAACTTCGCAAAATAAATTTGTATTTCTATTTTATCATAAACTTACTTAAATAATTTGTATAATAAAGGCAAAATAGGACAGAATAATTAAAGTTTACATACTCACTTTGTTTCACAGATTTTACACTTTTTTGTAACGAGATCGCTCCAAACACACTTCTATTTGCCACCGCTATGCGCTTGCTACTGAGCCGGCCGGCAACGGTCACGTGATATGACTGAATGTACTGGAAGCCATTTCTTTCGGTTTCACGCGACTTCTACGTTCCTGTATGTGTAAATTTTAATGGCTCCCACAACCCGCTAGCTCCCATTACCCCACTCTCCCCTACATTATTATAACAAAACCTTTTTTGACTGATATTTAACTATATGCACATGTGTAAATTTTGGTATATAAAGGTTTAGGGTATTGTTAGTTATTTATCTATTATTTTAAGGGAATTTGATAAAATTAAATATTGGATTCGTTTTTTATGTGGTTTATGGTATTTTCTTTAAAATAAAAAGCTTTTTGTTCTTTCAACTCGACGTTTCGATTTACTCTTTACTAAAGCAAAATTCTCTTTGGTAAACGATATATTTAGTCGATTAATTGTAAATATTGTAACATTATGTATATATCTATAATTTACAGAAAAAAACGGATCAAAATAATATTTGTTACAAAAATCAATCACCCAAAAATCTTGGTCGAGTTCGTTAATGGACCAAATCGGTCCGGCCGTTTGGGCGTGACATCAAATCAAAATTGAAAAAAATTCGTAACTTTTTTACTTCACCCTGTACAAAAAAATGTAAGCAGACTTTATTGTTTGTCTTAAAGAGACCTACAACTTTTATCTGAAACATTTTTTTTCTGAAACGTCTACTATTAATATATTCAATTGATATAAATCTACTGATGCGCATGGCTTACTAAGGGCCGTTTTTTTAATATAGTTAACCACTATTTGGGGTTCTGTCATAAAATACACTGCTTTTTTAAACTATAAGTAATATAAAATAACGATTGTCAGAACTGCACCTTGTCATTTCAGTTTAAGAACTATTGTTTTCAGTTCAAAAACTTGCAAAGATTTAATTAGTTTATCTGTACTTAGCCACCAGTTAGACTTCTGGACATTTACATTTAGCTTTTTTTAGCAATAAATAAATATAAAAACAAATTCGCCAGAACTGCACCTTGTCATTTTTTTTTAATAATTTATTTACAACTTTAATGACTTCTGGCGACATTTTAGCCACGATCTAGACTTCTGGCAATAATTTTATAGTATTTCTATTGGTAAAAACTATAAAACTACAAATTTTCAAAACTGCACCTTATGATTTTTTTCAAGTCAAAAATTTACACGTTTGGCCGCCCGCCCACGCGTTCCGCCTCGGGAGAGACTTCTGGCAGTGGACACTACGCTATATACAATAGATAAGGAAGGTTTTTATATAATCATTTTTACTGCACCTTATCATTTTTAATTTTCGTAGCCAGCTCTTAGACTATATGTTCCTTGATAGACTATTTAAATCAATCGCACTGCACATGAAGTAAACATATCTATTGCTAGATATTTTGTTATTGTCTCATGTTAACATAATATGACATAAAAAGGGAAATGAAAGCAAGAGTATGTAGGTAGTATAGTTTTATTGAAAAACTACAAAAATACAAAATGAATACGAAATCACAAGACAACAGATTCCAAAATAAAACAGCATTTATTAATTAGGATTACAATGGAACGATATACATTTCAAAAAATGCATTCTACTTATTTCCTTATTGCTATATCTCCTTAACATACTGTCTATAAATTTTTGTCTATCTCTAACTGCTTTGAATTATATATATATATATATATATATATATATATATATATATATATATATATATATATATATATATATATATATAATTCATTTTTACACAATTTGTTTATAATTAAGTATTAAATCAAATGCCCACATTGTCCGACAAATTTATTGCTGCGTTTTTGCTGCCCGACAGCTTAAATATTACGTTTATTTCTAGCTCGAAAAAGCAGCAGTTTTAAATTTAGATAATTTCAAACTTTGTTGGAATCGTCAATAGGAAGCTACACACAAAGTTTCAAGTATGTATTAATCATTAAAAAAAAAGTGTTGTGCCCGGTGGACTAAATATTTAAAGTGGCCCAAGTGTTACAATTAGATTATATTTATAATAGTAAATATCGTATTTGAATTACTTTCAGTATGAAAAAGAGTTTCTCATAAACTTGCCATTTTGTTCTATATTCGTCACCAAAGGGATCTGAGAAAACCAACTTTATAACTCATTAAGAGAGAACCATCACAATCGCTGTCAAAGACGACTTTTACTAATAAAGACAACAAATGGCAACCGATAGTTATTATACAAAAAACGGGAGAGAAAAAGCAAAACGAATATTTTTTCATCATATGTCGCAGTTCGGTTGAGTGAGTCTCGAACCGGGTGATATATAATGTATAAAAGTTAACGACATTTTGGTAGATTATAAAATTAATGACTTTTTACTTCCGTTGGATTAGTTTTAAATTAACATCAATATATAGTCCTAGTGGATTGTGGTTTTATTTAGTACGAAGGTGTAGAAAATTAATTGAAATGATTTAAATTTAATTAAACTTACACAAAACTACTTCTTCGAAAAATTTTTATATTAACGAATCGATTCCATTTAATGGAACTCATGCCTTACAAAAAGATCAATATTTCTCAGTTCTATTAAAATTCGCGCCATTTGCAGTGGAAGCATCAGTGTCTTCGTGGTGTTGGTCACATAACTAATGCAACATTGTTGTTTAAGATTTTTTCAACAAAATCTATGTAATTAAGCGCTTTTTTTATTATTCAATGCAAGGTATTTTTTATTAAGATCTTTATATATTTTTTAGACAATTGATTTGATTTCAACTTTTTAATTTTAATTTTTAAAGACGTGGTGGAACAAAACAAAAACCTTGTAGCGTTATAAACAGATAATAACACATTTTTAAAATTTAAAATAAAAATTAGTGGGATTTTGAGTGGGTTCCATAGACTTTTAGGATACCACAAAAGGGATTTTTCAATCCAGCTTAAACAGAATTGGAAATTGAAATTGAAGGTAAATTTATGAAAAAACTTTTACCTTAGTATAAAAATTAGAATATTTATTTAGTCACTTTACACGTATTGAATTACCTACCGTTCTTTGATTCTAATCCATTCGAAGCGATTATGGTTAATACTACTGTTAAATTTTAATATTAAAAATATTTGCAGGAACTGATTGTAATATACGTTTTTCCACCGTGTTATTAAATTCCTTTCTTTCTTTTAAAAGTGTGTGGGTTTTAACATATTTTTGGAATATTCAAATTGTACTGTTTTATTGGTATTATGTTGGTTTAACAAAAAATTTAATATTAGAATCCGTTTCTAGCTTCGAATTCTTTAAGTAAAATTTATTAAAAATCCAGCTAAAATATATAAAAACAAATAAATATTATTACTTTGAACCACAAAATACGAACGCGTGAAATTGAAATTCAGTGCATAACTCTCACGGAAGTGGATCTTACCACAATGAAGAAGATGGCGCTCGAGTTTCTATAAAATTTGCGGGTATGAATTTTTATAAAATCTGCACGCCGCTTGTAACGATAATTTTTAAGCAAGTAAAATACAACAACAAATGTTTATTATGTTGATTAGTTTTTTCACCTGTCAAAATATCACAATTTTGTGATTTCGTCCAATGAAAACGCTTAATCTTCAATGTTTTATGCTAAATCTAGCCAATCATTCCGGTTTATATTGATAAACCACTAGTGGTTTTACTAGTATTGATAAAATTATAGAACTGTCAAAAATTCAATAACAAATTCTAAATTTTCCCTAAATTTGTCCTGCATTTATCGACCTGGAGACTGCCTTCCTCAAGCTGATCAACTCCTTGCAAATTTTCTCTCTGAAAAAAGTGTCAAATCTGAAAACTTGATCATCACAGGTGACTTTAACTTTCCAACTATTAACTGGAATTCTCTCACTTACTCCGATCTTCAAAATTCCGCATCTCTGTTTGGAAATATGATTATCGAATCCAATTTACAACAACAAGTTACGAAACCTACCAGATTTAGAACCAATCAGCTGCCTAGTTTACTCGACCTGGTTTTAACTAACGAAAGTAATCTTATATCAGATCTTGACAACACATCACCCATTGGCAAATCGGACCATGCTGTCGTACAGTTCAACGTTCAATTTGTCTCTGAAAAGCCGTGTAAGAATGATCTGATTATTCAAAGAACTGTGGACTATAATAAGCTTATTGAACTCTTAGCCAATCTATCTTGGGAAAATCATCTTAATAGCGGAGATGTTAACGACATGTGGCACAACTTTCAGACAACAATCAATGACCTTACAGAGATATGCACTTCTACTCGCCTTCTACGTTCAAATAGATGCAAACCATATATAGATGGTGATATCATACAAAAGGCCAAAGTAAAACGCAATCTGTGGCGTAAATTTACACTAACTGGTAACCCCGATGACTTCCAGCAACACAGAGATTTTTCTAATCGCCTCTCTATGGAAATAAGGAACAAAAGAACCAACTACGAAAACTCTTTGCTGTTCAAGGGAAATAAATCCGTTTATAAATATACAAGATCCCAGATGTCAATGAAAGTAACAACACCGATACTTAGGCGACAAGACGGACTACTAAGTTCAAGTGAAAAGGAGACAGCAAACATATTGGGCCAAACGTTTCAGACATCCTTCGTTAACGAACCACCTGGTATACTACCAACCCTCACTACTTCGAGATTAAATATATCCATAAACCCTACAGAATTCTCTCCTTCAAAAATTTTAAATGTGCTAAAAAACCTCCCCAACAACAAGTCTCCAGGGGCTGACTCCATAACCTCAAAATTATTAAAAAATTGTGCTTCTTATCTTGCTGAACCCTTATCTGTCATCATGCATTGTTCCTTCCAATCAGGTAAACTCCCTGATAATTGGCTTTCAGCATTGGTTACCCCAATTTTTAAAAAGGGTGACAAGTTGAATCCCAACAATTACCGGCCAATTAGCCTTGTCTCAATTTGTGCCAAAGTAATGGAGCGAATCATATCTAATGACCTTATAGATTTTATCTTACATAATAACATAGTACCGTCAACACAGCATGGTTTTCTGCCTGGAAGGTCTGCTCAAACCAATTTAATAAGCTGTTTAAACTCTTGGACCAATTCTTTAGACGACAATCAACCAGTCGATGTCATTTACCTTGATTTTTCCAAGGCATTTGACCGAGTTCCAAACAACAGGCTTCTTCTGAAACTAGATAATCTCGGAATTAGAGGACAGTTGTTATCATGGATCGAAGCTTTTCTTACCAATAGACATTTCTCTGTACGTGTGGGTAAATCAACTTATGAAAACTTTGCAGTTTTGTCCGGTGTCCCGCAAGGTTCTGTCCTTGGACCAATCCTGTACCTGATTTATACTTCTGATTTTCCCTCTACCTTATTATCTCAGCACGCTATTTATGCCGATGACTCTAAATTTTTTGGAAACTCACTTACGCAATACAATATATTATGTTCTGACTTACTTAAAATCAGCGAGTGGTGCTCTCAATGGTTAATTCCTTTAAACCCTGAAAAATGCACTGTCTTGCATATTGGCAAATCAAATCCCTACTATCAGTATAGTTTAAATGACATAGTTTTAAAATCCGTTAACAGTCAGATTGATTTGGGAATAACTATCAACAACAGATTGGACTGGTCAGAACATATATCCAACATCTCTAAAAAAGCCAACTCTGTATCATATCTCTTTCGAAAATCTTTTCAATCACCCAATCCTAAACTTCTTGGTCAGATATATAAAACATTTGTTAGGCCGCTACTAGAGTACAACACAATATGCTGGTCTCCACACTATATCAGAGATATCAAGACACTCGAGAATGTACAAAGACGCTTTACAAAATGGTGTCCACAGCTGTCCAACCTCCCTTATGAAGAAAGATTGTCTGTTCTCGCATTTCCATCACTAGAGGACAGAAGAAAAAGAGGGGACCTTATACAGTGCTACAGAATTTTGAACAACAAGTTTTCCATCGACATGAGAAACATGTTTCAGCTCAATAGTGACCCAAGGTTAAGAGGTCATGGCTTGAAGCTATCTAGGGAACGATTTTCCACAACCATAAGACAATTTTTCTTTACGAACAGAATATTCGACCAGTGGAATTCGCTCCCTGCTGATGTTGTGTCTGCTCCATCTATCAACATTTTTAAAAATAGGCTAGACGCACACCTAAATTCTATAAGACACTAACTTTTCTGTTATGTATATTGTTTTAGTTTGTTTTTTACTTTGAAGTTTCAACACCTAAGGTACATGCTCCCTGTAAGGCCCACTTTTTGCTAAATTTTAATAGCTGGAAAAGAAATATAAATTTGTGAAAACTGCCTTTATTACAACATAGTTCATTTATTTGTGAATAAAGTAATCATACAAATCAACATGTTTGGAAACAATTCGTTAAGATAATAATTGTTTTTTAAAACCTCTAAAGTGAGCTTTTTTAGGAACATAGGCACCTATCATAGCCCGATATTAATTATGTAATCAATAAACCCTATCAAAACAAAAAATAAGTATTTATGTAAAACTTGACTAATATTATATGATATTCTTAGGTAATCAGTCTGATACAAAAGTTTTCTTTGGTCACAAATTGGACGGTGGACCATCTTAGACTTAGCAAAATTTAATTTACCTACTATTAAACAAAAACCTCTAAATAGACTCAACAAATAACAATGTTGTATCGTTATTCTAATAATCACTTTTGGAAAAAACATGTTTATTTAAAGACCAAATATTTTTTTCAAAAACATCTGAATTGTCTCATATCTTCGACTGGCCCGAGCCATCATAGGATGTGATGGGCCTTTATAGGGTAATTTACCCCGCCACAAGAACTACTTTTTATAAATGAAAATTAACAAATAATATAAACAACTCTTACGTTGAGTCAAGTGCCCATAAACCCAAGTAACGCTGTATTTAAGAAAAAACACGAAAACTTCTTGTTTTTTTAAGAAAATACTAAAAAGGTTTAAATTAGAAAGTTATAAATCGTCAGCCCTTTGCAACGACATTAAAAAACTGGCAACCACTGCAAAAATGACGACTGTCTTCCTTATTTATGAAGTTGCAATTTTGTCTATGGCACTAACCGAACATGGGCGCAAAATTTAAATTCATTTGAACTTTTAGACGTACAAAATATTGAAAGTGGGCCATCTTAAGAACTGGGCCTTATTAGGCGTAAGTACCTTATTGTAAATTTTTATTTTTATTTTTTCATTTATTGTTTTCCATTTTGAATTTTTGTACTACCTGGGCATAATAGGCTTTGCCTCTGCCCTTACTTATGTTTAATAATAATAATAATAATATTAATATTGAAAAATCAATTTTCTTGTTTATAAGTACCTTACTATAAATCAACATTCATTTATATTATCTAAATATTCTGAAATATATTTTGTTATTATTATTATCACAATTCAATTCATCTAAACGATAATGAAAAATCAAATATGTAGGTACTTTAAAACTAGCCTGCTTCCTGGTTCTGCATGCATTTAAAACTTTTATATGCCTACAGGCAAATGTGGTCTTGTAGGTAAACTTTAAATAGATATACCTAATAATTTTTATTTTTGTAATTTTCTCTTTAATAATATAATTGTATTAATAGGTATAAAAATAAATATTTATTCAAATTATAACCCTGTTTTCACGACGTTTACGACAACTGACAACTGTTAATACTATCTAGTGTACAGACTCGTGATTTTATCACATTTTAAGTTTTTCGTGGAAACTACAAATTTATCGTATAACCGATATAAATTGTTTAACAACTAACTAATTATAGCGATGTATTCTATACTGATATCTACAGATCGTAGCATTCTAAAACAATCAGAGGGTAACCAACAATACTTACAACATGTTTCTAAAGGACACAGCTTTTTTAAAACTTATTTTTTTTAAACCGGCCAGAAATTAATACTTTCCGGTTTATTTTTAGGTCATTTTGTCGGACAAGGCCAGAAAATAAAAATGAGTCCGGTAAAAGCTTTAACCGGAAGCATTTACAATCAAATAGTTAGTCTAAGATATCGGTCAATTCCATATATGTAATACTCCTATATTGCCAGCATCCTATCTGACCTGTAGTAGGGAACGCTCCGCATAAATAGTCAGGGAGCAAAGGGTGGTTCCGTGGCCGATTAAGGTCCTTACAAGCAGCAAAGTTTTTTAAATGTATTTTGACTCGCTGAATCCGAATATTCAACCTGCTTTTTGACCAGTTGCCTTGGAAATTTGTTATTATCAATTTAATTGTTTAAATAATTATAACTAACAAACTAATTAAAATACATTTTTTTCCTAAATTGTTTTTTGTTCCTTATAAAAAAACCAACAAAATGAGCTTTGAAAAATTAAAATCGGTTAATTAGAAGCCAAGCTACTGTAAATATAGTGCAAAAACTTTGCAAAATAACGAATCAGGCTTGCGCTGCCTCTGTTTTTTACATGGATGTATAACTAAAGAATGGTTGAATGATAACGTTATCATTCAACCATACTTTTCAGTGAAGCACTGATGATGACATTATGTCGAAAGCGCTCTGCTTGTTTTGAATAAAAAATTTTTGTACAAGGAATACAGACTGTTTTTTTGCCTACTTGGACTATAAACTGTGCACACAGCCTTCCAAATTTTAATTTATACAGAGAACTGACTATCGGAAAAATTGATGCTTACATTTTTGAGGTCTCCGAGGTCTTCGAGTTCTTGATCTTGGTTATTACATTAGCGGTCATTTTAAGGTCAAAGCGAATTTTTAAATGGGAACCTACTCTATCGACTCTGTAGATCTAAAAAAGAGACAAGTTTAAGTTCAAATACCACCTTGGTCTTGATACTGAAGATCATTTCAAGGTCAGAGTGATTTTAAGATTGGAATTTGCTAAGATATGAGGAGGAGGGCGCTGTGACTTTTAAACACCTCGTATAATATATATGAGGTTTTATTTTCATAGTTTTGGATCGGAGACCTCGAAAAGGTAAGCATCAATTTTTCGGACAGTCAGTTCTTTATTTGACCTTGCAACGACCTTGAAATAGCTTTTTTAACCTGGCTACCATTAAGCCTTTTAATCAGCATGCTGAAACCTAGCGTTTTTAAAAATTTCAGCAACATTTACCGAAAGACCATTTTCCATATTTTGGGTCTGATCAGACTAAGTCAGCGATGAGCAGCAATGAGTTGTGATGAGCATCACTAGTAAGCGATGACTATTTGCCCTCGAACACGATTACTTATTGCATGCAATTTACTACATAACCTTACTTTTTTGTGTCATATAAATAAAATAGTGTTTTGGATATTTATTATAAAGTAATTATGAAAAATATATTACATAATTTGCTTGCCGATGAAATAGAAAATGCTGCAGTAGTTGATGAAATTGTTATTTATATTTACTATACCATCGCATTAATAATATTTATTTAAACAATGACAATGTTTTTAAACTGGCCGCCTTCAAAATCCATCACAAGTCATCGCAAGTTAACTCAACTAATCGTGTCCGAGATGCCATTTTTAGTAAGCGATGCTCATCAACACTCATCACAACTCATCGCTGACTTAGTCTGAACAGACCCAATATGTGCAGGGTTCTTTGTAAGGAAACGAATAGCCACAAAATTCTATGATTCAAGAGTCAGTTCGAGTAAGTACGGCCAGGAGTCGTTTAGAAGATTGGATCCATAGTCAACACAACTATCACTGGTCAAGCACACAGCAGAATTTATATTAAGCAGACACTTGCTAATAGAACTGAACGACAGCGTAAAACAAGCAGAAATGAAATAAAAGTCATAGAATTTCCTACGCGACATGTACCTGTAACGGGAAACCTACAAACCATACGAACTATTTAATAAACACTTTTGCTGCAAATTATGAGCCAGGGAACCGAAGGAGTTGAACACATTGAGAGGTACGGGATTGCAAAAAAAGTAAATTTTCAGACTTCACAGTGACATCGCAAGCATATTGCATGCGTCCTCTAGATCTGTACAAATTATAAATTATTATAGAGTACTAAAACCCTGAAATGGGTGCCATGAACCAATGAAAGAAGTACAATAAGACTAACTAGACTACAATATGACCAGTGACTATGTGAGACGTTGGTGTAAAAAACAGGCCAAGAACGTATTTAAGAAGGATGCTCCACTCCCTATGTTGTACTATGAGCTGCCGTGTGCAATGAAAACGGAAGCAATGTGGGCAAGGCGAGAGAAGCGACTGGCGCAAACGGCTACTGCGCATTAGCGCTGTCTCTGTTCTTCTCACTGCTCGTTCAAGAATGAGAAAGTCAGTAGCGTAGCGTGCTGGTGTTTGGTTTGTTTTGGTGAACTGTCAAGACAGATCGAAATGTCAAAGCGTTGTGTATAGAAAATGAGAGAAAGTGAGATCTGAATTTGCCTTGTCGTGATATCGTGTTGACATTTAATTGACTAGGTACTTTTTGTTAGTGTTCATTACGTTTAACGATGCCGTATGTGTGCTGCATTCAATTTTGTGGTTCCAAGCAAGGCGGGTAAAAATAATCCGCGCTGGTTATTTCGGATTACACCGGTGAGTATTTTATTTATAATACTACAGTAGTACTATGAAAAGTTTTTAAGACAAAAAAAGTAAAAACTAGAAAATAAAAAATCAATTTCATAAACGTTGGGTATACAAAAGTTTTTGAAACGGTGAGAAATTTTTAAACTTGTAAAAATTTAAAATACCTGGACATTTTAGAAAAGTTCAAAATTCTTGAAATTCATAGAGTTGGAAATATCGACATTCATTCAAGTTTCATAATTTTACGGAACTTAAAGAGAAAAAACAACCATCATGAAACTTTTAACATGTGCAAAATGAAACTACTTGATAAATTATTGAAACTAAATTTTAGTAATTTGAATTTGAAGTTACAAAAATTGAATTTACTAATTTGTATTGAATGAATTGAAAATTTCAAATTTGCATTCCTTTTAAATATTTCTAATTTCAAGTTTGAAAAGTAGAATTACTGTTTTTCATAAAACTTAATTACTCGTTTTTTGTAAAACAAATTGATCTGAATTCTGAATGTTGAGAAATCAATAAATTGCATCAATTTAATTAATTAAAAATTTTCCAAGTAGGTAATTATTTAGAAATTGATGAATCAATAAACTTCAATTACAATTCAGAAAACTTTCATGTATATAGTTCGTGCAGATTAATTATAGAATTCTTATTTTGCTTAAATTTATCCGCATTACAAATTGCAAGAAAATTATTCAAAACTCTATTCAAAATTTTAAAACAAACCAAACACCAGCACGCTACTGACTTTCTCACTCTTGAACGAGCAGTGAGAAGAACAGAGACAGCGCTAATGCGCAGTAGCCGTTTGCGCCAGTCGCTTTTCTCGCCTTGCCCACATTGCTTCCATCTGGCAAGCATACCCCCACCAAGCGAGTGGAGCATCCTTCTTAAATACGTTCTTGAAACAGGCTGTCAGACTCAAATGATATATACAGCTGAGTGTCATCTGAGTGTTACAAATGTTTGATAAGCTTGCGGTTAACGACCCTCAAAAATTTATGCAACACAGCCTTAATGTATTATTATTGCCCTCGTTTATCTTTTTCAGGGTGGCTTTTCTCCACCCTGATCTTTTCTGATAACTGCTTTTATTTCTTAGCATAAAGGTTTAAAGTTATGTATTAAATATTATAACAACAAATTTATTTTTTTCTGTATCATTATAAGATTGTATTATTTAGATATAAGTAACTTTTGAGTTATTTATTGTTATAGAAAATGTTTTAGTTTGAGTAGAATCACAATATTTCAGGCGAAAATTTTTAATGTATATTTTTTTTTGTAATTAATACCTAAAAAATTATTCTAATACATTAATTACATTTGAAGTATATTAATATTGATTTTTTAAAGGATTTTTAAAAATTAGATTAGATTAAATTTTTAGATAAAATATTATAGTAAAATATTCATCAAACTTAGAAAACAAAATTCTTTTATTTGTATAATCCGAATTCTTCTCCAGCCATCATTAATATTCAACACCGGAATTTTTAGTAAAGCTTGATCATAAAACTTGGGAGGAATTTGTGCTTATCCCCATAGCAAAGATGTGAAAATCCTTGAAAACCATCTTAAGTAGAAACACGCACTTTGTTTGTATTCTTGAGGAGTATATTTTTTCAGATTTTAAGCTTTATACTTTAAACAAATTTTTTTCACTATACAGGTCCAAGTAAACAGTTTACAGTACAGTGTAAAAAAGATATGTTTAAGTTAAACCAATGGATTGGTTTAAAATTTAAGAAATTATAATGTAATTACCAAAAGATTTACCTTTTGGTGCATATTACAGAGTTGTAAGTGAATTTTCACAAGACTTGTTTAACATCCATTTGGTTTTTATTTTATAAATTCTTAAACATCTTTTTTATACTTCAAACTGTGGTTATTTTTACTTTTTTAATTTGATATAATACTTTAAAATAGGTACAAATAAAGAAAATTTATATTATTTGCACTTAATTGTTAAAAACTAAAATAATAATTGAATATATGGATAGAAAGTAGAAGAACATCTTTGAATAAAAAAAATTACTCAAAAAACTTGTCACATATTTAGATGGTTCATTGCTCTGTTAAAATAATCTTATTTCTTGGTTATAAATTTGGTGTTGCAAGTAACTGTCAATAAAAATAAAGAAAGTAGTCCCAAGTGGTGTTCTCTGTTTCAAACTTACCATAAATTAAACTCAATAAGAGGGTTAAAAACTACCTATATAGATCCAAGGGTTATCCGACGGAAGGGAAGTCCAGTTCAATGGTGGCATGTAAATTTAGGGAAATAATTTTGATGGACTCGTCTATGTGAAAAATGATGCAATGTGTATTATTGTAGTTACTTTAGAATATGTTATAACAATATTTGCAGTATTAAAGTTATTTACCATTGTTTTAATAATTTGCGTAGCAAAAAATTAATACATTATGAAAATATAAATTTATGCCGACTCACTCCCAAATTCTTTAAATGTATTCACTATCACTACTATCTTCTCCTGGGGTAGTTATAATGTGCTTGATAAGAATGTCAACATCAACATCTCTATATCCCACATTTTATCTTCCTCCTTCTGTGCATGTTTTATGCAGAACTGCAAGTTAAAAGCTGTTATATTTTGTATAGGTTGTTCTAGTAACACTTTGACATGTTTTAATGTAAATGTTTTGTTATTAGTCCCTACCTCGTTTTTAACTTGTGTCCATATTATCTCGATCGGGTTAAATTCTAAATAATACGGCGGAGTTTTTAGTACTGTGATACCATGTTCACACGCCTTTTCGTCGACTGCAAATTTAATGTAAGGAATCTTATGTTGTCATACTAGATAAACTAACTGTAGCATTGAGTCGTCAAAATCTATATTTTTAGTCTTTAACCACTCTTCAAGGTCTGCCTTTCGAAGAAAAACATAAGTCGGTATTTTTTGTATACGGTGGCTGTAGTAATGTGCATTCCTCATTATAATTACCGATCCAGGCTCTACAAAAACCATTTTTCAAAAACATCCAACATCATGATAATCGTACGTTTTCGTTAAGGTAAACACATTTAAACCACCTTGTTAAAAACGTGTATTCTTTCCTATAAGCGTAATAATCAGACGTTTTCCTTTACCAGAAGAAGTTTTAAAGCCGGCTGAAAATCACTCATTAAAAGCATGTAGTAAACTTTTTATATTTAAGTCTTGCCATACTTTTGATTACGAATTTTTTGTAAATAATTTCTCCGCCATATCACTATTTCGTCTTTATCGATTAACAAGCTTTTCCAATTTCTCTTTACATCCCGAAAATATATTCCTTAAGAAAATAGTTGAATATTTCAAAATATATGAACATATATGTACAAACCACTTCATAAACATAATTTAAACACAAAATAACTTACTTAACTTGACAATTTTCACAGACTGACTCTTTTTAATTCACTCGATAAAAAATATGTAGGTACTCTCAGAATCTACCTGTCCAGAATATAAAAAATTCCCATCATCAGTTAACCATAAAAAGCACACACGTAACATTCATATTCGTAACATCTCACACAGGCTTCATTGGAAATGAAAATACTGATCAATCCGCAAAATGAGTATGTTGTTCCAGCCTCGAAGTAAAAAATATCTAACTTCACCAAAATCTCCTAACTACAATCAGATCGATGGTACGAACTTCCTGGCAAAGTGATTGGAATAGAGCTATCACCCAACTTTATGAAATCCATTCAAATATAGCAGTCTTAAAATGCCCTTTCCTTTTTTAGAAAAGCGAAAATTGTTATGAGAGGACTGTGTATAGGCCACACTCGATGGTCCTCTTATTACCTTATGTCTCGTGAGTGCCCTCCCATTTGTGTACTTTGCTACATTCTTCATTTTGGAAACCACTTCCATAAAGTGATTAAAATATTTGGTTATCAGCAATTAAAATTTAAACAATGCTGCTTATTATAGAATGTTTTAGTACGTTACTTAACCATTGTTAGAATATTGTTTAGAAGTAATTTACACGAAATTTACTAAATATTTTTAAATTATAAATAGAAATTTATAGCATGTTTAGTATTATTACGTGTTTGATATTTTTTCATAACAATTAAAATTATTTTAAAATTAATTCGGTTTTGACAGTGTTGCTTTAAACAAGGTAAGTTGCTACTGAACGTATGTATATATATTTTTTATATTGTGATTAAAACTTTTTAGAAAAACATGAAAATATTAAAAATTTTCTTGGTGTGTATGGTAGCCGTCCTAGTTTTAACAGTTGAAGCAAAAGACTGTGAATGCCCTGAAAATTTTTCTCCTCAGTCGATAGGTGATTCAAATAATACAGTATGTAAATTTATTACTAATGATTATATTGAGGAAACTATGCCATGTAAAGAGGAAGACGACGATGATGATGATGGCGATGAGACCGAATATGAATTGGGTTCATAAAACTTTTATCTGAAAAAAAAAATATTAATAACTTTTAATTATATCCGAGTGTTAATATCAATTTTTTTTCTTTACCCCATGTTTATTGCTTGAAAGAAAGAAATATTTTTATAATAAATTAAATCTTAAGTAAGTATAAAATGAGTGATCTAATTATTAGAGCAACCTAGTAGACTATATATATATATATACATATATATATATTCTAGTTAGGGACTAGCAGGTACAGTGGTCAAGGCAAAAAGGTTTAAAGTGAAACTCTTTTTTGATTTGTTAAGCTTTCGGAAACTTTTATTTCCTTCATCAGAACATCAAGGTGAGTTTGTAAATATGATGGTAATGAGTAAGTTCATCCAAAAGAAACATTAGAGGCAGTATTAATATATATATATATATATATATTAAAAAAAAAAAAAAAAAAAAAAAAAAAGGATCATTGAGCCACACAGTGTACAGAAAACCTACACATACGGATCGGTATTTACATAAGGATTCCAACCACCATTAAATATGGAGTCATCAAAACCTTAGCAGAAAGGGCAAGAAGGGTTTGCGAACCAGGGGCACTAAACGCAGAGCTAACTCATATTCATGATGCTTTAAGGGCCAATGGTTATTCAGAACGAAAAATCAAAAGATCGATTGGACCAACAAATCGTAGACCCAAGGAAAATGAGCAAATCCAACCACTGGCAAAAGCATTTCTGCCTTTTATTCCGGGAGTGACAGACAGAATTGGTCGATTGCTAAGAAAGAAAAATGTGAAGACTATTTTCAAACCAACGAGAAAAATCAAAGAATGTCTTCGATCGGCAAAAGACAGAAGAGATCCACTGTCGGCTTCGGGAATACCGCATTCCGTGCACATGTGGAAGCGTGTACATAGGAACCACCAAACGCTCGATCAACACCAGTATTAAAGAGCACAAGGCCAATTGTCGTCTGGGGCAGACAGATAAATCCGCCGTAGCGGAACATACCCTCACTATGGACCATCGGATTAAGTTTGAGGAGACCCACGTCCTCGCTACTATATCAGCATACCATTCCAGACTCTATAGAGAAGCCATAGAGATAGAGAAGCACCCGAACAACTTTAATAAAAAAGAGGAAGCAGTCAAGATTAACAAAACATGGGTCCCGACAATAAAGAGTGCGAAACCTCTACCCTTAACGAATAACACCAACCAGAACCGATTGGAATCGAAAGCAACTGAGGCCCCGCCCACTTCCTTCCCGACGTATAAATACGGGCTGCGATCACGCAAAGCTTAGTAGTTCGCAGACTGTCAACCAGGAAGCAACTTCTAAAGATGCCAACCGCTCGTGTTGGCGAAACGTCAAGTCAGCAAGACAATCGACGCCGGCCTAATAGCCCAAAAACCATTGATACAATAGACAATGGCCGCGAAAGTCTTTCACAGTTTATTAATAAATAACACCTCTAAAATATTTCGTACAACAATCGCACTTTATCGCTAGCAATACAAAATACCTTTTATTCCATTTATCGACAACTAATACAATCACCACTATTATTTCTCGCCAACTATTACCATAACAACTACTGCACTTCTCTCCGTCCAACGGTCCTTATATTCCGAATTAATTCCTTTCTGTAAATATCTACACAGATCCCACAAAAATCCTTCTAGAACGTCGCTTACGTTACGTTCCTCAATACCGAACGTATCAGATCAAGAAATACCTTTATAAACACTTCTTGTTCTTCCTTTCTGCTCTGTTCTTCAGCCACACATTCTTTATTTCTGCGTTGTTCTTAAGCCTTTCGTTCTTCCTTTCTGCGCTGTTCTAGACGCTGTTTCATAGCATCACGTTCTTGTATTCTCTCTTCTCGTTCTGCTTTTCTACGCTTTTCTTGACGCAGTCCCATAGCTTCACGTTCTTCCTTTCTGCGCTGTTCTTAAGCTTCACGTTCTTCCTTTCTGCGTTGTTTTTTAGCCTCTTGTTTTTCCTTTCTGCGCTGTTCTAGACGCATCTTCATAGCTGCCAACAATTTTCCAATTTCTTCCATTTCGTCGTAATTAGTAGTTCTTGTGTTTACCATAGACTTTGACGTCTTTTTTGACTTATCCCACTTCTGACACCAATTGTAATATTTTTCCTTCGTGCATTTGGGATAATTGATAAACAGCAGACAAATTTAAAAATTTATGGATAAATACAAATTAATAACAATTTCTAAAAATAATCTACACAACTTACATACAGTCACAATTACTGAATAACGTCTTTCTAAAATAACAATTCGCACCTATTTCACAATCGCAGTCAATCGCTTTACAATTACAATTATTATTTTTAGTACAAAGCGGTCCCTTATATGTATATAAAATTAATTCCTTCTAGAAGCGTCTAAAAGATCTAAAACAGAACACTCCCGAATTATTCGGACGATTCAACAGCCACTAGAATATTCGAAGATTCTCAGAACAGCGACTCACTCACACCACTGTCTGGGGACAGGTCCGGACCGGCTCGTAGCAATATGAACATAATATTTACGATCCAATAATCATAAACCGATATACATTTAGATAGTTCTTCCAGAGAAATACTGAAAAATCAGTTGGGAAAGCTGTTGAGAGAACCTTCTGGAGGATTTGATGTCATTAATTGATTTCTCGTTTTTGGTAAAAAATTTCCAATTTGAGATTTGTTTTTACTTTTTAAGCCATTAAAAATTTAAACCTCATTTTATTTCAAAAATACAGTTGTGGTTATATTGTCAACTAATTAATTATTTATTGTAAGTTACTTTTTGTTAAAAATCTCCATATTTATAGATACCTATACCTCCAAAATTATAAAAAAAAAATTACAAATGGAATCATATGCATATGTAAAAAAATACTTTCATCCTTCTAGAGATAATGTAAAAAAAATCATTTATAACAACTAATATTACAAAACCTTTTAATAATTATTGATTTTAAATTTAACTTGGAACTTACTGACGGATTTCAAAAAAAAATCAATTTATTTACTTTTATTTTAGCTCTATCGGAAACCTTCATTTCTTCTAAAGAATAGTGCACCGTAATTTAACGTTATCTTAAAACATGATAAGAACGGAAACTCGTGAATTTTCTCACTTTAATGACATTTTCAGAAGACGACGCTATAAGACTGGTGCTAATGTATTTTAATATAAAGAAACGTGCGTGGTAAGCAAGAAATAATTGACGGTGGGTTAAATTGTGCGTCCCAGATAGTCGGAAAGTGTTGGAAAATGGGAAAAGTGGCTCATCGTTTCGCTCATAAACCATTCGACTATCTGCAGAGAGTGACGTCGACTTTTTTTGCTTCTGGTAACTGACATTTTTCTCCGATAGGGATTAACGGAAGAGCGGTAAATCATTTTATCAGAGCGTTTTATTTTTCGAAAATTTACAGTTTTTTATAGAATGAATCACTGTGGACGCTTTAACAGATTTGACAGGTTTAAAGTATTTGCTTGTTCCTAGAACAGTTAATCTTAAACTATAACCAAACAGTAAATTACGATATTAAAAATTTATAATCTAACTATCTGTATTGGAATTAAATTGTAAAATTATAAGAAAGCAAGTTAAGAGTCTACAAAATAGTTTAGTACACTGCAATAGTAGTTTACGTAATAAGTCCTGTAAGTGGGCTTTTACTGGACGAGTAGGCAAATTGCAGGGCGAGCCATAGGCGAGCCCTGCAAGCCTGCGAGTCCAGTAAAAGCACTTTTGGGACGTATTACGTACAATATTTTTTTTAAAACGGGCATTGTTGTACCATAAACTTCATATTATTCAGTTTACATTTTTATAACAAGAACTCTTTATTAACTAATTTTAACTTTTTTTTTAACAAACCTTGCTTGGGTGGCCGCCTTAACAATTTCATCTGGTATAATTTCATCTTTCATTAATTCACAATCAAATGCATCATTTTAAATATCCATTTTATAATAAATTTCACGTTTTCAACTAAACGTCAAAATATGTCAAGTTATTTTACCTTGCCAAAGGTTACTTTCAAGATGTAAAACGACTGTCGTAGTACCATTTTTGGAGTGATGATGAGCTCCAATAAGAGGAAAACACGTTGTCTGTAGTTGGTTTTGCCCTTGTATGAGCTGATTAATACCCTTATACTTATGTCGCAGCATCTACCGGTGTCTTGATAAGGAAATCTAACCAAACACCAATCCAGTTTAAAACTGGATTTATTATTGACAGCACGGCACTAGATACGTTTTGTATCATCTCTTATATCTTGTTATATAAGACTGTCACAAACGCTCTGCTCGTTTTATGTTTTTATAGTTTTAAATATATACAAAATTCGGTTACCATAGAATTGACCGCTATCTGAGACTAACTATTTTATTGTAAATGCGTCCCAAGGAGTAAATATTTAATTACACAGTTTAAAAAACGGGGCTCACATTAGACGAGATGAAACTGGTCTACAACGAAAATCTAGCGCTCATAATGATCGCTTTATCATCTGTAAAAACGTCCGTTTATCAGGACGGCAAACCAACGTAAGTGTACAAAGATAAAACTCGCAAAAGCCAATTTCTGCTAGACGTAAAACATAAAACGAGTGCATTGAGGTAGATAAATAGATAAATAGAAGCGCCTCTTGTTCACCGATGAGTCCACATTTAGCCGGCAATCATAAGGGAGTATGGCAAAGACCTCAATAGCATTGTGTAGAATGTATGTACCTGGAGTCCTAGAGATGTTTTGATGTGTGCTGGAGTTTCTATGAATGCCATGCAGAATTGTACATCCTTCCAAGGAAGCGTTACCTACCGGGTACATTTTTAAAACTTTTTCTAATGCATGATAGTTATACCAAAACTTACTTAAAACCGAAAAAAAAACGAAACCTTTAAAACTGGCAACCAAAAAGATGTAAGCACAGTTTTAAAAAACTGAGCTTACATCAGACGACATTAAACTGATCTGCAACGAAAAACTAACGCTCATAATGATTGCTTTATCATCTACGAAATTGTCTATTTATCACGCATAGTCCAGGGAAGTTACGAAAAATAGCGGAAAAATTTACATCCAGCAGATATCGAAATGCGGTTTTTCATTGTGTTCAGGAAGGTCCCAGGAAAAAAGTCTACAACGTCTGGTTTGGCGCATTTTTAAAAAATGCCTTATGGGCCGGAAAATGCATTTTTCAATTGCATCATTCCTTGCAACATTATAGGAACGACTGGAAACTCGGAAAAATTGCGTGGAAATCGTTATTCGGGGGATTTTTGGGGCTGCCGAACTCGATTCTGGCATTAGAATTACCCGGGGTTGGCTCTGTGGGGGTGCGCAGGGGGTGAATAGGAGGAGAAATGGCAGCGTGCATGAAAATCGCTCCAAACCCGTTACTCGCGGGTTTTCGGGGATGACGAATTCAATTCTGGCATTGGAATTACTCGGAGGCGGCTCTGCGGTGGTATCCGGGGGGACATGTTTTACGTAATTTCTAACAAAAATAACAGCTTTATGTAAAAAAACAAATTGTTTTGTAATAATTAAAAGAACGAGGACTAAAAAGAGCAAATTAATATTAAATCAAAACTACTTAAACCGGCAACGTCTTGCTAGCAAAAACTAAGGAGCGCATTTTTAATAAGAGTGGTGCCCTCACGATCTCGAATTAATGCCTGAATGGTTTATAAAATAACTAAAATCAAGTAGTAAATGTCATTTTAAAAAATATGTTGGCATTTTTCTGAAAGAGCTGTTTACAGCTAATCTAAAATCAAAGGACCAAAGAATAATTTTGCATCCTTCGCCTAAACTATACTCTTTCATGATCGCATGCCAAATCTGGACTCATCGATAAATAAGACGCGCTTCTATTCATTTTCACCTCAATGCCCTAGTTTTACGTCTAGTGAAAATTGTCTTTAGCTAGTTTTATATTTGTCTTCTTACGTTGTTTTGCCGTACTAGTCCAGGGCATTTAGATCAAAATCGCCCGAATAGCGGAAAAATTTACATACAGCAGATATCGAAATGCGGTTTTTTGCATTGTGTTCAGAAAGGTCACAGGAAAAAAGTCTACAACGTCTGGTTTAGCGCATTTTTGAAAAATGCCTTCTGGGCCGGAAAATGCATTTTCCAATTGCATCATTCCTTGCAACATTCTAGGAACGACTGGAAACTCGGAAAAATCGCTTGGAAATCGTTACTCGGGGGGTTTTTGGGGCTACCGAACTCGATTCTGGCATTAGAATTACCCGGGGGTGGGTCTGTGGGGGTGCGCAGGGTGTGAATTGGGGGAGAAATAGCAGCGTGCATTAAAATCGCTCCAAACTTGTTATTAGGGGGTTTTAGGGGATGACGAATTCAATTCTGGCATTGGAATCCCTCGGGAGCGGCTCTGCGGGAATATCCGGGGGGACATTCTGGGGGAGAAACTGCATAGTCCATGAAAATCGCTCCAAACTCGACACTCGGGGGGTTTTCGGGGATGACGTATTTAATTCTGGCATTGGAATTACCCGGGAGCGCTCGGGGGCGTCTCTGCGGTGGTATCCGGGGGGACATTCTGGGGGAGAAACTGCATAGTCCATGAAAATCGCTCCAAACTCGACACTCGGTGGGTTTTCGGGGATGACGAATTTAACTCTGAAATTGGAATTACCCGGGAGCGCTCGGGGGCGGCTCGGCGGGGGTATCCGGGGGTGATTCTGGAGGGGAAATTGCATAGTTGATGAAGACCACTCCAAAGTTATTACTTTGGGGTGTTCGAGGATGCCAAATTCAATTCTAGCATTAGATTTCCCCGCGGGCGCTCGGCGTTCCCTCTGTGGGGTGCGTGGGGGTGAATTGAGGGAGAAATGGTAGGTGCCTGAAAATCACTACAAACTCGTTACTTGGGAATTGTCGATGATGCCGATTTCAATTCCGGCATTAGACTTCTGCGGGGGTGCTCGGGGTTGGTGCTGTGAAAAATGGTAAAGGAGAAAGTGAAATATCACAAATTATAAAAATAGTATTTTATTCAAATAACAAATAAGAGTTTTTATTAATGTTGAATTATTCATTATAAACTTAGATACTAATAATAATAATAATAATAATAATAATAATAATAATTTATTCATCAACATCTTCTTTAAACTCTTATTCTTCTGCATCTTCTCCCCCTTTTTTATCTTCTTCCTCGTCACTATTTTCGGCCCCGTTGCAGAAATATTTAACCAAACATATGTATATATGCATAATTTAATAGATCATGGGCTTCGTCTAGCTTTGGCTCTTTACGGGGCACCCAAAGATGTGCGCACGAGCGATAAACCAGCGATTGAGCTCGTCCAAAGCTATCGAGCAAAAATGTATGCTGAAGCCACCGATTCTAACAAAGTCGATCTTGCATGCATAATCCCGACTGCCAATGCGTTAACCGAGCATATTACGCGAGTCTATTTCCATGTGCAGGCTTGGTATGGTTCACAAGGTCAAGACGAGACCTTAGATCCGTTGGACTGGGGGTGGGAATTGGTGGATGTAGAGCTCAGTCCTGTCACCATGACCCAGAAAGCCGGTCCTGGGGATATTTTAAGCAAAATTTTTTGTTCTTGTAAAACCGACTGTGGCATTACGAGGTGCGGGTGCCGCCGAAGTGGGTTGGAGGGCTGACTTGCATGCAAGCATTGCAATGGCAATTGCTTAAACCAAAAAGGCACTTCTAATGGGGCCGAGAATAGTGACGAGGAAGAAGATAAAGAAGGGGGAGAAGATGCAGAAGAATAAGAGTTTGAACAAAATTTTTAGCATCTACGTTTATAATGAATAATTCAACATTAATATAAACTTTTATTTGTTATTTGAATAAAAAACTATTTTTATAATTTGTGATTTTTCACTTTCTGCTGTACCATTTCCCACAGCACAAACCTCGAGCACCCCCGCAGAATGACCTCCGGATACCCCCGCAGAGACGCCCCCGAGCGCTCCCGGGTAATTCCAATTCCAGAATTAAATACGTCATCCCCGAAAACCCCCCGAGTGTCGAGTTTGGAGCGATTTTCATGGACTATGCAGTTTCTCCCCCAGAATGTCCCCCCGGATATTCCCGCAGAGCCGCTCCCGAGTGATTCCAGTGCCAGAATTAAATTCGTCATCCCCTAAAACCCCCAAATAACAAGTTTGGAGCGATTTTAATGCACGCTGCTATTTCTCCTCCAATTCACACCCTGCGCACCCCCACAGACCCACCCCCGGGTAATTCTAATGCCAGAATCGAGTTCGGTAGCCCCAAAAACCCCCCGAGTAACGATTTCCAAGCGATTTTTCCGAGTTTCCAGTCGTTCCTAGAATGTTGCAAGGAATGATGCAATTGGAAAATGCATTTTCCTGTGCAGAAGGCATTTTTCAAAAATGCGCTAAACCAGACGTTGTAGACTTTTTTCCTGTGACCTTTTTGAACACAATGCAAAAAACCGCATTTCGATATCTGCTGTATGTAAATTTTTCCGCTATTCGGGCGATTTTGATCTAAATGCCCTGGACTAGAACGGCAAAACAACGTAAGAAGACAAATATAAAACTAGCTAAAGACAATTTTCACTAGACGTAAAACTAGGGCATTGAGGTGAAAATGAATAGAAGCGCGTCTTATTTATCGATGAGTCCAGATTTGGCATGCGATCATGAAAGAGTATAGTTTAGGCGAAGGATGCAAAATTGTTCTTTGGTCCTTTGATTTTAGATTAGCTGTAAACAGCTCTTTCAGAAAAATGCCAACATATTTTTCAAAATGACATTTACTACTTGATTTTAGTTATTTTATAAACCATTCAGGCATTAATTCGAGATCGTGAGGGCACCACTCTTATTAAAAATGCGCTACTTAGTTTTTGCTAGCAAGGCGTTGCCGGTTTAAGTAGTTTTGATTTAATATTAATTTGCTCTTTTTAGTCCCCGTTCTTTTAATTATTACAAAACAATTTGTTTTTTTTACATAAAGCTGTTATTTTTGTTAGAAATTACGTAAAACATGTTGTTTTATTCGTGTTTAATATAAAATAATAATAAAACATTACAAAGTATTATAATTAAAGTATGCATATAAAAAAAATCATATTACATGCATTGAAACAGCTAGTTTTGATCTCTGTTTTGCAAGTCGAAATTAGACAATTTCAGCCAATGCAACTGTCAGTCAGAAACATATGTCATTATTTTAAGTCTGTCAGAATGTTTCTGACTAACAGTTGCATTGGTCCGAAATAGTCTTACTTCGACTGGCTACAGAAATCAAAACTCGCTGTTTCAATGCATGTCATATGAAAAATACAGTGTGTGGCACAAAGATGATTTCTGACCAGGGCGATGACAGCCCTCGCTTCGCTCGGGCTCTCAGCTCTCGCCTCGTCAAAAATCGTCTTGTTTCACCCCTTGCAACACAATATACTATAACTCCTTTATTTTTTGTATTTGTTTCAGAATGTAAGTGCGAGATTTTTGTATAGCTCATACTATAAAGTTATTTCCTGTAAAGCGTATTCCTTTATTGCTTCCTTGACATCACAATTAATTTAGAGCTAGAGTAATTCATTTTTTAATGTTAAAACAAGATTTTATTTTTATCCACAGTATTTCACTTAACTATATTTGTTTGATTTTCAAACAATCCCAATGTATTTATATTTGTTACACAAACTATCGTCAACAACAACATAACTTTCTACTATGTTCACAAGTAAGTAATCTTGTTCAAACATTTTACGACTAATAGATTGAAACTTTGTTAAATATTTGGAGTGTGCTTTATAACAACTAGTTAAATGAGATAAAGTAAAACTGCAAATATATATATATACTAGTTGTACTCGCAACGTCGTTCGCGTGGCGTGTGATTGTTGTATAAAAATTCTTACCTCACCCCATTTAAGGAATGAGAGAGAAATTTTTATAATGTTAAGTTGAAAGAAGACAAATATATCTGTGAAAACCGCATTCGAATCGGATCAGTAGTTTTCATGTGATGCGTGCACAAACATACAGACAAAAAAATCCTAACCACATTTTTGGGTTCTATTTCGATGTACTCGCGACGTCGTTCGCGTGGCGTGTTGATTTTTGTATAAAAACTTCTTCCCTAACCCCGTTAAAGGGGTGGAGGGAGAAAGTTTTATACACCAGATGTTAAGTTAAAGGAAGACAAATACGTCTTTGAAATCCGCATTCGAATAGGATCAGTAGTTTTTATGTGATGCGCGCACAAACATGTACATTTCTGCAGTCTTATTATATGTATAGATATATATATTGTACAAGTATGTTTTTCGCAATTGAACGTAAAATCAAGATATTAATTTCCAGCCACAATGCTAGATCGATAGAAAGATATTTTTTGGGTTGGCTGTTAGCCTGTATCACTGCGACCTTTGGAGATCTATTGTGAACACCCATTATCTGTGGAATAGGATTAGAGCACCTTGTCCAGCTCTGCCCTCTTAATGAGACTTAATAGCCTTGACAGTGGCCACTCCGCATAACTTGGAGCAGCCGGTTTCTCCTCTCCCAGTACTAGATACCGCGTCCTTGCAAGGCATTCACATTGGCATAGGACATAAAATGCGGTTTCTTCTTCCTCTTGGCAGTATCGACAATTGTCTTCATCTGCTAAGTTCAGCTGACTCATGTGTTTTCTGAGCGTACGATGTCCTGTCAAGAGACTGACAATCATTCTGACATCATTTCGCCTTTGTGATAGCAGCTCTGCAGTAAACTTCGCCGAGTGTCCCTTTATGAAGACTTTGGCTTGTCGCTTGCCCGGTGATTTTTCCCACCACTCCTGGGCCTTCTCTAACCTGCATTTCTCAATGGCTGCCTTTCTGAATGTATTAGCAACTCCGCCGAATAGTTCCGGGACAATCATTATAGTATTAGCTCCCGCACGGGCAAACTCATCAGCCTTCTCATTGCCCCGAAACCCTGAGTGTTCTGGAAGACAAGCCAGTGTCAGAGAATTTTGACTTGCGGCATGTGTCAGGGCCCCAACGCAGTCCCACACCAGCTGTGAGCGTATTTGTGCTGAGACTATCGCCTTTAGAGCTGCTTGGCTGTCCGAGTATATGACTACGGTTTTACCCGTTATACCCTGACTTACGATCTTCGTTGCACAGTGTTGTATGGCCGTTACTTCAGCCTGAAACACTGTAGCATACGCACCTAGACTTAGTTGGACTTTTGTGCTGTGTCCTCTACTATATATACCTGACTCTGTGCCTTTCTAAGTCTTTGAGCCATCGGTATACCAGATTGACTCCCCTTGGATTGGTATGCCATTCTTCCATGATTCCCTTTCCAGTATTTCTACTTGAAAGTTTTTCGCAAAGTTATATTTGGGGACTATCCTGTCCTGATGCATGCTCATTATTTGATCCGCCTTAACCCTATCATATAACTCTGCTTACTTTTTCCTTTTAATAAGGTAATGGGAGCCTGGCCTTGTAGCAGCCTGTGAGCAGTTGCCATAGCCTCGCCCTGTATGTAGATGTGCAATGGTGGTAGGTTGAGCAGAACCTGTAGTGCGTCCATTGGGGCGGTCTCCATGGCACCTGTAACAATCAGGCATGCCTGCCTTTGAATGCTTTCCAGCTGCGTGATCGCCCCGGACTGCTGCGCTCTACTTCACCACACCACGGAACCATAGGTTGACATTGGGCTAATGACTTGTGTATACAACCAAAGGTTCATTTTGGGGTTCAGGCCCCAGTTCTTGCCACACAATTGTCTACACCTACCAAGGGCTATTAAAGCTGTGCGTGTGACCTTTTGAATGTGTTGCTTCCTTGATAGCCTCTGGTCAAATACCACACCCAGGTATTTGGCCTCTGTGGCCATTGTAACTAGCACGTTATTGAGCGTTATTGGTTTTAAGCCTTGCAACGCTCTTTTATTAGTGAAAGGGACAATTGGTTGACTGTCAGGCCTTTATCCTTGCACCACTTGTACACCATATTCATTGCAGACTGCATCCGCTCTGAGACTGTGCCCAGAAACTTCCCCTGAATGATTATGGCAATATCATCTGCGAAGCCTAGGCAGTGAAGGCCTTCATTGAGGAGTTTTTTAAGAAGGTCATCCATATATGCTGACCACAGCAGAGGCGACAGTACCACTCCCTGCAGACAACCCCTTTCCACTGTTGCCTCAATGGACGCCTCACCTAACTTGGACACTACGATCCCATGCGTTGGGTTGGCATACACCCATTGGCATATTAGTGGGGGAACTTCCCTCCTTGAAAGTGCGTCGGTCACTGACTCGGGTCCCACATTATTGAAGGCTCCTTCAATGTCAATAAACGCCTTTAGGGCTACTTTTTTGTCTTCAATTGACTTTGATAATAGCCTGCTTAAGTCATCCAGCGCTAGGTCTGTGGATTTTCCCCACTGGTATGCATATTGACGATCACTTAATGGCTTCTCCGTTAAGATTTCGTCGCTTATATATCTATCGACCAGTTTCTCCAGCGTTTTTGCTACGAATGGGCTGGGTATATTCTATCCGTTCCTGGTGTTTTGAATGGACGAAATGTGTTGATAGCCCATCTGATTTTTGCAGGTCTAGTTATTGCGGTAGCTAGCTTCCAGTCATCCCTTGAGGGCCTTACCGGCCTTTGACCGTGGCCTGCGGTATCCGATCCCACTTTCATAAACCGTGAGCCAGGAAAGTGTGCCAATGTTAGCATTCTTAAACTTTCCTCCAACGTTTTGGTGTATGATCCGTCCTCCTTTTTGAGAAGGCTGGCCTCTTTTGCTGTACCATCCATAGCCAGGACCTTGTGGATTCTTGAACATGCAGGGGTCGTTTGGACTTCCTCGCAGAACCTCCTCCAGGAGTCTCTTTTGGCTTTTCGAATTTCTTTATTGTACAGCGTTAACTTTTGTCTGTACTCTTCCCAGTTATGAACGGTTTTGGCCTTGTTAAACAGCCTTCTCACCTGAGCCCTAAACTTCTGTAGGTGTTCGTTCCACCAGGGAGTGTTTCTTGTGTACTTTCTTGTCTGTTCCGGGCAGCTTTCACGATAAGCCGAAGCAATAGCCTTGCTTACCCTGTCCACCTCCCGGTCCAATTTGTACACATCCCTTATTGACACCGTTCTGTCCTCGAGATTTTCATTGAGGGAATTTACATAGTCCTCCCAATTCGTTCTCCGTGGATTTTTGAACATGGTCTCAATAATTTTAGGGGTGACAATATTAAACCGTACATGCCTGTGATCCGACCCAGACGGCTCGTCCGAGACATGCCAGTGTTCAATCTTGTCGTAGATGTTGTTTGTGCATAGGGGCATATCAAGGACCTCCCTGGGCGTAACTGTTACAAACGTTGGCTTTGTGCCTCTGTTTAATATCTGTAAGCTATTACTAAGTATAAATTGTAATAGATACTCACCTCTAGGGTTGACGTCCGTACTACCAGACGCTATGTGATGAGCATTGGCGTCGGCCCCCACGATCAACGGTTGGCCACAATGCTAATTTGAGTACTTAAATTTAAATTAGTATTTAATGTTCTTAAATAGCATCAATTTCTATCTTCTTTTATTATTTGAGGAATTATTTACGTCTTAAAAAAATAATGAAATATATGTTGAAACTGCTGTTGTTTATTTTATTATTGTTGTGAGATAAAAAAAGTACTTTTCTTTTTCTACCTGGTTTCTCGTTTTTTCTATTTACGAAAAAAAAATGACAAAATTTTGCCTTTTTTTAGTATAAACTTATTTCGACAGCAGATACAAGATATGTGAACCTGTAGTAAATTTTATAAGTTGGAAGTGGAATGACTAATTTTTGGGTAGAAAATAAAATTTAGTAAGAGAAAAATCAAAGAAAACATTTAATATGTTAACAGAATAAATGTACATATTTCCAATTAAAATTTGGATAAATCTAAAGACTATTTATATTGAAAAAAAAATTGATAATCTGTGTATCTCTATATATCCCAAAGAGTGGGCATACATACCGCCAAAAAAATTGTGGAAAATTTTAAGCACACCCAAAAAAATATCCTAAGGAACATTATTTCCCTAGCTAGCACACTAAGTCGTTTGTTACTTTTTAAGAATATTACCAGTCTACCCGAAACATGTAATTAAGGTATTCAAAGTATTGAAAACTGGAAAAGATTTATTATTTTAAAAAAATAAATAACTATTCTCTTATCTCATTAAGAGAAGTCTTCAGAAACCCTTCATATGTATCGGTATCTGTTAAAAAGGAACTATTTTTGTTGTAATGTACGAAATTCGGGATCTGGAAAATTGAAGAGCAATTGCTCTAACGACACTTGCTACATATGACCCATAAGACAGAGGTTTTCATCTTTGTTATTCTGCCAAAACTAGAAAACTTGACGTAACATTTAATTCTGTAAAACTAAATCACAATTTTCATCCTATTTAGCTTGGTGTAACTTTGGATACAAGCTTAACATATAGACAACACATTGAGAAAGTTCGCCAAAAACTTAAAACCAGAAATAACATTATTTCGAAATTATCTGGTACAAATTGGGGTACTGACGCACATACATTACGTACATCCTCTCTTGCTCTGGTTTTTTCTGTTGCAGAATACTGCTGCCCAGTTTGGATGAACAGTGTCCATGTACACAAGATTGACACTCAAATAAATACAACAATGAGAATCATCAGTGGTGCGTTGAAGTCTACTCCAACCCCTTGGTTACCTGTTCTATCAAACATTCCTCCACCAAGTTTACGAAGAAAACTAGCTGCGAAAAAATTGTGGCAGAAATATCAACTTAATGAAGACTTTATCATCTGGCAAGACCTCTAGGACCAAAATAATAGATTAACATTAAGAAATCCTTTTTGGCTATTAGTAAACAGTATCGAAAATTTTTCAGTAGCTGAAGATTGAAAAAGAATTTGGTTAAGTGAGAACGTTTTTAACCGAGATTTAGTAGAAAATCCAACAAAACCACTACCTGGTTTCAAACATCCTAGAAATATCTGGTGTAAATTGAACCGTCTACGCACTGGTCATGGACGCTGTAATTCCACTCTCTTTAAATGGGGTGGTGTAGAAAGCCCATTATGCTCTTGCAATATAGCCGAAGAAACTATTGAACATTTAGTCAATAAATGTCATCTTACAAGATTTGCTGGCGGTTTTCAAGAATTACATGAATTGACACAAAATGCCATTGAATGGCTCACACAAATCAAGAGTCTTTAAATATACAGCAAGTAGTTCTGATTAAGGTTTTTTTTTCTGCGGTTTTTCCGTTAATCCCCAACACGAATGTGAGAACTGCGCACACCCTTTAAAAACTTTCCGCAGATACAATATTTAGAAGAGTATTTTCTCTAAAGAACGAATTCTTCAAGTTAAATGACTATATTATTGTTAATAATATATATTGTACTACTACTATTTTCATACATATATATTGCAGATCAACTGAAATTAATAATATTCTACTGATTTTTTACCAGTAATACTAAGAAATAAATATTAACAGTATAGATTTAGCTAACCTGATTTAAAATAAAAATAAGTATTAGGTAAGTATTGGGGGTAGTAGGGTAGCTATTCATGGATTTAAGTTGCTAAATAATATATATATATATATATATAGGTATGACCCATTGTGTATTCTCTCGTGTGTAGAGTAATCCACACCTCATGCTGTCATCAGGACTTAAGATTTAAAATAGGTGATGAGGCTCCCAAGGGGGCTTTCCCTAATACCGGCTGGTGTAAGTCTTATATGCTCTAATGATTCCTCTTCTTGTTCGCAACCTCTGCATAGGGGCGATTCTGCCAATTTCATCCCAAAGAGCTGTTGGCGCAATTGGCAGTAACCTGTTAAGACTCCCACAGCTGTTTGGAGATTTTGTCCGGTCAATGCCTTAAATTTTTAAGCTTTTTTCTCACCAGGATGCGGTAATAACTCTCTGTGGCCAGTCTACACTTTGTTGTTTCATCCTAGCTCTATATTAAGTTTTCGTTAGAGTGCTGTTTAATAAAGTCTACGATAGTGGTCATTGTTAGCTTGGTTCTCACCCAACATGTATCTTCCGATTTCAGAAACAGCAGAACAGTCAGTCAGTATATGTCAAACTCTAACTGAGGGTAGCCAGAATAACGTGGTAACTCTGAGCTGGATTAGAGAACATGTGAACTCTTAAGGCAACCGGACAATGTTGAAAGGAGTGCTGAGGGCTAAAAAATTTGTTAGACCTCACCCATCTACCAAGCTAACAGTGTCCGCTATCGTGGACCTTATTAAACAGCACTTTACCGAAAACTTAATATGGAGCTGGGATGAAACAACGAACTTTAGACTGGCCACAGAGAGTTATTACCGCATCCTGGTGAGAAAAAAGCTTAAAAATTTAAAACATTGACCAGACAAAATCTACAAACAGCTGTGAGAATCTTAACAGGTTACTGCCAATTGCGCCAACAGCTCTTTGGGATGAAATTAGCAGTATCGCCCCTATGCAACCATAAGAGGAATCATTAGAGCATATTTATGATATATGAATGTTATGCTTTTTCTTAAATCAGGTGGTTCGTGTTGGGCGACTACTGGCTTACACCAGCTGATGTCGTATAGGATATGGTATATAAATAAATATGAGTATTTTAGTAACATTTGTTTTTTTTTGATAATATAGATGGTAAAGTTTAATAACTGACAAATATTAAAGTTAAACATACATTGGAAATATTTTATTTTTAAAATTATATTTACTTAGAATAAAGCACTACCTAGTAGTGTTTATTAAAAAGTCAACAAAAGTTCATAATAATAGTCTGCCATGTAGAAAAATTATTATTGAGGCTATTATACATTCATACATTTCTCTTCCGTATACAAATAACCATTGGGTTTTCATGTCAAAAAGCATTTAACGTTGCATTCACTAAATTACGATGCATGACATTGATTTAAGAGATAAAATTGCTCTAACCACATGTCCGTACATACATATCAAGGGATATGTCCAATATTTGAGTGGTCTGTCGCTCTATTTTCAAACGGCAAACAACAATGCGGCCGCTATCTGATTTATAATAAATTTTGGTAGGTAAGGGCTTTTGTCAAAATTGTTTCAATTACCGGCTATAAAACAGTTGAGGGTAAATAACGTCTATAAAACTAGCTTTTGTATATCAACACCGGAAATAATATATTAAAATACTGTTGCTGAGTAAACAGCTAACAAAATTTGAAATGCGAACAATTTTTAACAGCAAGAGGAACAAATACATATATATTGCAGATCAACTGAAATTAATAATATTCTACTGATTTTTTACCAGTAATACTAAGAAATAAATATTAACAGTATAGATTTAGCTAACCTGATTTAAAATAAAAACAAGTATTAGGTAAGTATTGGGGGTAGTAGGGTAGCTAAATAATAAGTTAAATTTAGTCAAAAAAATAATAAAAAATGAATATGCAGCATGCCACCTTATTAAAAAAAATCTTAAATTTAAAAAGGATGTATCTTTGACTACAAATGTTTGAAATAGTCATAGTCACACACTTACCTCCTTCCTGCCAATGTTATCTATTCTATACTTATAATAAATCTGTAGAGAGGCCAATTCTGTACATGAAATATATTTCCACAATAACCATCAGGCGGTGACTAGGGATCGATACTAATGCCAAAAATGAAATCAGTAAAATTTTTGTCTGTCTGTCTGTCTGTATAACCGTTATAGAAACAAAAACTACTCGACGGATGTTAACGAAACTTGGTACAATTATTTTTCATACGCCTGAGCAGGTTATAGGATACTTTACATCACGCTACAATCAATAGGAGAAGAGCACTGAAGAGAAATGTTGGGAAAACCACTTTTACGGTGTGGGGGAGAAATTTTTATACAAAAATCTATACGTTACGCGAACGACGTCGCGGGTACATCGATATAGAACCCAAAAATGTGGTTAGATTTTTTGTTGTACGTCTGTCTGTCTGTCTGTCTGTCTATCTTTATGTTTGTGCGCGCATAACATGAAAATTCCTGATCCGATTTGAATGCGGTTTTTACATCTGTATTTGTCTTCTTTTAACTTAACATCTGGTGTATAAAAATTTCTGCCCCAACTCTTTTACGGTGTGGGGGAAAGAAATCTTAATACAACAATCTATACATCAAGCGAACGACGTCACGGGTACATCGATAGGGAACCCAATAATGTGGTTAGATTTTTTTGTAGGTCTGTCTGTCTATCTATATGTTTGTGCGCGTATCACATAAAAACTACTGATCCGGTTCAAATGCGGTTTTCACAGATGTATTTGTAATATAATATAATATATAATAAAAATGTGTTTCTTAATTCTTTTACAAAATCAATTGGGTCATTTTTAAACTCAAATTATAGCTGAGAGATGCCCCTTAAAAGCTAATGGGGTTGGATAAAAAAATCCAAAATGGCGATTACAAGATGGCAGACCAAATTTGAAAAATTCAACCGATTCATACCAAAATCGGTAAACCCCTATATACCTATTTTGGTATGAATCGGTTAAATCGGTCTGCTATCTTGAAATAACCATTTTGGATTTTGGTCTGGGGTCGCTGATTACTAATGTGAAGTCAGATTCGCAAAATTTAAAATGGCAGATCCAAGATGGGAGACCAAATTGGAAGAATTCAACCAACTCATCCCAAAATCGATATACAGGGGATTCTATGTCACTGATTACTAATACGAAGTTAGATTTTAAAATTCAAAATAGCGGATTTAAGAAGAATTTGAAAAATTGTTTCCATTAAAAACTTCTATATACTGATTTTAGTATAAATCGGTTAAATTTTATGAAATTCGGTACACCATCTGGAATACTCCATTTTGTATTCTGCAAATATTAATTTAAATTCATAATCAGTGACTCCAAAAATCCCTATAAACTGATTTTAGTATGAATCAGTTGAATTATTCCAATTCGGACCGCAACATTTGATCCGCCATTTTGACTTTTAAAAATCTGACTTTAAATTCGTTATCAGCGACCCTAAAAACCTCTATATACCAACTTTGGTCAAAGTCGGTGGATATTATAAAATTAGCATTTATTTTCATTTAAAACGCCATTTTGATTGTCATTTCGCGTTTGGTCCTATCTTATAATTTTTGTATATATAAAAGTTACAGGAATTTAAATTTTATTTTTATTTCCATCTGCTTTCTTTAAGATTATTTTATTAAATTTTTTTTTCTTCCTCTTCTTTATTTTGATATTTCCAAGTCATGTCTTCTTCTTCTAATATATATGTATAATATGTGATAATTATAAATATTTTTGCAGTTTAATTTTAATTTTTCTATAACAAATTTTAATTGGAGATAAATGAAACGTATATATAATTTTGAATATTATTTTACTATAGCCCGCAATACTCTTATCTCGGGGTAGAGTTCAAACTTTAGAAAATTAATATTATTTAATTTAATTTTAAATTTGTTCTAAATATAATTTTATTTTTTTTATTTAATTTATAATTTTTTTTTGGAACGCCAATGGTAACAGATGATGGGCTTTATTGATTTTTACTTTCAAAGTATAACCTTTAAATTTAATTTATAAACAGTGTAAGTGAATTGTGTAAAGTTTAATCAAATAAGGAAATGAGAAATTCTGAATATTTGAAACTACAGTGATTTTCAAAATAACTTTAAAATTAAAATGAAAGTGAGTTCAGTTCATATAAATGCAGAAATAAAATACAGTTTATTAAATAACTAGCGGACCCGGGGAACTTCGCAGCGCCTAACACTAATGTTTTTTTAAATTTTTTTTTTTAATTTTTACGATTAATTTTTCCTATTTTTTATTGTATATTTTCTCTCGTTAGTTACCAGTTTCACTATTTATAGTACTTTGTAATTTATCGGTTAGGTATATTATATATTAACTGCGCCACCTAACGGTGGCGTCATAGTTCCTAGGTAAGTAAGTTTTGCTCTTTTAAATATATGAGATATCAACTGCGCCACCTTACGGTGGCGTCATAGTACTTAGTTATGTAAAAATTACAGGTGTAAATTTATAACATCTTAACTGCGCCACATTAGGGTAGCGTTATAATGATTAATTTGGTAATAAACGCGTCCGATTGCTGGAAAATTCAAAGTGCTATAGGGAAAATCGCGGCCTCCGATGCGCTATTTATAGGCACGCTTCCGCCGCCCCGGCCTGCCAGTACCACCGCAAGCGCTACGTCCCGCAATTTTAAATCTGTAATATCTTCGAAAATATTTATTTAAATCGTGTGCTGTATATGACCATATAGATTTATATTAAATCAACAATGTATTTAGGCTATTTAATTGGATAACGATTAATGCTGTATTGGTTAAAATCGCTTCGAAAATTAGCCAGTATTTGTCGTAAAAAGTAAATAACCAAAAAAATGTTATTGTGGGATATCCATAAGAGATAGACATAAACCTTTGCGGAGTTTTCTGTAGACCTTTTCAATGTGTACAAATTATTATTACATTATGTTGATAAATCTCGTAGGGTTCAGCCTGAGTTTGCAATGTAAGCGGGAAAAAATTGATAATTAACGCTATCCTATTAGAAACCTCAAAAATAACAGTATTTTTCCACTATTTAATGAATGTTATTATACACATAAACCTTCTTCTTGAATCACTCTATCTATTAAAAAAACGCATTAAAATCCGTTACGTAGTTTTAAAGATTTAAGCATACAAAGGGACATAGGGACAGAGAAAGTGACTTTGTTTTATACTATGTAGTGATGTGCTAAAATACCGTTTTAACGCTGTTCACACTATGTAACCAATCTTCTAACATCCATGAAATAGCTACAAACCATTTAAATGTTGATCTTCCTTCAATCTATTTAATTTTACAGGACACTTTGGTAAGGATGTAAGGAAGATCCCGAAATGTATAAATAAAAAGTTTCTTGAATGATCCGATACTTCAGTAATTTGTAAATCTTGCAGAGTATTGCATACCAGAAAAATTGATTATTCAAAAAACGATGTTGTTTTAGTCGACAAAAACGATGATAATAAGTCCTAAGAATGAAGATTCTACATTTTCTGGTGTGGATGAAAAAATATTTCAAATTCAGTCAACTCTCTTGGATTCGCCATTTTGAATTTGAAAATTTGATTTCAGATTCTTAATCATCGACCTCAAAAACCACTATATACCACATCAGCTTTGAAGAGGTATCTCTCAGCTATAATTTGAGTTAAAAAATGACCCAGTTGGTTGCAAATATTAATCTTTACAATATTTTTTTGTTGTTTACTAGAGTTTTCTCCAGCTTTTAACCCCCATATTAGGTCCACTATTTTAAATTTTTCAAAAGTACCACACGGATTCCGAAAGTATGTTTCAAGACGAAAATTTTAAGACTTCATACGTCTCAAATTCTTGCCGCTATGGTGATCCGCTTGACGTAATAATATGTCCCAATAATAATAGAATTTTTCGTTTATTATTGTTTTAAGTTTATTTTAAAAATTACTTTAAACTTTTTAGTTCGATTTTCTTAAAAAGCATGTTTTTTTTTCTAACTATATTTATTTAAAATTTGTCGTCTTTTTAAGCAGATTATATCTGCCAAAAATTGTGATAAGGAGCTATTACGGTTATTTATGTATTTACAAAAATTAGGAATAAAATTTTAAAATTCGCCAACAAGTTTTTTTTTTCGACGTAGACAGCATTAGAACTGTTAGCCGGTGAATCTGATTTAATATGTCTAACTGTATATTGAATTAATAAGTATTGGAACCAAGCAATTTGATTAATAATTAAGTATTGTTTGATTAGCTCATTTCAAAAACTGTTTATCAAACCAAGCATGCTCGGTTTGGCCTTGGTAAATAAATTTTCTTGTTACACTGTTTCTAACGATTTATCAATCCTTGTTATTTTAATTTTAAAGTAGATGTTATTTTATAAACTAATTTATAAATTATTTTTTATTATCTTAGGTTTTATTGTATTTTTGAAAACCTCGTGCAGCCTGTGCGCGTGTATAAGTCAGACATTATGTATGAAAAAGGGAATAGAACGTATGGTCATAACAAGACATTAATAATTTAGTGAAATAAATAAAAGACGATTTTACCTGTATCAACCAGTTAAAATAAAATATTAATAAAACTTTTACAAATCTGGTTACCATTTCAACAACAATGAATTGTTTATAGGAAAGACTGAAAGGTTTATATTTATTCTGTAAATTCAATGGTTAACAAAACAAAATGTGAAGCATCAAAATTTAAAATTAAACTCAACTAAAAATAATTTACCCAAAAATACTCATTTAGTTAGTATTTTTTTGTATTGTTTAATTGTATTTTAATTAATTTAATTAATACTCACTAACACCTCCGAGACGTACAGTTTGTATTTATTTGTTTACAAAGCATGGTTTGCATTTGTTGGATTTTGTCATTGTTGCTAACGACTATAAATTAAATTATCGAATGTGTATTAAATTGTACTTTATACGAAGATAAAGTTCAAAAGTGGCAATAAATCTGCTAATCGTGTTTCTCGTTTTGCCAATCATTTGGCTACAACAACACCGGATATTAAGAATAAAGATCAGCAGCTGAAAAATAAAACGATATTCTACTGTACACAAGTTAATAAATGATATTAAAAACCAAAAAATATATTAAAAAAATTAAAAAACGTGGACTAAGTGCAGAAAGAGCTTCTCTTAGAAATCGGTCAGGCCAACTTAAAAATATACGGTTTTGAGAACGATGTGCTTAAAAAGGTTATTACTGATAAAAAAAACTTCAAGTAAATGGTACTAATCCAAAAACAAAACAACAATCACAGCCAAAAATAGTCGGAATAACTTTAAGGAATCGCGTTAAACTTCTGAAACGATTGCATGATACAATAAGAAAAACTATATATATTTTGTTAACTATTGACTGGCTTTTCCATTTGGATAATGACCCAGCGCACTCATCGAATCAAGTGCAGTAGTAGTTTTTTACGAAACACAATGTCATACTGCTACGCCAACCACTGCCAGTCCTTCTATGTTGTACCCGAATTAAGAAATCGCTCAAAGGACACGGTTCGACGATAAAAAGACGGTTAAAGATGTGCGACTAAAGGCACTAAAGACGATTCCTTTTGGGACTACTTTGAAAGATTTCACTCGCATGATGAAAATAACGCCAGAGAAGAGATATGAAGGTAGTTCGGATATGTTTCGAACAATTAGTTTCTAATTTCGTATTAAAATTTTATCGTATTCGTTTAATATTTTGTATTTACAAATTTTTACGTTACTATGTTAGTATATGTTAAGCTGTTTCTTATTTGCCTTTAGTATTCTAAATTAGTTGTTTTATAATTACCTTTTTTAGTTGTTTAGTTCGATGTTTATTAGCAAAATCCACATCATATAAGTGTCACATTTAAATTTATTGATTTTTTAGAATGTACAGTAATTTAAAGTAGTTTCTCCTTTTGCCTTTCCCACTGTACGCTACTTTCCCAGAACAGGAAATATACATGCATAATTTTCTACCTGGCAGATCACCATAATTTCCCTCGAAATGGTAAAATTTATAGGTCTCCGCGAATAAGAAAATGCAAACTCCAGGTTTAAAAAACGGCCTATAGACACGTTTGTCTGTTCATATCGTTATAAATATACCTTAGAAAGTATTATATAAAAAATTCGAGTTGGATGTTATCTTTTGAAGTAAAACTTCTTTAGCGAGACTAGGAGTAAAAAAGTTATTCTAACGGACGTGACGTCATTCTAATAACAGAAACCGGAAACAAAACCTAATACTGACACGATTTTGCATGGGTGCTGGCAGCAGGGTGCAAGAGGGTGCGCTTGCACCCCCCTGCTATGAAAGAAAATACCTGAATTTACCAGAAAATTATATATTTTTTTAATTTTTTTATTAAATTATTGTTTGAATAAAAACTAAAGGCGTCGCGGTTGCTATCCAAATCATTCTACATTCTATATATATATTAGATCATAATAGTGCGTAGATGCAGATGCACCCCCCTGAAAATAATCCTGGCGGCGCTCATGCGATTTTTCCTACTATATTAAATAAAATTAAATCTGTAATTGTATGAATTGACAGCTGATCATCTTGTCAATCGAAATACATTGCTTTATATAAATAGTTTTTTGTGTATAAAGTGTTTGTATTAAATATGAATAAACAATGTGGATTTATTAATAAAAAAAGTGATGAAAAAATATTGATTGAAAATGAGTGAATAGGTACGTACTTCTATATGCATAAATTTTATTTTTGGTGTGTAATTACAATATTTATACCTAATTATTTATACCTATTATTTATACCTAGCTATTTTCGTTTTATAGACTTAAAGAGCTAAAAAGAAAAAGAAATTGTGAACGTCAAAGGGCATATTATAAGCGCGCCAGAAAGATTTGAAGAAAAATGACAAAAATGAAAAAATTACGAGACAGCTACATTCATTATGATTTGATTAAGTAAGTTTATATACATACATACATACATAATATGATAGTAAATAATTGTTTATACGGAAGCTTAACGTTAAGTAAAGAAGCATGTTACACGTTTTTGTTCATGAAATAATAATATTCGAAATGTTTTAACACTTTCTTATACTTATTTTAGGTTTGGTTAGGTAGCCATAAAGGCCATAAAACCACTAGTCAGGATGGCTGATCTTTTACCAGCAATAACATATCCTTCGTAGACGTGAAGGAAACAAACTTAACTCAGGATTTTAAATTTTATGGAATATGCTATAAAATGCTACAAAATGAAATGGTTATCTAACTATCGAAGGCTCTTGTGTTGTATTACAATAAGGTAGATACAGCTACAAAATCACACATTCTAAACGTAATGTGTGTATATTTTTAATATTGTTTTTGGTCCTCCGTCCAGAAACAATACTATTAATTACTTCAAAATCGTCCGGAAAATGGCATTTTCCGGCCTAGGCCGGCAAAGTAGCTTTTAGATTATCTAAAGAGATGGCGCAATGAGTTTAAATTTTAAGTCACCAAAAATACATAATAAATATAACTTTTAATTAAATTTAATTAAAAACAACGTACAATATACTAAACTTACCTATAACTTTTTCTAAATGTAAGCAGGATTATAATTTACATTTAATTTCTCTCACAACTTGTATTATAAAATTTGACATTTATGTCAATTTACAACTACTTATCATTCGATTATGGATATAGTTCATTGTCTCTGCTATTTTTATATAAAATTATTAGATATTGATTTTAATATTTTCAATATAACAATTTTCTCTGTGCTTCTTATTAGCCAGAGATAATAGAATTAATTAATTAATTTGTCTATGTTATTAGCACAGTATTTGTATGTATAAAAATTAATTACTAGCTGACATTTTGTCGGCTATCTTCCAGTCAGTGGTCTTAGTTCAGTTAGCACAAGCAGTCAAGTCTTGAACATAACAGAACTTTTGAAAATATTAAAAATTAGTCGAACCAAAAAATAGTGTGTGTTACACGTCCGGAAAATATTTTGCAAGTGCTCGTATTGTTTCGCCTCGGTGCTACGCACCTCGGCTACACAACTTTACTCGCTCTTGCAATATGTCATTTTCCGTCCTTGTGTCACAAATAACTATTACCTATTATTGAAGCAAAACTTCTTTAGGCACGACTAGGGGTAGATTCTAAGGGAAGATTCTGATGGAAGTAACTGTATAATTTCAGCTATGGGAGGAGTTTAAATTTCCGAAATTTATTTATGAAATTTTCAAACGGTTTCAAATACATTAATGGTATTTATAGAGTAAAATCTATGTTTCACATTTTAGTTATCATAAACCTATTATTTCATATTTAAAAAAAATAATGATAACTTTCAAATTCCTATTTCTAATGAATAATATAAATATAACATCTCATTTTTTTGTAAAGTATATAAGCAATAAATATGATTGAATTGTAATTAAATATTTATTTTCCGATACGTACGTCAACAAGTTTTACTTCAATCGCGCGTAAAGGTTACACGCACACTCTTTTCTTCTTGTGGAAAATGTAAGAACTGGCTTCTGCAGATTTATATCAAAGTTAACCCAAATATTTTACAATTTTTCTTTATACAGGTCGGGTTTATTTTGTTTTTACTATAAATTGTAACTATAGACACATAATACATAAAAATTCTAAACAATTTAAATACAAAAGCAGCACAAAAAATACGTTGGGCATTATTTTTAAACATTTTATTAGTCAAAGAAAAAAACTGGTAGAGGAACTGTAGATATTAATTCGTGTCTGTTTTTTAGAAATGGCAACATGTCAAGAATTCAAAAATAGAAAGAGGTGGGAAAAGGAGGAAATGGTGACTGTTCGAGAAAAAAGGATGGGGTACTTAAAGGTTGCTAAACACTTCAATGTTCACAGGTCAACACTTTTTCGTTTTTGCTATGTGCATATTTAACGTTGATGAAAGTGGTCTCTTGATAATCCATAGTAAAAAACCAAAAATTATAGCTCGAAAAGGAAAGAAACAAATCGAAGCAATGACATCAGTCGAAAGTGAATACTTAATAACTATTGTAATTTGTATAAGCCCAGCAGAAATATTTAATCCTCTCATAAAAATTTTCCGTGTACAAAGTCTGATGCTTTAATGAGAGGAGCTCCAGTTGGTTCTATAGGAAAAGCACATCCAACGGGATGGATCCAAACTTACTTAATTACGCAATGATTTTAGCATTTTGTAGAATATGTAAAACCAACAGAAACATCTTCAGTTTTCTTAATTTTGGATGGCCATTACAGTCACACATTTTTTAAAAAGATATAAAGGAAATAAATCGAAATCAAGTTGCTTAAAATGTTTTTAAGAAATAAATATTTTATTTTTTGTTTTTCAGTATCTACATTATTTTTAACTTCCCGCTAAAAAAAATTAAATTTTTTTTTTAAATCGGGAAGTTATTGGTTCACCCCGTTTTTCGAAAATCGAGTTTTCATCGGATCTCAACGTTTTGAGGTCTTAGGAACCTCCCCTGACTATTTTTACGAGGGTGTCTGTATGTACGTGTGGATGTGTGTGTGGATGTATGTAAACCTCTTATAACTTTTAAACGGCTTGACCGATCGGAATGAAATAAAAAGCATTCCAAAGAGTTCCATCTAACTTAGATTCCCTGTAAGTTTGATCCGATTCGAGCCAGTAGATTTCCAGAAATTTCAAAATAACCGAAAAAAACAATTGGTAAAAATTATGTTTTTTGGGCATATCCTTTGGCTATTGCATCGATCAATTTCATAACCTAATCAGCTCTCAAGCTTAAAAAGCCACGTCGAATGCCGTTTTGCAAAGTAAAATCGGTTGATTCGTTCCTGAGATATCGTTGTCGAAAAATTTCAAAAAAAGTGTTTTTTTTTTCAATAACTTAGAGATTTTTTGACTAACCGATTTTGCACTTCCGGTAACTTTTTTAGGTCTTAAAAAACTCCGTCGAATGCCATCTTGAACATCAAAATCGTAACGCGTTAAAAAGTTATGGTTTTTTAAACATTTCAAATAAAGTCAAAAACGTCAAAATACGTCACGTTACTATAGCTTTGCGGTTAAAACTAGCGGGAAGTTGCAAGGATGGCCTTTAAGGTCAACCTCTTTTTGAATTTTTTTATTTCGGTTTAATTTTTTTAAAAAAGTTTTTATTGATACCGAAGTTAATATTTTTTACAGCTATTAAAAATATTTTTTAATCTTTTTGGAAATTTCAAACTATTTTTTAGAAGTTTTTTAATTATTAGAAAAGATATTTTTATAAGAGATCCGACAAAGATGTGCTTGGCTTAAAACACGCATTTTAAAAGGTAGATTTATAGAATTTTAAGAAAATTGCAAGAATTTTTGGTAAAAAGATTTAAAAGTAAAGAAGAAAATCGAAAAAAAGTCACATTTGCTAAGATTCCAACCTGTTATCCCTGTACCCATAGCAGGTAGTGTCTTTAATTAGACTAATCGTTAATCAGAGATAAGTCACTTTTTGTGCCTGCCTTATAATTATATTTTTTATCTCATAAGAGGTGTCGCAAAATAATTGATTAACTGTAGAAGAATAATCGTAATAAAAACTATAAGATTAAATTACACTATAATGTGTAATTGTTTCAATTTGTTATTATGCTGAATAGTTCCAAAAACTTGATTATAATAAATTAAAAACATATTCGAAACAGCAAACAGACCTAATCGCTTTTCCGACTATTCTCGACCGTCTAGATCTCTCTGGCAAAGTAATCAAACTTCAACTTGTGTGCACACAACTACTAACTTATACAACGGAAATAGTATTGTTTGGTTGTATCCCTTCGGGCATATCCAAGAAGCTGTCTTACTTTAAGTCTTTCGTCCTTTCATGTTGATTTAGAATGGATGAAGATAACTTTAATCTGGTTAGAAATTTTAATTTAAAAGCAATTTAAAGCCTTAAAGAGCATCAATAAAGAAAATAAATTTAAAAATAATATACTATGTACCTAGTGTATAAACTTTAATTTATTTACGAGTTCTTTATTCATGAGCGAACGAAGCGAGCGAGTTAATAATGGAGGAGTATTTGAAGTAAAGTTTATAACACGCGTGCATTAATTGCTTTTATTATTTAATTAAGTGAACAAAATAGTATATATATACCTTGGCAAAAGTATTAGGTTTCTCTCTTTTTTCCTATCGAGACAATTGCAGTACGTAGTAAAGCAGGAGAGCTAAAGTTGAAATTTCGCAGTCATCCTTAATATGATATTTCTCCTTTGCATGTTCGATCAATACAGGTATTTACGTTCCCGCTCAGGCGAACACCCTAGTGGATACAGGGGGTAGCTATTGTTATTTCTTTAGTTATATAGTTTTATTGTTTAATTTAAGATTTACTTATTTATATTTTTCGAAACAAGTGCGACAGTACTTATCGAGATACTGTTTTTTTTTTAAATATAATATCTCAAACTAACTCTTGAAGTTGATACCCTTCAAACCATTTAAAATTATAAGTACCTACAGTCTTTCCCAACCTCCCAACCATGTTTTATCACAACATGCTCTGTTGTCTTTTATGGGCATTTAACTAATCGTCTGTTACATAACGACCCCTTAATAGTTGTTTAAGCAATTCACATTGAGAAGGTGGTAAGCTTCAAGTATTAAAATTTTCTGATTTTTTTTAGCGTTTATTTACATCATTTAACTTATATTTATCGTTTAAAATCCTAAATCTTATATTATTTACTTTCCTTTGACGATTGTTTTTGCCATACCTGAACCATACAAACGACAAACATATGTTTCCAAAATCTCAAAAATGATCATCTGCAAGAGTGTAGAGTGCTTGCTGGGGTGTCTTCCAGTTTGCGGCAAGTAGTGTTAGCGGTTTCTCCCGTTTGCGTTGGATCCTAATAAAAAGGGATAAGTACCTGACCTTATGCTTCTGGTAGTTGTGTTTGCGGGAGTCATAAAGAGGGTGTATGTAGGTACTTATAATCCGCAATACGACAGTTTAGGAACACAGGTAGAAAATGGGTATTATTTTGTTTAAAAATATGATGCTTGATAAGATTTAATCTTCTTAATGTTAATGGCATTTCCTATTAAATTTGAATTGGGAGTTTGGAATTTAAAATACCTACTCAAAGTAACTGAAATTACCCCTTCTCTACTTTTCAAATTATTTATTTAAAAATTAAACTTACAATCATTCTATCTAATGCTCAATTCCTGTTTGGCCCAAGTTAGTGAAATTTACGATTTGTGACAAAGTTTTGTGATTAACGTTAATATGGAAAACCAAATTGAAACTATAGAAACAAAAAGAGGTAAACCTTGTGCAATCTACAGAGGCTTTTCCTATAGACAAATTAGTCTGAATAAAAACAATGATGAAATAATGTGGTTGTGCCTAAAAGAAAAAACTCATATGTGCCGCGGTAAACTTATAAGTAGAAACAGTGTTGTCATACGAACAATAGATCACCGATGCGTCCCTAATGAAGCTGGTGTCAAAGTAAAAAAAGCAGCTTTTCCAGCTAAAAAGCGTGCGCGTGAAGAAGATACATCAGTAACACGAATATATATGGAGGAATTTGATGATATCTCAAGAAAGGGATACGAATTTGTAACTGAAGTACCACAGCTTTGTAATATAAAGAGTTGTTTATATAGAAATAGGGCGATAGTTCAAGGTATTCAAAAAGAACCTTTAACAAGACGAGATATTCAATAGAAAATGATCTATTGCAAATGAACGATGAAAATAATTTTCTGCTGGCAGATGATATGGGAGAAAACAGAATCTTAGTTTTCTGTGCTACGAAGGCAAGGCTCTGTTTATCAAATTCTACACATTGTTTAATGGATGGTACATTTGACCAATGTTCAGGGCAATTCGCGCAAATTTATACTATACATGCGGATTTAGGTAGTTCTCGCGTAGAAACCAATATTTTGCCGGTCGCTTATGCACTTTTGCCAAACAAATCTAAAGACACCTACATCTGACTGTTCAGCTTAATATTACGTGAAATACCGAAGTGGAACCCTTCACAAATTTCAATCGATTTTGAAGCTGCTGCAATATCAGCCATAAGAGTCGTTTTTCCAGAAGTGTTTATCCATGGGTGCTATTTTTATTTTGGACAGAGCTTATGGCGAAAAGTACAAGCCGTAGGATTAGCGTCTTTGTATAATGATAACAATGAAATTAAAAACATCATAAAAATGTGTGCTGCTCTAGCTTTTCTGAAACCGCAAGATGTTCAAGAGGGGTTTCTCTATATTATGGAAATAATTCCAGAAAATGAAAAACTGTACAATTTCCTCGACTATTTTGTTGAAAATTGGCTAGAGAATTCTTTTATTCCAATTGAAATGTGGAACTGCTACAAAGTCAGGCATAGAACAAATAATGCAGTTGAAGGATGGAACCACGAACTCAATACGATGGGTCGATCTCATCCTAGGATAAAAGACTTGGTTAAAAGGTTAAAAAATGAAGCCGAAAAGGCCGAAATACAAATTTTGAGAGCGGAATGCAATTTGGAAAGTGTGAAAAGGAAGAAATTGTATAGGCAATTAGATGAGAGGATTGAAAGAAACACCATCCTATATGATAATAATGGGGATATTAAGTTTTTTTTAAATATAATTGTTAATATTATTAAATTAGATTAAGATGTTTCTGGTATAGTAAATATAGATTTTTCTTTTATATTAATGTAAAGTTTTAATTGATAATTTGACAAAATGTATGTTTCTTTTAAATTTATAATTCTACTTCGATAAAGACGATCTTAGAATTTAGGTTTATGTCAAACAAACAAGGATTTTGATTGGTGGCACCTACAGTGTTTATTTTAGCACAGTATGTGTACTTTTTTCAATTTTTTCGTTATTTAACCATAAAATAAAAAAGTAATAACAAAAAATTTTTAATTAAATTAAAGATATGCTTAAGCTTTTATTTATCGATAAAAATTCCATTTCAGCTGTTGGATGCTTAGGTGTTTAGAAAGCGAAACGTTATATTTTAATCTCCTTTTAATAATTTCTTGTTTGTATAATTTCTAAATTTCAAAAATTTTAACAATTTTTTCTTTGTAAAAATTTTCGATTACCAAAAATTAATGCAATTTAGTCTTTAGTAAAAGTCGCATTTTTTCTCAAACCCTCTATACAATTAACAAAATTTAATATTCGTTAGTTACACTTTGGGTTTTGAACTATGCGAAAATTTTATAAACAATAGTTTTTATAATAATAATGAAAAAGTGACTCATATACACTGTATAAATATCAATTAGCAAATTGAATAAATTATACGTAGGAACCGTAAATCACATTTATGACCTGGTAGTAGGATACAGCATGCTGTCCGCAAACAGAACTAGTAGCAGGTATCGGTCCCTTCATCTCTTTACCTGATTATAAACGCGGCGCTAACGCTACAGATTTCTAAGAAAACGCAAACTCTACTCCCGCAAACTCTACCGCACCCTTTCTGGTACTCCTCAGTTTTGATTATTATATTGAATAGTACGTTGTTTGCTTTTCCTTAAAAACATGGATTATCATCGCATGCAGTAATAGCGGCTAAACATTTTATACTGATTTTTCTAATTCTTTATAGATATGACAAATATCAATATAACGCTCTTTTCTAGAGATCCCAGTTTCTATCTAAATTTTTGACTTATTTTTAGATAGTGCAAAGTACAAAATTAATAAAATATCTGTGTCAGAACATTTTATAGTAATATGCATGCACTTGAAATACATGATAAATAACCTTTGTATCTGCCTCTTATTATTATTCATATTGTAACTGGATAACCGAATAAGGAAAGGACTTGAAACACTGTTTTTAGGTTATTCTAGAAGTCTCTAGGTATAGTGACTAGATTAAATCATGTTTCTAGCAAATTCTAGAATGTTCATTTGTTGTATCTAAGGGGATGTATGGGCAGTTAAGGAGAGTTTAAATAGCTCATTGTTAATGTAACAATGTGTAGACATATTCCAGCAGAGTTCTTGTTACAATTTTGTTGAATAAATTGTCCCCATAAGTGTTTTAATATTATTCAAATTAAATATTGGACCTCTTTACCCTTGTTCGCCACCTGTTATGTATCCACCCAGCTGTCCGCCATTTTGGATTTAGGCTCCTCAAGGTTCCAATCCAGTCAGGATTTCGAATTTTCGTATCAACACCTTCGACTGGAATAATTTCATTCATATTATCGATGACGCTAATTTCGTTCATAGCTACCCCCTGTTTTCAATAAGGTGTCCGCCTCAGCAGGAACGTAAATTTCTGTACTGAATGAATATGTGGCAAAGAAATGTCATATTACAGATGATTCAAAATTTCGGCTGTAGACTATTACTGTGGGCGTCGTTACGTAGTTTACTATTTCTATTGATAGATAATAATTTTTAATAAAGTATAAATAAATCGAACCCCAGTAGTTTTTGTGTTTCGTTTCAGTATGTTGGACCTCAAGGCCAGTTTTCTCATATTAATTTCTATTTTTACATAGAATATAAAATTAACTATAAAAACGACCGTACGGACAGAGCTTCCCTGTAAGAGTCAATTTTTGGAGTATCTCTAGAAAGGCCGTCCTTTGAATCTGGCGTTGTGACTACTGACATCTTTTTGTGACTAAACGTGACATATGCGCTACAGTCAATTGGTAAAATTAGTTAATGCAATTAATATTTATTATTATTTTTAGTGTTCATTTCTTGTTAAAATATTTATTGTTTGTTTTTAGTGTTCATTACTTGTTAAAATATTTATTGTTTGTTTCGTTTTTTATTGTTTATCCCATATTTGAATTGGTTAATTTACAGCTCTCCACAAAATGTCAACCAGGTAATTTGATGACAACGAACTGGGTTGAAAGAGCCTTATGTAAAACTACCCTTTATACCAAAACACTAGTGCACAGTTTATTCTTCCCGGGCAAAACAATATTTATGATTTTTACTATTAAATTAAATACGTTGTAGAGAAGCAAAAAGAGAAGTGTCAAGGGACACCCGGATGGAACGAAGTTTCTTTCGATTAATTAGTAAAGGAATTGTAATTTGTAAACACAACAGAGTGTTTATACATTATAAGCATTTATTATTGTCTGTATTAAATCTCTTCTTACCTAAATCCATCAGCAATGTTCGGAACTATTGCAGAACAGAAACACTGTCAGGATGCATTATTGTTATTATTTTGTATTATTTTTTTATTTATTATCTCCAAAAAACCTGTATAAACTTAACAAAGTCACGACACTACACTATCAAAGCAAAATAGAAAAAAGTAAATCCATTATCACTTGAATATTTTCAACAGTTCGTTTCTTTTAACAAAAGTGTCCATTCATACAATACCAGAGGTTTAGATGATATACATCTACCTAGAATTACTTTTTATTTTAATTTAATTTAAAACAGGAAATAACAATTTAATACAAAATTTTAAAATTAAAATATTTGACAGTAACTGACAGTTAATGTAATTTGACGTAGGTACCTAACTAGTCAAGTTAAGAACTATTTTTAAAATTTATAAAAACAGGATGAAATTTAATATAATACTATAATAGGTACATACTTATTTTTTTTCTACAGTATTTTCTTTTAATTTAAATTAGTGTCTTTTTAATTGTACTTTTATTAGTATTTATTTATGTATATGAGGGTTTCCTATTTAAATAAAGATAGGTATATTTATCTATGAGAGAGAGAGAGAGAGAGAGAGAGAGAGAGAGAGAGACAACATGCGTGTGTCGTGTCGTGACAAATTTTGGTCTGAATTTTTTTTGGCTAGCTCCTAGCCTCAGTCGTAACTGGTCGTAACGCCCGAAAGGGAACTTCGTTCCAATAACAGCAATAAAAAAAGCAGCATTTGCAGATATAAACTATAACAATGTAGCGGTCTGAGTATAGCTTTAAGCATATAACAAAAAATAATTAAAATGCAAATACACATATATACATTATATACAAGTTTTTTTTCTTTTTGTATTTTTTTCTCTAAACAATAATGTGAGAATAATTTTTTAGAGTAAAAATTTTACTAATTATAATTTTAATTTATTTGTTAAATTTCTAAACTTTATGGTATTGCAATTTTTTTAGTTGTTATTCAGAGGATTTACGTGCAGTAAGCCGTTTAGAAACGGTGATGCCAATTTTTTATCGTAGTAATGTCATTTAGAGTGAAGTAAAATCCCAGGCGTTCATGTTTTAGTTTCTGTTGTTCCCGGTATTTTTTGTTGTATGCTGTTCTTAGTGTACTGTTCTTGAAATTTTAACGTTAGGAAACAAAATAAAAAAAAATCGCTTTTAAATGAACCAAAATTTACATATAAGAATTAAGTACAAATAATATTAAAATTTAAATTTCTTAATCAGAATAAAATAAATAAAGAAATATTTATAATCTTAGTACGATAAACTTTACTTTAAACAAAAACTGTGAAATTTAGCACACTTTATACAAACAGAATATTCGAAATGTGACTTTATCACATCAAAAAAATCAGTATATGAGAGCACTATAACAACCACGAATACACAATGAAATATAAAATAAAATAAAACTAACAGTGGATAAATATGTGACTTTTAATTCTGTTTAAATTCGTGGGAAATTATTTACGAATGTATACACAAAACACTTTTGATTAACCAGTATCCAGTTTCACCTATGGGTCGTATATACACCTACGCTTAATTAATTTATTTGTATGTTGGTTTGCTAAATTATAATTACTGTTTGATTTATTTATATTACCTTACACGTATAAAGCTTTATATTTAAGTATTTTTTTTAATAGATAATAAAAAGCAGACAATTGTTTCTATTAGAAGCATTAAATAAATCAAGGATTTATAAGTATGCTATTTTTAGTTATTTAATGTACAATGTTAGTATCTAATTAAATTGTTTAGTTCACCAAAGAAGTATATACACAATAAAATAAGAATAAGAAATCAATATTATACAGTTCCATTAAGCTGGCATTGAACAGTCAACAAAAATGACTAATCTTTTCATGTTATTTTGTAGCTAAATTGTTGCTAATTATTTGCTGAAGAACCAATTTTGTAGCTCCAACCGATTTTACAAAAATCGAGTTACTGCTATCTTCACAAGAAGCTAACTGTAGCGAAACCGGGGTTAAATAAAACGACTAATCGGTCGGAATTTCTAGCAAATTTTTAAATGAAAACCAGAGATAGAAAGATATGAAAACTATTAAGATCGTCAAAACTTAGCTTCTAGTAAATAAAAATCACTATGCCAGAAACTTTAATACACATTTCTTATTTACTTCCGATAGTTATAAATTTGGTTGCTTCAGAGATGCCCAGAGAGCCAGCTATGAAACAGATACAAAAAATTGGCTGAACCTAGTGACCGAGTCCTGGACACCGGAGTCCCTGCTGTCTTGTCACGCTTAAAGACAAGAAGAATCCCGTGTCAAGACAGCAGGGTCTTTGTTATTCCGTTTTCGGTCACTAGGCTAATCCGATTTTTTGTTTTTATTTTGTTGCTGGCTCTCTGGGTATCGCTAAAGCTATTAAAAACCAGCAACAAAATTCACAACCATTTAAAATAAACAAAACCGCATGACAAGAAAGCAAAGACTCTTAGCATTTCCGGTCAATAGATATAGCCGATTTTTTGTTTTTATTCTTATGCTAGCTCTCTGGGCACAGCTTAGGGTATTAGTATCCAGTAATACAATTTAAATCCATTAAAAGTCAACCAAAACCCTATGTCAAGACAGCAGGGACTCTGGTGTACCGTTTCCGGTCACTAGTTTCAGCCGATTTTTTGTTTTTATTTTGAGCTGACGCTCTGAGCATCTCTAAAGCTAGTAGTAGCCAGCAACAAAATTAATAACCTTAAAAGTCAACAAAAAAAGCATTACAAGACAGTAGGGAATCTGGTGTCCAGTGGTCGGTCACTAGGTTTAGCCATTTTTTGTTTCTGTTTTGTTCCTGGTTTCCTGGGCATCTGGGGATATGAGCTTATAAGAATTGTGTATAAAGGTTGCTGTGATAGTGATGATTAGTGACCAGTAGCTAGGTTTTGACGATTTTAATCTCTTTCATATTTTTCTGTAGTTGTTTTTTAGTTACTAATTTGCTAAAAATTCCGGCCGATTTCGCGATTTTACTAAAAGCTTATTGTAAAGATAGCAGTAACTTGATTTTTAAGAATTCGGTTGGAGCTACACAACCAATTAGCAACTATTTAAATTTTTTCTAAATGTTGAATGCCAAATTAATGGAGCTATATTATACTTACATTTAAATTTCTGATTTTGTAATTCAATTTTGTGCATCCTAATTCGATTAAGGTCCGCAATCTCTCGTCTATAGAGAATCTTTGTCTCTTCTATGGATTTTAAGGCTTTTTTGAGATTGGATACACATATCTCACTAATTAATTACATAATATTCAAAGTCCGCCAATAGCTGTTGCAACATCATATTAATATATTCAGACATAAATCATACTTCGGATTTTCCGGAGTTATGAAATACAATAGTGTCTGTCAATTGTCATATTTAGAATAAATAGAAAATCGATGAGTGTTCTGATTCTAAATTACCAATTGGCACAAGCATTAATACCTACTATTTGTATGGCAGCATTTACAGTACCTACCTGAGAAGATACAAAATAAATTCAGAAATATGTTCAATTTCATCATTTTTTCGATAAATTCTAAAGTACTTTTTTTTAAAAGGTATAAAACTAAATTCCTTTCCTAGTATTTGAACAGTCCTCAACACATAGTATATTTAATTATTTATTATCATAGGTTTATGAATTTTTGGTTCCACCACATGTAATTTGGTACGAATTTTTGTAAAATAGGGAAACTGCATGTGGTGTTCGTTGATTTTAAATTTTATTTAACTAAATTTGTAATGCAGTATTTATTTAAATGCTGTTAATAAAATATTTAACAAAAGTTCTTCGTAGCATTAATTTTTAGTTTAAATTTTATTATCTACTTAATAAATATTAAAATGTATTTTATAAATGTTGATTTTAAGAGATTTTTTGTGCTTTACTTTTTAAGCTGTCGCCAACCAAATCGGTTGTCATTTTGTAAAGGTTCTCTAAATAGAATAATTATAAAAAATTGCGAACTTTTTTTCGATTTATCCCTACTAATATTATAAATGTGAATGTAAGTTTGTTTGTTACGCTTTCACGCGAAAACTACTCAACCCATTATCATAAAACTTTGTACACATATTCTTGGAGGTATTAGAAGTAACATAGGATACTTTTTACTTAAAAAAAATATTTTTTATTTTTTACGAAAACTAAAAATCCCTACTAATATTATAAATGTGAATGTAAGTTTGTTTGTTACGCTTTCACGCGAAAACTACTTAACCCATTATCATGAAACTTTACACACATATTCTTGCAGGTATTAGAAGTAACATAGGATACTTTTTATTTAAAAAAAAATATTTTTTATTTTTTACGAAAACTAAAAATCCCTACTAATATTATAAATGTGAATGTAAGTTTGTTTGTTACGCTTTCACGCGAAAACTACTCAACCCAAATACCTGATAACTTACGATAAAATATAATAAAAACGATAAAATCAAAAAAATTATTGAAAACAAAATAAAATCGTAAAATTTTAAAAAAAACAAAATAGGCATCAGTTTTATGCGGTACGCCGGGTCAGCTAGTACTCTATAATCTATGAAAACACTGTTTTCTTTCGTAACCCGACATTTTATATGTTGCTGCTGTAATACAAAAATAACAATAATAATTATTATTATAATATATATAAAAAGTGTGTTCACGGAAGACTATTTAAGAATAATAAATATAAATATAAATAAAATAAATCAATCTTGAAGAGGAAAATTTGCTCTGTCCTGTGGATCAAGAAAACGGTTTAATAATTTGCTTCTGCTTTACAATGTTCCTGTGATACAATATTTATTTAAATTATTTCAAAACATAACTGTTTATTGTAAAATATTAAATTTGACATTTAAACCCTTAAATGCTGTGATGATGAAAGAATTATTCAGTTTTGTAATTATATAGTTTTAACTATGTATGTGAAGAAGCAAAATTCTCTCCAAAAATATGAACCAGTCCTACAAATGGTATAATCGATTAACCGATGCTTGAAAATAGTTTTTAATTCCCACACCCAAATATATTTTTTGGTCCTCCATCCAGAAACAATACTATTAATAACTTCAAAATCGTCCAGAAAATGACATTTTCCGGCCAAGGCTGGCAAAGTAGCTTTTAGATTATCTAAAGAGATGGCGCTATGAGTCATCCAAAATACATAATGAATAATACAAATTTTAATTAAATTTATTTAAAAACAGCGAATAATATACTAAACAAATAACTTTTTCTAAAGGTTACCAGGATTCTAATTAACATTTAATTTCTCTCACAACTTTTATTTGAAATTTGACATTTATGTCAATTTACAACTAGGTACTTATCATTCGATTATGAAAATACATATCTCGATTTGATTTTTGCTTATTAAACTAAAATAGTTCATTTTCTCTGCTTTTTTTATATAAAATTAGTAGATATTAATGTTAATATTTTCAATATAACAATTTTTACTGTGTTGCTTATTAGCAAAGTATTCGTATATATAAAAATTAAGGATCTTGAAACCGATTATCAGAAAAGCATTCCTTATTACTAATAGGGATGTTGACTAATTTCCGGATCTGCTTTTATTCTATAGATAAACTGTTAATAACCGCGAAAAAAATATTTTAATAATAAAAATGGTTTTATTTTAAAGAAAAAAGTAATAAATTAGAAAAGATTTAAAATTTCCCGCTAAAATGCCCAAAACTGTAATGTGACTTTGATTACGTCACGAACCGATAAACAATGCTCGCGATCTGTCAAACTTTAAGGAACTTGAAAGTTTTCTTGAGAAATAATTATTTTTAGGCTTTAATACTAGTTAATAATAAATACAAAGTGTGTGTGTGTATGTAGATGTACATCTAAAAAATGAAGATTTTAATATTCAAACAGCCCACAGTATTTCTTACCACAATGAAGTTATAAATATACCTTTAAAATTTTTAAAGTTAACGGACGACTAAGTTCTATTTATTTAATTTTAGTCAAAAATAAGACGGATTAATTGGTATTGATTTATTAAAACAATCAAAAGCAACTGTAAATTTAGAGAAAAAGCTCCTTATACAGAAATACCAATAATATACGAATTAGAAGAATTAACACAACTAAAAAAGAAACTTAAAGTAAAAAATTATTCTATTAATATTCCCGCAGGACATTCCAAATTGTAAAATTACCCGTTGACATAGAAAGCGGAACAGGCCTTGTAAATTATATTAATTTTGGCAATCAAATACAATCACCCTGTGCAGTTGTAAACGTAAATAAATTTATTGCAACAACCACCATTAGGTACTATTTCAAGAGAAGAACCAATAAAAATTAATATTAATAAATTTTTTAAAATTGAAAAATTAGATATCGCAGATATAAATTTTATTGAAAAAATGGAAACCGATTCTGAATTAAACGAATACACCGATAATATTTTAAAATCTAATCTAAAAAATATACGAGTTGAACATTGTAATTACGAAGAAAAACAGGCTATAAAAAATTTATGTTAAGTTCCGCTGCACAAAAATCTTTGTTTGTAGCAAAGAAATTCGCCACCATCAAACACTCGATTCTCGGCAAGTTAGAACTGTTTCCTTTGATGAATCCAGTCTCCATAATGTAAACACAATTCGGTTTATGATAACAAGTGAGTTATAAATACTAATAGCGAGTAATTAGCGACTCAAGCGAGAGAAATCAAAGAAATAACTCGTTCACACAGTGACACCAAGCGACGCTAAGTTGTTTATCGGTTCATGACGTCATGCGCTGTGATTGGCGTTCACAGTCACGTGATAATGTGTATTAAATAAAGTTTTTTAAATTAATTTTAATTAATAAAATATTATTAATTACGTTTAATAAATATGATTTTAGGTATTTAAATATTACCATTAATCATTTAAATTTAACTTTACATGGATTTACAACTACTGTCAACATGCCTATTCTTTTAATCGTGCAATAGATCTAATCTTTTATGTCATAAAGTAAAAAGTTTTTGAACTTTTGAAAATATTAAAAATTAGTCGGACCAAAAAATAGTGTGTGTTACACGTCCGGGAAATGTTTTGCAAGTGCTCGTATTGTTTCGCCTCGGTGCTACGCACCTCGGCTACACAACTTTACTTGCTCTTGCAAAATGTCATTTTCCGTCCTTGTGTCACAAATAACTATGCATTTATAGAAAAAAAAACAGGAATATAGATCAAACAAAACAATGAATTTAAAGAAAACAAATTTACTAAATATGATTTGTTTCTCCATTTAAGTAATTATTATTTACCATAATCTAATTGCAATAATATTGTATATTTTTTGTAATGTAATATTTTAAAATAGAAAGTTTTATATTTTTAAAATAAAAACTTTTATATTTTTAATAATACATGCCTTTATTAAACCAACCTCCAATTAATCCTTTAATCCCCTTTAGAAATGTATTGACACAACTCAGGAATTGTAAATTTTCTTTGGCACAACTAAGAGATCCCGATAAATTGATGGTATTTTTTAACGTCTTATAAATTATTAAAAATCGCAAAATGGGAAAATATTTTAAAACTAGTTGGCCATCAAATTTAAATTAAGTGAATTTTTTGAAAACTGAATTAATAAAATAAAATAAATAACAGATATAATAAACAAAGAAAACAAAAAACACGAAATAATAGAATTTAACAAAATTGATTAACTAACTGATGCAACAGGTATGTGATGACTTTCTAGTAGATATGCCATAGACCGAATAGAGTAGATACTTCAAACTAGACAACAACCATTCCATCACAAAAATGATCATGCAGAAAAATTCTGCAAAACTATCTGTTACAACTGCCGTAATAGAATTCCGGGATTAATACCACCATACATTTTACAGTTTGACTGGTCTACAGCGATAGAATGTGAACATCAGCAAACGTTGATGGCCGTTTTGTTTATGAAGTTTGCTTTATGATACTATTCGTTACTAACGTGGCGTTTATGGAGAGGTTCCCGTATGTTGAGTGACTGAACGATACATCAAAAGTGGAATTTAACCGCGAATTTTTACGATTTCTGCCAGAGAAATATTACTTTGGAAAACGCTGCGTTAGCTGTAACAAAAAAAAATGAAGCACGTGGTGTAATACAATTTAGCGAGATGGTAAAAATTTAATATGTTGAAATGAGAATTGTAATTTTGCTCGAAAATACGTGCACGGGTATTTTTTAATTTAGCATCGCAAGGTATCTGTAAAATAACTTGATGTATATTCAATTTTATTTAAATTTTGATCCAACTATCGTACTTAAATATTTACTAAATATAAGATGTAAATGTGTAACAAGTTTGTTATAAAATTAAAGTTGTTAAACTAATTTGGTTGGTTAAGAGTACTTGAAAGTCGTATATAACATAGGTAATTACTTTAAAAGACCCCGCACATAATATGTGGAAAATGGTATTATGATAAATGTTGCTAAAAATTTGCAAGGAGCTAGATTTTAGCAAGCTGATTAAAAGTCTCAATGGAAGCTAGGTCAAAAAACCTCATTCCAGGTGATTTCAAAGTAAAATAAGAAAATGACCCTTCAAAAAATTCCGATGTTTCTGATAACGAATCCGTAGTTCGCTCGCCCCAGAAACAACACCTAGATGTTTTTTAAGGTCATTCCAAGTTCATTCGAATGTTAAGTAGAGAACAAATCGTCAAGATTATCAGTCATGGAAATCCAGGGATGGCATTTATTTATCAAAGCAGCAGCTATGTTAAAAAAGCTGCGGAGAGTAGTTACGTGAGCTGTTTTATGGACTCCATCAAAAAACTTTTAATATGACCATTTCGTGATTCAGTCACCCATTTTGACTTGCTAATTAAACGTCTTATAAGCTTCTTCTGTAGATAACTAAGCTAGTCCTTGTTCTAAAAAGTGTGACATTGTATAATCAATTCTCAATGCATTTAGGTAATCCACAGCATCTCTGTATCCACGATCAATCAGTAATATACCGCCTTCTTGAAACCATTTCCTGATGCCATTATTATTATTTTCAAACTGATTAATCAACATTTGTGCATCATTGTTTCGACTATCAGAGAAGTAAGGGCCTTGAACGGCAAGTATAAGGCCATCTGGAGCAACAATAAGAGCCAGTTATGAGGATAAAATGATTGTGGATAGAATAAGTAATACAGTTAAATTAAAAGCAGCTAATTAAAAAAAAAGAGTGTGCGTGTAACCTTTACGCGCGATTGAAGTAAAATTTGTTGACGTACGTATCGGAAAATAAATATTTAATTACAATTCAATCATATTTTTTATTGTCTATGTAATTTACAAAAAATGAGATGTTATATTTATATTATTCATTAGAAATAGGAATTTGAAAGTTATCATTATTTTTTATATATGAAATAATAGGTTTATGATAACTAAAATGTGAAACATAGATTTTACTCTCTAAATACCATTAATGTATTTGAAACCGTTTGAAAATTTTGAAAATTTCATAAATAAATTTTGAACATTTATTCTCCTCCCATAGCTGAAATCACACCGTTACTTCCAACAGAATCTTCCGTTAGAATCTAACGTTAGAGTTACCCCTAGTCGCGCCTAAAGAAGTTTTGCTTCAATAATAGGTAAACAATATTAAAAATATACACACATTACGTTTAGAATGTGTGATTTTGTAGCTGTATCTACCTTATTGTAATACAACACAACACAAGAGCCTTCGATAGTTAGATAACCATTTCATTTTGTAGCATTTTATAGCATATTCCATAAAATTTAAAATCCTGAGTTGAGTTTGTTTTCTTCAGTTTTTTTGAAGGATCTGTTATTGGTGGTAAAAGATCAGCCATCCTGACTAGTGGTTTTATGGCCTTTATGGCTACCTAACCAAACCTAAAATAAGTATAAGCAAGTGTTAAAACATTTCGAATATTATTATTTTATGAACAAAAACGTGCAACATGCTTCTTTACTTAACTTAAAGCTTCCCTATTAATTATTTACTATCATAATATGTATGTATGTATATAAACTTACTTAATCAAAATCATAATGAATGTCGCTGTTTCGTCTTTTTTTCATTTTCATTTTTCAAATCTTTCTGGCGCTTAGAATATGCCCTTTGACGTTCACAATTTCTTTTTCTTTGTAGCTCTTTAAGTCCGAAAATAGCTAGGTATAAAAAGTGTAATTAGACACCAAAAATAAAATGTATGCATATAGAGTAGGTACTCACTATTTTCATTCAATATTTTTTCATCACTTTTTTCATTAATAAATCCACTTTGTTTATTCATATTTAAAACAAACACTTTATACACAGATTTAAACTATTTACCACCAATGTATTTTGGTTGACAAGATGACAAGCTGTCAATTCATACAATTGCAGATTTAATTTTATTTAATATAGTAGGCAGAATCGTGTTAGGTATTTTGTATCAGGTTTTGTTTCCGGTACGCGGTACATTAGAATGAAGTCACGTCAGTTAGAATTACAGAGTTACCCATAGCGTCGCTAAAGAAGTTTTACTTCAAAAAAGGAGCCATTGCACGTTAAACCAATAAAGTTGTGATAGCGAAGTGAAAAGATAAGCGAGATGTAATGTACATTTCGACAGAATTTAGAAATAATTTAGTTTACCTAATACTTTATAAAAAACGCCACGAGAAATAAGTACCAGAAGATTTTTACAATTATAATATGTTTATGGGAGGTATTGATAAAAAGGACCAAATGAAGTCTTACTACCCATGTGAAAGAAAAACGCTGCGATGGAATAAGGAAACCGGAGTTTAATTACACTTTTTAATGAATTAATATTTTTTATATAAAAATATATACGTTCTAGAATGTCCTTGTATGATTATGGTTTGGAAATCTTAGAATATGTGTTGCCTGAAAGTACAAATCGAAAAAAGTTAAAAAGGGAAATGTCATTTCCACAAATTATGTACCAAAAAAAGGGGATGAGAAAAAACATGCTCATAGGAGATGTACTCAATGCAACAAAAATAAAATTAGGAAGAAAACTGTTTACCACTGTTCTGCTTGCCTAAAACTACCAGCACTTTGTTTGAAACTATATTGTAACCTTATTTTTCAGCAGTTACCGATCAGAATGCGAACGGCACTCAGGGGGTAGGAGGAGAGCGAGTTGCGGATCGGGAGTGCAATTTGGCAGTATTAAAAAAAGCAAATATTTAAAGACAAGCTAAAGCTATAATATATATAATAAGGAATAATAAGGAAAATATTTTTAGAAATAACTAGGATAAAAGATAAGAAACCTATTTAGAAAAAATCTATTGGATTAGGAACAGTAAGGGAACACACATAAACTTACAAAAATTATCAAAAATGAATTGTATATTTAAGACTTACCTTATAGGTCTTTAAAACTCCTTGAATCCTTATACTTTAGTATTTAATTTATATTTTTTAAAAAAATTGAATTCATTCACCAATGAAAATATTAATTTACTGGTAGGGAAAATAAAAAAATTCCCAATATTTTAATAACAGTGCAATGAAAATTATCAAAAAATTCATCCATATTTTCTCAAAGACACCGGAATATCTAAATAATAAAGTAAAATTAACAAAGTCTCGGTCTTAAAATAAGTATTCTTTATTTAATTCAAGTGACGCGTTTGGCTCATACGAGCATCATCAGACAACTAAAACAACAAAAAAAAAATAACTACTAGGGCGAAACAAATATAAACCGGAATTTTCTGTTTAGCGCGCCATAAGTAACATGAGTGGCTTGATGTACTGCTATATAGTTAGGTGGGGATGTCAAGAGGAGGGTAGCCCGTCTGTTCGGTGCGGCGAAGTGGATCAGTTGTTAATACCATCATGTCTGAGCAGGAGGTAAACACGTCTGTTGAGCAACGCGTTATTATCAAATTTTTGACACGGGAGTGCGTAAAACGTTCCGAAATTTTGCGTGGACTATCTGCACAGTTTGGTGATGAAACTCTTTCAAAGGCCCAAGTCTACGATTGGCACAAAAAATTTTCAGACGGCCGAGAGGCAGTGGAAAACGTGAATCATGCACGCCGACCCAGGACAAGCAGAAATGAAGCAAATATTCGTGAAATGATTAAAGGCGACCGCAACCTTACAGTTCTGGAAATTGCTGAGCACGTCGGAATATCATACAGGAGTACGCATTCCATCATTTCTAATGATTTGGGTTACCGAAAAGTGTGTGCAAGATGGGTTCCTCGTCTTTTGACGGAAGAACACAAAGCAAACCGTCTTGCCGTGTGTGAAAGGCTGTTGGCACGATATTGAGCTGAGGCGGAAGAGTGGTTGGAACATATTGTAACCTGTGATGAGACATGGGTGCATTATTACACCCCGGAGTCGAAGCGGTCAAGCATGCAGTGGCGAAAACCTGGAGAGGCAGCACCACGAAATGCCTAACCCGTCTTTCTGCAGGGAAAGTACTTGCAACGGTTTTCTGGGATTCCAGGGGTGTACTGTTGCTTGATTTTTTGCACGAATGTCGTACAATTAATGCCGAGTACTACTGCCAACTGCTGGATGCAGTGAAACTTGCTTATCGGCAAAAAAGACGAGACATGCCTATCCGAAGTGCGATTCTGCTTCATGACAATGCTCGGCCACACACAGCTGCATTGACTCAGGAAAAATTGCGCTTAATGCATTGGGAAACACTTGAACACCCGCCTTACAGTCCTGATTTATCGCCATGTGACTACCACTTGTTTGGACCACTTAAAAAAGAACTGGGAGGTCACCACTTTGAGGACGACGAAGGTGTAGAAACATTCGTGCGCAATTGGCTACTGACACGACCAGCTTCATATTTGATTCGCCCTCGTATAATAACTGCCGGAGTGAAAACTTTGTGAATGATACTATGGTATAACTAGTAATAAATAATTAAAATTAATTAACTTACTGTACCATAATAGTCAAAAAACAACACATAAAACAAAAACAGATATCTATAGAAAATCTCATCTCACTGACAAAGCGCAAAACAGATTTGAAGGTAAAATTAATATAAACAATTGAAATTAAAATAAAAATATAAAATCTCCACCTTGAGATTCGAACACACAAATAAGGTACATCTTTTTGAAGTTATACTTCTATTCTTGCACTCGGCGGAACAGATTTGTGTGGGGTTAAATAGGAAAAATCATTAAATATGTAATGGTGTGAGTAAGAGAGAGACAGAAACACATTATAAGGTATATTGGTCGGTAAAAACAAAGATGAAATATTTACCACATGTTTAGTCATAACTATAAGTCCTTTGAATACCGTTTACACATTCAGTACATTGAAAAGAGATAGATATACAAAAAACAGTCTGAGCTTTTTTTTGAATATCATAGTGACGTATCACATTGTGTTTGACAGATTATACTATAATTCTGTCACATAAGTGTACATATAAAGTTTAGTATTTTATATTAATAATAATATTCAGTAATGAGTATTGTATAGTAGTCCATAGTGCCGTCACATGGTTGCATTATATCCTGCCCTATACTTTTGAGGTTGTTGGCTACATAAACATAGTTTTTAAGAATAGTCGAAAAGTGCATTCTGAACAGACAGTAGATAGAAAAATAACAACTCGGCAAGTAGTCCAAATGGGTTCAATTTATGTATTCGGGGTTTTTGGGGTCGCTGAACACTATTATCATGATGTCGAAAGAACTCGCGGCACTTGTTGCCTATTGTATTTACCTCTTTTCCTGGGGTTTTATGTAAAGTCTGAACAAAATCAGTGCACACTCGGAACTCGGTGGTTTTTTGAGTCGCTGAATACGAATATGATAATTGCGATGGTGTCTGAAACACCTGGTGCTTAAGACGGACCTCGTCTCCAAGAATTTTATGCAAATTCGATACAAAATGAGTGTGCACTCGGGACTAGAAAGTTTTTGAGGTCGCTGAACACGAATATCATATAATGATTTTGCTAAATCATTGGCATACACATTTATTAATCCGGGCGCGTGCGTAGAAGTATAACTTCTTCCGACAGTCCCACTGACTGCCACACCCGTTTTTTTACATAATTGAATTTCGAAATAATATAGAACAAATTACAGCGTTTCTTTTACATTAAAAATAGTTTTGTTTCATGATGTTACTTCTTTCTAAAGTCTTAATTAAAAAAATATATATTTTTGTAATTAATATACTAATTCGTAAGTTAATAGTTATCTGGATATTTTTAATCAATCATATTTATTAAATAAAGGTTTTCATTATTTAAAACTTTACATTCATTTTTAGTTGGAGCTTATTGATTAATTTTTCAAACATTATACAACAAATTTTTTGTTCAAGTTTTTATATATTTTATGTTTAATAAAATTATCCGCTAGAAAGCTTTTTTGTAATTTAATCGCGATGAAACACCAACGGCACCGGTGAAAATATATTTATTGCAATGAAATTATTTTTTTGGTCCTGAAAACAAGTGAGTCACGTTTAGTGAATATAATAAAATTTTCACTGCACTGAATGCTACGGAATAAATTTACTGAAAACAAATCTCGGATAAACTTTTTCAATAATAAATGGAAAACTACAATACCAAAAATGTTATCGGGTAAAATATATATTATTATACCCGAGGGAATGTTCGTACATTCAGTTAAATTTATAATTACCGTGCACAGGTATTCATGGAAACCTTCGGGGTATAACTGTAAATTATGATTTTAAAGTAAGTGTTTATATGTTTGTGGATTTTCGGATAAAAGTTATTTTCAATGCTCCAGCATTTTTATAAACCTGGTGTTCGCATTCTCAATAAAGCTAAGAAAAAAGCTTTTGTCATAAAAACGTTGAAAATTGGGTGTGCGAGAAAATATTATTTAGATAACAATAAACTTAGACGCTTGGTGTTTATTTATTACATTTAAACAAAAAATGTTCGTGAGAATATCTAGAGTTTAATTTAAAGTGTAAAATTTCAGTCTATCACTGGTTTTTCAATTTTCATTGTGGTTATCTTGTCAAATCGAGCCGAGTTCACTCGAGAGACACTAAAATATAGTCGCGCACTGTGCTAATGACGCAAAATTTTACTCCCGTATATGTATCAAATAAAAACATTTATCGTAAGAATATTTCTATATGACAAATTAAAAATTATATCACAAGTTTAAGAAATAAAAAATAACAATTTTGGCTGTAATGACAACAAAACACATTCACATTAAAATTTAAACTCGGTACAATACTTATCATAAACTGACCAAAAAAATCCACTGCTTAAAAGTGGTTCATCCATAAAACTTGTGTACGTCTCTGATAGTCCAAACTGCTGACGGATTTTCTCTCAGCTCGCATTCACGCATTTTCTGAAAATTGTGTATGGATAGGTAGATAGATATTCACTGACTTGGATGTTAGCCTGTATCAATGCGGTCTTTACAGATCTATTCTAAACACCTATTATTTCTAGAATAGACTCTCTAGACTCCACGTAACTTGGAGTAGCCGGGTTCTCCCTTCTCAATACTAAATACCGCGTCCTTGCAAGGCATAGGACATGAAATGCGGTTTCTCCTCCTCTTGGTAGTATCGACAGATGTCCTCATTTGCCAAGTTTAGCTGACTCGGGTGTTTTTTTAAGCCGACAATGTCCTGTCGAGATACAGACAATCATTCTAACATCGTTGTGCTTTGTGATAATAACCCAGCAGTAAATTTCGCTGTGTGTCATTTTATGAAGACTTTGGCTAGTCGCTTGATCGGTGATTTTTTCCACTACTCCTGGGCCTTCTCTAGCCGCCATTTCTCAATGGTTCTTTTCTAGACGTGTCAGCAACCCCGCCGAATGCTTCCGAAACAATCATTTCAATATAAGCTCGTGCTAATTCTTAGCCTTTTCTTTGGCTCGAAAACGTGGTACCCTGTCAGAGAATTCTGACTTGCGGCTTTTTGACTTATGATCTCCGTTTCAGAGTGTTGTATGGCCATTAGCTTATACAGAAACACTGTAGCTTATGTAACAAGACTTAATTAGATTTAGATCCTATGCCTTCTACTATATATACCCGACCAACGGCCTTTCTTAGTGTTTGGGCCATCTGGTTGCCAGATTCACTCCTCTTGAATTGGGGTGCCATTGTTTCATGCATCCCTTTTCAGTAATTTAACTTAAAAGTTATACCTCGGAACTATTTCGTCCTGAGGCTTACTTATTATTTGATCCACCTAACCCTATCATATAGCTCTTCTTGCTCTGTTTCTCTTAATAAGATTATGGGAGCCTGTGAATAGTTGTCATAGCCTCTCCCTATATATATAAAAGCGAAAGGTCACTCATCACCATATCTCAGAAACTGTAAGACCTACAAACTTGAAATTTGGTAGGTAGGTTCCTTATAGGGTTTAGACGTCCGATAATAAAGGATTTTACAAGACTTTACCCCTAAGGGGTAAAACGGGGGTTGGAAATTTGTATGAAAATCCTATGTTTTTAAAGTAAGGGACAATAAAAATAAAAGGTGTGCTCTTTAGAGGTTGTGGAGGTGTACTTATATTGTATTTTTAGAAATCAACCGCCTTCATAAGGATTGAACGGGGGTCGGATACTTTTTAAACAACAATCAACACGCCACGCGAACGACGTCGCCGGTACATCGGTTTAGAACCCAAAAATATGGTTAGATTTTTTTGTCTGTCTGTCTGTATGTTTGTGCGCGCATCACATGAAAGCTACTGATTCGATTCGAATGCGGTTTTTACAGATGTATTTGTCTTCTTTCAACATAACATCTGGTGTATACAAATTTTGGCATGACTTTTGTATCGGGATAGTTGAAAGCATGAAGAGTGACAGAGGCTACTTTTTCTTCAACAATCAAAACACCACGCGAACGACGTCGCGGGTACATCAATATAGAACCCAAAAATGTGGTTCGATTTGTTATTGTCTGTCGGTATGTTTGTATGTTTGTGCGCGCATCACATGAAAACTACTGATTCGATTCGAATGCGGTTTTTACAAATGTATTTGTCTTCTTTTAACTTAACATCTGGTGTATAAAAATTTCTAACCCCTTCCCACCTCTTTAACAGGACAATAGAGGGGTTTCAGTTTTTGTATGAAAATATCTCATTGATACATTTAAAAATACCACTCAAATAATACACAACATGCATACATAGGTGCTATAAGTTTTGATATTCGAAACTAGATGGCGTTATGAGGTTATTAAAACAAATGACTCACAAATTACCATATCCTACAGATGATTAGGTCCAATATAGATCTGTCATAGATCAATATTATAAGATAGTCATAATCGGTGTTGTATGATTTATTATTATTAAAATCTGTTCACTGGTTGCAGCGTGATGGACCGACAAACATGAAATTTTAAATAAAAAAAATTCAAAATTAAAAATTGTTAGGCCAGACTTATTTTACTAAGAAACCACGTCATTCCCAAAGTCAGGGATCTGTCGAGCGGGCCAATCAAGATGTTAGAGACAGTCTAGTAGCTTGGATGGCCGACAACAATACTTCTGGTTGGCAACTGGTCTACGCATTGTTCAAAACACAAAAAATAATAGCTACCATTCCGGGATCAAAATGACGCCTTACGAAGCTATGTTCGGTGCACCACAGAAGAATGGTTTATTTGACTCTGTCCTGACAGCTGACGTTTGTAATCGAATAATCAGTGAAGAGGAACTTGAGCAGGAACTGTCATCGATTTAAAGTAGCCTAGAGCAAGAACAAAGGACTGGTAAAACTGAAGGCAATAATCAGTATGCAAACAGCACTGTGCTTGCACAACATGAAGATGAATCCAATGAAACAAATGATAATGAAAGTGAGACATGTTTTGAATGTGGTTAATATTTCCACATGGAATGTTCTTTTGAGCCAGGTATGAACTCTGAATTGCCACTTTGTTCACTTTGCTCGAAAAAATCCGCTGTTGAAACTGCCAGAGACAAATGCAGAACTGGATTAAAGCAACAAGCAAAGAAAATGCTAACATCTGTGTTTATCGCAGACAACGTCGTAGTTAATATTTCCGATGTAATGTGACGGCTGTAGTTATGAACATTGATGAAGAACATCACGTGCTTGGCACAAAGCATGGCACGCTGGATAAGCAGTTCACCAGAAATCAGTTCCAACCGGTTAAAACACAGTTCATAAAAATTGATGAGGTACCTGAAGGTAGATAACATCAATATAAGAAAAAAAGCAATGGTGGCTTCCGGATCCAAACAAGGTTTTATGAAATGTGGTTGGTTTAGTTAATTTGTAGGTATCATTAAGCCTTAAGCGGGTTGTTAAAATATATGTAAGGCTTATATATTTTCATATGTAGGTAAGCAGATTATGTCAAATAAAGTAAGTATTCAAGAAATATTACCTAAAATAAAAAATTTAAATGAAATACAGATTCGTGATTTATACACCGAGTCATTTCGAACTTTGCGCAAAAACAAAATACCCACAACGCATTGCGAACAAACTATTCTATCCAAAACGCATTGTGAGTATTATATATTTGCACATAGACCGAAGTTAAAGTTTAAGTCGAACATTGAGAAAATGTGTTTACCCGCAACGCGTTATGGGTATTTCATTTCGGACAATGACCGAACAGAAATGCCCACGACGCGTCAGCGTCGTAGGTATTATGGCCTACCCGCGTCGCGTTGTGGTTAAACATTTCGGTCATTGGGCGAATTCGAAGTTTGAGCGTAACATATATACATTGAACTAATAACCTGTGTGCAACCGGTGGTTCATTTTGGGGTTTAAGCTTCAGTTCTTGCCACACATTTGTTTATACCTACTAAGGGCAATTGTACCTTGGCGTATGACTTTTTGGATGTGATGCACGTTATTCAGCCTTATCGGTCTTAAGCCTTTTATTTGTAAATGGGAAAACTGATACTTTTTTTGAATTGACTGTTGGACTTTTATCCTTGCACCACTTATACAACATATTCATTGCAGTCTGCAACCGCTCTGAGAGTATACCCAAGTTTGTGAAAGAACATCATGGTTATTGAGATCTACAAAATTTTCCTTCAAGACAATAACCTGATGCTCATTCATATCCCTCAAAAATTACTCTATGCCATGCCGCCACAACCTCTACAATCTACATCTATATAAAACGATTATTGTTCACTGGCCTAATTTGCATAATAAAAACTGTTTACACCAGCTAATTAAAAAAATGTAATAAGAACTTTGCGGATAATCTGTAGAATAATTATAGCATTAAAATAAAAAACAACTGAAAGATTGTTAGTATAAGTATATTGGTATATTGGTATCAGCAAAAAAATGTAACTTACAACTTTCATTTATTTCAGATATTATACTACTTTTTAAATTGTTTTAGACATTTTAAATCAAACCACTATAACGGATATTACTATTTTATTAACCATATCCAGTGTCCAAATATAAATTCTTGTATACTATTATTATTAATTATATTGTTATGTAAATCTGGTAAAACTATACGCCTATATGGTAGTTTTCCAATAAAAATACTATGTCGCATTAGCCGCATAATGCTCAACATTAATGTTCCAACTACAGCAACGCTTCGCATCCGAAAAAGCTATTATGCTTTGTGCAAGTGGTATCACAATAAGCTAATATCGGTCAAACACTCTTTATTTATAATGCTAGGATGTAACGATTTTAAGATCCTATCTATAGAATTCATTGGTCAGATTAAATGATACCAGTTCGTTCAAAATTAAAAACTTATTTGATATTATAACCTATTAGTTTGTATAAAACTTTCTCCCCCCCACCCCTTTAACGGGGTGAGAAAAGAATTTTTTATTAAAAAATTAACAAGCCACGCGAACGACGTCACGGGTACATCGAAATAGAACCCAAAAATGTGTTTAAATTTTTTTGTCTGTCTGTCTGTATGTTTGTGCGCGCATCACATGAAAGCTACTGATCCCATTCGAATGCGGTTTTCACAGATGTATTTGTCTTCTTTCAACTTAACATCTGGTGTATAAAAATTTCTCTCCCATTCCTTAAATGGGGTGGGGTAAGAAATTTTTATACAACAATCACACGCCACGCGAACGACGTTGCGAGTACAACTAGTCTATACATATAATAAAACTGTAGAAATAAATGTTCTGTACATTAAAGCTTTTTAAAAAATAATTAGCGGAGGGTGTTACTAAATTGATATAGAACCCAAAAATGTGGTTAGTTTTTTGTTTGGCTGTCTGTATGTTTGTGCGCGTATCACATGAAAACTACTGATCCGATTTTAATGCGGTTTTCACAGACGTATTTGTCTTCTTTTAACTTAACATCTGGTGTATAAAACTTTCTCCCCCCACCCCTTTAACGGGGTGAGGAAAGAAATCTTTATACAAAAATCAACACACCACGCGAACGACGTCGCAGGTACATCGAAATAGAACCCAAAAATGAGGTTAGATTTTTTTTGTGTGTTTGTCTGTATGTTTGTGCGCGCATCACATGAAAACTACTGATCCGATTCGAATGCGGTGTTCACAGATGTATTTGTCTTCTTTTAACTTAACATCTGGTGTAAAAAAAATTCTCTCCCATTCCTTTAACGGGGTGGGGGGAAAAATTCTTTTACAACATTCACACGCCACGCGAACGACGTCGCGAGTACAACTAGTCTATACATATAATAAGACTGTAGAAATAAAAATTCTGTGCATTAAAGATATTTAAAAAATAATTGGCCGGGGGTGTTACTACATCGATATAGAACCCAAAAATATGGTTAGTTTTTTGTTTGTCTGTCTGTATGTTTGTGCGCGCATCACATGAAGATGACTGGATCCGATTCGAATGCACTTTTCACAGATGTATTTGTCTTTTTTTAACTTAACATCTGGTGTATAAAAATTTCTCTTTCATTCCTTTAACGGGGTGGATGGAGAAATTTTTATCCAACAATCACACGCCACGCGAACGACGTCGCGAGTACAACTAGTTAATTGTATAAAATCAATGTAAAATGTATTTCTTATAGTAGGTATTGAAACCGAAATCGAACTTTGTAGCTATTCATGAAAATCAAAACGTGTTTGATTAATTAATCTTTAATTTATTATACATACATCAGAAACTATTGTTATTATTATATTATTATAAATTGAAAATTATTAACAGTATTCTATTTGATGAACTGTCACGTCAAATGATATGGAACATTAGTCAGTTAATATCAACGCAACCAGTTTTCCTGTAAATATTCTAGACGGCTCTATACCAAATGCAGCTATATTAAGCATTCAATCTTCCGGTATGAATTATAAAGGAATCATAAAGTAGTCTGAGGCGCTAAAGGAGATTCCAAAAGGAATTTCGGGTTTATTTGCTGACTGATAAGCGCTACGATTCGATTCCCTTAGGGATCTTACAGACTAGATTAATGGAATTCATTTTTTGTATTTATATTGATTTAAGACAGGTATACAAAGTGAGTCATAATCCAAGTAAAGTGAAGAATTTTAAATGTACATACGCACAGAACCCAAAAATATTTTATTTGCTCCTGTCCAGTAAATACACTTCCCTATAATCAATTTGGCGCCGGTAAGTAAAACATTACGGTATCAGGTACTGTAATGTGTTGCCTAGCAACGCTGCTCTGATTGCTTAAGGAAAGACAATTACTTTTAATTTTTTACATATAAAAAAACTATAATGTCTATAAAATAAAAATAAAATAATTAATTACTTACTTTTACATCCATATTTAAAAAGAAGTCAATATTATTCAATTTTATATTAACAATTAAATCTTAATAATAAAAAAATTATTTGACAGTGACAGATGGCTTTCAAGGTTATTTGACCTAACTAATCAAGTTACGAACTATTTTTAGTCAAGTTACGAACTACTGTTAAAATTTTTATGAATTTATTAATTTATAAAAACAGGATGAAATAAAATATAATACGATACATGGTCGTTAGGTGTTATTACAGTACTCGTTTTTATTTCCGGACTTGGCTCCTACGTCGCCTCGTCCGTAAACTAACTCGTACTGTAATAAGTCACCTACCGACCTTGTAACGTATAATACTATTATTTCCTTCTGTCCAGTAAATAAACTTTCCTATTATCAATTTGGTGCCGGTAAGTAAAACATTACGGTATCATGTGTTGCCTAGCAACTCTGCTTTGATTGCTTAAGGGATGACAATTACTTTTAATTTTTGACATTTAAAAACACTATAATGACTATAAAATAAAAATAAAATAATTAATTACTTACTTTTTATTTTATTTTACTTTAAAACACGAATTAACAATTAATACAAAAATTTTAAAATATTTGACTGTAACTGACAGTTAAGGTAATTTGACGTAACTAGTCAAGTTAAGAACTATTTTAAATTTTTTTATGAATTTTTTAATTTATAAAAACAGGATGAAATAAAATATGATACGATACATGGTCGTTAGGTGTTATTACAGTACTCGTTTTTATTTCTTGACTCGGCTCCTACGTCGGTCGCCTCGTCCGTAAACTAACTCGTACTGTAATAAGTCACCTACCGACCTTGTAACGTATAATACTATTTTCTACTTATGAGATTGAAATATATTCTTATTCAATGGATTATTGTGGTTAAAATCGCATTTTAACCACTAAAGATTGAAAGTCTTAGATTACCGGGATTTCGGCGATTTTGACATTTCAATTTTAATAAGAATAATGTCACTTACTGGTGTTAGTGTTTAAATCGTAAAAATGAGTGATTTAGAAAACAGTGATGTAGAACTAGAAGAAATTGTAAAAGAAAAAATGAGGAATCTGATAATTTCTTCAGTATTTTTAATGTTAACTGTCAATCAATAACTAACAAAACTAATAGAATAGACCTAATCTTAAAGCAATATGGACCAGACATATTATGTCTATCCGAAACATGATCCAATAATGACAATATCGACTACATAAATAAATTACTCTGTTACTGTTATTTTAATAGAACTAATAAATCACATGGCGGTGTACTAATTTTGACAAAATCTTCCATAGAAATTATGAAACACGATTTTTTCACTAATTGATCACTTGAAGTAGATATTGAAATCTCCAGTATCTATCTCTTTTAAAATACTTCACACCACCTGTTGTGTATTAAATATTTATAGATCCACATCTGGAAATTTCAATACATTTATAGATAGACTTTATAGTGCATTAATTTTCTGTACAAATAACTTTATATCTTTTATTCTTTGTGGAGATTTCAACATTAATTTTTTAAACGATTCACAGGAAAATATAGAGTACTCACTATTTTTCATTCAATATTTTTTCATCAGTTTCTTCATTAATAAATCCACTTTGTTTATTAATATGTAAAACAAACACTTTATACACAAATTTTAGGCGTACAACTATTCACCAAAAATGTATTTTGGTTGACAAGCTGTCAATTTGACAAGTCAGCAAAACATGTATATTATGTTGCCTATATTCACAGATTTAACTTTTATTTAATATAGTAGGCGGAATCGTGTTAGGTTTTTATTACCCGACTGCCGGAGGGTTATGTTTTCAGCGCGTATCTTGTATCTAGGTAATATTCTTCCTTACCTTGTATCTCCAGAACCGCTAAACGGATTTTCACATTTGAGGTATCGTTAAATTTGTCTTAATAGCACAAGTGTTCTTAGATAGGTGACCTTTAAAAAAAATCAAAATGGCGGATGTTTGACGCCACATTGTGAGGTAATAAAAAAATATATTGTACCAAGCATATCGAGTGGGGTATCAAAATGAAGGATTTTTAACACAAATTCTAAATGTGTATATAACTTTTGGTTTTAATATTAAATAGAACGATAAAAAAAGAAATGAATATTTTTTCTGCAAAGCAAATCGGATTTTTTTTTTGTATTTCGATCTAAGTTCCTTGGCGAAAGTTGTTTAGTTTCATGAGTAGAACACGTGGTATGAAAATAAAAAGACATAATAATAATTGGATATACAAAATCTCACAGCTGATTTCTCATTTACTATGAGAAATAATTTTTTTTCCATATTTTGATCTATGTTTCTTAGGGAAAGTTGTTCAGTTTCATGAATACAAAATTGCTTAAACAACCGCCTGATTTAAACTCATTCAGGGAATTAATGCGGTTACGCAATCTTCCTTAAAAAAGCAGTATTAAAAGAAATTGAGTATTATAATAGTTAATTCACATCTGGAAACACAGCTTCGGTGTAAAATTATTAAAACGCTGCGCTGTGAAAAGCTTTTCTCGATTTTACTCTATGGCATTATTGTTTAAGAATATTTCATTCAAAAACACATAAATATTTTAAAAATCTGACACAGATGTCCTGTAGCACCATTCAGAAATTAATGATTTCACATGAACTCTTTAGCGAATTTAGAATAAGCACTCTAAAACAAAAAGACATAAATAAAAAAATAATTAAAAAATAACAAAAAACCCGCCTGCATGGATAGCTACAGCTAAAAATCAATTGAAAAGACGGAAACAAGACGAAAATTTAATGACTAGGTATTTAAAAAAAATCAATGATTAGGTACTTAGAACTAAAAACAAAAATTGAAACAGTACCACACCTACGTACCTACGTATTGTACAAAAAGAAATATCAGCACGGTAGTCATTCGATTTTTTGCAACATTATAAACAGAATTGCAGTCGGAGGCATGAAAGTGTATGCTATGTTAAATTATTATCCTTTTGTGCATGCCTCCGACTGTAATTCTGTTTATAATCTTGCAAAAAATTGAATGACTACCGTGCTGATATTTCTATTTGTACAATACGTAGGTACCTACATGACAAAATCTATACAGTAGCCTACGCAGACGACATTGTTATTCTGCCAACAGGAAAGTTTGAAAGCACCCTTTGCGACAGAATGCAAGTGGCTTTCAGAACTTTAGAGACATGGTGTAAAGAACAGTCGCTGTCTATTAACCCCAAAAAGACAGAGATGGTTCTTTTCACGAAGAAAACGAAACCTAGGGGCTTAAACGCACCCAGTCTTTTCAACGTTAAATTAAGCTTTGCTACAGAAGTAAAATACTTAGGTGTTATCCTTGATAGCAAGCTGACTTGGAAGTCACACATAGAAAGCAAAGTTAAGAAAGCATTTATATCTTATGAGCAATGCCGCCGAACCATAGGACAGACCTGGGGATTATCCCCCAAGGTCACCATGTGGATCTACACGGCAATCATAAGACCTATGTTAACATATGGTGCTGTCGTGTGGTGGCCTAAAGTGAAACAAACGACAGCTATCAAAAAATTAAACCAAATTTAAAGATCAGCATGCCTTCTCGTAACAGGAGCCATGCGAAGCACACCGACCAGCGCAATGGAAGTCATACTTGGTCTCACCCCCCTTGATATATTTGTTAAGGAGGTCGCATTGATGACCATGGTACGCTTTCGCACGGTTGGTATCGAACCCACTGTAGGGACTGGCACATATAGGGATAGTCTGTGGAGGGAATCGATAAAAGTGATACCACTCTTACAGGCAGTCATGGATGCCGTCGCACCAAGATTTGTCTTTGACAAACCCTACAAAATATTAACAAACAAGACAGCAGACCCCAACGTAGTGAACGCTCTGAGCGTATATACGGATGGATCAAAAACAAAGCAAGGTGTGGGATGTGGAATTTACTCTAGATCCTTAAGCCTAAAAACAAAATGGGCTATGGATGGCTTGTCAAGTGTGGTTCAGTCAGAATTCACAGGCATAACCATAGCTGCAAAAGAATTAATCAATAGGAACATCACAGGCAGGAATATAAATATATATACAGACTGCCGACAAGCACTACTGACCTTGAATAGACCACGTTTCACTTCAAGTTTAGTACTAGAATGTCACCAATCTCTAACTGAGGCCAGCCAGAATAACGTGGTCACTCTCAGATGGATCAAAGGACATGGGAACTCTAAAGGCAACCGCATTGCGAACAATTTAGCAAAGAGGGCTGCGGGCTACAGATATGTTAGCCCTTGCCCATCTACCAAGCTAACATTGTCCGCAGTCGGGGACCTTATCCAACAGCACTCTCACCAAAAATTTATACAGTGCTGGGATGAAAATACGAACTGTAGACTGGCCAGAGAGTTATAACCTCATCCTGGCGAGGAAACAGCAAAAAAATTTAAGGCATTGACCAGACAAAATCTCCGAACAGCTGTGGGAATCGTGACAGGTCACTGCCAATTGCGACAACATCTCTTTAGGATGAAACTAACAGAATCGCCGCTATGCAGAGGCTGCGAACAAGAAGAGGAAACAGTAGAACACATTATGTATGACTGCTCTGCTTTTTCTGAAATCAGAAGAACCGTGTTGGGCGAGTATTGGCTTACACCAGCCAATGTCAGGGAGATCCCCCTCGGGAGCCTCATCACCTATTTTAAATCAATAGGCCTGGTGACATTCTGAGGTGAGGATATCCCTACATACGGGAGGATGCACAATGGGTCATATGTGGCCTCAGTGCTGGCTGAGCACTAGCTCGCCCCTCCCAAATTTCCAGATCCAGATCCAGACGTAGGTACGTAGGTGTGGTACTGTTTCAATTTATGTTTTTAGTTCTAAGTACCTAATCATTGATTTTTTTTAAATACCTAGTCATTGAATTTTCGTCTTGTTTCAGTCTTTTCAATTGATTTTTAGCTGTAGGTATCCATGCAGGTGGTTTTTTTGTTATTTTTTAATTATTTTTTTATTATATCAGCATTTTTGCGTTACATTAGAATATGACGTCACGTCCGTTAGAATTACTGAGTTACCCCTAGTCGCGCCTAAAGAAGTTTTACTTCAAAAATTTATGGACTGGTAATAATACGTTTTCAGAAGGAGTGTTTGGAACGTATTTTTCAAAATTGGCCAAGGAGAAAAAAGCCTTAACACTCTGGGCTCAGTTTTAATTGCTTTTTTGAAGTATTTTAAATAGAGATCATTTTTAAAATGGCAGCTTCATGTATGTTATTCAAAAAACCAAAAACGTTCTGCAAAGAAGAAGTTACTAAACTTTTAACCGAAGCTTCTAATAACGTTTACTTGTTGACAGAAGTATGTTTATACTAAAATACTTTTCTTTTTAACACATCTATATTTTTTTAGGTCGTTTTTATCATGGAAAATTTGGATGCTTGTTGTTGCGACGAATTTCATACATTAAAACTAGAAAATATTGAAACTAGTTAAAATTGATTTGTTGTAACACTTTTGGATACAAAAAACAAAATTCACTAGAAAGTTTGTCATCCCTTAAAAGTATGTAGAATTGTGTAAGAAATACAATCACTTCGATTCACACAATTAAAAAATTCAAAAAAATTTTGTAGTTATTAAATCGGAAAATGTACAAACAAGGCAATCTTTAGGTAAACATAAAATTAGCACAGCACCAAAAACGGTTGCTACATATTTAAATTTAAATGAATCTAGAATGAGAAGAACCTCTGCCACTCTGTTAGTAAATGCAACCTAACAATCTTAAAATGGCACGGGGGATGGAAGTCTTTAACTAAAGCCGATAGTTACATAGATAAATCTTTATCGACAAGAAAAGATATGGCGGCCAAATTATTTAATTAAAAGCAGTCAACTAGTTTGAATTTAGTTATTCCAAATAAATCTCCACTATTAAATACTAAAGAATTTTTTCAAATAAATAAATATAATGTAGATAAATTTGTGAATTCAATTGGCTATAATTGCACAAATTGTTTCATTACTGTTATACTGTTATTATACCAAAAATAAAACATTTCTACATTTAATTGGTTTTATTAATTTCATTAATTCATTATTTGTCTAATAAACAAAAATAATGCAGATAAATTTGTGAATGCAATTGGCGATAATTGCACAAGTTGTTCCATTACTGTTAATATATATACCAAAAATAAAACATTCCTACATTTAATTGGTTTTATTAATAAGTGATTTTAATCTCATTCGTAGAAAAAATAGTGTATGCAAGTCGTGTTTGAAAAAATTTTAACCACTTGTTCCATAATACACTATTATGTAACAATAATGAGTCTACAATCTTAATAGCTGAAATAGCTACATAGGTATTGTCAAAAAATTAAATTTAATTTTATCTACTAAATAAGTCAACTGGATATATTTTTATGGCAATTAACAAAACGTATTATTAGTAGAAAAATACGCACTTAAATATGAATATATGTCGAATTTTACATAAATTTTCACCCTAACTAAGGGAAGTTAAAAACTAAAAAAAAATCTAAGCACATCTGCCATTTTTTTTGCTTCGTATACACGTACAAGGTCTGTCGCAAAGTAAACAGCACACTTAAGAAATATGCGATACCAGTTGCACCATCTATTATTGGGGCTAGTGTTCGATAGGTAAATCTTTTATTGATGTTCTGTTAAAATGTCATGACAATTATACGAGTTCACGCCCAGTTATCGCACTCAAACTGACAGTACCTTTTTAACATCGGTCAAAGAATGAGCATCAAAAAAAGAGACAATATTAAGTTCTATTTTAAACTTGATCAAATATATACTGAAACGCTACGATTATTAAAAAAGTATATGGAGATGATTGTTCATCCCGTAGCTGAGCCTACAAGTGGTTTACACCGTTCAAAGAGGGTCATGAGTTACTGAAAAACGACTAACATGTAAGCCAGCCGAAATTTTTGGTTACGCCAGAAACTGTCGAAAAAAGCGTCTGTTTATTACAAATAAGTTAAAAATCTTCATTTCGATACATGCAAATGAAAATGCTGTGTATTATCTTGGTATTCGTCGTGATCGGCCAGAATATTGCGAAGAAGAAGCTGGGTGTTGTTGCAAGATAATGAGCACCACATCGATCGACACTTGCGTCCGATTTTTTTTACAAAAAAACGGAATTTTAACCATTAATCACTACCCATATTCTTTAAATATGTCACTTTTTTTCGATTCAGTAGACTGCATTTTCCCAAGGGACGTAGAAGCCATCCAAAAGTCGTCGACGAACATTTTGAAGAACATCCCGTTCAATGCGCTGAAATCATCATTCGAAAAACTTGTGGACCGTGCAAATCAATGTATTAACTCTAAAAGATACTAGTTTGTATAAAATAAATTTCGTTTGCCGAAAAAAATTTTGATTTTTTTATCTTTATCCTGTTTACTTTGCAACAGATCTCGTATAGAACATGAATAATCCCGTAAAGAGGGAATAATCCCAAGGTGCTTCTTTGAAATTGACGTATTGCTGTATACTGATACTCTTGTTGGTATTTATTTCAGAGAAAGCAATATTTCTTTACCCTTTTGTTAAAAAGAATATAAACATACGTTTATTTTAAACATTTATTTTATAAAAACAAAACTAACATACGAACTAACTTTAAACATTGTTAGTTCAGTGAAAAATGGGATAAAACATATTTTTAACGTACCTATACAATATATGCTAGGTCTTTAATCGTTTTTTTTTAGGTATTTAATCATACAATAAATATACAGGAACGGATGACGTTGTTTTTAAAATTAACCGCCATAAATTGTGTGTGAATTTTTTTAGATCATACATATTAACCAATTCGAATGAAATATAGTGTAACATCTGGAGGAATCAAATTGCAAATTTTTCAATTTCACTGGATGAATATTCCAACTTTTAACGCTTTCATGAAACGTTTCTTCGAATACGGAGAAAGCTTTCAGTGTTTTTATTTTATTTTACTGAATATGGAAGTTGGTTAACCTTTAATGCCGAATCACGCGGTACAATAAAATTTTCCATTTTCGTCCCACATTTTCTCTAATTTAATTTATAAAAGAACACAAAAAGAAACCAAGAAAGCTGATGCTTTGGCGTGAATCGGGATTTGGAGATTTTAAACCGAAGTCTTCAAAATAATTTTAATATAAAAATTAAACTTGTACCGAGGTTGTTTAGAATAGGCATGTTGACAGTAGTTGTAAATCCATGTAAAGTTAAATTTAAATGATTAATGGTAATATTTAAATACCTAAAATCATATTTATTAAACGTAATTATTAGTATTTTATTAATTAAAATTAATTGAAAAAACTTTATTTAATACACATTATCACGTGACTGTGAACGCAAATCACAGCGCGTGACGTCATGAACCGATAACCAACTTAGCGTCGCTTGGTGTCACTGTGTGAACGAGTTATTTCTTTGATTTCTCTCGCTAATTACTCGCTATTAGTATTTGTAACTCACTTATTATCATAAACCGAATTGTGTTTACATTATGGAGACTGGATTGTTTGATGGTGGCCAATTTCTTTGCGACAAACAAAGATTTTTTTGCAGCGGAACTTAACATAAATTTTTTATTGCCTGTTTTTCTTCGTAATTACAATGTTCAACTCGTATATTTTTTAGATTAGATTTTAAAATATTATCGGTGTATTCGTTTAATTCAGAATCGGTTTCCATTTTTTCAATAAAATTTATATCTGCGATATCTAATTTTTCAATTTTAAAAGGTTTATTAATATTAATTTTTATTGGTTCTTCTCTTGAATTAGTAATGGTGGTTATTGCAAAAAAATTATTTACGTTTACAACTGCACAGGGTGATTCTATTTGATTGCCAAAATTAATATAATTTACAAGTCCTGTTCCGCTTTCTATGTCAACGGGTAATTTTACAATTTGGGATATCCTAGCGGGAATATTAATAGAATAATTTTTTACTTTAAGTTTTTTTTTAAGTTGTGTTCATTCTTCTAATTCGTATATTATTGGTGTTTCTGTATAATGAGTTTTTTCTCTAAATTTACAGTTGCTTTTAATTGTTTTAATAAATCAATACCAATTAATCCGTCATATTTTTGACTAAAATTAAATAAATAGAACTTATGTCGTTCGTTAACTTTAAACATTTTAAAAACAGGTATATTTATAACTTCATTTATCTGGTAAGAAATACTGTGGGCTGTTTGAATATTAAAATCTTCATTTTTTACATGTACATCTACATACACAAACACTTTGTATTTATTATTAACTAGTATTAAAGCCTAAAAATAATTATTTCTTAAGAAAACTTTCAAGTTCCTTAGAGTTTGACTGATCGCGAGCATTGTTTATCGGTTCGTGACGTAATCAAACTCACATGACAGTTTTGGGCGTTTTAGCGGGAAATTTTAAATCTATTCTAATTTATCACTTTTTTCTTTAAAATAAAACCATTTTTACTATTAAAATATTTTTTTCGCGGTCATTAAGAGTTTATCTATAAAATAAAAGCAGATCCGGAAATTAGTCAACATCCCTATTGCGTTAGTAGTAAAATCAAATTAAATAAATAAATATGAGTAATGGTACATTCTGTTCTATTCGGTACGTGTATAGGTAGGTACTAGTCTAGAAATCAACTAGGCGTTTTCTAAAATTTTAATAAATGTTTGTTTCTATAGGCATGTATTAATCGGCTTGCATAAATTAACTTTTAAAATATAATCTCTTATCTATACAAAATTACATATACTTCGAACTGAAAACACAAAAAGTGTATGATCCCAGAAATACAAATATTTTCACATTTACGCCATTGCTGTCCTAGACCCGAAATTTCAGTGTCATCCGTAATATGACATTTCTCCTTTGCGACATGTTCATGTAATAGAGGTATTTACGTTCCCGCTTAGGCGAACATCCTATATCCTATATATATATATATATATATATATATATATATATATATATATATATATATATATATATATATATATATATATATATATATATATATATATATATATATATATATATATATATATATATATATATATATAGTTATATATATGTATGTATATATATATATATATATATATATATAAAAGGAAGGATAACGGGAATACGGGAATGCAACGCAACAAAGATCATGGTTACAAGTAGGAATGGTAACCGCAGACATGCATGTTTCTGGCTCATTAGCCGTCATCAGTGCGGCATAACCAAGAAGAGTATTGCACTTGGCTAGCAAAAGTGTTGGGTACTCGGGAGCAAAGGATGTTGGGGAAACATGTGTCAAGAAACACAAAAACAACGAACGCTCACACAGGAGTCCTATCGCCATTTTGTGCTTTCGGCCAGCTGTGCCAATGGGTTTTCGGCTAGCAACCAGCGTCGCCACGTTGGCGAAACGGACTCATTGTGTTTGAGTCGTTCTAGCCCAGGAAATGAAATAAACAAAGTGACAAGAAAACGCGTATTAATATAAAAAAAGGAAGGATAACGGGAATGCAACGCAACAAGGATCATGGTTACAAGTAGGAATGGTAACCGCAGACATGCATGTTTCTGGCTCATTAGCCGTCATCAGTGCGGCATAACCACATCTTTCCCCAACATCCTTTGCTCGCAAGTACCCAACACTTTTGCTAGCCAAGTGCAATACTCTCCTTGTTGCGTTGCATTCCCGTTATCCTTCCTTTTTTTATATTAATAAGCGTTTTCTTGGCACTTTGTTTATATATATATATATATATATATATATATATATATATATTGAGATGGTAGATGATTTTATGATATATATAATAGCTATTTTCGCGGAGCGAATCCTGAACGTATCCGGAGGGAATTCGCATGCGCACATTAAAATTTAAGTGTTCGCGAAGTAAATGTATTCTGTTCAGGATATAAAATTCTGAGTTCGCGGAAGACTTCGGTGACATTCCGAATATGCCCATAACGTGTTCGATGTGTTCTAGGTTCTAACGAGGGATATTTGTTTTCAGTAGATATTTTAACCTAAAAATTTTGTGTTTATATTTTCAAAGTACTTTGTTTCAAGTTTTGTGTATTCGTAAAAGATAAATTTTTTAAATTTTAATTACTTTTCATAATTCTTAGTTTGTTTTATTTTTTTTTTCATAATAATTTTTTAGATGATGAACCTCAGTTCAAGCCATGAAGATTTAGAAGAGATATTAGAAGTTTTTAGTGTTCCTAAAAATGAAAATGTTTAGCTACATATAAGTATTTCTATGATTTATAGGTACACTTTAGCGTTCGCGCTGGGTTAAAAATTTAGGATATGTCTGTAGAGAGACTTGCGCGTTAAGGACATCTAGTACATGCTCGGTTCGTACTCTGAATACGTCCAGGATTCGCTCTGCGAAAATGGCTAATAATATGTTAAATTAAAAATAACAATGATTAAAAAGTATATTCTTGATCTCAGGAAGGAGTACAAACCAGTGGAATTAGCATAATTTAGTTTTCATTTTTTCAGTATATTAAAAATTCTTCATTCCTAAAAAAAGAAAAATAAAATAAGAAAGATAAATAAGAAATTAAATATTAAAGATACATTTGTTTTAAAATAATTTAATTAGTTGAATAAAGTATTAAATACTCACTTTTAAATAAAATAAGAAAGATAAATAAAAAATTAAATAGGTAGGTACATTTGTTTTGAAAGAATTTAATTAATTGAATAAATAATGAAATACTTACTTTTAGAAAACTGTATATAAATTTTCACATGTGTTATTTGTCAAATTTATAAGAAAATGAGAAATTCTGAAAATTAAATTTATATTAGATCATAGTAGGAATAAGAATTGGTATTTAGTGTTAGAAATCTAGTATGCATGATTATAATAGAAATTTGTAACTTAGTGTAATAAATCGAGTATGCATGATTATGATAGAGATTGTTAAAATTTGGATAAGTAATCTAGTAGGTATAATTTGTTTTATTTGCATGTAATCAAGTTTGTTTGAAAAAAAATTGTATATGATTAGGTTGTAAGGCACATTCAATTGTTAATTTGTTGATTTTGGAGACGCTCTCTTTCCCTTGATCCTTTGAAGGGAACGGATGTTAATAAATGTTATCCAGTAAAAAATTGAGTTTTTTCATAAAATATTAAGTAAAAAGAGATTAGAACAAGATAGTATTATTATTCAAGTTAATAAGAAGTTATACTACGTGTTTGGTAAGAAAGAAAGATTATAAAAAAAGTAATTTTAAAAGATTGAAAAGTTGAGACGAAGAGACATTGTATCGGGAAGAATATACATCGTTATAAAGAAGAAAAATTCTCTAGTTGAGAAGATAGGTATTGAATTAAGTACTTACCAGTTTTGAAAACCGCAGTTTTTCCCAACAATTGAAGGAACTTCACCATTTAAATGGTTCATGGAAGGTAGAAAATTTGTACCATAGAAGTAGCAGCATTATTACGGTATTTTAGAACAATATTTAATAAACTGTGTGTGTTATTTCTTTCATTGTATAAACTAAACTCATTTTCACTTCAATTTTAACGTAATTTTGCATATCCCAAGCTTTTATTATATTCAGAATTTCTCATTTCCATTCAAGAATTTTATATAAACTTTACACATAATTCACTAACAACATTTTAAGAATCGAAATTTAAGGTTATGAGTTGCAGAGTGAAAATCAATAATTAAAGCGTCATTTGGTTCATAAGAATTAAAAGTAAAAATTTATATTGAAGACATAATTAAATTTATTAATTAATTTTTTTTTAAATATTGAACTCTGCTGCCCTGAGTTAAGAGTATTGCGGGATACATAAAAATCATATTTAAAATCATATATTAATTTCTAAATATCTAAAATCATATATAAAATTCCTTATAAAAAGTTTAAATTCCATAGTAAAAATTTTATTATAGCATATACAGGGTGTCCCAGAATTAACTACGGAAACTTCGTATACGTATTCCTTGATGACAAATAAGTAGGGTCTTTCCTATAAAAAATTTTTTTTTAGAGACTCCTGTCAGATTTATAACCCTTTAAAGAGGGGTGGTAAAATACGGTTTTAATTTATTATCTTCTGATGGGTCCAAGATAAAAAATTAAAAATTTGGGTGAACATCATTTTTATAAAGACGCATTTCTCCTGCCACTTTTCACCTGCCCTACCCCATTCTAAGGGTGCAAATCAAGGAACCCCTCTTAATATTTTTTTTGTAACTTTCTTAGCAATTAATATTTGCAATAACAAAAAATTATTTTAGGAAGTTTTGATTATTTAGAAACTTTTTTGTTCCTTGTCGTTTTTTGTGAAATCGTTTCGGTTTGGAGTAAAAAAATAAAAAGTAGGACCATGTCAATTGAGTATCGTGTATCGCGATCAAGTAGCGCACATTTTACCACCCGTCTTTAAAGGGTTATAACTCTGACAGGAGTCTCTAAAAAAATTTTTTTTATAGGAAAGACCCTACTTATTTGTCATCAAGGAAAACGTATACGAAGTTTCCGTAGTTAATTCTGGGACACCCTGTACATACTTATAAACAAATTCTTAGCAAGTTATATATGTTATAATATATATATATATATATATATATATATATATATATATATATATATATATATATATATATATATAACGTGAAGTCAATAGTGGAGTTGCAGTCAATGTTATAGATGTCCTGAAAAAGAATTAAATAAATTCGAAAGCTTGACAAAAATAAAAGAGTTTTCTTCATTTACATTGGCTATAACATTGACTGCAACTCCACTATTGACTTCACGTTATATTGAACCAGTCACTATACCATTATTCATATATATATATATATATATATATATATATATATATATATATATATCTATATATATATATATAATGGAAATAATTTCATTAAAATTTATTGCAGCAAGATCCAAAACAATTTATTTTTTAGCCCTTCCATTTATTACTTAAATAACAGTATGTTAAAGCCCGTTCAGAGGGCATGCCCGGCCTGGTTTCAAATTTTTAGAAAACGGTAATCGAACGAATTTCTATATTCATGTGTTTTTTTTTTCAATTATCTCGGTTAATTGTTTATGGATTTAAATATCTTTTAGGTATATTTTAAACTTTAATTTTTATTTTAACTATTTTTCTTCAAAATAAAATAGAAAAATTTTATTAACAAATAAGTTGTTTTTTAATTTTTGTGATTGTTTAAAAAAAAATCACGTATATATATATATATATATATATATATATATATATATATATATATCAAATGCCGTTTACAATTAACTCTTATAGAAAATAGCCAACCATCAACAAAAAGTAGATATTTCATGACATAACCGTTATAGACAGCCATCGCATTGGTTAGGAAAACAAAAGTTAATCCATCAAAATAAAAGAAACACGTTTGCTGATTCAAACCTTAATCACCAAGTCTTCTCATTTTTCACCCCATCAGACAGTTCTCGCCGATGTTAATTTACCTTTCGGGAATCCTCGGAAAACATCATCTATATAAAATATCGTCTATTCTTCCATTGTCTCTTATTCCGTTTTCGCTCCACGGAGAAATGTTCGTATCTCATATATATAAATAGTCGATTTTGTCTTCGAATCATAATTCTGTTGTTTTGAAAAATATAAAACGTTTTATCACTGTCTACGAATTGAATGTACTCCAAACGAAGATAAATTTTATATACATTTGATTTTGGACTCGTTTGTAAAAACAAATTTTGCTGGTGTTTATGAGAAATTCAGAAAAACCTTTGGTGTGAAAGATAAAATACTTAAAACAAAATTTATGTTAGTTAATTTGTATATTCTAAATATATCAACTATATTATTTTGTCTTATAATTAAAATCAAGTTGAAGAACACTGAAATGTGTTGTATCTTAAACTGTGGTAACGTTTAATTAATTTAGTTAAAACTCTGTGTATTTAAATATTTTAAAAGCAATAATCTGTCATAGCTATTGTATTGACAGTAGTTTTTGGCATTATATATAGTACCTGGATGACCGAGCTTTGCTCGTGTAATGTCAGTCAAATTTTGCAAGCATCTTACTTTAGCAGCACGTGTGGGAGGAGCAGAAACCTGATTATTTTCATGACGGTATCCTTAAAATGAGTCTTCACTGGGAGAAGTTTGAGAATCCTGATCAGCTTGATGACGATGCTCTTCTAGGTGTTCTTGAGACGAGTTGCGGCTTCGTGAAGTTAGATTGTTTATAAGCGTTTTTTTCCAAGATCGTTTAGGCATTTTTAAGTGAACACGTGCATTTATAATAATAATTAAAATAATTTAGGATTGGAAATTTTCATAATTAAAAGTATGTTATAATTTAATTTAAAATTAATGATTTATATATTTTATAATTTTTTTATTTAAATGTAATTTTTAATTTATAAGAATTAGTAATAATGATAAAATTAGTATAATTAAATTTTAAAATAAAATAAATTTGTAATGTCAGTCAAATTTTGCAAGCATCTTACTTTAGCAGCACGTGTAGGATAAGAAGAAACCTGATTATGGACTACTCAAACGCCACCTTTTTGTTATTTTTCTTCCAATAAAAAAAAAGTAAGTTTATGTTTAAGTTGATTATCGATAAAACACGAATAAAATGACATTTTCTAAAAATGATTCCTAGCTAGATCGATTTATCGCCCCCGAAACCTCCTATATACTACATTTCATGAAACTCGTTGGAGCCGATTCCGAGATTCCAATTATATATATATATATATATATATATATATATATATATATATATATATATATATATATATGTTTGTATATTTTGAGGAAGGTTGATTGGGTGTGACCATCGATTTAGTTCACTCTTTTGTATAAATCCAAGCTTTCGGTCAAATTTTTTACCATCTTCAGGGATAGATCTACAAATAGGTATAAAATAATCAAACTAGGTGTTTTCACAAAACCTGGAAGGACTTACAGTTGAGGTTGTATCGAAAGTTCTTCGTTCGGACAACTATGTTGTGGTAAGTATATTGATCGTGGTAAGTATTTTTAATACTAATGTAAAATGTAATAAAATAAGCTAGTATTATAATTTTTATAAAACTTAGCCTTTTTTCAAAAAAGCGTAGATTGCAGCGGTGCATGAAAAGACAAAGAATTTTTTTTTTATTATTATCCAGACGACATGTGTCATTACTCGACATTGACTGATATTGAGTTTTGACTTAACAAATTAAAAGAAATACCAATACTCCGACTACTATTAGTTTAGCTGTATATGTGTTAAGGAACATTAAAGTCAATTCTTAAAGAAAAGAAGAAGAGCTAATGTCATTATTACGACCTTGCAATAGGTAGGTTATGGTATTGTACCTTTACAAAATAAACAAAACAAATCCGAAATTTTATAGTTAAAACAAATGAAAACTAACTCAAACACCAACGGAGCACCTTTTACTAGTTTACGAGATCAGTCACAGGTAAGTAAGTACGCGTAAATATCACTTAAGTTGTCTATATCTGATCTTTTATTCATACAAGTTGTCATTGTTTTAGATATATGAGCCATTTCAAGGAAGACACGTTTTGTGGAGTTACGTTCTCTATCCAAAATGCGGACACTATCGTAGTCAATCGTATGGTTTGTGGAACTATAGTGGGAACCCAGCGCAGTTCTATCGGGATGGAGTCTGGCATCGCTCTTATGGGAAACTAGTCGATCTTTTAACTTACGTGAGGTTTGCCCTATGTATACTTTGTTACAGACGCCACAAGGTATGGTATAAACTACATCAGATTCCAATAATTTATCCGTCTTATCTTTTAGTTTGGTAAATACGTTGTTGATGGTGCACTTAGATCGGTTGGCTATTCTTAATCCTGAGATATCTTTGAAGAGGATGCTAAGTTTAGGTGTTAGTGACTGTACATAAGGAAGGCTAGCGTACCGTATCTGTACTACATTATTCGAGTCATTAATCTGGACGTTATTAGATCTCATCCTAGAAGGAGTATTAAATAGCAAATGATTCACCAATTTGTGAGGATAGGAATTGTTCGTAAACATTTTAGCTAATATCAGTAAGTTGGTTTTTTGATATCTAACATCGCTGATGTTCAATATTCTTTCTTTCATCTATTTTAGTAAGTTCAATTTCATCGATTGCTTGTGGCAGGACCAATAGTTAAGATAACGTCCAGAGCTCATCGGTTTTCTGTACCAATCAATAGAAATGGTTCGGTGATCTCTTATAGACTTAGTGTCTAAGAATGGTACTGAAAAGTTTATATCCTCTTGTTCCAACGTAAATTGTATGTATCTGTCATAACTATTAAATCTGTCAAGTATATTATTAGTTTCATTTTTTGGTATAGCTAATATAATATCATCGACGTATTTTTTGATAACAATCACTACCAGCAGACTTTTGGGACACCAATGAGCAGCAAAATTTCTCCTATTCTGGCGAATTACGTAATGGACGACTTATTAAATAAAATTGTACCAAACTTACCATATAAACTGGGTTTCATCAAAGGTAAAGTTGTTGTTGTTAAATATGAATTTTGTCAGTTCTATGAAGATGTTACAATTAATTGTGCAAAAATTCTAAATATGTTTCCAATTGTTTTCAATGGATTTTATACAAATGTCTAAGTATACATTGCTAAAAAGGGACTTAACATCAAAACTTGCTAACACGTAATCTTTCGGTAATTCAAAGTTATTAAACAAAGTTTTTACTTGGAAAGAATCCTGGATGTAGTATTCATTTTCCGTGTTGTATGCCCTGGACAGTATATCCGTTAAGAACTTGGTGATGTTTTCAGTTGGTGTGTTAATCGACGCTATTATTGCTCGTATGGCGAGGGGATTCTTATGGACTTTCGGTAATCCATAAAAGCGGCCAGGTATCCCTTTATAGCTCATCAACTGTCCTGTCAATTTTTTATCTAGATGTCCTTGTGTTTTAAGTTTGTTAAGTAACCTCTCCATTCTGTTTTGTATCGATTGAGTGGGATCGAAGGTAAGTTTGGTGTACGACATATCGTTATCTAGTAATTCATTACATAGGTTGTTATAATGTATTCTTTCTAACAAGACAGTTAAGTTACCTTTATCGGATTTAATGACCATTAAGTCGGGATGGTCTTTTAAGAATTTCCTTGTTTTGGTGAGGAGGCTCATGTAAAACTGGTCTTCTTTGTTAGTGTCATGGAAGGCATTAGTTATTATGTTGGTAGATTTCGCCGTTTATATTTTCTTAGTCTGAGGGTCCGTTATGTAAGAGATAATCGAATCCACATCTGCAAATAGGCTTCTTATAGTAATGTCTTTTCCTAGTCTGAGATTTACGCTGAATTTTGGTCCTAAGGAGAGGAAACTTAGAATCTCTGGTGGAACGCTAATGTTAGTAAGATTCCTGATCCATCCTGTTCCCGTATGTAATTAATTATTCCGTTGTTTTACCATAAGTTTGTCGAACTTTCTTTGGTTACTCGTTCTAGTATTATGGAAAGTTTTGTTAAATGATATAATTTTTGGATAGAGAACGTAACTCCACAAAACGTGTCTTCCTTGAAATGGCTCATATATCTAAAACAATGACAACTTGTATGAATAAAAGATCAGATATAGACAACTTAAGTGATATTTACGCGTACTCACTTACCTGTGAATGATCTCGTAAACTAGTAAAAGGTGCTCCGTTGGTGTTTGTGTTAGTTTTCATGTGTTTTAACTATAAAATTTCGGATTTGTTTTGTTTATTTTGTAAAGGTACAATACCATAACCTACTTATTGCAAGGTCGTAATAATGACATTAGCTCTTCTTTTTTTCTTTAAGAATTGACTTTAATGTTCCTTAACACATATACAGCTAAACTAATAGTAGTCGGAGTATTGGTATTTCTTCTAATTTGTTAAGTCAAAACTCAATATCAGTCAATGTCGAGTAATGATGTCGTCTGGTTAATAATAAAAAAAAAATGTTCTTTGTCTTTTCATGCACCACTGCAATCTACGCTTATTTAAAAAAACGCTAAGTTTTATAAAAATTATAATACTAGCTTATTTTATTACATTTTACATTAGTATTAAAAATACTTACCACGATCAATATACTTACCACAGCATAGTTGTCCGAACGAAGAACTTTCGATACAACCTCAACTGTAAGTCCTTCCAGGTTTTGTGAAAACACCTAGTTTGATTATTTTATGCCTATTTGTAGATTTATCCCTGAAGATGGTCAAAAATTTGACCGAAAGCTTGGATTTACATAAAAAAAAGAACTAAATCGATGTTTTATTGCTGCACACCCAATCAACCTTCCTCAACGTATTGTAATACGATTCAGCAAATCTGTTATATATGTAAATATATATATATACATATATATATATATATATATATATATATATATATATTGAAATGGATCCTCCTTCCGGAACACCCACTTTCAATAAAATTCTCGGTCGTGGATTCCAAAATTTTTAAATTGATTGTCCTAAAATATAAAAATTATAAATAAAAAAATAATTTATATTCTTTTGAATCTTTTTTCTTCCAATATTCAATTCTTACTCCATATCTTCCCTTTCTTACTATTTTCCAACTCCTTCTTGGTACTGCCTTTCTATCTATCTAATACCTTTCTGCTGTTCAGCTCTTTCTCTATACTTTCCTCTTCCTACAATTTCCCAACTCCTTCTTGCTACCGCCTTTCTACTTATCTATCACCTTTCTGCTCTCTTAAAATTTCCAACTCTCCGCTTTTCTATATCTTTCAAGTTTTGGTTTCTTTGTATTTTATTATTCTTTTAATTATTTATTATTATTATGTTTTTATTTTAATTTAAATTCAAATGCTTTCATTTACAATCGTTTTATTTTATGACATTTTTCAAAATTAACTCAATGATAATCTATCATCATAATAATAATAATCCCCATCCATCAAACAATCTCTAAACTAAACAAAAACAATCAAAATACCAAAAAATACTTAACCTGGGCAACCAATTTACAAATAATGGATCACGTTCCAACATTCCATTGAAAAAACATGCACCGCGAAGAAAAATCCATATCAATATATATATATATATATATATATATATATATATATATATATATATATATATATATATATATATATATATATATATATATATATATGGTTCCGTGGTTTCATAGATTAGCGCAAACGAAGATATATATATATATATATATATATCTTCGTTTGCGGTAATCTATAAAACCACGGAACCAAAATTTTGTGGATATGTATTATTTTTTCTGACTTAAAAAATAGAGTTTTCTATATTGATTAATAAGCGTAATTTTTTTATTGCGAATGTTTATACTTAAAGGATGAATTCTCGTCTAAAATCTACTAGTTTTTAATAGATGGCGGTGAGAGTTGTACAATTTTCCTCAAACAATCATATTTTTTGGTTCTATAAGTAATAGATCAAGCTGTGTTTAAATTTTATTTTTTTATGCACAAATTTTGTTTTAAAAAACTCTTAAAAATCGTAAAAATAAACCAAAATACTGAAAAAAATGGCAAATCCAGAAACATTGTTAAAAACGTTAATATACGAGAAAATTGTTATTAATCTTAAAAAATTGTTCAAAATGGTGCTTGAAAATCCTTATAAAATAATAAAAATTATAAAAAAATTGTTGAGAATGTTAAAAACACGTTAAAAATCATTGTTAATCAAATTAAAAAATTGATAAAAATAATGAAACAATTTTAAAAATTCTAACGAAATAATAAAAACCGTAAAAAAGCTTTTTACAAATCCTTAACAAAACGTTGGAAATTTTAAAAAATGGGTAAAAATTTAAAAAATTCTTAAAAATTGTTCAAATCTGTCGAAAATCTTTAAAAAGATAATGAAAAAATAGTAAAAAAACTGGTTTACAATCGTGAAACAGTGTTACAAATCCTGAAAAAGGTGTAAAATTTTGAAATATTGGTTAATATTCTAAAAAATGTTGAAACAGTAAAAATATATTAAAAATTGTGAAACTTGTCACAAATCGTAAAAAAAATGTCAAAAAATATCAAAAAATAGTCGACAAAAGATAAAAAACTAGCAAAATTAAAACAAAAACAAAAACGCAAAAAAAGAAATTAATTATACCTACAACACAAATAGGAAAAAAAAAGAAAAATATTCTAAAAAGTAGAAAAAAGTGTATTTGAATTCCTAATTGCTTAAATTAAATATATTAAATAATTGGAAAAAACACAAAAATCAGAAAAAAAATGTACAAAATTAAAATTAAAATAGGGAGAGATTAAAACAACAAGAAAAATTGGAAAAACAAAAATAAAAGGTTACAAATAAAAAAAATAACGTGAAATAGAAAAAAAAATTGTGGAAAATAGAAAACTAAAACAGAGTAATGAAGACTAATTGCACAGATAACCCTTTCCAACTTAAAAATCGTCTTTATAGTATATTGAGGACTTCCTATAGAACTTAATGATCGACTGGAGAATACTCGTCTGTCCCACCAATTAACACCTGATTTCAAAAACAATTAAACCCTTGACGAACATTTATTTAGTTTCCTTTGTCCTCGCTTAATGGAAGGCCTCACGCCAAAAAGTGTTAATCTCCCTACATCCACATTCCACACTATAAAACTACACTAATGCACACTACACAACAACGGAATTATTTTATATTTAAGTACGCTCTTAAAAACAATAATAATAACACCGAACAATGAGTGATACTAATTCCCACTTTTTCACTATCCCTCTCTGCCAGGATTTTTAGAACTATGTATATAGAACAAGAAAGATATTAATTTTATTTATTAAATAAACAAATAAAATTTAATATCCGTTTATCAGTAAGCTGCATAAGTAGACTGTGTTTGTTATATAATGACAATAAACAGAAATATTTATTTATAGTTATTAACACTTCTTAAAAAAAAACCTTCTTTCACTCTACATTAACTTTGACTACGACTTCAGCCAATTCGTGGAAAGTGACACATAAATGTAAATTTTCTATATCTAAGAACCTATTTTAAACATCTTTTTATTTCATTTCAGGAAAAAGTTTTAATATTATTTGATTCTGAAATTAGGGTCGAAGTAAAATCCAACTTAGTACAGCGATAATAACCTGCATAACGAATAATTTTCCGCTGTAACCAGGAAAATTACTGCCTACCTTGTTCAGGTTCGTTTAGAATAACCGGATATTTTCTTGGAAAATAGATATTGAATTTTTTATTACCTAAGGTTATTTTACTTTATATCCAAGCAACATAATAGGTTTGCAAAACTTGCCGGTTTAAAATTTGGTATAAATTATAAGTATGGGATATTTTCAGCTATGTAATTATAAAGTAATTATTCGGAATGTTTCTTATTATTGTATAAAATGTAGAAAATTGATGTAACTGGACCAGACTTAAAGTTCTCTTGTTGTTGTATCGTTAAGTTTAAGGAATAACAACAAAACCAAAAGCGAAAACTCACACACTTCTGATAAACATTAATAATTAAAAATGAAGAAAAATGTGAAGAAAATTAATAATAACCTTTATATTGTGGTTATTCTTTTTTAAGGTTGGCACACCTGAATTCACGATAATATTGGACAAAAATTAAAAAAAGGTCTAATTTTTAAAGCTGACTAAAGTAAGATATGAAATAGTTGCTTTTTAACGGAGAGAATAAACACAAGGTAATTTATTTACCAATGGTACAATTTACATAAAACAAATAATTCCGATGCGTGGTCCACCCTGGGACGCACTTGGGTTCGGCTCACACTAGAGCGCTCTGACTACACTGCCTTGCCTGGCCTTCGAAAGTTCTTAGATTCACACTAGGATGCCAAGTGGTTTTCAAAAGGGAAGCTCGGAGTGAACTGGCGTTGTTGAGCTGAAGGGCTTCCTTTTATATGGTCCGGCTCGCTAAACTCTAGGGAGATGGAACTTCGACCAGTCCAGGGCGAGGGTGGTGGAAGGGCTCGCTTCGGTACTACGGCAGTGGCTGGCTCTGCGGTGATGACTGGTGGCGCTCGGAGAGGGTAATTACGGAGCGTAATGGAACTATCGGATATGGGGTGTTCTGTTACATTCTCCCCCTCATTGCCTAGAAGTCGCCTCGACCTAGGAAATGTTCTCAGAAGCTGGATTCTTCCTGGGTCGTCCTCGTCCTCAGATTGGCTTTGTGGGAGCTGGCACGGGAGCGTCGTCGGTGTCACTCAGTGGAGGCCGGTATGGAGTCAGTGCTGACACATGGTAAACTCCTAGAGGGTGAGTACGATGCTGCGGGCGAGCGATCTGGTAGCTACTGGGTCCATGCTGCTTAATTATAACATATGGTCCGTCTCGGCGAGGATCAAACTTGGAGGTGCGCTGCTGAGCCTTGTTGCTTAAGGCGTGTGAGGTGACGTAAACATAGTCACCAGGATGTAATTCTGGGGACGGACGACGCTTGGCGTCAACGTAGGTCTTTCGTCGATCTTGCTCTTTCTCATGAGTTTCTTGGGCCAAGGCTAGGGTATCCGCTAGGCGTTGCAATCTAGGCGTCACTTCTGGAATGAAATTTTCCTGTTGAGAAATCGTTCTCAAGTCGTGAGTGATTTCGATTGGGGATCTCAGCTCTCTTCCGAAGGTAAGGTATGCTGGTGAAAATCCAGTGGATAGGCAAGGTACTGAATTCATAGCGAATCTGATGGTAGCCAACTTTTCGGGCCAACGTGTGTGGTCATTTTCTACCTGGATGGCGAGTTGAACTTTCAAGTCTCTGTGTCGTCGCTCGATAGGATTGGCTGCGGGGTGATATGCAGGTGTAAGACATTGATCAATGCCTAGGCAGAAGGTCACGTGCTGCATTACGGAACTCACAAACTGAGGACCGTTATCGCTGATGATTCGACGTGGTAGACCATAACGTAGGCAGATTTTGTCAACCAGCTTCCAAGCGCATTCCTCTGCGGTGGCTTTAGTTAGTGCGAACAGTTCTATCCAACGAGTAGCGGTGTCTTCAATGGTCAAAATCCATTTCTCTCCTGCGGAGCCTTCAGGAAGAGGACCTACTAGGTCCATGGCGAGAATCTCGAATCGTTTCTGCATAACGGGAGTCTGAAGAAGACCTGGAGGAACTAGATTCGATGGCTTGTATTTTTGACACTCAGGGCAAGCCTTGACGTAGGCGGCGACGCTGCGTCGAATGCCGGGCCAATAGAATCGTCTTAGGAGTCGTTGCAAGGTTTTCTCCAACCCATAATGTCCAGCTGTAGGGGAGTTGTGACAGGCTCGAAGTACTTTCTTTTGTTCGTTGCCGGGGACAACTAATTGGGCTTCCTCGGTGTCATCTTCGGAAGGGTAGCGATATAGGATGCCATCGGAGTATAGATATCCTCTGGAAGTCCAAGGAGACGTAACTTCGGGAGATCCGTCTTCAAATGCGTCTATGATTTTCTGGAGCTCGGGATCAGTTTTCTGCGCATCTCGGAGTGTAGCTGCGTCTACGGTTGCAAGATCAAAGCTAATGAAATGAAGCTGCATAGCTGGTTCGTTTTCGTCAGGCCACGGAGGTCGCGACAGAGTGTCAGCCACAACATTTGCTTTGCCAGGTGCGTGCTTGATTTGCAGGTTGTAAGGTTGAAGCTGCAGAGCCCATCGTGCAAGTCGTCCACTAGGTGACCGAAGCGTCATGAGCCATTTAAGCGGTTGGTGGTCGGTGACGATTATCACAGAAGTTTCCTCTAGGTATCCTCTGAAACGTTGAACAGCCCATACGATGGCAAGCGCTTTACGTTCCGTGGTGGAGTAGTTCCGTTCTGGTGCGGTCAAAAGGCGGCTTGCGTATTCAACAGGTCGTTCGTCGGTGCCCTCCCCCTGGAGTAAAGCGGCTCCTAAGGCGTACGCACTAGCATCGGTACGCAGGGTGAATGGTTGTTCGTGGTCAGCTTGTCTTAGAATTGGAGCTGTGGTTAAAGCGAGTTTCAACTTGTTGAAGGCTTCCTGCTGGGCAGTCTTCCATTCCCAATGGGCATTCTTGCGTGTTAAGCGACTTAGAGGTTCGGCTACTGCTGAGAATTGTGGAATAAACTTCCGATACCAGCTGCAGGTTTGTAGGAAGGAAACCAGTTGCTTCTGATTGCGTGGCGTTGGAAACTCGCAGATAGCTTTAGTTTTCTCTGGATTGGTGCAGATTCCTTGGGTGCTAATTATGTGTCCCAGGTATCGTGTGTGAGTGCTTCCAAACCGACATTTTGGACGGTGTAATCGTAGTTGGTAGTCTTTAAGACTAGCGAAGACTTCTCCTAGTTCTCTTAGGTGATCATCAGGGCTTTCGGAAAGCAGAATTAGATCGTCTAGGTACGCCAAAAGCCTTAAGTGAGGTAGTTTTCTCTTGAATCGGTCCATGAGACGTTGAAACGTAGCTGGAGCGTTCCTAAGTCCAAATGGCATACGGTTATACCGGTATGTACCAAATGGCGTGATAAAACATGTCTTGTCACGATCGACGGGACGGATGCTGATCTGGTGGTATCCAGCTCTTAGATCCATAGTGGAGAGGCAACCAATTCGTCCTGTTGAATGGAGGAGATCGTCCAATCGTGGCAACGGGTACTGGTCTGCTTTAGTAATGGCGTTTAAGCGTCGATAGTCGATGCATAACCGCATTCCTCCTCCTGCCTTAGGTACCAGGACGGTAGGTGCAGCCCATGCGCTTTCGCATTCCTCAATAATTCCTGCGTTGAGGAGGTCCTGGACTTCTTGCCAAAGTTGTTCGCGCTTTTTCGGTGTAAGCTGGTAGGGCGGTATGCTAGTAGGAGGTTGGTCCGCCGTATCTATTCGGTGCTCAGCATAAGGAGTGGGTGGTCCCTGAGCGGCGAAAACGGTTTCATGATTCTGAAGGAGACGAGTTAGTTCATCCTTTTGTGAAGACGTGAAGGCATTGGCTTCGTCCTCTCGAAGGTCTAACGCTAAGAAGTGAACGGACGTCGGGTCATCTACGGGATCATTCCAGAAGGCGTCGATTTGCTGAATAGCGTCTTGGAGGACGTATCCGTACTGGGAGAACAGGCGTAGCTGAACTTCACGAAACTTGTTCTGCTGAGTAGATTCTCTGTATTCTAAACTAGGTCCATAGTTTTCGGCTATCCCGGACTGAAGGTCACTTTGAAAAGGTTCCGGGGCGCAGCACTCCTGGTGTCCTGGTTGTGAGCTTCTGGGTGTAACGGCAATCGGAGACAGAATGGGTGGTACAGGAAATGAGAATGTTCGTGCACTGGCTTCTGGCATGGTACGTGGTGGATGATCCCTTGGTGACGTAGTCAAAGGTGAGACCATAGAAGGTAACTGGTAGAAGGCCTGAAATTCTCCATCTATTTCCATGGCGGTGTGAGTCTGAGAAGAAATTGCGACTTCCTTCTGGTAAAACGGGTACTGGAGGCTGGGAGCGTCATCATAATACCACAGTTCCTTCGCAAAGTTTATTACCAATCCAGCTTTCTTAATGAAATCTATGCCGAGTAAGGTTTGCGCACGTGGAGAATTCGGCAGTACATGAAAGGTGGTCTGGATTATCCGCTCCTGTAGAGTAACTGGCACAGTCACCGTTTCGATAGTTTGAGATTTGGTGTTCCCATCAGCCAAGGTGACATTCATCCGCTTCTGGTGAAACTCCCATTTTCTGTCACGAAGAAGTTGGTGAAGTGAAGAACCAGCAAGAGAATATCGAGCTCCACTGTCAAGAAAGGCAGATCCTGCGGCGTCGTGAATTCGGATGGTGACTGCAGGTCGGTCTATGTCGGTCAGCGTTAAGGCTGAGAAGGTAGCTGCTGGCAATGTGTTGCTCACGCCTGGATTGCAAGTGGGGCAGTTCCTCCGGAAGTATCCAGGTCGTTGGCATCCATAACATCTTAGGGTCTCCCTGGAGGATGGTTGACTACTAGGCTGGCTTTCCTTCTCGGCATGTCCATTGGCTTGAAGGCTTGCAGCTCGCTTTCGACATACTGAAATGTCATGCCCAGTGTTGCGACAGAACTGGCAACGGAGTTTCGGTTTCTTGCTAGTCTCGGGTTTGCTGTTGTCTTCCTGACGTGAGGTAGCGTCCCTGTTAAGCTGGACCAGTCTGGCTTTCTCGCTTAGGTCGGCAAAGCCCCGAAGTCCTTCTCGGGGTATCCCTTGACGGACTGAAGAATGGAGAAGTCCATATATCATGTCTAGTTGGACGTTCTCCGCGAGGGGAATCTCGAATTGAGCAAAAAGTGCTCGTTTTTCAGCGATGAATTGCCCCGTAGGAGTTCGGCTATCTTGTTTACTATCGAATATGGCTTGGTAAACTTGGTAGGCAGGCGGGCGGGGAGCAAACTCGTCCTGAAGCATTCTCTTGGCGTCTTCCCTAGTCGTTACGGACGTTTTGACTCCGACCCACCAGGTATGGGCGAATCCTTCCAGGAGAAGAGACAGACCCCGGAGTGCATTTTCGTCGGAGATTCCTTCACTCTGCTTAAAAAAATCGGCGCTGTCCAAGAAGTCTTCTACTGCTTCCTTGGTTCGTGTTCCGTTGAATCGGGCCGTGCAGTAGGTGAAATGCTTCGCTGGTGCTGGGGGTGGCTGGAGCTGTTGGAGTAGTTGTCTTAGTTCATCGGCGTTGAGTGCCATAGCTGCTGCTTGTCTTCTTGTGACCGGAATGGTGATGGTGATGATGAACTTGTAAGTGTTCTCGGTCCCAAACGTGGTTCGTGCCTCAACGTTGGGCTGCCACTTTAACGGAGAGAATAAACACACAAGATGAACACAAGGTAATTTATTTACCAATGGTACAATTTACATAAAACAAATAATTCCGATGCGTGGTCCACCCTGGGACGCACTTGGGTTCGGCTCACACTAGAGCGCTCTGACTACACTGCCTTGCCTGGCCTTCGAAAGTTCTTAGATCCACACTAGGATGCCAAGTGGTTTTCAGAAGGGAAGCTCGGAGTGAACTGGCGTTGTTGAGCTGAAGGGCTTCCTTCCTCGCTAAACTCTAGGGAGATGGAACTTCGACCAGTCCAGGGCGAGGGTGGTGGAAGGGCTCGCTTCGGTACTACGGCAGTGGCTGGCTCTGCGGTGATGACTGGTGGCGCTCGGAGAGGGTAATTACGGAGCGTAATGGAACTATCGGATATGGGGTGTTCTGTTACAGCTTTAAATAAATTCTTGAACTAATTAACGAAACAATTGTTATGTAATAAAAGCTTGATCCTGGATTGCTTATTTTAGACAAAATTGTTATTTGACGTTTTCTATTGTAACAAAAATAGCTGAATTACTTATTTTTTTTTCTTAAATCGCTTGGAAATATCTAGTTTCTCGGATCAAATTCGAGCCTCAAAATACACTATTCTTGTATTTTAGTCCGTTGCTGGGCAACGAACTTTTCCGTAATGTACGGAAATATATTTTATTTCATCCTGTCCAGTAAATAAACTTCCCGGAGCCGGTAAGTAAAACATGTACTGTAATGTGTTGCCTAGCAACTCTGCTCTAATTGCTTAAGGAAAGACAATTATTTTTAATTTTTGACATTTAAAAACACTATAAAATAAAAATAAAATAGTTAATTACTTACTTTTTATTTTATTTTAATTTAAAACACGAATTAACAATTAATACAAAAATTATAAAATATTTGACAGTCATGGTAATTTGACGTAACTAGTCAAGTTACGAACTATTTTGAAAATTGTGATGAATTCATTAATTTATAAAAACAGGATAAAATAAAATATAATACAATACATGGTTGTTAGGAGTTATTACAGTACTCGTTTTTATTTCCAGACTCGGCTCCTACGTCGCCTCGTCCGTAAACTAACTCGTACTGTAATAAGTCACCTACTGACCTTGTAACGTATAATACTAGTCCGTACTGTACAGGAATGATCCATAAAACGTTTATAAGCAAACTCATATTTTGCCTTGAATTTATTTGGCAATAAATTTAAAACCACATTAGTAGCGGTGTTTAGTAACTCTGGAGACGTTTTGCACGTCTCGACATCATCGTCACTGTCCATTTTAAATATAATTTAAAATATTGTAAGCAATATGTAACTAACCGAACTAACACTTTTATGAAACTAATAAACAATGATGAACAAATACTGTCAACGAAATGGTTTTCTAGAAAATAAGATAATAATTAAAACAGTTATGCATATATAAAACTTTCTTAATTTACGATTATATTTAATGCGATTTCAGAAAACATAGTATGTGTATCTCGTAGTAAAAGCATATTCCCGGACTCCATTGTCGTCCAGGAATGTATCGCTTTTTCTACTAGATATACAATATACCTACTATTCCCAAATTCAAATTATGTTGTGTTGACTTTAAATTAAAACTATTGTAATGTACTAATTTGAATCAACTATCTTTGATTTTAAAAGTTTTTTTAATATTGTAAAAATCGTTTTTTTAAACTGTCCTCTTAAATACTGAAGGTCGGCAACAATCTCGGTTTTATGTTGCTCTACACAAAGATTCGGTTTCCATACCCGTCCAATCTAATATTTTTCAATCATGAACACTATCTCTTACCTTGTTCTTTCCTTGCATTGACTTTCCCTTTTATTATTAACTTATATATATATATATATATATATATATATATATATATATATATATATATATATATATATATAGAAAGGAAGTAGTTGGATAGCATCGGTAAAATGACTAAGTGTACTCTTTTAAAATATCCTAGCTTTCAACCCTTTCTGGGGTCATCTTCAGAGATCTAGATGGATTTTTTTTATTTATACAATAGTTACAAACTTACATTTAGTTAAGAATGTGTTGTTGGATGGTAACATAATGCTAAGTAAATGTAAAATAGTTATTGGAATATTAACAGGTATGCACAACAGATTCCAAAAATGGCTAACACTAAACACGAGTAAGAAATTTTTAACAAAATCATTTGGATTTTATTTGACAGCAAGCTCGCTCATGGGCCAAACACACTCGCTGTAATATGCAATTTACTCGACTCGTAAAGTAATATACTATTAAAACAAATTATAATATTATCCTTATTTAATTAATTAGACTAATATTCAAAAACTTATTACTGGCAATTCTCCTTGAAATGAATACGAATATTGATCTTAACCAGCCATTAGAAACAGTTCCTGATTCATACATTTTGTTTTTATTTACTGCGTTAACTTAGTGATTCTTTCTTCGGTTATCTAAATAATTTTTGTTGTTTAGTTTAATGTTTTATTGTGGTTAAAGAAAATTTGGATTAATACTTAATAAGGGCGTGATTTGAACGAAGCGACCTTTTTGTAATGTCTTAAAACCTGGTTTTGCTAGTTTTTTATATTTGCTATTGAATTTTCAAAGATTTTACAACTGAAGGTTTTTATTTAGCTACACTAAAAACAGTTAAAAGTAAATTTCTTTGATATCTGTTCTTAAGCGATAGGGCTTTAGATATTGATTTACGGATGTACTTAGATTTGATGATTCCTTCTAGACAACAGCTGTTTTTTGTCATTTTGTGCTCACGGTTTCTGTCAGATGTAGTATTTTTTTTTCTTAATCTCATTCCCAATTTGTTTAATTTATAAATTTAACAATCCGTTGAAAAATATGTCATAAATAATTAAATTTTTAAATATTGTCAAATGTTGCACTGTATAATTTAACATGTATATTTAAATTAATTAAATTTAAAAAGAAGTAATTATTCATTTGCCAAAATACCTAGTTAAAATGAGAGTATAGTCTTTTTCTTATTATACAGGGTGTTTCTAAATTGATGCGAAATATTTTACAGGATGATTTTTCAGTAAAAATAAAGGGGGGTCTTTGATATAAATTTTTATTCAAATTCGCTCTCCCTCCAAGTTACAGCCCCTTAAAGTTTGGGGAAAAAATTGTTTTTATTTAATATCTGCACTATGGAAGAATTTAGAAGAATGATATTTGGCAGTTAATTGATGCTAATAAAATGGCATCTTTTGACAATTTTTGTAACCCTGCAATGTTTATACAATGGAGTGAAAAAATTAACCCTTATGATATTTTGCCTCAGAACTTTTTAATGCGTCCACATTTTCTTACTTAGATTTGATGATTCCTTCTAGACAACAGCTGTTTTTTGTCATTTTGTGCTCACGGTTTCTGTCAGATGTAGTATTTTTTTTTCTTAATCTCATTCCCAATTTGTTTAATTTATAAATTTAACAATCCGTTGAAAAATATGTCATAAATAATTAAATTTTTAAATATTGTCAAATGTTGCACAGTATAATTTAACATGTATATTTAAATTAATTAAATTTAAAAAGAAGTAATTATTCATTTGCCAAAATACCTAGTTAAAATGAGAGTATAGTCTTTTTCTTATTATACAGGGTGTTTCTAAATTGATGCGAAATATTTTACAGGATGATTTTTCAGTAAAAATAAAGGGGGGTCTTTGATATAAATTTTTATTCAAATTCGCTCTCCCTCCAAGTTACAGCCCCTTAAAGTTTGGGGAAAAAATTGTTTTTATTTAATATCTGCACTATGGAAGAATTTAGAAGAATGATATTTGGCAGTTAATTGATGCTAATAAAATGGCATCTTTTGACAATTTTTGTAACCCTGCAATGTTTATACAATGGAGTGAAAAAATTAACCCTTATGATATTTTGCCTCAGAACTTTTTAATGCGTCCACATTTTCTTACTTAAAAAATTGATTTAAGAAGACGGACTTAAACTGCAACTTTTTTATATCGTGACTATTTCTCGTAAAATTGTTAGTTTGATCACAAAAAAATAAAATAGGTTACAATTCGATATTACTTATTCCTTTTTCACATAAATCCAGAAGCGTTATTGTTTGTTAAAAACAGAGTAGGCAGGTGTCAAATAATGTCATAATTGGCAGATAATTATTGCTAATGTAATGACATTTTTTGACGGTTTTTGTAGCCCCGCAATGTTTATACGAGGGGTGAAAAAATTATCCCTTATAATATTTTGCCTCAGATTTTCCTAGTTAAAAAATTGATTTAAGAAGGCGGACTTAAACTGCAACTTTTTTACGTCTTGACTATTTCTCAGTAAGTTACCCACATTTAACTGTTGGGCAATTTTTCTTGTACTTGTTTCGGGCGATTCTTTGATTAAATTAAGAACAGCCTCCTCTATTGCTACAGTTTTTACCTCTCGAGAAGGTCCACAATCGACAGTACTTCTTGAAAATTTTCCTTCTTGTTGAAGACGTTGATGAATACGTGCAAATATGCTATGATGGGGTAATGTTCGTTCCGGATATAATTTAGCGTAAAGCCTCCGAGCTTCTAATCCAAAATGCATATAGGACAAAAAACTATTTGTCATTAGAACATCATTTATTTGACACCGGCCTACTCTGTTTTTAACAAACTATATCGCTTCTGAAATTATGTGAAAAAGACATGAATTGTATCCTGTTTTATTTTTTTGTGATCAAACCAACAATTTTACGAGAAATAGTCAGGACATAAAAAAGTTGCAGTTTAAGTCCGTCTTTTTAAATCAATTTTTTAAGTAAGAAAATGTAGACGTATAAAAAAGTTCTGAGGCAAAATATCATAAGGGTTGATGTTTTCACCCCCTTGTATAAACATTGCAGGGTTACAAAAATTGTCAAAAAATGCCATTTTATTAGCATTAATTATTTGCCAAATTTCATTCTTCTAAATTCTTCCATAAAGGAGATATTAAATAAAAACAATTATTTTCCCCCAACTTAAAGGGGCTGTAACTTGGAGGAAAAGCGATTTTGAACAAAAATTTATATGAAAGACCCCCCTTAATTTTTGCTGAAAAATTACCCTGTAAAATATTTCGCATCAATTTAGAAACACCCTGTATATACCTACATTTAGAATTTTAATAAACTTGTTAGTGTTTTATAAATAATAAAATCTTTTGCGTTTTTTATGTGTTTATAAACTAAATTACGATATATGTTGTTTTAAAGTCAAAATACAAATTTTATCAAAAATTAATATTATTAAGCATTATAAAGTTTAAACACAAATAACAAGTATTTAATAATAATAAAAATCATACTAAGATTGTAATAATTAGTCTTCTACATTAGTGTTTCGCTTGGTCTAATAAGTAAATTTTATTAGATGAGAACACTCTATTTTATTCTAGAAAATTTAACTAAGAGGAGGATTAAATAACACTATCATACTTTATTCTAGTGCAATGCTGCAACTACACGAAGAAAATTGTACACAGACTGTGTCGTCAAAGGATTTGTCTTAAATAAGTTGATAAAAGTAGATTTATCTGCAATTTAATGGGTTCTGGAAAGTTCAAGATACAATTTGAAAGACTAAAATCAGAATAATAAAGGAAAAATGAATAAGAATGCAAACTATTAGTAATAGGATTTGCATCTTGATTTAATAAGTTTGTTATGTTACTTTATGAATTTTATGAAAAGGATTTGTATTTGTACTATATCGTGTCACAAATTTTTGTGCTATATAGTAATACTAATGATATGAAACTATTTTAGAATTCCAGATCTAATTCATAATTTTACATTTTTTAAGTGATACATGCAATATATGGAGGGTAGAGGTACCCTCCATAATGCAACAAACTTATTTTTGGAACTAAGTTCCTTACGGCAGGCTTGGATAAGATAGGGATTTTGCTGCGTGACCGAACTGAACAAAATGTAATAGTAAAAAACCGTAACAATAAAACCGTAACGCTGTGTAAATTATGTTGTAATATTTTATTTACTAATGTTAACCTCAAAATTTATAATAAATTATTATTATTAATATAATTAAAATTTATGCAGTAAATACAAAAAAATAATTTGACTAGCATATGATAACTCTTCACGATTGGATATGGTTGGAGGATCGAATACGCGGGATGGTAATTTTTTTTAGTTTTTTTCCAGTGTTAAACAAAAAACTATAAATATTATTCTAACTTTAAATAAAATTAATTCAATTATCTTATTTCGATCATTATCATTATAAAAATTATATTGTTAGAGAATTTATTGATATATAAGCTGCCCAGAAGAAAAGTATAAATTATGAAAATATGTACAACCAAAAGAAATGCAATTATTAATCTATAACGTAGTATGTATAATCCAAGGCTTGGAGGAGACAGGGATTTTGCTGCGCGACCGAACTGAAAAAAAATGTAATAGTAAAACCGTAAGAAAAAGTCCGTGGAATAAAATCGTTAAGCGAGTAGTGTCGATTCTATACCATTATAACTTGTTTTCAAAGTAACCTACCAAAGTTTTTTTAAAAAAATAATAACTTACGTCTTTATCACTTGTTATATACAGGGTCTTAAGAAAAGTGTCACAAAATCAAATGGCTAGTAGTAAGGTACGAAATATGTAGAAAAGTCTTAATAAACGTTTGTCCGCAAATAAACGGTTTCGGAGACGTTGTGTGTGTTTTTTCATCATATTTGGATTATCTCTTTTTTCATTCTTCATAACTTGCTGTTCTCATCAAAGACCAATGTTTTATCTAGATTTATTTATAGTTATTATTTAGTGGTTGGTGAACAATTTAACACATTTTCGCTGTGCCTTTTTACAGTAACATGAAATTAACTGATATGCATTTTATGTAAGGTCTTGCGAATAGTAATGCTAGGAAAGAGCTACGTCTGTATGTAGACGCTTTCCCTAATCGCCACATGCCTTCAGTTCGTGTGGAAAATGGCACCAAAGGTTACGGGATACAGGTACATTTGGGAAACAGTCCCATAATTCCGGGAGACCAAGGTCGGTGTCCACCCCTGAGACAGAAGAATCAATTTGCGGACAATATCAGCGGAGCTAGAAATTGGGGCTACTCTGGTTTAAAAAATTCTTCAGGAGCAGCTGCTTTAACCGTACCATGTCTAACGATTGCATACTCTAAATCCACTTGATCATCAGGCACGTTTGGAGTTTTTTTGCTGATTTCATAGAAAAGAAGGACCGCAATGTTTTTGTAGACCTTTTTTTTACTTTTGAGGCAGGGTTTATACAAAATGGAATTTTTAGTTACTATAATTCGCATATGAGGGCTGACGAAAATCTCCATAGTATTGTGGAATCCAGGCATCAAGTACGTTTTTCGTCGAACATTTGGATGGGTATTTTGGGCGACCGGCTACTAGGTCCGATTGTACTACCTAACCGATTAACGAAAATTGATTACTTAAACTTTTTGCAGAACACAATGGGTGATCTTTTAGACGATATTTCTTTAATACACAGAAATCAACTGTGGTGGCCACACGATATTGCTCCGGCGCATTTGTCAATTGCTGGAAGAAAACATTTAGACGGATCTTTTAAAAAAATATGGATTTTTTTCTTTCGGGACACTTAAAAAAATTCGTCAACGCCACTCCTGTGAATATCCTCAAAGAGCTGCATCAAAGATTAGAGCAGAGTATTTCATCGAATCCTATTCAATAAAGGTATTTTGGAATGCGGAGATGTCATAGCTTCATTGAAATGGAGGAAGGGCACTTTGGACATCTTATTATGTTTCTCTTGTTTGTTAATGAATGTCATTGTTTTTTTCTACACATTAACAAAAAGTTTTCAATGCGCGTTGTTCTTAGTCTATTTATTCTACTGCAGAAAACTGTGTCCCTGTTTGGCTAAACAGCCACTACACAAAAACAATAGATACTTAGCTAAATCAAACAATGAGGCACCTATCGGGAACTATAAAGTCCACATTAAAACAAATGGGTCCCACTTTTAAGCAATATCGCTCCTTCTGCAACGAGACGACTAGCAGCACTTAAAATTTGAGTTCAAAGATACCATTAACACCCATCACTTCCGATAAATACAGATATCGCGAACTAAACGAAAGGCAATTAAGATTAAGATCCAGACAACCACCAACTAAAACTGCTAAGGTATTGTTTAATTTCAAAGTAGAAGGATTTTCGCTGCCCCGCCGTGAATGGTGCAACTTAAACAGAAGAGTAGGTCACGGAGTTTGCAACAAAGAACTAAATTAATGAGGAATGCTCTGCTACGAAATTCTCAAGCGGCCTGCAGGAGATCCATTGGCTCACCCCCGGTGCAATGGAATGACTTCGGAGCAGTGGCCTAAAGAATGCATCACTTCGTTATATTGCTATTTCTATCATCTTTAACTTCATATCTATCTTACAGAACTTTCACTTTCAAGAAGTATATCTTTTTGAAGTTGAAACCCATTATCAATACCCAGGTTATGTAGTACCACTGTGGCCCTAATAAAGTGAATAGGTACACAACTTTAAATTCTACAAATTGAACTAATAGATCTGCCTAAATTTTTGTTTAAGCAAACCAAAACAGTGCTTAAGTATTTACCTATTTTTGGACAATAAATAGTTATAATTTTTTTGACGCCTATGTAAGAGTGTTAAGAGATGGCTTAATGAAGCTCTTACATTTTAAGTGCAATCTTTTGGATAATGGTGATTCCTGAAATACCCTAGTATCATGGGCAGAACCAGGATAAAACCGAATATATCCCTGATTTTTTCCTGTGGTCACATACAATTTGTGTCTAAAAAAACATTAAAATCTGTATTAAATACGTTCTAATGTTACTATACAATTTCCTTTATTAAATAAAAATGCTTTCTATTAAAGTATGAATCTAAATGATTTTGTGATTTATCTATTTGTATGTAAGTACGACCAGGGAATTCCTTGCCTCAAAACCAACTTCCTATTTTAATTTTTTTTATGATATATCTGCAAGATTACTTAAAAAAATATGTTACTCTCGTAACTATTTTATAGAGTGAACTTTTATTAATGACGAATCGATCTGACATACCTATCTCTATAAGTAGAAGTAAGTATTGCTAGAAAACCACAAAAATACAGTTGTTCTAACAGGCGTAATTTTTAGAGTCACCTATTTGATCATGAAAAAATACTGATTCTTCATTTACACTTAATGCACGTGTAATTCTAAAATGTTTTAGATACTGCCTCTGATTTAACTTTAGAAAAACTACTTCAAAAAAAATTATGTTATTTAGCACCTATTGCAAAACTCCTCCAAATCTTTATTACTAAACTAAGATTAAGAATCATCTAAAACAAATCTTCGTATTTTTAAATTTTTATTTCAATTCGGTCAGAAATTGCGTATTATTCAGGGAGCAAAGGGGGGTTCCGTGGCCGATTGAGGTCCTTACAAGCAGCAAAGTTTTTTAAATGTATTTTGACTCGCTGAATCCAAATATTCAACCTACTTTTTGACCAGTTGCATGGAAATTTGTTATTAACAATTTAATTGTTTAAATAATTATAACTATCAAACTAATTAAAATACATTTTTTTTTCTAAATTGTTTTTTGTTCCTTATAAAAAAACCAACAAAATGAGCTTTGAAAAATTAAAATCGGTTAATTAGAAGCCGAGATACTGTATATATAGTGCAAAAACATTGCAAAATAACGAATCAGGCTTGCGCTGCCTCTGTTTTTTACTTATATCTCGGCTTCTAATGAACCGATTTTAATTTTTCAAAGCTTATTTTAAAGGGAATGAAAGTGGCTTCTAGTTTTTTACTTTGTAAAAAAAATTGTGACTACCAATTATATGTACACGAATTTAAAGACAAAAATTGTTGTTAAAATTTTGGGAGATATTTGTTTATAAACATATTTTGTTTCTCTACTCCATAAACGTCGATATTTAATTTATTTGAAGTTATTCTGCATCTCAAGAGAAACATTTTAAGCTATGGTAAGTGTAAGTACGTGGATTTTTCTTGAAGATATACAACTTTAAAGGGACCTTGCGCGCACTTCAACTTTCGCGAACTGTAGCGCTCGAGGCCGCTTGCAGATTTTCACTTATAATTTCTTTAAAATACTCAATAATTTTATTTTGTGACATTTAGAACAATTTATTGCAACGTTGAAATACAAATTAATCTGTAACATATTTTTTAATTATTAGTTATTTGGCATTTATTACTTTTACGGCAATTACAAAATATACAACATTCTATACCCGATTCAACACTTTCTATTATTAAAAATGAAGTCGGCATTATTACATTTATTAATAGTCGTAAAGAAAAAATATTCCCGTACAGTAGTGTATTTTGCGGCTCGAATTTGATCCGAGAAACTAGACATTTCCAAGCGATTTCAGAAAAAAGATTGAAATGACCCATTGGTTGATCGATACATACTATTTGTCAGACACGACCAAATTTTTGAAAGAAATTTTGCTTCTCTACATACCTAGTTATCAACCATATAATCAAAATAACATATACAACTTTTTGAGCAAGTGCTATGGGTACAACTAGGTACTAATTCACACACTGGAGGCAATAGCTACTCTTCTTTTTGAGGTAGAAGAAATTGACCAATTTCTTTCCATACAAATTTTACATATATCATTTATTAAATGAAAATGTACCATTTTTAGACTTTACGGATGCAAGTTGGTACTGGTAAAAGTACAAGAAATATCCCGATACATTCAATAGCTTCAAATCTTGGCGAAACATTATGTTCCACTCTACCAGCTTTACACCACTTAACTGGAGCTGATTACACAAGTAAAGTTGGTACGAAATATTCAGCTTTAAAAGCTCCCCCAATAAAATATTTACAAAATTTTGGGCAAGGTGAAATTTTTTAAGGAATATACTTTTTAATTTGTCATATATTATTATTTGCGTTATTCAGTATGTTTTTCCTTTTGTATATTTTGATTAAGTCTGAAATATCTTTGGATCGTTACATACAACGAGCAGAAGAATATTTAATTAAAGTATTAAATTCTTCATCGAATTGCAAGACATTTACAGAATATGGTATATGGTCTTACTTTCATGCAACAAATTGTTTGATAGAAGAATTACCGGTTACTTCAGGTTCCATAAAATTACATATTTTGCGTGCAATTTAGGTAATAAATATACAAACGAATTGTTTTACAAGAAATTTAAATGAACTTAACCCAACGGATTTTGGGTGGAAAGAAATTGGTCAATTTCTTCTACCTCAAAAAGAAGAGCAGCTATTGCTTCCAGTGTGTGAATTAGTACCTAGTTGTACCTATAGCACTTGCTCAAAATGTATATTTTGTAATTGCCGTAAAAGTAATAAATGCCAAATAACTAATAATTAAAAAATATGTTACAGATTAATTTGTATTTCAGAATATTTACTTAGTAACATTGCAATAAATTGTTCTAAATGTCAAAAAATAAATTATTGAGTATTTTAAAGAAATTATAAGTGAAAATATGCAAGCGGCCCCGAGCGCTACAGTTCGCGAAAGTTGAAGTGCGCGCAAGGTCCCTTTAAAGTTGTATATCTTAAAGAAAAATCGACGTACTTACACTTACCAAGCTTAAAATGTTCCTCTTGAGATGCAGAATAACTTCAAATAAATTAAATATCGACGTTTATGGAGTAGAGAAACAACATATGTTTATAAACAAATATCTCCCAAAATTTTAACAACAATTTTTGTCTTTAAACTCCTATACATATAATTGGTAGTAACAATTTTTTTGACAAAGTAAAAAACTAGAAGCCACTTTCATTCCCTTCATTAGAAGCCGAGATATAAGTAAAAAACAGAGGCAGTGCAAGCCTGATTCGTTATTTTGCAATGTTTTTGCACTATATTTACAGTATCTCGGCTTCTAATTAACCGATTTTAATTTTTCAAAGCTCATTTTGTTGGTTTTTTTATAAGGAACAAAAAACAATTTAGAAAAAAAAATTATTTTAATTAGTTTGTTAGTTAAAATTATTTAAACAATTAAATTGTTAATAACAAATTTCCAAGGCAACTGGTCAAAAAGCAGGTTGAATATTCGGATTCAGCGAGTCAAAATACATTTAAAAAACTTTGCTGCTTGTAAGGACCTCAATCGGCCACGGAACCCCCCTTTGCTCCCTGACTATATTACCTCTTTTAATGATATCGAAAAACCATACAAATGTAAACAAGTAATATTCGCAAAACTTAAACCACATTCACTAAAAAAATTTTATGCAACAATTTAATTATAAACTGGTTTTGGTTCAGTATAGATTATTGCCGTTGTTCAGGACATTATTTTTTTAGGTTTTGTTAAGGATAAAATATAAGAATTTACTACCCGAACGACTAATTTTGTATTCAGAGGAAGAAATTTTTGTTCCGCGACCTCTAAGCCATAATATGCGCTTGAAAAGTCCTCTGAATGTGTTTAGGATTGCCTTCGCGAATATAGCTAATATTATTTCTTTACACAATCCTTATAGCAGAGAATACAGACAATTGAAAACGTCTGCTATACAACACGCAAGTAACAGGAATTAAATTAAAAATAAGGATCAGAACAGAAAAAACACATTTAATGGTCACCTCTTAAATACCCAGAAGATGCGAACTGACAGTTGGCAACAAGATAATTAAGAAAAACCATTACTATCTGGAAGTATTCAACCCTTTCCATTCTAATACTGGTTTTATTCAATGTAATATTTGCATAAAAAAATTACAGGGCCTATTTATTTCATTTCTTATTTTTTTAATATTGTACCTGTTGACAATTGTAAACTGCTAAACAAGATAGTCACATTTGGGACTAACTAAAAAAATTGAGAGGAATCATATCCAGATGTACATAAAAAAAGGTAAAAACAAATCCCAATAACCTCAGAAACTCAGTATCACTTAGTTTGGTCCTTAAGCTTTTAACAAAAATTATCGCAACGGAATTATTGAAAAAATGTCGTATCGGATGAACAGCAAGGATGTTGATCCAATAGATTTACGGTATACGTAATATTATTTATATTGTACGACGTCATTAAGATTCTGGAACATAACAACATCGATTAAAATTACCAAAACACCAAACACTAAACATTTAAAGAAAAGAAAGGAAAACAAGTAATTTTCGCAAGGTAGTGTGTAAAAAAAAATTTTATATTATTAGCTGAGCAGTTTCGGCCATCAACAGAGCTAAAAGTCCAAAGGTTAATCAATACCCCAGAAGTGAAAAGATCGATTGACCATTCAACAATAAGGAACTGAAGCCAACAAATCCCGTTTGCAGTTAAAGGGACAACATAACTTGTAGACCGGTTTCGCCCTATTGGGGCTCGTCAGTACAAGGTATATGTTGTCGTCAGCGAGCTTAAAGCTGACTAAAAATGAACTAAAATCACGTTCATTGTTAAATTCAAATCAGCGAAAGTTGGGGTCACTTTAGCCTGATGAATAGGTGTAAAACCAACTGTCTAAGGAGATCAATTCTATCCTTCTGGGCAGTCAAAGGTATCGATTAAACATTTAAACCAATGAAGGATGAAGGATCTAAAATAGTATAAATTAATACAAGCATACTACAGGGAGACAGGCTTAGTCCTAACTTTTTCTTCATCATCATGAACGAAATCAGTGAATGAATTAGAAAAGTAAACGCTGGATACAGAATGAAAAGAGGATGAGTAACTACGATATTAAAGCAGATGACACAATCCTTATAGCAGAAAATAAAGACAACCTGCAAAGTCTGCTATACTAGATAAAAGTAACAGCTAATAAATTTCATATTATTGTTATATTAATAAAACACATTAAATGGTCATCTCGAAAGAATCCTACCCTCCATAAGAGAACCCAACAAGATGTAAACTGACAGTTGACAAGATAATTCAGAGCAGATTGATTAATCTGGAAGTAGAGGTATTAAGCGAAAAAAAATATTATTAAAGAAACACGAACACAAGCCATAAAAACAACAACAGATATGATTTAGCGAAATAAATTATAAGTAGGTAAGTACAAAGACCAAGAGTTTTATAAAGCATGCAAAAAAGCCGTATTTACGTAAGTCACAAAAATCAGAGCGAAAACATTAACATGAAAAAGAATAATAATCACGACAAAAATATAATTATAAAAACCATTGAGCGTAGGTAATACCCTTGGAGAATAACAAGCCAGAAGATCACAGAGGAACTATGTATACAGGATGTGGTGAGATAGGTTGGAATATACCTGTACAAGCGGTAGGTATTGGAAAGACCAAGAGACGGATTAAGTGTTATTTCTGGTATTGTAATAGGTATGTGATTTTTGTTTGGTAGTATCGAAAGTAAATTGATATTGTTTAGGTAAGGGGGAGGGGGGCAGCTTTGAACAGTTACACCTTTGAAAATGTGTGTTCACAAAGCTATTTTAAACGAAATTATGGTAGTTTTTATTTGGAGTAGTAACAACACTATCCTACACAGCTGTCACTTGTCACCACTGCTTTTACTTGTTAAAAAAACATTTGTTATTTTTCAAATAGCATTGGGACAGCTTTGAACAAAATGAAGGGGGCAGTTTTGAATATTGTTCAAAACTACTCCAACTGTAGTCTTAAATGCTCTTATTGTTAATTTAACGTTGTTTTTTGTTATTAAGTCATGGCTCTCGAGTGTATACCTACTAACATAATTACCAAAAGCAATAAATATGTTTTTTTAACGCATCGTAACTCCAGCTTATAACGTTACTTATACTGCAAAAAACATGTTAGCTGGCTTGGCCGCAAAAGGCGTTTATCCATTTTCAAGGAATGTTTTGATATTTCTGCATTTTTAACTTTACCAATCATCAGAATGAATGAAAACACTACGAGCAATTTGTGCACAGTTAAAACTACAATAACACCAGAACTGGTTAGGCCATTTCCTAAAGCACTGCCTCGAAAAGCTTCAAGCAAAGGCAGAAAGAGGGAAAAATCCCTCATTTTAACGGATACTGGTAAAAAAGATGAGGTGCAAAAAGTTTACTTCGAACGCCAGGCACGGCTTATAAAATCACAGGCTCAAAAGAAAAGAAGGAATTTTAAACTTGATTGTTTGGAGACAAAAACGCGTACGCGAAAGAAGTTAGAAGCGGAAGCGATAATGGACTATGAAGAGATTGACTGCAGTGCAGATAAAGACGTCGAAAAAGAATTGGACTGCAGCGTAATAAATATTGGAGAGTTTGTTTTGGCGAATGTTTCATTTGTGGATAGTAAAAGGTCATTATTATTTGTAGAAAAGGATAGCGATGGTTTAAATGTTACATTTTTAAAACGGAAAGGTACCTAGCTTGTATAATTTTTTTTCCTGAGAAGGAGGACAAGTGCTACGTTAGTTAGTCGTACGTAGACTGCCTGCCCCAATTTCAGTTGCTGGTAGGTCACGTACTGCATCCATGTTTTCTTTAAAATTTAATTTCTCTAAATTCAATTTAGTAATAAGCTATAATCTGATAATTAAGAAAAAAATAACAGGAAAGAAAAGAAATTCGTACTAAGTGTGTAGGTATAGTTTTTAATCATCGGCTAAGCGCTTTCGGTTTTAACAAACCATCTTCAGAGCGTCCTTAAATAATTACATAAGTTAACTACTAGATAAAAAATATATATAAAAATGTATATATGTAAAACTTACGTCAATCAGACTTAAACCAACAGGTTGTATATATAATAAACTTGATGATATTAATACAGACATCACAAACTTACTAAGATTAAACAAAATAAAATAAACAATTAAATTTAAATTGTTTGAGAATTCTTCACAAAATTATTAGTTAAATAAAAATTAAACTTTTGGAAAACTGAATGTCGTGTTAACTGTTCGGCAAAGAGGTGTCATGGCGGAACAGCTACCGCGCAAGTACGTTAATGACAACATGAAATTGAAAAAGGCGTCGTGGCTGTTCAACGGGGCACGTTCTTTTAAATACAAGTAAAATTAATTAAATTTAAAGTTTGACATTTATAACATTTTAATGAATAATTTCTTAAGTGATAATCGAATTGAAACTGCTTTGTATAAGTTACCTTGAGACTGAGTTAGTGCTCAGCTCCCCCGACGCTGATGCGGAATCCAGTTGTGTTTGGGTTGTGTGAAGTAATAACTAATTAATTTTCTTTCGAATCGGAACGATCGAACCTGAGGCCACCCTTACCACGACCTAGACCCATACTAGGCGATGGTTCAGGCACCCCCTGTCCAACGCTGCGACAAGTAAACTCCTTGAGTAGCCACGCGTACCCCCAAAGCTTATACTACTGATTTGACAATGAAAAGTGTAGAAAGATATTAACTTCACCCTTCCCAGGTAAACCTAGTATGGATCTTGGATACCATCCCACTCTTCCTTCAGAGGCCCAGTATGGACCTGGGCTCCTGTACACACACAACCCCTCTTTTTTCGTTTGCAGCTTAGTGTGGTTCTAAATTGCAGACCCTCAGTGTAAGTTTTATCTCTTCTCACCTTACCCAACAATAAGGACCAAGTATGGCTCTTGGTTCTTATTTCCTTTAGCATTGCTTAGTATGGGTCTAAGTGATGTGCCCCTTCCAGTCTTTGTCTTATCCTTTAACCCTTCCTTAATAACCCTTCCTTAGTAACCGGAAGCCTATTATGGATATAGGTTTTCGGTCTAACATCCCTCCCAAGTCGACCTGAGGTTAACATATTTGTTGTTTTCTCATTACACTTACGTTAACTTCTTTTTTAAAATTAATCCTATTCTAAAACTTTTAAAATTAAAATTTAAAAATTAAGTTATAAAACTTTTTAATTAAAATCAATCATTTTTCAAAATTAATCACATTTAACATTTATCATTACTTCCAAATTCCAAATCTTATCTATTGACTTCTTGTTTGTTTGAGAACTTTTCTTACCATTTCAAAAACTACATATTTTTAAACCCTTAGTTAATATCTTTCTACATTTTTCATTGTCAAATCAGTAGTATAAGCCTTGGGGGTACGCGTGACTACTCAAGGAGTTTACTTGTCGCAGCATTGGACAGGGGGTGCCTGAACCATCGCCTAGTATGGGTCTAGGTCGTGGTAAGGGTGGCCTCAGGTTCGATCGTTCCGATTCGAAAGAAAATTAATTAGTTATTACTTCACACAACCCAAACACAACTGGATTCCGCATCAGCGTCGGGGGAGCCGAGCACTAACTCAGTCTCAAGGTAACTTATACAAAGCAGTTTCAATTCGATTATCACTTAAGAAATTATTCATTAAAATGTTAAAAATGTCAAACTTTAAATTTATTTAAATTTAATTAATTTTACTTGTATTTAAAAGAACGTGCCCGGTTGAACAGCCACGACGCCTTTTTCAATTTCATGTTGTCATTAACGTACTTGCGCGGTAGCTGTTCCGCCATGACACCTTTTTGCCGAACAGTTAACACGACATTCAGTTTTCCAAAAGTTTAATTTTTATTTAACTAATAATTTTGTGAAGAATTCTCAAACAATTTGAATTTAATTGTTTATTTTATTTTGTTTAATCTTAGTAAGTTTGTGATGTCTGTATTAATATCATCAAGTTTATTATATATACAACCTGTTGGTTTAAGTCTGATTGACGTAAGTTTTACATATACATTTTTATATATATTTTTTATCTAGTAGTTAACTTATGTAATTATTTAAGGAGTCTCTGAAGATGGTTTGTTAAAACCGAAAGCGCTTAGCCGATGATTAAAAACTATACACACTTAGTACGAATTTCTTTTCTTTCCTGTTATCTACAGTGTGTACTCCATAATTTGGTTACTAAGAAAAAAATGTTTTTTGATTCGTTTATTTTGAAACTGTAAGGTTTATGTTATGTTATTATTTTAGATTCTATGATTGATCCCATAATGTGAAATATTTGTTCAAAGACGAAGTTACTTTTGTGTTTGTTTTGTTTTTTTATAAATTATTTAAAAGTGTGATAAGCTTTTTAATTTCATCGAATTTAATGAGAGTTCAAAACTACCCCACATAACTTCAAAGCTACCCCAGGAGCGGGGTAGCTTTAAACATTTGACTACTGCTACTAACATTGTTGTTGCGGCTACAACTTATATATTCTTTTTCATACGATGATGCGATTATATACCTTAATGGTCGGACTAAGCATTGTGAAACAGTAAAAGTATTAAGAACAGGAGAATTTTAAGATATGACACAAAGTTTAAAAACTGTTCAAATCTGCCCCCCTCTCCCATATTTAAATTTATGCCGAATGCTAATGTGAAATAAACTATCATATTCCTGCACAGTTTACGAAAATCATTATTTTCGGATAGTATGAGAATGCTAAAATAAGTAAAGTGTATTTTAAGAAAAAATATTCCAGAATCAGCAGTTAAAAGAATATCAACACATAATTGTTATGACCAATAGAAATAAATGTGTGAAATTGACATGACATTTTAAAATATGCTGTCATATTTAAGCGATAATTGTAAAAAATCAATTTTTCTCCAAATGACATTAAAAGCGGTATTTTAATGACACTTGGCCTGCTTAGAAGTTGTACTTTTAATGCCTAGGCAGAAAAAGTCCACTTTTACTGCCTAGGCATTAAAAGTACAACTTCTAAGCCTGCCAAGTGTCATTAAAATAATTTAGTTATTTGGATATTGATAATGAAACGCAATTTAAATATGAAAACGTCGATTTTGCGTGAAATTGGAACAAATTTGAAGAAAAATCAATTTTTGTAAAAAAAATGTGGAAGCCAGTCATTAAAAAAAATAAAATTTGAAAATTACAAAATTATACGTTTTCAAAAAGCGTCCAACGTACACACGTACAATCAGGTGTATAGATACATCATGTTGGTGCGTATATGTATACGGTCGCACACAGACTGATGCAAGTGTGTTTTTAACTTCCCGCTAAAAAAAATTAAAATTTTTTTTAAAATCGGGAAGTTATTGGTTTCACCCCGTTTTTAGAAAATCGAGTTTTTATCGGATCTCAACGTTTTGAGGTCTTAGGAACCTCCCCTGACTATTTTTACGAGGGTGTCTGTATGTCTGTATGTACGTGTGGATGTGTGTGTGGATGTATGTAAACCTCTTATAACTTTTGAACGGCTTGACCGATCGGAATGAAATAAAAAGCATTCCAAAGAGTTCCATCTAACTTAGATTCCATGTAAGTTTGAACCGATTCGAATCTGTAGATTTCGAGAAATTTCAAAATAACCGAAAAAAACAATTGGTAAAAATTATGTTTTTTGGGTATATCTTATTGGCTATTGCATCGATCAATTTTATAACCTAATCAGCTCTTAAGCTTAAAAAGCCACGTCGAATGCCGTTTTGCAAATTAAAATCGGTTGATTCGTTCGTGAGATATCGTTGTCGAAAAATTTCAAAAAAAGTGTTTTTTTTTCAATAACTTAGAGATTTTTTGACTAACCGATTTTGCACTCCCGGTAACGTTTTTAGGTCTCAAAAAACTTCGTCGAATGCCATCTTGAACATTAAAATCGTAACGCGTTAAAAAGTTATGGCTTTTTAAACATTTCAAAAAAAGTCTAAAACGTCAAAATACGTCACGTTACTATAGCTTTGCGGTTAAAACTACCAGGAAGTTGCAAGGATGGCCTTTAAGGTCAACCTCTTTTCGAATTTTTTTATTTAAGGATGTCCTCGTATAGACCTAAATACAAATGTACTGAGAACATCTATTGGGACAGAAGAGACAATTTATTAATTTCGGATTTAAAGGACTGCAAATTAGGACGAGTGAAGGAGTCGTGGGAAGGTAAGGAGTTCCACAATCTGGAGACCCTGGGGATGAAGGACCGATCGAATTGATCCGTTCTCGATGTCTGGCACTAAAGAGTATAAGGGCGCATGGTCTCCTTTACACCAAGACACTATTTTATTTGATTTTATGGAAAAACGTAACGATACTGATGTATCGCAAAATTCTGCTCTTATCGAAATATTAGCTTATTTAAAGTCGCCCATAAAAGACATTTGTACCCTAAAAATGTATCCAACTATCCTAAAAATGTTTCATAAGTACAATGTAATTTTGCCATCCTCGCGACTCGGCTCCTGTTGAGAGGATGTTTAGTGAAGGTGCACAAATATTAACTCCCCAAAGAAATAAGCTGTCCGATGAGCATTTTGATAATTTATTACTTTTAACCCATTCAGTGCGCATGGCACGCATGAGTGACAGGACGGTTCTTATCACAGTGCTCACGTCACACATTGGTGACACAGACACTTTTACACTAAATCTACCACTTGACTGTTAGCGTTGTATTTAGAAGGTTGTGTTTAGGTGAGCGTGTAACAAAAGGATTATATTTTATAAAATTTTCATCCGTTCGTGGTTGTTACTTTTTTTAAGTAATCCAGAAGTAGAATCCATTAACAGTATACGAACACTGTTTACTTAAAAAAATGTTGCAAAGTATTTAAAGTATTTAAATACTTTTAAATAAAAAGAAGAAGTATTTGTATTTAACTACATTGTTCAAGAAAGTGTTTAAATAAATATTTAAATACATTTTTTGAAAAGTATTTGTATTTATATTTAAATACATTTTTAAAAGTATTTTTAACAACACTGCGCATGGAGTTGGCACGTCGTGTTGCACTGGCTTTTCTGACAAGTGAAGGCATTATAGAGCGGAGTTCTTCTTAGCAAAATCCGTTTAAGTATCGGTAGAACAATCAAAGATCAGACACTGCTCTTCGGTGGAACAATGAGGCTAGGTTTTTGGTGATACTGGTGTCGTTTATTAGTCGAACTGCTTTTCTCTGTATTGCATCAAGAGCTCTGAGCCTTGACGGAGCCGCCGATCCCCATAAATGCTAGCAGTATTCAAGATAAGGTCGTATTTGGGCATTGTAAAGAGTAGTTAAGTTAAATGGAGAGAAATATTTCCGTGCTCCAAACAGAAAGCCTAACCTTTTTCCTGCTGCAGTTGCTATGAATGCAATATGTTCGTTCCAGAGTAAGTCCTGGAAGATCGTTATACCAACCAGCGTAAGAAAGTCGCTTGCTACTAGCGTCTGATCGTTTATTGTTATGGATGAGTCGTATGTTTGCCTTTTGCTGGATAGGCAACATGTCTTTGTCTTGGAAGCGTTGAAATGAACAGGATTCTTTCTTTCCCACTCGTCAACAATTCTTAAGTCTTGATTGAGAGAAGCCGTTGTGGATCTTCTGTCCTCTTCCAGAATATCTAGACTATCGAAAGATACATCAAAAAAAATAATATATTAATTTACGGCTTAGATATTTCAGAGAATACTGATCTAATAGACATCGTTTTGTTATTTTTTTCTGAAACACTGGGAGTTCCCGTTAATGTTTGTGAAATAAACAACATCTATAAATTAAAAGTGAGAGATAGTCAAGCAATAAAAGTTGAGTTTATCTCATACTTAAAAAAGCATCTTGTACTAAAAAATTGCAATAAACTGCGAGGAAAAAACATATATATTGTCTCAGATCTATGCTATGAGGATCGGCAAGATCAAAAAATTTTAAAAAGGCATTTAAATATAGCCAAATCAAAAAATTATATTGCTAAAATCCAAGGCCGCTTCTTAGTAATTAACAACGAAAAATATACTGTAGAACAACTAAGGCAAATGGACAAAGATGATAACGAGGATAGAAATAATGATCAACCTACCCTTAAACAAAAAGAAATAATCAAATCACACAGTTTACCATCAACACCAACAAAAGATAAAACTGAAGATTATTTTTTTGAAGACAGCTTAGGGTTGTTCGCTATTAATACACCTAAATCAACACAAACAAATTTTTTTCCAGAACTAGAAAACAAAGATAAGGAAGAGGGTACAAAAAAATACAAAGACACCTCAGACATAAAGAAAAGTAACGATCAGGTTCAAGAGATTCCAGAACAAGCAGTAGAAAATGAAATAAATAGGGGTGAAGATACCAAAGACTTTGAAAAAAGGAAGAAGGAAGAAAAAAAAGGAGAAGAAAAGAAAATAGACGATAAGAGAAACGGCGCGCCCAAGATAAGAACAAATTCCGGCTCATCTGCGTCGCAGTATAATACTAGAAACCGATTTTATAAAAACTGAAATTAGTGAAGGTTTAGATGAGGATATTTTATGTAAGTAATTGTAAATTCTTTTAACTACTATAGATGAGGATATTTTATGTAAGTAATTGTAAATTCTTTTAACTACTATAATTTTCTTATTATTAGCATTATATTTGTTTATTATACAAACTAATAAAATGAACCAGTATATTCGGGATTTCGAAATAGAAATGATTAAGACTTATAGTTTAGATGCTATTAATGAGTGCAAGCAAGTATTAAATATAAATAACAAAAATAATAACTTCAAAGTAATAGGTATGAATATTCGAAGTATAAACAAAAATTTTGACGAATTCTTAATAATGTTACAAAATATAGACTGTGAAGTGGATTGTATAGTTTTGGGAGAGACCAGGGATATAACTGATCAGAATCTTTTTAGCATTGATGGATATAGCATCGTATATAACGATAGCCATCATAATCAAAACGATGGAGTGATCGTATTTATCAAATCCATTTATACTTATACTTACACAAATCACGAAATTCTTGATGGTATTAAAGCACTAAAAATAAAAATCAACCTTCCCACAAACAATACATTACTACTAACAACATTATACAGATCACCAAATACTAGCGAACCGGAGTTCAATATAAGTTTAAATGATTTTTTTGAAAATTGTGACGGCAACGCTGATTTGTTTCTTTTTATTGGGGATATTAATATTAATATACTTAGGCAAAATGATATAAACACTGCAGAATATTTAAACATTTTATACGAACACGGATATATGTCTACAATTAATGAACCAACTAGAGTGCAGGGCAATGCTATGTCGTGCCTTGACCATATTTTTTTTAAATCAAAAGATCCAAATATAATTGAAACACTAATTCCACTTATTCTTAAATCATCAATTACAGATCATTATACTACCATACTTCAAATTGTTCTACCAGGAAACGTTAATTGGAAAAAACAACCTATAAACAAATACAAAAAGTTTATTAATCACTATAAGATAAATGACACCTTTAGTAAATTGTCATGGGATACAGTATTTTCATCGTCGTGTGCAGAATCTGCAACAAAGGACTTTACTAACATTATTTCTAAAGCTTTAGAAACTTGCACAGAAATAAAAAAAATATCTAGGAAAAATACCAAGATAGCCCCTTGGGTGACTAATGGTTTATTAAAATCTATTAATACGAAAAATACCTTATTTAAATTGTCCCAAAAACAACCACATAACAATATTTTAAAAAAAGAATATACTAAATATCGGAATAGATTAAACTCTCTAATCAATACAGTGAAATATAATTATTATAGACGTCAAATTGATGAAAACAAAACAGATTCAAAAAAGTTATGGAATATTGTTCAACAAGTTGCAAAAACTAATAAACAAAAATACACTTTAAGCCACATTAGGCATCCTACTACAGGAGCCCTTATTACAGGAAAAAAAGAGATAGCTAATGAATTTAATTTGGCATTTGTTGAATCTGGAAAAAACTTAGCTAGGAAAATTGTTGATGATGCTAACTTTGTTTTAAAGGGTAAATCGCTTTCAAATTCTTTTGGATTTGAACCAATATCGACTATTGAGATCGAACACACTATTTCTGAACTTAAAAATAATAAAGCTGTAGGCTGCGACGAACTAAAAGCAGAACACCTAAAATTAATTAAACATTTTATTTCAGACCCTTTGGCTTATATATTTAATATGTGTGTTGATCAGGGAGCTTATCCTTCCGAATTCAAGAAAGCAATTGTTTCACCACTTTTTAAAAAAGGTGACCAACTGCTAGTTACAAATTATCGACCAATCTCTCTCGTGACTCACTTGTCAAAAGTTTTCGAAAAACTAATTAAAAAACGACTCACTTGCTATATAGATAAATTTCATATCCTCTCGCCAAATCAGTTTGGATTTAGGGAAAACTGTTCTACGGAAGATGCAATTCTTTCATTAACTTCAAATATCACAGATGCCTTAAATGATGGTAATCCGTCAATGTGTGTATTTATAGACCTAGCAAAAGCCTTTGACACCGTCAGTCATAAATTGTTATTGGAGTCCTTAGAAGACATAGGCATACGCAGTAATATTCTTAACCTATTTAAAAGTTATTTAACAGGAAGATATCAGGCTGTCAAGGTAAACGATGTGCTAAGTTGCTATAAGGAAATAGAATATGGAGTGCCTCAGGGTTCAGTGCTGGGCCCAACCCTATTTAATATTTATATTGATGGCTTATTTTCCATGAGTAACAGTGGAAAAATGATCGGCTTTGCAGATGATACTGCTATATTCTACAAGGACAAAAATTGGCATAACTTAAAAATTAAGGTAGAAACTGATTTTGCAAAAATAAAACGCTGGCTGGATAAAAAATTACTGACAGTAAACGTTGAAAAAACACAATATATACCCTTTTCTTGTAACATTTCTGGAATGCCTCCTTTTGATCACCTTACTATAAAAACTAATATTACTTTTAAGATCAATTCTGTAAAGAAAATAAAATATTTAGGTATATTTATTGACTCCCACTTTAAATGGGATTCACACATACTATATATTGTCAATAAACTTAGAACAATTTTATTTAGGTTTAAAAAACTAAAACAAATTTTAAGTATATCCCATTTAAAAACCGTTTATTATTCTCTTGTAGAAAGCCATATTCGTTATGGAATAGTGGTATGGGGTGGGGCTTTAAAAACACATATTTATTCGTTGGAGGTTATGCAAAGACGCTTTTTAAAACTCATTCTCCATAAAAAGAATACATATCCATCTGATTTGCTCTATAATGATACTCAAATTTTGAATATAAGACAAATGTATGTCCTTTGTACCAGTGTCAAATACCACGTGAATAAAAATACGGCATTATTATCTAGTCATCGGTATGAAACTCGTCAAAAGGGGTTGTTTGTTGTTCCATTTATGCTAAAGAAGATTTCACAAAGATCGTATGCCTATTTTTCTCCTAAGATTTACAATGCAATTCCAGAAAATATAAAAATATTAAGCAACCCAAAATTATTTAAAAAAGAATTGAAAAAATACCTATTATTTAAGAAAAGAAACGATATTCTAGAATTATTTGTTTAATAAGTAAGGGAAATATGGTATTATACGTGTGTATGTTTGTAAAAAAAAAAAAAAAATTGGAAATTTTTATTGTATGATAATTAACTAAATTTAAACTTGTAATTAATATGTTAGCTATTTTTCTTTTGTTATAAAAGATTATTTTCTTGTTATATTAATTGACGAAACAAGTCACTGACTTATCGTCGTAGGTAAACTTTATTATATATTTAATTCATTGCTGTTTTTACTATTGTTTATTTTGATTTAATAAAGTTATATTATTATTATTATCTAGAGATATGGGACGGTTGTGCGCTTTGCTACAGTGTAGGTTGCTATCATCTGCAAAACTATGTATCGGGTTATTAGTGGCTTCTAGTAGATCATTAATGTGTAAAAGGAATAGAGTAGCAGCTAGAGACGATCCTTGGGGGACTCCAGCGTTGATCTTGTTGAGGTTGGTAGAATGCTCGTCTCTTTTCTATTAAAAAATTTCTTTACTACTCCTTACTAACACTAATAGCTACTATGGACTGTTTCTGTAATTATTGTTTTTAAATTGAAAGATTAACTCTTAATTGAACGTGTAAGTTCTCGGGAATCACATTCGTATTTAAATAATTTGTAACTCCGACTACTTACCATCGAATCGATCACAGTCAGACCAGCCAGAGCAACGCGATGTGCTAACTTCATGCTCCCTTATACTGTTCAATATTTGACAACCAAAACGGATCGATTGGATCGTTCCTTCATCCCCAGGGTCTCCAGATTGTGGAACTCCTTACCTTCCTACGTCTTACTCACTCATCCTAACTTCCAGGCCTTTAAATCCCAAATTAATAAATTGTTTCTTCTACCCCAATAGATCTTCTCGGTACCTATGTGTTTAGTTCTATACCTACGAGGACCTCCTTAATAATAAAAAAAGAAGAATAATCACGAAGACATTAGATGTATTGAGGTAACAATTAAATAATATTCGTTAGGTACCACTTTTACCAAAATGGCTTAAATTGTACAATGAAACAAATTATATTATTTATTACCTACATAAAAATAACTTTTGTACCTAAAATTCAAAATTAAAAGTTTACTATGTACTTTCAGCCTAAAGTCTAAACAGATACAATGTGTACCTATATACACAATAAACAGTTATACATTCAGTTCCAAGATAAATATTTAAAAACAAACTGGTAAATATGCTCGCAGTGAAATACGCCTACATAAATAAGAACTAAAACTTTGAATATTTTATTAGGTTGTTTTCAAACAATTGCTGTAAATATTAAACTTTGTTTAAGTACTTTTATATGTGCAAAGTTTTTTTAGTCTGTAATTTTGTTGACTTGTTTTTACTCTAACTGAAACAATTTAACATTTGTTACAATTTCAAAAATTATTTGATGATTGTTAAGTTGATTAGGCATGTCATTATTCTTTATTCTTTCTTTTGAACACGCAGTTATTGGCTCCACTTGTTTAAGTTTGTTTGTTTGTTTATCGGTATGTAAGTCTTCGTTGGACTAAGAGCTTGTTGCTTATTACTGTTAGTATATGGCGCCACTTTAAGAGAGCCTTGGTTGAGTGGAAGCTGGTCTTCACTGATGTCGATAGTCAGATTTACCGGTCAAGAGTTCTAATCCGGTCCACGCCGAAAAATAATATAACTATTTTTTTTAATTTAACTATAATTTGAACTAAATATTTTATAATAAATAAAGTTAAAAAAACTAAAAAACACACTTTTTAACCACAGGAGATTCTTACTTTTTTTGTGTATGTTATCGAATATTTCCGGTATATATACTCCGATTTGAAAAATTATTGCATAAAGTAGAGTGTCCGTTTGGACCCATAGAAATTTAGTTAAGGTCTGGAAAATATTCCAGGAAATATCACAAAAATCAACAGAATAAGCTCTGCAGTTAATTTAATATGTAAATAATAATGTATAACATAAAGATATAATAATTAGCTCGTTACTGTCCCACTCTAAAGCGAAAGGTCTCTTCTCAGAAGCAGAAGGAATAAGCATTTAATCAACACTCTTGCTCACTGCGGTTGGTGATTTCAGATAATAAAGTCCACGCGTCATCACGATGTTTTCCTTCATCGTACGTGCCATGGTGCCTCTAGGTGTTTATTGATGTCTTCAAAAAGTCACATTGGTATATATCGGGATTGTTGGAGATTGAACTCAGTACCTCTTGCAAGTTATTCGTAAGGTTAAAAAAAAGTTTTTATTAAAATAAACTTAAAACAATAATGCACAACAAAAACGTCGGATGCTTGATTTACGAAAACAAATGGCATAAAGCGCTCAAGTTTTTTTTACAATCAGTATTTAGTATTTTTTATTCATTATTATCTAAGTGTATTTTAAAAAATATTTTTAACCAATGCCCATCTTTATTATATCTTTTTTTACATGTACTTTTATACAGGGTGAGTTTCTACTGACGCCCATAACTTCAACAGTGGATTCTAATGGTCAAAAGGAACAAAAAAGTCCCAGTAAACACTAGTCCGATTCCAAACCGTTTGGTCATAATTTAGACTTTTGTGTTTTTTATAAAAAACTGGACTTTGACCCACTATTTACGAGATAAAAATTACAGCAATTAACTTGGCGACTCATATTTGAAATAATTAGATAGAGCGTTAAATTTTCTATAAAATCAAGGTTGCTTGTAAAAATATTCCATTTATTACCTCGGTTTCTAGCCAAATTTAGATGAAAAATATGCCAAATCAATTATTAAGCTTAAGATTCAAGACAATTTTTTATTAGTTTAAAATTATGTCACGCAATGTCCGACTAGATAAAAAACTTCCCCGTCTAATAAGCTTTAAATCGATATGCTATTTTAACCTTTTGCATGTAGGAATGGCAGAAAAAATACAACAAAACTAAAGTAAAACACGGTTTACAAGTGAGGGTATTCTGTTTATTTATTTATTTTTTTACTTATTTAGTCATATCAACGGATACACCATTATAAAAAATAATATTAAATATGATCAACAAAAACAGTGTGGAGTAGTGGAAGTTCATAGCATCACAAGCACATGACAAAGCAATGAAAAATTTAGAACAAAAATGCATGACAACAGCAATAACAACAGCAATACATCAACAGCAATAAAACATAGTTGGCTTGGAATTAACTAGGTATTTACATTTGATTGTGTTTCCATAACCGTGTTTTACTTTAGTTTTGTTGTATTTTTTCTGCCATTCCTACATGCAAAAGGTTAAAATAGCATATCGATTTAAAGCTTATTAGACGGGGAAGTTTTTTATCTAGTCGGACATTGCGTGACATAATTTTAAACTAATAAAAAATTGTCTTGAATCTTAAGCTTAATAATTGATTTGGCATATTTTTCATCTAAATTTGGCTAGAAACCGAGGTAATAAATGGAATATTTTTACAAGCAACCTTGATTTTATAGAAAATTTAACGCTCTATCTAATTATTTCAAATATGAGTCGCCAAGTTAATTGGTGTAATTTTTATCTCGTAAATAGTGGGTCAAAGTGCAGTTTTTTATAAAAAACACAAAAGTCTAAATTATGACCAAACGGTTTGGAATCGGACTAGTGTTTACTGGGACTTTTTTGTTCCTTTTGACCATTAGAATCCACTGTTGAAGTTATGGGCGTCAGTAGAAACTCACCCTGTATATACTCTTCTTAATGGTTTCTGCCTATGTATTTTCTTTATTTACTTATTTTTTTCCCGTTTTTCTACATGCTCAAACCATTTCAACCATTGAGCCTTTACGTCTTGGATAATAACTACTTCCTAGATATGAGTTGTTATTTTAAAGTTAAAAAGTCTCCTGAACTTTTTTAATAGCGTTTTAAATATATTTCCTATGTAAGTGTTTTAACAAGCAGGTCAAGATATAGGAAGATTAGTTAGCCATGTAATATTACCCCGATTTTATTATTAATATAATAATTAACCTAGTTGTGAGTTTTAAATAGTGGTGATATCAATTGAAACTAACCTAGCTTTTATTGATTTCTTACGTATTTTGGAAAAAAAAACAGATTGCTTTATTTTGGTTACTATTTTTATGTTAAGACTGGCTTAAAACACGTGGTTTAAACTGAATGATTTTTTCTTAGGACAACTTTGATTTCGACTTTGGCCAAATATTTACTAGGTTCTAATTAAGAAATGAATTATGGTTTGAATCGACAGTTTTTCTCAAGAGTAAATCCACATTTGGCAAAGAGGTCGATAGAAACAAGAATCACCGGCAGCAGGTAGAGTCGTCTAGGAAACCAAGTTTGCAGATTGCGAACCTATTCATTTCTTATCTTAAGACAAGAAATTAATAGTTTTATTAAGAATAACGAAATTAACATAATTTTAAAGAAATTTCTCCTTTATCATTAAACTGGTTTCTATTTGCGTTATTCTTGGTGCCCTTTACTCTGGAAAAACTGGAACCCCCGGTAAAGTTAAATTCATGTTGGATACTGTCGATACTGAACTATTTGTTCCTGAGAAGGTTTGAATTTTGTATGTTTCTTAAATTTTAATAAATGTATGATTTTTAAAAGTTATTTGGAACTTATAACGTTATAATTAACGCCTAACGTCCTTATAACGTTACACTATAAACTGACGTCGGCGTCGAATCTCTTCTCTGAATTTATATGTAAAAATGTCCTTGGTGCGAACAATTAATGTTACATTAACGTTGTGTTTTGCAAATTTAATCATTCTAAATTGCCAGTATCTAATAATTAACATTATCTGTATAAAAACTTTATTAAACAATCTATTACTACAGTCCTACAAGACGTTTATAAATGCTGTAAAATATCATTGTATTGCATTTACGCAGTAATTTACTCCACCCGCACTAAAATTCTGCATAATCAATATTGTATAAACGTTTATACGGTAGTTTGCGGTTTTGCCATACATAGGTACTATAATAACTTAAAAAACTTTTTGTACAACTGTCATTAAAAGTGACACTTTTAATGATAGCAAACAATGTTAAAATTGATTGTTGACATGGCAGCGTGTTAAAAATACTTTTAACACGCTTCAGTTTACTTTTAACACGCTTCAGTTTACTTTTAACACGGTTTAGTTTACTTTTAACACGGTTTAGTTTATTGTCATTGCAAATTCGCCCATTTCATTATCAAAACAGGGCAGTTGTACAAAAACACTGTATGGTATTTGTGTTAAAAGTGATTTTATTTTGTTCGTGAAATTGTTCAATTCGCTCCGCTCATTTCACAAACTTTTTCACTCACAAAATAAAACGTCACTTTTAACACTCATATCATAAATAACTATTTCATGATTGTGTTAAACAAAAATTTAGTTTAAAAGAGCAAAATTGTGTTTTTAGAATATTTTATATAACAAAACTGACCAAAAACCTATAGCTAATAGTTTTATAACTTTATAAAGTTGCTGTGCTAGGAACAATTGGACCAACTATTTATTTTTTCCTTTTTTTAAAGTAAAGTTAAATTTTCAAACTTTAATACACACGGTAACATTAGTTTAAAATAAATAATTTTTTCTGAAATCGCTTGGAAATGTCTAGTTTCTCGGACCAAATTCGCTTGTATTTTAGTCCGTTACTGGGCAACCAACTGTACGGAAAAAATTTTTCTCCACGACCATTAATGAATGTAATAATTCCGACTTCATTTTTAATAATAGAAAGTGTTCATTCTCACTCTTGAGATAGAATATTCATTATGAAACACTTGCTTCTTATGTGTTTTGCATGTATTTTCATGCTATAACTAGTGACGGAATAACATTGTGTAATTGCTCAACAAAAAACATAGATTGCCCTGCGAATTTTAAAACTGTCACTCAGTTTGTCAGTGCGACGTTCTAATTGTTTTGCTACATATTTAAATTTAAATAAACAAAATTATTACACGGTCGTGGAGAAAATACAGTCTGTTACACGGTTAGAATGAAAACTCGATAACTCGTGGTTCCTCTCGCTCGCTACGCTCGCGTTCGGAATTCTCCACTCGTATCGAATTTTCATTCTAACCTTGTTACAGAATATACTATTCCGTACCTGTGTACGGGAATATTTTTTTTCCACAAGCATGTGTAAAACAGCAGTTTCCCGCACGCATTTTAATTCAGAAAATATCTCTTTCACGCACGAAGTGCGGGTAATTTTTTTTCCCGCACGCATTGTTTTTTAATTAATTGAATCTCTTTTCCGATAAACTTTTTGACAAATTATTGTATTTTGACCTTTATCTTGTTGGACTACATACAATAGTAAAAAAAATTAAGATTATTTTACATGAAAATGGGGATTTTTAAAATGTTTGTTTTTAAAAAAATCATAATTTATTAAATCACCCCTGTAAATCTTACTCAAAGCAACAACAAACTTACCTATTTAAGTAAGGTTGCTCTAGCTACAGTCGTGTATTTATTGACACTATGAAAGATTTAATTGTCAAAATCGCATCTTTTCAAATATCTAAATAACTTTCGAGGTGATTTTGCTTGTAGAAAAAATATTGATCCTAACTCTTGCGGAAATTAACTTTCCCGCACTTAACTGCTTGCCCGAACTGCGCTATAACTTTCCGCACTTGTTAGGATAATAACGATTCCGTACCTGTGTACGGGAATAAACCATAAAATGTATATGTCGTAGTCAATTAGCGATTCAGGCACATAGCTATGTGACTGGGCTATTTTAGGCACATAGCTATGTGCCCGTCACTTAGAAACGCGCCGAGTATAGATGCATCACATCTCTATGTGACTGATTTTAGTCCGTAGTCACACAGCGATTCCGGCATATAGCTATGTGCGGAGGACAAGTCAGTCACTTAGAGATTTATCAAATTCAAGACCATCGCATCTCTATGTGACTGATTTTAGTCCGTAGTCACATAGCGATTTCAGCACATAGCTATGCGCGGAGAGAAAGTCAGTCACTTAGGATCTACCAAGTTGAGGGCTATTAATTCACAACTAAACAGTAAATTTACCTGAGTACCCATTAAAGGTTGCAATTACTCGGTATCATAAAAAGGATTATCTTTCTCTCAAAATCATCTGGAAATACTAATATTTGTCATTTTTAGTTTAATAATATTTTTGGATTATTATACGATGCATTTATTATATATTTAAATACAATCTGAAAACTGTAAATTAAAAGACAATTTACTCCTCGCTATACTGCCCTCTAAGGGGGGCGTTATGTTAGGCAAAATAGTGTAAGGCGTTAATATACGAGATTTTACATAATAATAATAATAATAATAATTTTATTGATCCTTTACGACATTTACAAATAATGTATAGGACAAGTCAAAAGTACCTAAAAATAAAGTGTACAAACAGTAATAACCTTATTATTTAACCTTTGTTAGGCATTTTCAGATTTAAAAAGCAAGGACCATATTCAAACATATTATTTTATTTTTCATTTTAGTGGCAATAAGTTCTCCAATTAATAGAAGAAAATAAACATTTGACGCCACAAAGAACGTATAGAAAATATTTAAATATATTATATAGGTACTATATTTATATGAAAAAGAAACAAATGGTTCAGTGACCTATTAGAATTATAATAGATATTTAAATACAAAATTTAATTACACAGTCGTACAATTAACAAATATCAGGTGTTAATAACGATTTAATTTGGCATGGCATAAACAGATTTTATAGAAGTGCCAAGCTGCCAAGTTCAATTTTTCTTCTTGAAAGCGCTTGAAATAGTGAATTACGCAATGTTAGGGGAAGGTGGTGAACATTTTACGTAAGAACATTTTGCAACCCGGACAAAGCGAAGTTATAAGATTGTGTTATCCAAATACTTTTTTCCAAAAATGATAACGTTTTTTGTTAAATCATTCGTATACGTCATGCAAAGATTTTTTTTCATAAATATAATATAAATTATTACACAATATGTTTAATAATTTTCTATTTCAATTTATTTTAAAGAAAAAAGTATTTCTTAATAAAACAGTAAGCATTAAAAAATATATACAAAAAAAATCAATTTTAATTTATAAATGAACTTTTCCGAATCTCTCCAAGTTTCCCCGTGCTATGTGCCTGGATTGCTATGTGATTGCGGCTAAAATTCAATCACATAGAGATGTAATAGCCCTCAACGTAGATAGATATCAAATAAAAATAGTGTGCGTGTAACCTTTACGCGCGATTGAAGTAAAACTTGTTGACGTACGTATCGGAAAATAAATATTTAATTACAATTCAATCATATTTATTGCCTATATACTTTACAAAAAAATGAGATGTTATATTTATATTATTCATTAGAAATAGGAATTTGAAAGTTATCATTATTTTTTTTATATATGAAATAATAGGTTTATGATAACTAAAATGTGAAACATAGATTTTACTCTCTAAATACCATTAATGTATTTGAAACCGTTTGAAAATTTCATAAATAAATTTCGAAAATTTAAGCTCCTCCCATAGCTGAAATTACACAGTTACTTCCATCAGAATCTTCCGTTAGAATCTAAAGTTAGAGTTACCCCTAGTCGCGCCTAAAGAAGTTTTGCTTCAATAATAGGTCAACAATATTAAAAATATACACACATTACGTTTAGAATGTGTGATTTTGTAGCTGTATCTACCTTATTGTAATACAACACAACACAATAGCCTTCGATAGTTAAATAACCATTTCATTTTGTAGCATTTTATAGCATATTCCATAAAATTTAAGTTTGTTTCCTTCACGTATACGAAGGATCTGTTATTGCTGGTAAAAGATCAGCCATCCTGACTAGAGTTTTATGGCCTTTATGGCTACCTAACCAAACCTAAAATAAGTATAAGAAAGTGTTAAAACATTTCGAATATTATTATTTTATGAACAAAAACGTGCAACATGCTGCTTTACTTAATGTAAAGCTTCCGTATAAACAATTATTTAATATCATAATATGTATGTATGTATATAAACTTACTTAATCAAATCATAATGAATGTCGCTGTCTCATCATTTTTTCATTTTTGTCATTTTTCTTCAAATCTTTCTGGCGCTTATAATATGCCCTTTGACGTTCACAATTTCTTTTTCTTTTTAGCTCTTTAAGACTATAAAACGAAAATAGCTAGGTATAAATAATGGGTATAAATAATTAGCTATAAATAGTGTAATTACACACCAAAAATAGAATTCAATATTTTTTCATCACTTTCTTCATTAATAAATCCACTTTGTTTATTCATATTTAATACAAACACTTTATACACAAAAAACTATTTACGAGCACTGTATTTTGGTTAACAAGATGACAAGGTGTCAATTCATAGAATTACAGATTTAATTTTATTTAATATAGTAGGCAGAATCGCATGAGCGCCGCCAGGATTATTTTCAGGGAGGTGCATCTGCATCTACACACTATTATGATCTAGTATATATAGAATGTAGAATGATTTGGACAGCAACCGCGACGCCTTTAGTTTTTATTCAAACAATAATTTAATAAAAAAATTAAAAAAATATATAATTTTCTGGTAAATTCAGGTATTTTCTTTCATAGCAGGGGGGTGCAAGCGCACCCTCTTGCACCCTGCTGCCGGCGCCCATGCAGAATCGTGTTAGGTATTTTGTATTAGGTTTTGTTTCCGGTTTCTGTTATTAGAATGACGTCACGTCCGTTAGAATAAATTTTTTACTCCTAGTCTCGCTAAAGAAGTTTTACTTCAATAAAATTTTATTATTTCTTTGATATCTGTTGATAACACGCTTTATTAAATACGACAATGTTACAGTTTTCTGTAATAATACTCAACGTAGATCCTAAGTGACTGACTTTCTCTCCGCGCATAGCTATGTGCTGAAATCGCTATGTGACTACGGACTAAAATCAGTCACATAGAGATGCGATGGTCTTGAATTTGATAAATCTCTAAGTGACTGACTTGTCCTCCGCACATAGCTATGTGCCGGAATCGCTATGTGACTACGGACTAAAATCAGTCACATAGAGATGTGATGGATCTATACTCGGCGCGTTTCTAAGTGACGGGCACATAGCTATGTGCCTCAAATAACCCAGTCACATAGCTATGTGACTGAATCGCCAAGTGACTACGACATATATAAGCAAATTCACATTTAGAGTCTTGATTTTATTTGGCAATAAATTTAAAACCACATTAGTAGTAGTGTTTTAGTAACTCTGGAGGCGTTTTGCACCTCTGGACATCATCGTCACTGCCCATTTTAAATATAATTTAAAATATTTTAAGCAATATGTAACTAACTAAACTGACAGTTTTGTGACACTAATCAACAATGATAATCAAACAATTTCAACAAAACGGTTTCATAGAAAATAAGATGATATCAAAAACAGTTATGCATTCATAAAACTTTCTTAATTTACGATTATATTTAATGCGATTTCAGACAAAATAGTATGTGTATCTCGTAGTAAAAGCAACTTCCCGGACTTTCAATGTTTGTTGGCCTCGGCTAGACGCCTCGGCCAACAATTTACATTGTCGTCCGGGAATGTATCGCTTTTCCTACTAGATACACAATATACTATAGAAATAAGTATGTTAAAACAACGTTTTTGTTCGTTTTGATAGTGGAATGATTTTTTTATTGATATCTAAAATATTAAAAATTTAAATAGTTATAATTATAACTTATCATAAATGGAAGCAATTTATGTTAATGAAAAAAACAATATATTTAATTTTCGATTCAGTTTATCAATAAATTTGTCACCTGTTATAATGATAATGTTGATGTAAAATAAATTCAATTAAATGGGTAATACGCATGTATATTGTATACATAACCAGAAAGTCGTTAAAGTTCTACTGCAAAATCGATTTTGTGTAAAATAAGTACATAAAAACATTTTCTCTGCAACAATAAAACGTTCTGAACGAATTTGGTCTTTTATGTATTCGGTTTAACCCAAGAGGATCGCTATTTAAGACCATGTTTATAGGTAAAGAGTGAATAAAGTTTATTTCTACTTGGATTAAATAGTCTATTTTATAAATACAGATTGGCTCATAAGAGTTAATAAAAAAATTTATGTTTACGAATGTGTAATCACATTTATACCATCAGTTACACAAAGACAATACAGCATGTAATAATATAATAATTGAAGTAAAAGAAAAGTTTCCGGCTTCTGTTATGATTTGCGTATCCATGTCAGCAAAGTGGAATGTAAAACTTTGTCAATGCCGAGAAGTACATTATTGTTTTTTTAAATAACTTAATACCCCAAATAAAACAAATACGTTTAAACAATATCAAATGTATCTTTCAACAAGATGATGCCTATTGCCATACGGGTTAAAAAGTAATAGATTGAATGTTAGAATAGTATATTGTGTGACAAGGGGTGAAACAAGACGATTTGTGACTAGGGCGAGAGTTGACTGCCCGAGCGAAGCGAGGGCTGTCTTCGCCCGGTCAGAAATCTTCTTTGTTTTATCCCGTGCTACACACTATATTTTTTATATCACACGCATTAAAACAGCGAGTTTTGTTCTCTGTAGCCAGTTGAAGTAAGACTATTTCAGACAAATAGCGTAGTAATATCTTGACAACGATTTGACGACAGCTGTCAGACGATTATGATTTTATTCGCTTTTGTTTATTACAAATGCGATTCTGACAGACTTGAAATAAAGACATAAATAATAAATAAATGAATGTGCCAAGCAGAAATAACGTTGTTTTTCCCCTAGGGCAGAAAAAACTGTCAGTTTCTGACTGACAGTTGCATTGGTCTGAAATTGTCTTGTTTCGACTAAAAAAACAGGGATCAAACCAAGCTGTTTTAATGCATGTGATCTAAAATAGTACATTACACTACAAGGGCAGAAAGTTTGAGATTCCTGCACTGCGCGCAATATTGCCCGGGACATCATTGCACGAATAATTTCTTTCGGCCCGCTATCTGCGCGACATTATCGCGGCCTAACCGTTAGGCTTTCTGCCGTAATATTGAAGCAGGAAAAAACTACTTTCGGCATAGTACAAAGAAAAACAATATTCCTGCTTAAAAATAGATGTCAAACAGTTCAGAATTTTCGTAGATTGAAACCTTGTGGCATATCATAAAGAAAAAGCTCAGATTGAATACCACAAGAACCGTCTTACACCAGATGCCAACTAAATATTGGATGATGTCAATACGTATCAAAGCAGTAATCAGTCGAAAAGGTAATGTATTGCAGTGGTGATTTGCTGCTATTTGGTGGTTTTGTTGATTTTTATTAATCGGTAGTCTTTTTTGTTTCTAAGGTATTTTTTCACTGTTACAAAATATGTCCCATTTTATGCTAATACCAATAAAATATCGTATATTATCAAAAAAACATTTTAGTTTTTAATACGTATTCGCTGATATCACAAATTTCATAAAAAACGTAGTTTTGGTATTTTGGATAACTTCACTAAGACAGAGCTCCTATACTATTAATCAACACAAGTATTTATTAGAACTGTTAATGGCAATCAGTTTAAAATAAATTATAGTCTATTAAAATCGAAATAAAAGATAAATCATTGTTAGGTAAATTGGTGTAATTTCGCATTCTTATAAGCTTGATTTTCATTATTGTAATAGGTATATAACATGATAGCCTACTATAAAATTATAAAATTTACTTCAGCAATTAATTTTAACTTTGCAAATCGTTTACTTTGTTCTATATCACAGCTTTTGTAGATATTAGTTTACTATATGTATAAAAATATTTTTTTCTGGCTTCTCGTTAAACTCAATTGTTGTAAGTATAGGTATATTTATATATTACTTTAGAAACAATAAAGAGCTATCTATCTATCTATCTAACTTTTTATTATTAACAAATTACATATTATTACATATATTACTTTAGAAACGATAAAGAGCTATCTATCTATCTAACTTTTTATTATTAACAAATTACATATTTCCTTAGTAAAAATTTTATCTTCCAAACAACGACAAGATATTTTTAGGATCGTATAAGCAACAACGCCGTCATGTCAGGTTAAATCCGGCTGAAAATAAATCGAATTTTTCCAGAGCCGTTTATAAACTCTGGATACGCGGCATCGATAAAAACTCACAATTTCCTTCTGTCAAAATAATGGATGTTGTTATTAAGTTTAAACGAAACAATGGGCACGTTTTTGATGAATTCAAGCTTCATTTACTCTGTAAAACAAATAAACTTTTATAGTGACATTCCATTAGTCAATAATGAAAAGCCACATTTTGCAAAGATCATGAAATAAATTTAAAGTCTCCCTAAAATACAAAGGTAGGTACCTAGGTAAGTAAAAAACAGAGAGGCTTTATCATTGCGTTACGATACAATTACGCAGAAATTTGTTGTTTGTGTGTCATTGTTTTTGTTATATTGTATAGGTACTAGTGGAAAAATCGAGTACAGCAGTGAATTTTGACCTTCATACAACCTCTTTTAAAAATTAATCTCTATATGTCTGTACCATTCGCCAGGTTAAAAAAAGCGCTAACTCCTGCAAAAAATCTAACGGACCAATATTCATCAAGTCGTTATGTAGGTGTATATATCTACTGGCCTTTGTTTGGATTTCAGTAATTACCTTCATATAATGGTATGAAAAAAACGATGTGTATAATAATTTATACAGGTGTATTTTTTATTGTTTCAGTAGCACTGAGCTACTAAAACTTAATAAAAAAACAGAATATTGATGTAGGAAAAATAGCTAATTGTTACATATATTTGAATGTTTTAAGTCTGTATTTGTCAAAGGTTTTTATTCATTTTTTCTCCAAAAGCACTCAAATTTTTCTCTAAACTAATTAATTAAAAATTCCTTAACATTATTGGTTAGGCACTAAATGTTCGTTGGTAAAACATTATATAACTAAAGTGGTAAGTAGCGGTTTAGTACAAGTGGAAAAAGTCTTTAAGGATAGATACATTATTTTAAATATATTTACAGAGTATTTAATTTTAATGTATAAATATAAAAAAGTGAATATAATTCAGATTGTAACCCTGTTGCTATTAAGCCACTAGCTACCTCAGCTAAATTGGTTTTTCCTAATTTTATCTTTATATCATATTTATTACATTATTATTGCTGTAGCATTTAAAAAAATCACATTAATTTCTTTTAAACAAATTCTTTTCTATATATTATAATAACACGTCCCTGTTTTTTAAAATTTTCAATAATTTCTTAAAACAAAGCATTACCTAGATACATCTTTCTTATTACGTGCTCTTCGGGTAGAACTCTAAGAATGACTAATAAGTCATTTCTCGTGGCGTGGTTACCCCTGTAAGATCATGATCACTTTTAATAATACCCCCTTTAAATGATTTGTTAATTGTAACTAGTCTTTTGTCGAAATATTTTTATTAATACCCAGTTCTGATCATCAAGAAAATACACCTGATGAAAATGCAACTTTCGTTGTACATCTATGTAAAGAGAGAAATACATATTTATTTCTTTGGAAATTATGAATTTTGTTTTATTTTATACAAAGAACTTCAGTGTTGTTACCAGCATCCTTTCTGGAAATAATTTTATACAGTGCTGTCTCTATCTTTAAGAAAATATGTGGTTTTTGTTATAACAGTAATTGTATTTACTCTTTGTTTGTTTAGTAATAATAAATTTTAAAATAGGTAGTCAATTAATTCGAGTTAATAGCCAAAGATACAAAGTGAAAGCAACAAAATTTTAAATATTTACTGTATTGATCAGATCAATGGTTACTTTTTACTTTTCATTTAAAAAAATTAACTTAATTTTAGTATTCTTGTTAAACAAGTTTTGTTTTAAACCACATGGATAAGATTGTAAGATTGTAAGTATTATCTTTATTATTTTTATTTTTCGGTCACTGTGTAAAGTGTAGAATTTCTTAATAATAATGTACTGGTTACTTTTTAATATTAGTTTTCTTTTATATTTTTTAATACCTTTTTTAACTTTTTTATTTAGCTCGAACGAACACACGACTCGCTCTTCACCAAAAAAATGAAAGCCGATCACACAAGTAAACTTTGATCGAGCTATTAGCATAAATAAACAAAAAGTGTGTGCGTGTAACCTTTACGCGCGATTGAAGTAAAACTTATTTAACGTATCTACGTATCGCAAAATAAATATTAAATTACAATTCAATTATATTTATTGTCTACATACTTTACAAAAAAATTTCTCTTATAATATTATTTAACAAAAGAGATTTGATATATTTTACTTAAAAATGATGAAAGAAATAGTTTAACAATAATAAAAATTAACACTTACGTTTTTTACAGGTCAAATCATTATCAGGTTTTTGATTTTTTCTTTTTAGTAGAAAAGAGTAAAATGTTCTTGAGAATCCGCCATTTTATTTAAGTGACAACTATTTTGTTTTGTTTATCCAAAATTCATTAATTTCATTGTATATAGAGTACTCACTCATTTTCATTTTTCTTCAAATCTTTCTGACGCTGATAATATGCCCTTGACGTTCACAATTTCTTTTTCTTTTTAGCTCTTTAAGTCTATAAAACGAAAATAGCTAGGTATTAATAATAGGTATAAATAATTAGGTATAAATAGTGTAATTACACACCAAAAATAAAATGTATGCATATAGAGTACTCACTCATTTTCATTCAATATTTTTCATCACTTTCTTCATTAATAAATCCACTTTGTTTATTCATATTTAAAACAAACACTTTATACACAAATTTCACCACCAATTTATTTTGGTTGACAAGCTGTCAATTCATAAAATTACAGATTTAACTTTTATTTAATATAGTGCGCGGAATTGTGTTAGGTTTTTTGTATCAGGTTATTTGCGTTACGTATGACGTCACGTCCGTTAGAATAACTTCCAGTAGAAATCTGAGTTAGTCGCGCCTAAAGAAGTTTTACTTCAATGAAATATATGCATATAGAGTACTCATTCTTTTTGAATCAATATTTTTTCATCACTTCCTTCATTCATAAATCCACTTTGTCTAATCATATTTAAAACAAACACTTCGTAAAAATATTCAACAACAATGTATTTCGGTTGACAAGCTGTCAATTTGACAGGTAAGCAAAATATGTATATGATGTTGCCTAATAATATACAATTACAGATTTAACTTTTATTTAATATAAGTAGTAGGCGGAATCGTGTTAGGTATTTTGTATCAGGTTTTTTTTCCGTTACATTAGAATGACGTCACGTCCGTTAGAATTACTGAGTTACCCCCAGTCGCGCCTAAAGAAGTTTTACTTCAATAACATCTATCAAAAAAAAGTAACACTGTTTCTCTGCTAATGATATTATCTAAATTTTTAGTAGTATTGATATTTTTTTTGTCTTAATATTTCAATGGTACCTATTACTTCTCTACGAACGTATGTCAAACATATAAAGGCAGTAACTCCGTTTGAGCAGTAAGCTGTTCATAAGGTAGTTACATTATACTTATATATAAAGAATGAATTACAATAATTGTTCACAGTACTGTTTTAAAATGTTTAATGTCAACATACCTAATATACCACATTTGTAAATTTTCCTCTTTATCTGGAAACCTATATTCTTCTTCTTTGTTTATACCTAACTCATATACATTGGATTTTAAAATATTTTGCAATACCTATTAAATTAATTCGCAACTAATGTGATAAGAAGTTGGCACTAAATGTTTTTTATATTTGTTGGCAACTAGATAACAACTACATAAAAGCTCAATTTGACCTGCTTCAAAATTTTCCATAAAGCTGCCCTTAAAAAAGTTTTTATATCCTCTTGATCCTTTTAAAGAAGTATCAAAGAACAAACTTTTCAAAAAGGATGAAAAGTTCAACAGCAAACCAAACAAACGATGTACAGTCCTTTTACAGTTTTCTATAAAAACTAAACGAATATTAATGAAAATTCGATAACCATAGAAAATACCATCAATTTATTTTTGTTTTTATTTATAGTCTTCATTTGGGATTATAGCAATAATTGGAGAGGGAATTAATTTGAAACTAAGTACTTATATATTATTCGATGCTTAGAACATAAAGCATATTTTTTTAGAGTATTAGAAAACCAATTATTACTGTAAAAATTTACCAGAAGCAAACGACTTTGAAAAATCGTTATCAATAGTAATGAATATTGATATTAATTTGCAATTTCACTTATTCCCCTCGCTGGAAATGAGAGCCATTGTTATTCATTTTCATAAGTGTGGAGGTAAATCTAGCGCTGGCAACTACAGGCCTATTGTCTTGCTACCAGTAATATCTAAAACTATTAAAAGACTTCTGGAAGCCCGACTTTTACCCTCTAATGTAATGTTAATAACAATATTTTATCGGAGAACAACTTTGGCTTTTTAGAAAGTTTTTTATTTTCGCCGTGTTCTTTGTCTCTTTGTCATTCTCTTTGTCATTCTCTTTGTCATTCTCTTTGTCATTCCGTAGAATTTTGTAATCGAATTTAATTTCCCAACAACCTAGATGTCTGAAATTTTCAGGATAGCTAAGAACTGGATGCCAATGCATGTGTCAAGTGTGTTTAGGCATATACATAGATTTCGACATTTATACTGAATTGATAATAAATATGATATAAGTTGTGTATAGATATTATCATACTGAAAGTTTATAAACAAATTGTTGGTAGCCTATTTGGTTAAGCGGCGGATGAGTCCAGTTGTGACAGTTCTGTTATTTAATCATCATAGAATCGATTACGCGAGAGAGAAGTTTTTTTTCTGTTTCTTTTTGTTCCACATGTTAAAACAGTAATTATTATTTTAACTGGTAATAAATTAAACTAATTTAGAAAGGTTTTTAGAATGTACTGTGGACTATGCCGTAATCTATCTCGGTAAAGTGCTATTTGTCAAGGGACAGGTTGCACTTAGTAATAATTTAAAATAATTTAATAATAGTAATATGACTTATAAATCACCAAAAACAAACTTTCTACTATAAAAAGTTTTTTTTATAAATTGTGATTATTGTCTAATGATTTTACCAGTGATGCCCTATTCTCTGTACTGCATGAGGTTCACCAAGTGCTAAACAATAATCTATACATCCCCATGGTTTTCTGTGACTATGCCAAAGCTTTCGTTTGCCTGAATCACAACATTTTGTTAGAAAATCTTAACATCTAGAAAATTCGAGGTATTTGTTTACACTGGTTTATTTTTTAGTTATGGAATAGAAAATAACTGGCAAGAGCCAGACTCTAATCAAAAAAGCATTTTTGTGGTGTAGGTACCACGAGGTTCAGTGCTGGGTTCTCTAATTTTTTTTTATTAATGACATCATTTATTTAAAAATACGTGTTTTTTTTTCTATTTGCTTATCATACTAGTATAACCATAAGCAGCTCTAATCTTGCAACTTTTTATGTAACTATAACTTCCGACTTACCTAAAATAAAAACCTGGTCCAATTAACTCTCTTTTAACGTAGATAAGACAGTAGCATTATTATATAAAGGAGCTGTTTAACGTTTGGTTCTAAATAACAGACCATTTAGAAGCGTTGAATCAGTAAAATTTCTTGGTATTCCTACGGACAGCAACCTTAAATGGTCCCTTCATACCTAGTCGTTAAGTAAAAAACTACCCTAAGCGTGTTATGCAATAAGATGTGTTTCTCAAGAAATGAATGTATTATCGGCCCAAATAACATAGTTTTCGTGGTTCAAGGCTAATCAAGGCTACTTCATCCGAAACTCTAATTATGATGTTTATTTACCGACAGCATCAAAAGAGTTTCTAAAAAAATCTATATTATATTCTTGAAAAAAACTTTATAATTATCTCTTTCTGCAAATTTAGGAAATTTTATGTAATTTGAAATTTTTATGTGTAATTACGTACTTTATTATTTTTCTTTTTTTAAGTAAGCTTCTCGATCAAATTGTATAATTATCAGTACCAATAAAGCTTATTATTATTAAAATGTTCCTCATAAAATCTTTAAAATTTTAAAAATATCTTCTTCATGTACCTTGTCCGTTGCGGACGTTGGTTATCATCATAGCATAATATGAGACTACGCTTCTCTACGTTGCAATAACGACCCAAAATCTGTGTTGAAACTATGAAGATTATTGTTATTGATTATACAGAATCATAGGGATCATCATCAAAACTTTGACAGATTGTCACACAAAGTAGAATCCCTCTATATGTGAATTTAACTTGCGTATGCTTATTGCGGCAAACACAATAGTAATTGTTATGTGTGTACTGTGTACCTATACACCAACATATTATGCACGTTGAGTCGCAACAGTTGCAATAATATACTGTATATTAATTCAATTATGATTGTTACCGTAGACCTAACATGTTGACTTCAAGTTTGGGTATGTTTATAACATAACAGAGTGATTCATAAAACACAAAATTTTAGAACTAAGTGGTATTTAATAAACATTGTTTTATTGTTAAATATTTTTAATATTATAGTCTATCTTTAATCGACAAAAAAGGAGGGGGTTTTCAATTCGACAATATTTTTTTTAATGTATGTTACCGACTAACTACGGTATTTATAATCCGATTTGAAAACTTTTTTTGCATTTAAAAAGGTAGAATGTACGTGTGGTTCCATAGATATTTGGTTAAGTTCTAGTCATCAATGTGGAAAATATTCCAGGAAATATCACAAAAATAAGGGCGCACCCGAATTGCGGTCAAATTTGTGCAGGTAAAACCAAGTAAATTGCCCCCTTTTAATCTCTTTACGAATTGCGGTCAAAGTTAACCTATTTAATGATGAAATCATACCTGAGTACTTTTAAGTAGGTAGGTAAGTATAAAAAGGGTGATTTATTAAATTATTATTAGTTTATTGAATTTTCCTAGTGTATGTATACTGTAGTAAATATAATGGAATTTATGTTGAGTGAAAGAGGATCGGAACTTTTAGTTTTCGAAAATTACAAGTTCAGGAAATACCGTTCGTTAAAAAAAAGTGAAGCAGTAGTTTGGGCTTGCACGAACAAAAGTTGCAACGCAATAATCTGGACTACACAAGACTGAAAAATTTACCAAAATTACCAAAAAATGCTACAGAAGTTCAAGAAATACATAAAAACTAATACTAAAAATTAACCTTTTTTATTTGTGTATGATATCGAAAACAATATAGTAGTTTTATCGTATGAGATCAATATCAGTGTATTATGTCAAAGTGAAATAATTTTCTTGGATGGTAACTTCAGTTATTTTACTCAGTGAAGTAGTTTGTTCAAATGTTCACTATTCATGCTTTTTTAAATAATGTATATATTCCTGTGGCATTTTGTTTGCTAAGTAACAAGTCAAAAGAAACTCATGTAAAATTATTAGAAATATTAAAGAAAAAGATTGCTGAAATAAACTATCATTGGAATCCAACAAGTGTTGTGATTGATTTCAAAATGGCAATTCACTTAAGTGTACAAGAAGTGTTCCCGAATGTCATTATAATCGGTTGCCGTTTCCATTTAAGCCAGTCATAGTAAGTAACCTCATTAAAATTGCCATTTTTCATTTTCTGATAATGTTTTTCATTTGTTAATGTGGAGAAAAATTCAATCACTGGGATTGATACGGAAGTACAAAGATGTAAACGGACGTGACGTCATTCTAATAACACAAACCGGAAACAAAACCTAATACAAAATACCTGACACGATTCTGCATGGGCGCCGGCAGCAGGGTGCAAGAGGGTGCGCTTGCACCCCCCTGCTATGGAAAAAAATACCTGAATTTACCAAAAAATTATATATTTTTTTAATTTTTTTATTAAATTATTGTTTGAATAAAAACTAAAGGCGTCGCGGTTGCTGTCCAAATCATTCTACATTCTATATATATTAGATCATAATAGTGTGTAGATGCAGATGCACCTCCCTGAAAATAATCCTGGCGGCGCTCATGCGATTCTGCCTACTATATTAAATAAAATTAAATCTGTAATTGTATGAATTGACAGCTTGTTATCTTGTCAACCAAAATACATTGCTGGTAGTTTTTTGTGTATAAAGTGTTTGTATTAAATATAAATAAACAAAGTGGATTTATTAATGAAGAAAGTGATGAAAAAATATTGAATGAAAATAGTGAGTACCTATAATCTATATGCATACATTTTATATTTGGTGTGTAATTACACTATTTATACCTAATTATTTATACCTATTATTTATACCTAGCTATTTTCGTTTTATAGACTTAAAGAGCTAAAAAGAAAAAGAAATTGTGAACGTCAAAGGGCATATTATAAGCGCCAGAGAGATTTGAAGAAAAATGACAAAAATGAAAAAATGACGAGACAGCCACATTCATTATGATTTGATTAAGTAAGTTTATATACATACATACATATTATGATAGTAAATAATTGTTTATACGGAATAGTCCACCGCGCACAACACTTTTTTCGAAATGATTAATACATTCTTGAAACTTTGTGTATAGCTTCCGATTGTAGAGTCCAACAAAGGTTGAAATTATCTAAATTTAAAACTGCTGCTTTTTCGAGCCAGAAATAAACGAAATTTTTAAACTGTCGGACAGCAAAAACGCAGCAATAAATTTGTCGGACAATGTGAGCATTTGATTTAATACTTAATTATAAACAAATTGTGTAAAAATGAATTACATATATATATATATATATATATTATATTTTAAAAAACGTAACCGTAAATTTCGCATTTTCGAGGTTACTTTTTTTAATATATATATAATATATATTTAATTCATTTTTACACAATTTGTTTATAATTAAGTATTTAATCAAATGCTCACATTGTCCGACAAATTTCTTGCTGCGTTTTTGCTGTCCGACAGCTTAAAAATTTCGTTTATTTCTAGCTCGAAAAAGCAGCAGTTTTAAATTTAGATAATTTCAGCCTTTGTTGGACTCTACAATAGGAAGCTATACACAAAGTTTTAAGAATGTATTAATCATTTCGAAAAAAGTGTTGTGCTCGGTGGACTAGAATCTTTACGTTGAGTAAAGAAGCATGTTGCACGTTTTTGTTCATAAAATAATAATATTCGAAATATTTTAACACTTTCTTATACTTATTTTAGGTTTGGTTAGGTAGCCATAAAGGCCATAAAACCACTAGTCAAGATGGCTGATCTTTTACCAGCAATAACATCCTTCGTAGACGTGAAGGAAACAAACTTAACTCAGGATTTTAAATTTTATGGAATATGCTATAAAATGCTACAAAATAAAATGGTTATCTAACTATCGAAGGCTCTTGTGTTGTGTTGTATTACAATAAGGTAGATACAGCTACAAAATCACACATTCTAAACGTAATGTGTGTATATTTTTTAAATTGTTTACCTATTATTCAAGCAAAACTTCTTTAGGCGCGACTAGGGGTAACTCTAACGTTAGATTCTAACGGAAGATTCTGATGGAAGTAACTGTGTAATTACAGCTATGGAAGGAACTTAAATGTTCGAAATTTATTTATGAAATTTTCAAACGGTTTCAAATACATTAATGGTATTTAGAGAGTAAAATCTATGTTTCACATTTTAGTTATCATAAACCTATTATTTCATATATAAAAAATAATGATAACTTTCAAATTCCTAATTCTAATGAATAATATAAATATAACATCTCATTTTTTTGTAAATTATATAGGCAATAAATATAATTAAATTGTAATTAAATATTTATTTTCCGATACGTACGTCAAAAAGTTTTACTTCAATGGCGCGTAAAGGTTACACGTACACTCTTTTTTTTTTTGTCTTACGTACCTACCTATCTTCAGAGGAAGTCGGAGATTGCTTAGTAACAGATCTCATCAGTGAGAAACCAGAAGATTCTAGAATTTAGCAATTTGTGAAATACATTGTAGAGAATTATATTAAATATTTTTGGTGTATTTTTTATGGATTTTTGGATTGTGGAATTTTGGATTATGAAATCCATAAAACACACACCATTAAAGAAACAAATTTAACAGATTAATAATAAACTCACCTACATCTAAACAAAATAATAACGACAAGTATTCAGAGCACACTTTTTTCAGTAAATTCATTAAACATTCTAAATCAAATTTCAATCAACAAGAAACCAATCTGTTAGAGAAAGGCTTCAAACATAATTTAAAATCACCTTACTCAATTAAAATCTTTGAATTATTAGGTGTAGAAACTGAGATTGCTTTCAGGTATACCTACACCTTATAATTCATATCCAAAACACCAAGCTTCTAACCTTATTAAAACCTCTTCTTTAAAAACTTATTAATTATTATACCGAACCTAATATTGTAATGTCAAAAAATCTAAATATAATTAAAAAACGGACGAATTCATTTCACAAGACACTATTCTACTAAAAGATCCCATTAATAAGTTTCAAAAAAAAATTAAAGTAGCTCTTAACAACTGTAAATCCATAATATCAGATAAAGACATTAATAAACTTATATCACCGAATCATCAACCACCTCAGTTATTAATAAATAGATATTCTTTAATCTAATACTAATTACATTCTCAGTATTGACAAGTGCACATTAGGGGCTTATTTGGGAAAAGTCTGATAGGAAAGGGGTATCTTAATAGTAGGTAGGAATAAATATAATATAAAGTTATTGGGCATTATCTTATTTGTACTACTAGAGGTAGTTTTCAAGAACATTTCTAATAAAAAAATTATATCGTCTTCAAGTGCATTCTCGACATTTGTTACAGTTTTTGTGAAGGACAAAAATATACTAGACAAAAATGTTTTTAATATTCTAAGTAGGAAAGTGCACATTTTATTGTAAGAAAGTAATACCAACTTCACATAAAGTGTTAAAAAGGTCGTCGAAGACGATGAAGATATAGCAATTATGAGTAGATGTAAAAACAGGGTAGAAATTCTTTATTAATTGCAAGTGATAAAATTGTGTTCTGGAGAAAAAATTATCTCAGAAATAGTAAACATGGAAAAAAAGATTTTCTAGCTATCACAAATGCTTATAGACGTCAATATTTCGAATATGTCAATAACGTGGCAAAAAAGCGAGGAATAACTGTTCTCCGATTACCACCTTATCACTGCGGACTTAATCTAATTGAATTAATCTGGGCACAAGTAAAGCAGATTTTGTTAGGAAAAATACGACATTTAAAATAAAAGATGTAGAAAATAGTTATTATCCTAACAAGTGCGGAAAGTTATACTTTCCCGCACGCGAACTGCCGATGCCCGAACGACGCGAAGCGGAGTTCGGGCAAGCAGTTAAGTGCGGGAAAGTTAATTTCCGCAAGAGTTAGGATCAATATTTTTTCTACAAGCATAAAAATAGTTAAAATTATTTAGATACTTGAAAAGATGCGATTGTGACAATTAAATCTTTCATAGTGTCAATAAATACAGGCTATAGCAACCCTACTTAAACAGGTGAGTTTGTTGTTGCTTTGAGTAAGGTTTACAGAGGTACAAACATTTTAAGAATCCCTATTTTTATGTAAAATAACCTTAATTTTTTTTACTATTTGTATGTAGTACAACAATAATTTGTCAAAAAGGTTATCGGAGAATATATTCATTTAATAAAAACAAGTTATAATGGTGTCGTGGGACATCAGGTAGGAACTAAGTTCCTTCGGCTAATGTAGAATCGACACAATTTGCAAAAAAAAACGTGCTCAATTTTATGTTGGTTTTCTTGATTTTTCTTTTAAATTTTGCTGATTAGTTTTTATTTAAGTACAGGAAAGTATTTAGGAAATTCAGTATTTTAGGAAATAATAAATTTCTTAAAACAAAAAAAAACGTGAGCGTCTCGGGACGCGCGGCAGAAGTGATAACTTCAACTAATCCAAGTTGAACTATTTCATATTGAAATTGTTTAACCTGGGAAAAACTTATTACTTAAATTTTATGTACATTAATATGATAATGTGAGAAAAGGTTATTTATTAATAAAACTTTTCTTGAGTATAAAATATATTTTATCCTTAGTTACAATTCTTGAATATGTAAGTACATTAGAATTTTGTGTATGTACATTATTAGTATTATTATTTAATCCTATAAAAGTAACAATTGGCTTATGTTAGGTATAATAAGTAACGAACATTGTGTCATCTACAAATCTAAGAGACTGCATAAGTACAGTTCCATGACTTGTTGTGGCTTCTTCTGGCTTAGTTATCATTTTTAATTGTTATTTCGATTTCTATATAAATATTGAACGTAGAGCTCTGTAGAGCCGTTGCGAATTTTTGTTTTGAAAATAAATTTAAAGATTTAAAGATGTTTTTAATCTATATTGTTTACAATGTTTATATTATATCATTAAACTTACCTTTCGTTAGGAGATTCTGTAATGAGAAGATCATCTTTTGCTTGATTCATTATACCTATTATATTTTTTGTATAAACACTTTCAAGAAAGTTTTGGTAACAGCATGAAAACTAGATACCAGGAGTCTACACGGTATAGGCTTTTCCATAATATTTCTGGTCTCAATAATCAACCCAGATCATAGTTCTATTTTTGCCACTGGCGGCGCGAGTAACCATAAGAACTTATAGAGCCTTATAAGAACCGATGTTTATGACATTTAAATTTCGCGAAATTAAATTCAATATATAATATTAATTTATTTATTTAAAATTAGTTGTCATAAAAACTGTCAATAGAAACAAAACTTCCCGCGTAAGGATTTAAACTAGTATCTTAGGTACATGAGCGCACTCTACCGGCAATAGTTCTGTCCTCTAAATTGAGACCATTTTTTTAACATTACGTATCTATACTGCGTGGGTGACAATTAAAAATTATATCATAACTGTCAACATTATGTCTATCGTATACTGAACACTGAGTAGAAGCTAGCGTTGTGTGGAGGCTAGCGGTAACCTGCCTACTAGATTATTCCACGGACTTTTTGTTACGGTATTTTCGTTACGGTTTTACTATTACATTTTTTTTAGTTTGGTCGCGCAGCAAAATCCCTATCTACTCCAAGCCTGCCGTAAGAAACTTAGTTCCAAAAATGCGTGCAGAAAAAAATTTTACCCGCACTCCGTGCGGGAAAGAGATATTTTCTGAATTAAAATGCGTGCGGGAAAGTGTTGTTTTACGCATGCTTGTAGAAAAAATTATTTTATGAGTAAATGCTTACAGTAAATGCTGATAACTTGTAAAAAATGTTGAGCATGTTCTTGATCTGGAAAAGTTGATTGAAGAGACATTTGTACCGCTGATAAGTGCAGTTAATGGTGACACTTCTTCAGACGAAGATTTTCAATTCACAGCAATAGTGAACTATTATTACGATAATTTTAAACTTTTTTGATTAAAAATATATTTAAAAAAATGTTTTGTCAATATGTTCATATTCTTGTTACGCTAATAACCACAATTTTATTTCGAATTTTTCTTTTAGGAACCCAAATATTCATTGTTTTTGAGCGGTCACAACGTGATTTACCGGGGGAGTGCGTTTATGACCATTTCAGTTTACAGAAATATTTGTTTATTCTGTAAGACATTTTAAGGATTAAAATTTGAAGAGAATGATTTATTATACCAGCTTTATAAAAAATAGACTATATAAAAAACAAATGATACAGATAACAGAGTTTTAGAGTTTAATCTGTGACTGTTTTTTAGACTTCTATCAAACAATAATTGTACCTTTCTGTATTTATTTATACCCGGTGCTAGCGGTTAATAAGACCTAACAGATTTAACCGAAAACAAAATAATAATAAAAACGATGTTAGTTGGTATTTTTGCGCTTGTAATGAGAATGAGATAAAAAAAATATAAAACAATGTTCAAAATGCGACAAATAGTATCATGAGGAATGTGTTCGTTTAACAAAGGATAACTCAGGTTATTTTCAGTAGCCTAATGATTGTTCAACAAAGAAATTGATGTAATTTTAAAGAGTATTTTAAATAAACATTAAAATTTATTGATTCGAATACCTCTAGTTTTTATTTTATATAAAATCTCCTTTAGGAAGGCCTTATTAGTAGCACCTTTTCTTATATAAACAAATATAAATAAATAAATGAAATTAAATAATGTACTTTTAACTAATATTTTCAGTAAGTGTTCTACATTTAAAATAATTTTTTTACAAATACAAGTGAAATTTAGTTTTTTCTACGTTTAGAATGATATCAAACACATTTATATCGGTCCTATACGGCTACTATATTTTATAACATAGGTTTTTTGTGCTTAAAAGCACCTGTATGTGTTTCTGGACCTTTAACATAATATATAGCTGCGTAAATACTGCCAGATTTTTGTGTTCGTACCTTAGCCCAGGTCAGATATAAAAATAAAAAGTAAAGAAAAATTAACTTTTGTAAGGTATTTTGCGAATTGACAAGCGAATATTGGCTTAAAATGCAATTTTAAATTTACATGCCTTTTTTGAAACAATGAAACCCAAGAATTAAAAAAAATAGTTTATCTACTATACCTCATATTATGTATCAATTTTTAGTTCGTGAAAACTGTCATTATAGACAGCAGTGCGTGAAGGATTGAAAGTGTGCGTGAAGTAACAATGTATTTTAAATGGGATTTACTTTTTCGCACTGTTTTTGACACACCTTCATATAATCAAATATCCTTAGAATTCGCGTTGTCATGGTGTTGCTATGAGAGCATTACATTTCAACCAAAGTCATTCTGACAGTTTTGTAGTTTAAATTTACAAATTTGAATTTGTCATTATTTTTTATTTGTTTATCGTAGATAAAATATTGTATAAAACTGTGCGTAAAGTGCTTTTTGCGCACTTACGCGATATATAGCACTCGCTTCACTCGTGCTCTAAACATCGCGTGCGTGCGCAAAAAGCATACTTCACGAACTGTTTCATAAATAACTATTTTTGGGTTTACTAATAAACTATCGATAAAAGAACATTGGCTACTGTGATAAAGAATATAAGAACTTAACAAACTAAGCTGTAATAAATTTATTATTGTCAACTACTTGATTTACAGTTTCCTGCCAATCAATCGTCATTTCAGTAAAACGTTTATCAAATAGATTACAAAGGTAATAATAGTTTAATACTATTAAAACGTTTTACAGAGTCTTTAAAAATCAAAAAACATATATAGACCGTTTACTAAGAACCAACAACTACTTCCTTGGCTGCCACGACGGACATTGAATTACAGTTCAATGTTAAACGGGGTTAGTATATCTGCAAGATAGAACTAACCATTTTAGTTTGCAATTCGTAAGGATATCACTTGTAGACCGGTTTCGGCGTATTGCGCCTCATCAGTACAAGGAAGATATCCGTCCAGAAGTTCTAAGAGCATCTAGACTGGAGCTATGTCTGAAATCACACAAATACATTATCTTCAGTAAAGAAACCGGTCTACAAGTGATATCCTTACGAATTGCAAACTAAAATGGTTAGTTCTATCTTGCAGATATACTATCCTCGTTTAACTTTGAACTGTAATTCAATGTCCGTCGTGGCATATAGCCAGGGAAGTAGTTATTGGTTCTTAGTAAACGGTCTATATGTTCTTTGATTTTTAAAGACTCTGTAAAACGTTATAATAGTATTAAACTATTATTACCTTTGACATCTATTTGATAAACGTTTTACTGAAATGACAATTGATTAGCAGGAAACTGTAAATCAAGTAGTTAACCCTACAAAGCCGAGAGTTTTTTTTTTGTCAAATAGAATTTCAGTTTGTGATTAGTTATGGAGATGTCGCTATTATCGCACATTTAGCATTTTCTTTACTGAAGATAATGTATTTGTCTGATTTCAGCCATATCTCTAGTCTAGATGATCTTAGAGCTTCTAGACGGATATCTTCCTTGTACTGATGAGGCGCAATACGCCGAAACCGGTTTACAAGTGATATCCTTACGAATTGCAAACTAAAATGGTTAGTTCTATCTTGCAGATATACTAACCCCGTTTAGCTTTGTGACCTGTTCTACCTCTTGTGTGTTGTTGGAGAGAAGAAATATTAACTAAACCATTTTTGATATAAGTTGGAAAACAGTGCGATTATTCACAGTTGACAAGGAAATTCTTCCTATTTTCTATCCGAGATATCTTGATGTTAAAATTCGGCCATGATTTGAGATAATCCCCGATGGTGTGTCCGTATGTAAGTCGGATATCCTCGAAAAATTCCATTTCTCCGTATATCAGTTAGAATAATTAAGAATATGTAAGTTCCTAAATAGAAGAAGTTTTATTCATATTCGACATTTGTTTTTTTTTTGTAAGGACCAATCTTCTATATACAGTGTGTACAAAAAGTAACGTAACTTTTACGATAACCGTAACCTCTCATCATCAGAATCGTTATTCTTTCCTGTTCCGTAAACATATTGGAATTTTATAAGTACCTAACTACATAAAAAATCTCAACATAAATAATACTGTTACATTTAGAAATAAGTAATGACAGAAGCCTACTATGTTTTTGCCATACATATTTTTTTAATATTTTATTTTCAAACCCCTGTAACTTTGAAATGAATAAAGTTAGAAACACGCGGTTTTAACGGTTGTATTTCTTATTTAATAGATTTTCAAAAAATACAAAAATATACAGGGGGTTCCATTAAAAAAAAATGTCATTACGTTATTCTGGAGTAAAGGTGCACCCTGTATATTTCTAACTGACTTATTCTGATAACTTGATTTATTTCGTATAACTTTTATTTGAAACTTTTTTTTGAAAACCTATCACAAACCGAAATATTATCAAGTTACGTTACTTTGTGTACACACTGTATATATAAAACTCAAAGGTGACTGAATGACTGACTGACATAGTGATCTATCCACGCAGAGCCCATACCGCTGGACGGATGGGGCTGAAATTTGGCATGCAGGTAGATGTTATGACGTAGGCATCCGCTAAGAAAGAATTTTGATTAATTCCACCCCCAAGGGCATAAAATAGGGGATGAAAGTTTGTATGAAACTTTGTCAATTTTAAACCGTACGGGCTGAAACTTTGCATGCATATAGTTACTATGACGAAGGCGTACCCTCAGAAAGGATTTTAATAAATTCCACCCCTAAGGGGATATACTAGGCGATGAAAGTTTGTATAAAAGTTTGTCAATTTTAAACCGATCGAGCTGAGATTATGCATGCATATAGCTACTATGACGTAGGCATCCCCTAGGAAAGTATTTTGAATAATTCCACCCCTAGGGGGATGAAATAGGGGATGAAAATTTGTATAAAACTTTGTCAATTTTAAACCGATCGGGCTGAGATTTTGCATGCATGTAGCTACTATAATGTAGGCATCCCTTAAGAAAGGATTTTGATAAACTGCACCCCTACGGGGAAAAAATAGGGGATGAAAATTTGTATGAAACTTTGTCAATTTTAAACCGATCGGGCTGAGATTTTGCATGCATATAGCTACTATGATGTGGGTATCCCTTAAGAAAGGATTTTGATAAATTTCACCCCTAAAAGGATAAAATAGGGGATGAAAGTTTGTATGAAACTTTTTCAATTTCAAACCGATCGGGCTGAGATTTTGCATGCATATAGCATGCAAGTTTTTATAGTTTTAAGATAAATTGATAAATTTCACCCCTAAAAGGATAAAATAGGGGATGAAAGTTTGTATGAAACTTTTTCAATTTCAAACCGATCGGGCTGAGATTTTGCATGCATATAGCATGCAAGTTTTTATAGTTTTAAGATAATAATAGTCTAATACCACTCGCGCTTTGATGTGCGGGGTGTGTGGAGCGGTGAGGCGGTAGCACGCTGCTGCTGGCCGACATGACACTGTCGATAGACGCGTAGAGTCTTGAAAATTCGAGAATTAATTTGCTTTATTACGAAGTGGTGTACTAAGAAATGACTTTTTTAAATTCCATCACTAAGAATTTAACATAGGGGTTGCAAATCTGTATGAATTTCGGTGGCAAAAAACTAAAGTCCACGCGTATGAAGTCGCGGGCGGCCGCTAGTCTATATATATAAAACTCAAAGGTGACTGACTGACTGACTGACTGACTGACTGATATAGTGATCTATCAACGCAGAGCCCAAACCGCTGGACGGATGGGGCTGAAATTTGGGATGCAGGTAAATGTTATAACGTAGGCATCCGCTAAGAAAGGATTTTGATTAATTCCGCCCCCAACGGGATAAAATAGGGGATGAAAGTTTGTATGATCTATCAACGCCCAGCTCAAACTGCTGGACGGATGGGGCTGAAATTTGGCATGCAGGTAGATGTTATGACGTAGGCATCCGCTAATAAAGGATTTTGATTAATTCCACCCCAAGGGCATAAAATAGGGGATGAAAGTTCGTATAAAACTTTGTCAATTTTAAACCGTTCGGGCTAAAACTTTGCATGCGTATAGTTACTATGACGAAGGCATCACCTAACAAAGGATTTTGATTAATTCCACCCCTAAGCGGATAAAATATGGGATGAAAGTTTTTATAAAACTCTGTCAATTTTAAACCGATCGGGCTAAGATTTTGCATGCATATAGCTACTATAACATAGGCATCCCCTAAGAAAGGATTTTATTAAAGTCCACCCCTAAGGGAATAAACTAGGCGATAAAAGTTGTATGACAGTTTGTCAATTTTAAACCGATCGAGCTGAGATTTTGCATGCATATAGCTACTATTACGTCGGCATCCCCTAGAAAAGGATTTTGATTAATTCCATCTTTAAGGGGATTAAATAGGGGATGAAAGTTTGTAATGAACTTTGTTAATTTTAAACCGATCGGACTGAGATTTTGCAAGCATGTAGCTGTTATGACGTAGGCATCCCTTAAGAAAGATTTTTAATAAATTCCACCCCCAAGGGGATAAAATAGGGGATGAAAGTTTGTATGAAACTTTGTCAATTTTAAACCGATCAGACTGAGATTTTGCATGCATATAGCTTCTATGAGGTAGGCATCCCCTAAAAAAGAATTTTGATTAATTCCACCCCTAAGGGGATAAAATAGGGGATAATAGTTTGTATGAAACTTGGTCAATTTTAAACCGATCGGGCTGAGATTTTGCATGCATATAGCTACTATGACGTAGGCATCCCTTAACAAAGAATTTTGATAATTTCCACCCCTTAGGGGTTAAAAAAGGGAATGAAAGTTTGTATGAAAATTTGTTAATTTTAAACCGATCGGACTGAGATTTTGCATGAATGTAGCTACTATGACCTAGGAATCCCTTAAGAAAGAATTTTGATAAATTCCACCGACAAGGGGATAAAATAGGGGATGAAAGTTAATATGAAACTGTGTCAGTTTTAAACCGATCGGGCTGAGATTTTGCATGCATATAGCTACTGTGGATTTTGATAAACTCCCTCCCCAAGGGATAAAATAGGGACAAAAGTTTGTAAGAAACTTTGTCAATTTCAAACCGATCGGGCTGAGATTTGGCATGCATATAGCATGCATGTTTTTAAATCTTTAAAATAATAATAGTCTAAAATACCACTCGCGCTTTACTGAGCGGGTTGTGTGGAGCGGTGAGACGGTAGCACGCTGCTGCTGGCCGACATGGCACTGTCGATAGACGCGTAGAGTCTTGAAAATTCAAGAATAAATTTGTTTTATTACGTAGTGGTGCACTAAGAAATTATTTTGTTAAATGCCATCCCTAAGGATTTAAAATAGGGGTTGCAAATTTGTATGAAACTCGGTGGCAAAAAACTAAAGTCCACGCTGATGAAGTCGCGGGCGGCCGGCCGCTAGTTTATTATAAATACTTGTGAGCCATTTTTAAACAAAATCCATGCAGACTTATAAAATAATTTAACTAATTTTTCTTCTTGAAAAAGTATAGGTACAATGTTGGAATAAAAAACTTTTTATATAAGCCAGAAAATATATTGATTTATATATATCATAATTTAAAGATATAAATTAGAGAAGTTTAAACTACTAATTTCAACTATGTTTTGGTCTTGAACAACCCTATAACTAAAGCCCATACAGATATCTTTATTTTATAGGATTAGAGTATAATGGACACTGCAGTGCAACTGCTTGTGCCTAATAGGGTACGTGAAAAGCATGAGAAATGCCTAATTCATAGAAATGACCCTAATTAATACATGTTTACGACTACCAATGTGGGAATATGCTGAGTCGGTCGTTAGAAAAAGAAAAATTTCCCAAAGCGATGCTGAATACTTAATATCTAATCTGGTGGAAAGGTACTGGATACCAAAATTTATATATTAAATATATAATTTTTGTACTTCTAGTTTTAAAATTGTATGAATTTTTATTTTAGTTTAGATTATTAACGTGGGTTTTTTAACATCTGCTAATATTAAAACATTTGCGTGAGTTAAGACAATTTACGAATTAGGTAATGTATTAACAAAACACAAACTTGGTTACTATTTTAATTATCTTTGTAAAACATAATTATTCTATATGTACTAATTAGAGATCCGTAATTCCGAGTGCTTAAGCGGTAAAAGCAAAAATTATACGAAAATTGTCTTGTATTTTTAAATAAGTATATAAAAACAAAAAATATATATACTTAAAGTGTTTTATGGCTTTTCAAAATATCTCGCACCAAAATCAATTCACTTTTGCATACGTTTAAACCAATTGATAAAACAGTTATTCCAGTCTTCAGTTGACATCTGCAAAATCGCTGTTTTAAAGGCATCGACATATTCTTTTGGCTGGAATCGCTGCCCACGCATTGAATTATTGCTCTTTGGGAACGTGAAGAAGTCGTTTGCGGCTTGGGTCGGAACTAAACGGATGATCTAACAATTCGATGTTTTAAAGCTCCAAAAACTCGATTGTCTTTTGGGTAGCATGCGCACTCGCATTGTCCCAAAGTAGGATGATTGGCCAATTGACCATTAATAACTTATACAGAAATACACGACCCGACACATCAAAAACCACACAAATATTATAGGCAGCACAAATGAGATTATAGCGCAGGATAACTGGCAAAACGGTAATGGATAGGGAAAGAAACAAGTATATTAAAAGAACGGGTGGAATCAAGAACATAAACAATTTGGTGTTGAGCAGGAAAAAGACTTGGAATAAGCAGATAAAAACAAAGGATGATTGGAGGCTAGTGAGGATAGCAAGGAGTGGTGCCTCTTAAATTTGTTTTACATTTATTCCATATAAATTGAACAATCCTTTTTTAAGTAACTAATTAAACATTTCTGCAAGTATGCAAAAGACTGGCCTAATTACCTTCACGTTAACAATCGATATACCTAAGTACCTATGTATATATTACGAAATACCAATAAACAAAGCAATAGCTAAGAACAGTAGTGTAAGCATGATATGATAGTAAAAATAGGTATATAGATAAACGAAAAAAGAAAAACATATTACAAAGGGATTAATCACAGACGGTAAAAGTACCTACTAGACGCCTGAGAAAAGATGGAGCGATAACATCAATTTAACACAAAGAGAAATCAAAGAAAAGCTGGCAATTATGCACATTATAAAGATGGAAGAAGAAGTCATTAATCTGACAACTTAACCCACTTATAACTATTATCGACTAGAATTGAGGTTTTATAAGCTTTAAGTATATTTAATAAACTTTCTCTGAGAATATTCAACACACTGATCCAATCCACATAATAATAATAAGTAAAATATCTTCGTTTTGTATGCTTAAAATATAAAAATAAAATTGGGAGGATTGCTTATGCACCAGTTTATGTTCTAAAGATTTTTTTTTAAATTTAATTAATATAAGTACGTAAAAGTTCTATTAAGCTAATGATGGAGAAATTTGGTCCAAGTTTGAAGATGAAATAACCTGGAATTCCATTTTTCCTGAACTTTTAAACAATAACTAATTTTTATACCAGTAAATAAATCGTAATCGTGCTCAAAAATGTTAGTTGAAATTGTATTATTCCCTTACATTTTCTGTTAGTGCATAATATTCAAACAAACGCATACCTACAACATTAATAATAGGTAAACTCAGTATTTTATTTGCTCTTTTGGTTCTGTAAATTACAAAGTACACTGAATGTAAAACATCAGAGAAAACTACTTTTACCATGTTGTACGGACATTTGTAGACGGAGAATTGCATACAAAGCAGTTCTTTGAAATTTGGAATGAGTTAAGTTATAGTTTTCGAAGGTTTTCGTTTCGACCGTTATTTGTTGGAAGTTTTTAGTTTTCCTACTGTTGAACGTAGCAAATGGACTTGTCTATTATCTGAACATCGCGTAGGTACGTTCTCGCCGCTGCCTCGAATATATTTAAAGCTAATGTAAGCAGGTAATGGAAAAAGGAACATTTCAACTATATTGTAAGTGCTGGTAACTGCAGGCAGTTGAAGAGATTTAAATGAATGTTTCCATGATAAACATTTTATTTAAATTTCATTACATTTCTGAAAAGAGAATTTGTAAATTTATAAGAAAAGTAGTTGTAGTTAAAATAATATTGTAAAGCAATTGGTAACAATAAGTAACCATGTAAGAGAAGACAACATAGAATATAGTTTGTTTTATAAAAACAAAACACCCATCAATAAGTTTTTATTGTATAATTATAAAAAAGGTCATTTGGTCCTAATGGAGTTGGTCCTAAAGTTAGTTTTATTAATGTTTAGATCAAAAATAAATTGCACCAACTTCTTCTCTTTCTAAGGTTTTAATAAAAGTTATAAAAAAAATGGTTGTATGGGTTTATCTAATGATGAATAGAAAGGAACACAAACGGAGAGTCAGAAGGTCACCAATTGGGGTCGGTACTTACGGAGTAGGTGGCGAGAGATTCGTGGATTCAAGGGCCGGATAAACTAAATTAAACCAACTGTAAAAGAAAAAGAAAATATCTAGATGGATGGTGTATAGAGCGAACCTTATTTTTATAAAAACAACGAAAAACGAAAGTAGTAATAGGGATTTTAAATATATACAAATGAAGGAAATATCATTTTGTCAAAAGTTCTGTAAGATTAATAGCTAACACTTACCGTTTATTTTTTAGGCACAAAATTCTAAAAGAGATGTTATTAGTGAACTCGTTAAATGTCAGAAAGCTTTTTATTTACTTTTAAATATGTTTATTAATATATCATAATTTATACAAGAATAATGCATTAGATTATTACAAATAATAATATAAGTCTTCTTCTTGTTTCATAGATTTCTTTTTTTGCACCCCCTCCTTGCTAAAATGGCATTATGAGGTGATTTGGTTTGCTAGTCTGGGTGTCTTGTTAATGTTGTGGTGTGTCTTGTTATTGTGGTTGTCATGTCGAGGAAAAATCTAGAAAACCACGTCCGTACGTTAAGTTTTTGTCTTGTGTCTACGTCTCTGTCTCGTGTTCATTCTGCGTTGCGGGGGGGGGGGGGGTAGTGTCCCCCTGCAAGTAGTCAATTAAGGCCGTTACACACTACCTGATTTGGTTGGGCCGACAGGATAATTTTGTCAGATCAGACGTGTGTAGACGTGTCGTCTGACGAGCCACCTGACAATCCTGTCGGGTCTTATCAGGTGGCCAAACCATCTGATCGCCCGACCGACCGACCAAATCATATAGCACTGTCTGTTGGTTGGATAACGGAGCCATAATAAATTGATTAAATATATTAGATGCACGGGTGAACACTCGTTTTTTTTTGTTGAACACCACAAGTGGACACGAACTAGACTGACTAAATCGTGTGGTGGTCGTACTGTGTGTACGCAACGTCTGATCTGGTCAGGTATCCTGTTGGTCCGACCAAATCAGGTAGTGTGTAACGGCCTTTAGATGTCGATTGAGTTTGCGCCGGCCAATTGTCGGCGGACACGCCTCCCGCGTATGTATGTTATTGTATTATTTGTTATTTTCTATCATTTTGTTAGTCGTTAAATAATGGAAGTTTCTCGTGAAGCAGTCTGTGTCTTTTATCAGGGAGAGTGTTGGCTTTAATTTGTATTATTTTATTTCTAATATTCTCAGGTAGACTCACCTGATAGAAGTTATTTGCAGAGTTTCTGATATAATCTTTAATATATTGCACATCCGCTTCACGATGCAATTCCACTATTGATGTAGTCAGTTTTTTGTCTAGTATGAGACGTATACACCTGTTTTGGATTTTTTGAAGTCGTTCTAGTTTTGTATCACTTGTCGAGCAGTCAACTTGATGTCCATATATTAATGTAGGTCTGAGGATTTGTTTGTAAATTAGGATTTTATTTTGTTTTGTCATTTGGCTGTTGCGGCAAAGTAGGGGGAAGAGTTTACTTGTCATTCCTCTTGTTTGGTTAATTCTGTTTTTAAAATGTTCATTGTAGTTTAGTCTTTTGTCTAAATAAAATCCCAAATATTTAATATGTTGTTTGTCTGTAATTTCATGTCCATCTATAGTACCTTTTTTAAAAATTTTGTTGTTTGTTTTTCGTTTTGTCATGACTATAAGTTCTGTCTTTTTGGGATTTATTGTCATTTTGTTTTGTATAAGGTAAGGTAAAAGTAGGTACTCTGTTTTTTTGTATATCTATTTTCTTGTCGCAATTTCAGCCATGTCTGATCTGTTATACAAGCAGGTGTCATCTGCGTATAACGCTGTTTTAACTGCCTCATCGGTCGGTATATCATGCGTCATGATGTTGTATAACGTGGGGGATATGACCGACCCCTGCCTGCATAACACATTTTTCGGATAGTTTATTGTTAATTCTGACTCGAAATGTCCTGTTTTGTAAGTACGATTGTAATGTCTTTACTATGTAAACTGGGAAGTTGTTTGTCATCATTTTGTGGGTTAGTTTGTCAGTCCATACGGTGTCAACCGCTTTTCCATCTCAAGGGCCATAAGTACTGTCATTTGTCCTTGTCTAAACCCTTCTTTTATATGTTCGATTATTTTAATTATTTGTCCCACTGTACTATGGCCCTCTCTAAAACCGTATTGTATAGTGGGTATTAGGTCCATGTTAGTTATTGTGGTTTTTATTCTTTTGAGTAGTATTTTGTCTGTTATCTTAGCTAAAACGTTTAGGAGCGATATGGGTCGGTAGCTCTCCACCCTATTTTTGATTTTTTCCGGTTTATGGATTGGACTATTATTGCTTCCTTAAGTGCATTTGGGTAGTGTTGCAGCGACATGACTGCATTTATTATATAGCTCAGCTGCACAATTGCTTTTTTAGGCAGATGTTTAAAGAGTATTGGGTGTAATCCATCTGGTCCTGGCGCTTTTTTGTCAAAAAGCTTTAAGATTTTAAATAAGAACTTTGTAAACGATAAACAATGGAATTAAATAAAAATGATAAGTATACGAAGCGCTTAAATTGCATAATTCTTAGACGTGGTATAAAGATTTTTTTAAAAATATTAATAATAATTTGTTTATGTAATCGTGTTGTTTTGATGCAAATAATTGGGTAGATAAGAATGATAGACAAATTCTGTTAAAAATAAATATATCTACTGGGCAGATAATAGGTTAATAAAAAGAAAAAAACTGTGAATAAAAGAAGTAAAAGTGAAAATATATAAGTTGGTTACAATACCTATAACGAATGCTGAACTTTCCCAAAAAGATATTCATTACCTACACAGTAAATACAGGGAAAATTTAAAAAAACTGAAATGTTGAAAGCGCTACTGGCTATAGGCAGAGATTGCAGGTTTGTCGGATGTAACATTTATTTATTTATTTACGACAAACGTTATTTTACATACATACAAAAAAAAGTGTAAACAATAAGTAAGAAAATAATATTCTATGGTAAAATACATTTTACGAATAAAAAAAAACAAATTCTTTATCACTTGTTTATAACAAAAGTTACATGTTTACAAAAATCAAAGTTAAAATCCCCTAGAGTCACACCTTGTCAAAAAACTACCACTAACAGAATAAGAAAAATCAGATACAGCTTTTATTCTTGTATAAGTAATACAAGAGCATTTACTTACGTTTATACAGTGGCAGATGATATCTGACCAATATACAAGCTATTCATATTTCCCTACAGCAAGTTTGTATCACTCACACAAGACACTGTATTATAGTGCTTGATGTCATCAACATTAATAAAAAATCTTGAGTTCTCAATGTAATAGCCAAGGTCGTTCACAAAAAGTACAAATAAAATAGGACCAAGATACGATCCCTGCGGAACTCCTAAAAGGGCATTTATAACAGTACCAGAAATGTGATCTGATTTCTTCTGTGTAACCAAACAGTTTAGCAGCTTTGGCCAACAATATTAAAAACAAATACCTCCAAATTATATGAAGATCCAGTTACTTAGGTATCATCACCCGATCGAGAATGATTTGTTATGGGTATACCAGTGGTCCACAGAGTGGTTACTTTTATTAAACACCGCAAAATGTGTAGCGCTTCATGTCGGGTAAAATAACCCTCATTTTCCGTACTTTATTAACGGTCAAATTTTAATGCCATTGACGTCTTACAATGATTTAGGTGTGATTGTTAATTATTCTGGTCGGATCAAGTGCTTGCTCCCAATATGTAAATGTTTTAATACCAAGCTATATCTTTTCAGTATGTGTTTTACAAAAGACGCTTTTCATTCCTTTTGTAAATTGTACACCACCTATGTAAGACCTATTCTTGAGTACCTATGCTGGACTAGTTTGGTATCCGGACTTAATTCGTGATAGAACATTAGACGAAAACTTACAATGGAAAGCAATCAGAATTACTCTAGGTGATGTTAGACCTTCATACGAAGGAAGACTATCAATGGTAAATCTTACTACTTTATTTGAACAACGTAGGCTGCGAGGTGATCTAATTGTAGCCTTTCGGATGTTAAAATATAATTTTGGTGATTTTAATGAAATTTTTACCTTAAATGCAGATTAACGACTTAGAGGACATGAGTTAGATCAAGACAACACTTTCTACCCAATAGAATTTTTGATATTTGGAATAATTTGGACCACGAAATCATCTCTGCACCCAGTATCAACGTTTTCAAAAACAGACTAGATAAGTGGAATAATTTTTCACTATAATTTCGTAATTTAAAATTTTGTATTCCTAAGTTTAATCTACTAGTAGGTAAAATGTAATAACTTTTAAAATTCTTTATTTGTTGGTATAATAGGAGCCACCTCAGAATTTGTGATAATAATAATAATTTTTGACACTTGATTTATTACCTGACTTAATTGTAGGTACCACATAACTATTACTCATAAATACGAAGAAACTACCTGCCAGCAAGGATCTATTACGTAAATAATGGATAGGTAATGTCAGTGTGTTTACGCAATTTTGATCAATACAAAAGGAACACCATCAGTGCCAAGGAAAAACCCTAAAGTGAGTTTTGAGATCTTCTCATAAACTTTAACAAGACCTAAGTGGACCAAACTTGGTTAATGCAATTACCTAAAATTTAATCTGTTTCACAAAGACTTTTTATAAAAAACGTAATCCAAATTTGTTACATAATTGTAGATCATTTTAACATTTATTAAAAAAGAATCTGTAGGTACACTTAAAAATGGCTAAAATGCTATTCGAAAACAAAATAAAAATAAAGTTAATTTACTGGAACTTGCTGATGCCGTTTTATATACCTTCAGCTTCACTAACTGGTACACGCAATTACGTCATATCAATTCTAATACAAATCTGAACGGTTAATTAGCTCGATGCGGTAGCAGCGGAAGTTGAAATGGCTATCCGGCTAAGCTTAGTCGTTCACCTAGTTTGTCAGTTTGCGATGACCACAAATTCTCCATGAAGCCAATCTCTAACGAACCTTAATTTTGCAAACTGCATTGCTAAAAGTAATTATAACAAATGTAAAGCGCGAGAAATAAATATTTTTATCAAATAATGCAAACAACCGAAGGGTAATTACTTATAACATTTACTCCAGATTAATTTGTTCTGTTTTTCTATAATATAAGTAATAAAAAGAACTACTCACTTTTTAATTGTGTTATGAGAGACTTTTAGAAATTTTCTAAGACTTTTCACTAGGTATTTTCGTAGAAAATTTGAGGGTCGGTCTAAAAAATAACTTTGCTACTCAAGCGCCATCAAATTTTTCAAAGTCATTAGGTACTTTAGATTTTGGCGCGTGCGTAAATATTTTAGTTTTATTCTTACTTAAAATATGAATTGGCTATACATGATCGTCGTTGAGGTCGGACACGAGAAGTTCAGAGTCAGAGATTGTTTTCAAGAGTCACCCTCTAAAACAGACCTTTGGGTCTGGCCGTCGTATTTTCGTGACTAAGTGTGTCATCCCACCATATAGTTTCATTGGAAAAATTAATTAAGATTATTGTTTCTCTTATTTTTATTGTAATGTTTATTGTTATTGCTTGTTTCGTTGTTAATATATTTGTTGTTTGTTCCCTGTTATGTATCTCATCTTTCAGTTGGTTAGGTTGCTACCTTCAGCAGAATACCTACCTGGAGGTTAGATAACCACGATCAGACAAGAAAGTGCTCCCAGACAAGCTACCCCTCTTACCAAAATTTTGGGGCACATTCTCTAACAGTCCAGGTGTGACATGGTATCACTCCAGGTGTGACATGGTGTACGCGCCGGGGGACAAAAGATTATTCCACCGTCAAATTTCAAATAACATGGTATACACACGAAAACGTTTTTTAATTTGTTTTAGATAAAAAAATATTTATAAAACTATCTCTAAACTGTACCAAAGAACAAATACTATAAAAAATTATGAAACTAAAACAAAGAAAAAAAAACTTACAGGACGAACTAAGGTTTTCTTTACTATATCACGTCTAGGGCAAAAAATAAATGCTATAACAAAATGGCAACGAATAGTTAAAATTAAACTGATTAGGAAAAATCAGTTAAGGAGATCAAAAAACGGCACCTACACCATTTCATGCCTGGATTATATAAAGTGTGCCCCAGTGTTTTAAGATGAGAGGTAGCTTTACTAGAGGCACGATCAACCCAAGTCGTGGTTATTAAAGCATCTGGTATGTATGGTATCTAGGCAGTAACCTAACCAAACTGATAAACAACAGGAAACAAACAACACATGTATTAACAACGAAACAAGCAATAACAATAAACACTTAAAATGTAAATAAGAAATAACTAAATAACCAATCTTAACCAACCTTATCAATAAAATTACCAAGGGTCTGTTTTAGAGACAACCTAAAGGCTCTTACAGACAACGTCAGACCCCGGACCCCTAGTTTCCGTCCTCAACCACGCGATTTTATAGCCAACTCATATTCTTCGTGAAAATAAAAATACAACCATTTGACCACGTGACAGAATCTAACGTAATGCCTTTGACCTGGTTAAATGTAATACAGTAAAGTATAAAACTAATAAATGAAAATGTAGGACAAAGTTGCCATATCATCATATGGGACATTATTATTAATAACATTTACGCTTAAATATTTTTTGTCCCTGTGGCCTATTTCAGAGTTTAACTCCGATGATTAATGGATTACGAAGTGCGGATGACTCTAAAACCTATAAAAGACAGGTTTCTGCGAGAAAGTCGATCGTGGGATAGAGAATCGAATGATTCGGTGAATGACGTAGATAATTACATCAATGCACTAAATACTAAATAAGTTTGTTACAGTTTTTTGATAATAAATAGTTTTGCATAAAATGCGTTCATTAGAAAAGTGCAGTCGTTACCTATATAATTAATTATATTCAACTTCTAAACTTTATAAAATAATTGCTGTTTTTTAAATTGAATTTTTATTAAAATTAGTGCTTATTAAATTTAAAAAAAAAGACTTATAAAGCTTCTAAATTATGCACAAAATAATAAAAATAATCTGACCGACCAAAATGACATCCCGGGTCATGCATTTTAAGATCAAAGGAGAAAGGTATTGGATTTTGCCAAAAGTAATTGAAAAGAAAACCTAAAAGCAAACAAAGTCAGTTGTGTACAAAACGATAAAATTTAGAAACAACGAAATATCAAATAACCTTTAAAGAGTTGTGTATGATAAATTTTACTTATTTATAGGCAGAAAAATATAATTTGACATAAATTTATTTAATTACTAATTAAACTTTAAACAAATTTGCAAAAACTGATACTATTAATATATGAAACTGAAATGTAATTAAAGATACTCCAAGTAAACAACTAGATATCATAGATTACCAAATATAACTAAAGCACTATAACCACCGTAAATAGACAAGAATAGTAAGACTGCTCTGCGCGCCGCCTTTAAAGTTTTTTGTACCACATTTCCCTCCGGTTTGCCGACGTTTTTTGTGAAAACTGGTGAGCAGCGATGCCAATTCTACCGATTTTACGGTAGAAGACGGAAGTAATCTATTTTTTGTATCAATCTACCGATTTCAGAAATTTTAGGTTAGCAACGTGCTGGTGAGCTACAACGATGCAGATCGAAATGCAAACTATTTTTCTTATTTCTATCTCTATATATTATGGTCTTATAAGCATTCACTATTTTTTATCCAATATAACGAAATTTATAGTTTTGGTTTATTCAAACGACTAACTGAAAACTATGCTGGTACAGCTCGGAAAAAAACGTTAATGATAAATCTAGAGTTTATTGATCTTTTAATTTTACAACTGGATCTTACCTTATAATCTATTCTAGAAGCATTACGTACTTTGATTAGGTACTAACACGGCTAGATATATGGACATACAAAACCTTAAACAACCATGGTCACAATTTGATGATTGTCAACTTCACGACAAAAACAGTGTTTTCTTTGCATTTAAAAAGTGTGGAAAATTAACTGTATTGAATCTTAGATATTTTGATTATTTTAATAAATTAATATGAATTTAATCGAATAATGTTTAAACAAAAATTATAAAAAAAGGATTGGTTCTTTTTTAAATTTTTGTATTAAAGGAATCTCTGATTTAATCTTAATTTTTTATCGCAATCTTTTGTGCCTTATTTTTTGAACTAAAACTTCTTTAGGCGCGACTAGGTGTAACTCAGTAATTCTAACGGACGTGACGTCATATTCTAATGTAACGCAAAAAACCTGATACAAAAAACCTAACACGATTCCGCCTACTATATTAAATAAAAGTTAAATCTGTAATTGTAAATATAGGCAACATAATATACATATTTTGCTGACCTGTCAAATTGACAGCTTGTCAACCAAAATACATTGTTGGTGAATAGTTGTACGCCTAAAATTTGTGTATAAAGTGTTTGTTTTAAATATGAATAAACAAAGTGGATTTATTAATGAAGAAAGTGATGAAAAAATATTAAATGAAAATAAGTAAGGGGGCGTCCATAAATTACGCGAGGTGTTCAGGGGGTGGGAGGGGGTCAAGCTCAATCTTTCCAAATCTCACTTGGGGGAGAGGGGGGTTTTAGCAAATCTCACGTAATTTTTTTTCAAGTAGAAAATGGTATCAAATTACGTAAAAGAAAAATTAAATTAAAGTACAAAAATGCTTCTAGAATGAAAATATGGCGAAATTTCACACAATAGTGTTTGTCGTATTGGTCCAAACCCCGCAGAGCAGCACCACTGTGGCTACTGCCCATGGACTGAATTAGAATAAATATTATTGATTTTTCTTATCAAATACTAGTCATTTTTAGTTTTTAAAATAAAAGTAATGGAATAAATTATGTTCTTCTTTTTTTTTATCATCCAACGCGATTACAGTTAAATACCAATTTAAAAAAATCTCACGTGAAATTTGGGGAGGGGGGGAGGTAGTTAGGGAAAATCATATGAAATCTCACCAGTGGGGGTGGGGGGGTCGAAAAATCCTGAAAAATGACTCACGTAATTTGTGGACGCCCTAAGTACTCTATATGCATACATTTTATTTTCCTGTGAATCGTTTAAAAAATTAATGTTGAAATCTCCACAAAGTATAAAAGATATAAAGTTATTTGTACAGAAAATTAATGCACTATGTCCATCTATAAATGTATTGAAATTTCCAGATGGGGATCTATAAATATTTAATATACAACAGGTGGTTTGAAGTATTTTAAAAGAGATACTGGAGATTTTAATATCTACTTTAAGTGATAACCCAACTAACAATTTTATATTTTATAAAAACTGTAAGAACGTTTACCGAACATGTTTTATAAAACATCTTTTATTGTAAGAACATTGTAAAAACGTTTATACAACCCTTATAAAGCCCAAAAGGGCGCAGGTTTATAAAATATTTCTGCTGCTTAACAAGTTTTATAATGTTTGCGGTAGCTGCAATACAATAGTTATATAAACGTTTATACAGCTTTTAAAAAAATACTATAAAATCACTATAAAACCGTTTTATATATGCTTCATAATGCTTTCATGCTTTTATTTTATAAAACAAGTTTAGTGATACCGAAATATTTTTTAACTGTTTCGAAAAGAACTATTTTATTCTGAAAACAGAGAAAACTTGGACGAGGCCATAATTAATTTTATTCACCTACATTTCAAAACACTAAACAGTTTAAACTTTGAAGTATTATTTATCAATTTTTGATACGCAGAGAACTTTACTGTAAAATATACAGGGTCATTCAAAATGAGCGGAACACTTGATTTATGGCTTAACTATGAATTATACGATAATTTCACTTAAATAAAAGTTTTTGTACATTTAATGTACTATTTATTGATCTTTTCAGATTTCACGAAAAAGTAATAGCATTCAAGATATGACGTCAAGGAACAATATTTTAAATGGATCACCCTGTATTTATATTTTTTTTCGAGTTGGTATGACCTGTCTAAATTCATTAATGGTACATTTAGTGAGTCTGAGACTTATGGTTTTATAAATATCAATTAACTAAAAAAATTATTTGACACCAAATGACTGACCTTAATTCAAGAAACAAAAAACCGCATACTAGCCTAACCTCATACATACGTAGTAAACACATAATCACAATCAGAATCACAGCACCCACTCTATCAACAGCTTAGTTAATTGGCCACGTTGCTCTCCCTCTCAATACTTTAAAATTTTGTGACCACGGTTGGTTAAGGATGAATGGGATGAATGGGTTAAGTGTATGAATGTTACCACCGTCATAATAATACGTGTGTTTGATCAAATAATACAAATAATTTTTTAGATTACAGATTATTTTAATTGGTCACAGGTAATCACAATCGATTACATGTGATTACGAGTGAATGCAAGTAATTACAAGTAATCACAAGTAATTTAAAGTGATCAGAAATAATTTAAAGTTATTATAAGTGATTACAATTAACCACAATTTATTTTAAATAAACATAAGTAATTGCAAGAAATAATTTTTGATTTTTTGAACGTACTGTACACTGATTGGGTACGACTGTAAAGAAATAATTTTCTAAAATTGTTTATTGTTTTTTATCTTTTTATAACCCTTTGACCCATTACCAACGAAACTGTGAAGTTTGTCAAGAAAATTGTAATAAATTCATCGTTGTATTAGCTGTTTGGGACATCGGACCGGTTTGGTCACACGCATTACCACAGTGCGGTGGGCAGTTGTTGAAAATCATCATTAATCAATGTGGGCCCTGAGGCCCGAACCCGAATTACAATTAATTGAGTTGTTGGGCCGTGAAAGATCGTCGGTTAAATTGACCAGCCGACGACGACTGACATCAATGGATCATTTCGAACCTGATGTAATACCGTCTAGTGACTAATTGCGTAACTTGTAAGTGAGATCGTTTTTTTTATATCCAATGGTTAGACATTTTGGGTTTAACACTTTGGTATTTAAAATAAAATAGTTTATTTCTTTACTTTAATCTGTAATATTAAAAAAAGCTTTAAATCTATACCATACCATACCATAAAATATTTTGAAAAAAATAACCAATTTTGGCATTAAACCATATTTGAATTTTAAATATATTTTGATACAGTAGATATTATTCTTTTATAGTTTTATAATTAATATTAAACATATTCTAAATAAAGTAGAAAATGCATTTTATATCTATTTGTTAGCTTATGCGACAATATAGTAGTACAACAACCATAGAATGGAAAGCGAATAGTTATTTTTACTTAATAAATAAAATTTGGCATATAAACTGTTTAAATTTTTATTAGTTAAAGTGAAGTATCTATTAAATGGTATAAAAATCAACACTTAAATTATTACATTACTAAATTCAGAAAATTGTAGTAATCGCTATTTTAATTTAATATAAGTTATAATATAAAAATTATTTACACACAATTACTATGGGTTGGATAACTGAGCGTATTAGAATTGACACATCAAAAGTGATTGACTTAAAGAGTGTCTTAGCTTTAAATTTGTCACCAACTTGACTGGTTATTAACTGTGCTAAAAGAGCTAAAGGCTAAAATAAAGCTACGAATTCTTGAGTTTACTGCTATTTATAAACTAATAGAGTTCGGCTGCGGCGCGCGGCGTGGCGTGGCTTACAAACTGAACCGAGTAATTAGACCACTCGGCATCTGTCGAAATGCAGACCATAATGGACAGTTTCCTTAGGAAGCCATTTTTCAGCTGAAATCCGTTCTGGCTGTGCCCAATATAAAGTTGATTCTTTAATTGTTTTCGACACACAACTTGACTTGCATCCTCCATATTACACCTAGAATAAAAACTTTTTAATATAATTAAAACGTGTACAAAATCTAGTTAAGGAAGGTCAGATAGTTTTGAGGCTTTTAATTCAAATAACTTTACGAGTTTAAACACATCAATTTTAAAATTTATACACTTAAAGAGCATTAACAGACGCTTCTATTAAAAAAAAGTAATTTAAATTGTTAAGAAGCCTTAAAAATATTTAAAACTTAAAAAAAGTTATGCTCTCCTAATGGACCGAACGATTTTAATTTTACAAAAACCGTTTAAAAGTTTGAGCATCCTTTATATGTAAAAAATTTGGCGACTATCTAAGACCCTTATTTAGGGCCTAGTATAAATTTGAACACTTGCAATTTTTTTCCAGTAGGCTGAATTGCAAAATTATTATGTAAAAACTATCTGTCTGATCTTAACGAAATTTAACACACGTTTTAATCATATTATTAAGTTTTTCTAGGCATAATATGGAGGTTCTAAATCAAGTATAGAGTGTCGAAAACAATTAAAGAATAAACTTTAATTTTTTCTACTTTTTTTCCGTTTATTGATAGGTATTTTTTCAACAAAAAACATTAAATTGTCAATTTTTTACTAACGAAATATTATGTAAACTTAAATAACGAAACTTTTGACATTAATAATTTTTTCTCTAGAAACAATATTTTTTGAATTAAACACTAAAATGGTAGCAAAAAAATGAGAATTTTTTTTGCCGATTTTGTTAAATAAAAGATTTACCAGAGGGTTTGCTGCTGGAGCATATCGTGATTATCGATATTGAGCTTAACCTGAAGGGATTTGCCACGTACTTTTGATGTAACAAAAGAATTAAAAGAAATAAAACAATAAATTTAGAAAAATTATCAATTACTTCAAATAGAAGTTCAACTCCAGTTGAGATCGGTAAGTGGTTTCTCTACTGGCAAATTAGTGCCCAGCTTAGCCGTAGAGGGTAAGTACACAAATAAGAGTGAGTCGCGCCACCGATTCGGAACGGTTAAAATCGGAAACCCCTGTTGTTCCAGGCACTGACCTTTCTCACTGGAGATAATTAAATAAATCAAGAATATTAATCAAGATTAATTGAATTGCACATATAAGAACGATAAAATGAGCTAAATAAAACGAGAATATCAAACTAGACCCTCCTTTAATATAAAAAAGTATAGAGTTTACACTACTGTCAACCCTAGCGCCTTACAATGATATTAACATGAAAGTAAAGCGTAAAAAAAAATTATCTGAAAAGTGTGATCACACGCAAGACTTAAAATTAAGACCTATAGTCACGACTTAAATCTAAGTTACAATGGCTTATAGCTTATCTGGTAATCCAGTTATCAATTTCTTCCAGTCCTTGGTTTCAAATGCTTCACCACTAATTGGCCAAAATTTAACTAAGCCTGTACCAAAATTTAGGCCTGTACCAAAAATCAAGCCTGCTCCAAAAACAAATAAGGCTTGCTCCAAAAAATAAGCCTGTAACAAGGACTTGAGCCCTTTCCGAAACTTAGGCCCGTACCAAGAACTTAAGCACGTACCAATACCCTAAAATCGTAATTTGGAATTAACAATAAGCTTAAACAAATTATCATGACTCCTTGAGTTAATTGATTAATACCGTTATACTAATTTACTGATTTTAATACAACTCACACAAAAAAAAACTCATTTTTGCTTAACAATAAAAAAAATAATGAATTTAGACGAATTACACAAATTACAGAAGTTAGAAGTTAATATTACTGAATTTTACAATTTCTAATCAAAACTAGTGATTTGAATGCACTTAACAAACTTACATATGACTTACTAGCCATAACTGAATTATAACAATAAACTAAATTAAGGTTTATCATAAAATTAATTAGAAATAGCGCAAAGGAGCTGAAAGAATAGTCTAGTTTCTTACAATAATACACACATACGATACACAATGAAAAACACATGTAAAACCAAGATATAAAACTAAAATTTGTGACTATATGGCGTTATTAAACATAGTAAGAGTATAATATTTTAAACTCACCTAATGTATTAGGGTTTTTCCTTTAAAATCGTGACACTCCTGGCTGGTAAAGGAGTGAATTAATGTTTTCGTTGCTAACTGTACTGTCAGTGAATTCTGCCACTCTAACCGCAATTTGTTGGCCTGAATGGTATTGAATTAACCAAATAATTCGCTGACTGTTCCGTGATCTATCTACATTTCGCCGGAGATAAAAAAAGAAAGAGAAAACCATAATAATTGAACAAACCACATGAATAAAAGACATGTTCACTTACCAAAGAAGATTTCACAAAAATCCCGACACGCGGCTTTTTCCAATGAATCTGTTCAAAAATAACAATAAAATCTAACTCCAACAACGTTTCAAATTGAAAATAAGGTTTAGTTTTAAAAATTTAAAATTAATTGTTACGGATGCACCGTGATTTCAAACTTAAACCGAAAAATTTTCTGATTTCCTCAAACAAGTGTTCAGGTCAAAAGCAAATAGCAAAATGGCCGAGACAACCCTTTCCTTTCGACGAAAAATGACACAACCCGAAGATGGCCTCTACCCGTTCTATCCTTAACTCTAAACTACTGTAAGACCAGTAACAGAAGAATTATCAGCCAGCAGTTTACAAACGACAACGATAATAGTTTAATAACAACAAATCCTATTACTTGTCATAGTAACACCAAAATTCTCAATAGGTACTCCATTTCTCGTTCGTGTCCAAACTTTAATATGTTAGATGCCAATATAACGAAACACCTGACTGTAGACAACAATATGACAAGTTATACAAACAAAAGAACAAGTGACAATCACCTGTTTATAAGCGAAAGTGACAGTTAATTTTAAAGTAAACAACACAATAATTTGTAACCTGAATATAATAAATAGACGACAATTCAAAGTAGTATTAGTAACAATTGTGGCCAGAATATAATAAATAGAAGGTGTTTACCTACAAACAACCGAGATTCGACTTGTTCTTAACATTAAATGACTCTGTTTAACCCTTAATTATGGTGAAATTTATATGGTAAGTAATCAATTATGTATACTTCTAAAACAATTATACCTAGAACGGATTTTACCCCGTGACAGATTTCTATGGAAAATGTCCAATCCAAAACAAATTCCATGTAAAATAAATGTCAAATAGAGAATAAAACGCAAGGTCTTTTAGTTTTTAGAAAATGAGATACGTTAAAACATCTGCAAACTCTAATCTGATATACGTACAATCGACGAAAGAAGATGTCAGGATATATATATATATATATATATATAACGTGAAGTCAATATATTTCATTTTCTATATTATATATATATATATATATATATATATATATATATATATATATATATATATTTAATATAGAAAATGAAATACTTTAAAATGTAGATTACTTTTAATGAAACTGACTCTTGAAAAAGTACTATTCTTATTCTAATCCTTATGTAGGTAATATATGCTCTTTTATATAAGTACCATTTAAAAGAAAGTTAAGAACTTAAAATCATAATGAACATTCTTTCACTTTGTAAAATTTAAAATGTAAATTGCTATTCATTTTTTATGATAATTAAGAAATAAACTTTTTGATATACTATATCATGTGTCATGAATAAAGTTGCCTTGCGTAAAACATTTAGTAAACTCATAGATTGCACTGTATTTTTATATTTGATTTTCTACTTTATTTAACCCTGAACTTATACTTAAATATTTGTAGTTTTAACATTGTCAAGTTATTTATTTACTTAATAAAGTTAAGTTTTAGTTTTTTAAACACACATTACATGCTATTAAGGTACTTTCTCTGTTGCCGGTACATTAGTATCACCAAAAAGTTTTTCATTTCTTTTAGTTGGCAGTTTTGTGGGATAAAAATTTTTAGCAGAACAATATTTTTAGGTTATATTGTAAAAAATGCATATACACTGCTTTAGGAAATTAACGCACCATCTATAAAAACAAAAACAGCGATTTATTGGTGTTTTAAAATCAATTTTATTGATCTTATATTTGCACCATTTATTTGGAATGTTTTTATAAGGTTACTGCTATTAATTATTCTATCGCTTTACAAATTTTTGAAAAACATTTTCGAAGACATTGACCATTTAACTAAGAAGAAACAACTACTTCCCGGGCTATGTGCCCCGACGGATATTGAATTATACTTCAAAGTCAAACGGGGTTGGCATATCTAATAGATAATTTAAACCAACCATTTTGGTTTGTTGTTAGAAGGGACAACATAACTTGTAGACCGGTTTCGGTGTATTTGCACCTCGTATTGTTTTTTGTATCTAAAGAATACAAAACAAAGGTGCTTTAAATGTGTTAATGCCGATAAGAGGTTAGTGTCATTTTTATGTCGTTGTGTGCACTATTGCTGTTTGTTGCTAACATTTTGCAACGCGAATGGTATAATGAAGAGTAAGCTTATATAGTGATTTTGCACGAAGAATGTTTAAGTTACAAAAATTTAGGAGAACAGTTTCGCGTACACCGTACATCGGTCACACGAATACTCAAACGGTATAGAGAAAGAGCGGTAGTCACTTTGGGCGTTCAGAACAAGGTCGACACTGTGTCACAACGCCTGTTCCAAAACGTTTTTTTACGACTTTACAGCTTAAGATAACGATTTGTAACTACCAGAAATTTACAATCCCAACTTGAAGATGTTTCTGATGTTCGAACCAGCTGTGAATCGGTTCGCTAACGCCGCAAGGAAGGTAATTTGGTAAATCGTATACCTGCCAGAGGACCATCCATGATCGTGGCTTATTGCAGAGCGCGTTTATAATTTGCTCGAAATCATGTCCACTAGTTGGAGGCTGATTGGAATAGAGTGAGATGTACAGATAAGACTAGATTCCGTCTTTACAATTGTGGTAGGCGTACTTGCGTGTACCGATGTCAAAACCAACGGTGTGCCGAGATAACATCCCAGAAACGACGTTATTTCGTGGAGAGTTGGTTACGGTCTGGAGCGGCGTTTTTTTAACGAGTCAAACAGACTTGGCGGTGGTAAATAACGGTACCATTAACACTCACCGATATATCGTTGACGTTCTTTAAGACTATATTATGCCATTCGTCCCTTATATTGTCGAAAATTTTGTTTGAATGTACAATAATGCATGACTACACAATGCAAATATTGTTTAAATTTGGAGTAAGTACACTGGATAAAAATACTTTATCGAGTATAAATCGTTAATGCCAAGCTGTCATTTTTAGCAGGGGTGGAAACACGTCTTATTAAGGAAAATAGTTTTAACAATTTCAATTTTTAGATTTTGTTGTTCATTGTTTTAAAATTTTAACTATAAATACTGAAGATAAAAATTAGCGACTACATCACCATATCTGTTTGTTTTACAAAATAAAGTAATACAAAATAAAAGTCATTTTATTTTAGTTACTATATTTAAGTTACTTGTTTTTAAGTATTGCGTGAATATATTTTTTGGTCCTCCGTCCAGAAACAATTATTAATTATGTCAAAATCGTCCGGAAAATGAAATTTTCCGGCCTAGACCGGCAAAGTAGCTTTTAGATTATCTAAAGACATGGCGCTATGAGTCATCAAAAATACATAATGAATAATACAAATTTTTATTAAATTTATTTAACAACAGCGTATAATATACTAAACTAATAACTTTTTCTAAAGGTGAGCAAGATTCAAACATTTAATTTCTCTTACAACTTTTATTTTAAATTTGACATTTATGTCAATTTACAACTATAGGTCTCCCAACAAAAGTTTGTGACAGCCACGTGTTAGTCGGCGCAGGTAGGCGGAGTCTTTCTATCAGTGGCGGACGGAAATAAAAATAAACTATACATCTTAAATTAATTTTTAATGTATGATGCCAACATAATTGAGAAGAATTTATTTTATATAAATTTGTTACTGCCTAATTTAAACTAAAAAAATACATACATTTAAAAAACAACTCAGAAACTCTCTCAGCATATTCGTAGCTAAATACAGTTTACAAAACCATTCTAGCTACCACACTGACAAGCTTTCAGAACGGTCGTTGTTATCGTAACGCTCGTAAAAAAACCACTGCGCATTGAACGAGAAGCCACGTGGCTGTCCCAAACTTTCGTTGGGCGATCTATACTTATCATTCGATTATGAAAATACATATCTCAATTTTATTATTGCTCATTGAACTATAATAGTTCATTGTCTCTGCTATTTTTATATACAATTATTAGATACTTATTAATATTATCAATATAACAATTTTTACTGTGCTGCTTATTAGCACAGTATGCGTATGTATAAAAATTAAGGATCGTGAAATCTATTATCAGAAAATGATTCCTTATTACTAATTCTTTTAATCGTGCAATAGATGTCAATAATGTCAATATACACTTAATCTTGTATGTCACAAAGTAAACAGTTTTTGAACTTTTGAAAATATTAAAAATTGGTCGGACCAAAAAATAGTGTGTGTTACACGTCCGGAAAATGTTTTGCAAGTGCTCGTATTGTTTCGCCTCGGTGCTACGCACCTCGGCTACACAACTTTACTCGCTCTTGCAAAATGTCATTTTCCGTCCTTGTGTCACAAATAACTATTGTGACACAAGGAAGGAAAATGCCATTTTGCAAGAGCGACTAAAGTTGTGTAGCCGAGGGGCGTAGCACCGAGGCGAAACAATACGAGCACTTGCAAAACATTTTGCGGACGTGTAACACACACTATTTTTTGGTCCGACCAATTTTTAATATTTTCAAAAGTTCTGTTATGTTCAAGACTTGACTGCTTGTGCTACCTGAACTAAGGCCACTGACTAGAAGAGAGCCGACAGATATAAGCGCCACATTGGATGTTTATATTATAGTTGTGTTGTTGTGTATTGTGTAATAATTTGTTTAATACTTAATATACGTGTTTAGCTTCAGCAGTTATTAGTGTTTTAATTAACATATGTTGCAAACACAACAAGTTCAAAAACTTTTTACTTTGTGACATACAAGAATAGATGTTTATATAAAGATGTTCATAAATTGACATAAATGTCAAATTTTAAAATACAAGTTGTAAGAGTAATTAAATGTAAATTAGAATCCTGCTTATCTTTAGAAAAAGTTATAGGTAAGTTTAGTATATTATACGCAGTTTTTAAATAAATTTAATTAAAATTTGTAATATTCATTATGTATTTTTGATTACTTAAAATTTAAACTCATAGCGCCATCTCTTTAGATAATCTAAAAGCTACTTTGCCGGCCTAGGCCGGAAAATGCCATTTTCCGGACGATTTTGAAGTAATTAATAGTATTTTTTCTGGACGGAGGACCAAAAATAACTATTTTAGTCCTCCGTCCAGAAACAATACTATTAATTACTTTAAAATCGTCCGGAAAATGACATTTTTTGGCCTAGGCTGGCAAAGTAGCTTTTAGATTATCTAAAGAGATGGCGCTATGAGTCATCAAAAATACATAATGAATAATACAAATTTTAATTAAATTTATTTAAAAACAGCGTATAATATACTAAACTTACGTATAACTTTTTCTAAAGGTAATTAGGATTCTAATTTACATTTAATTTCTCTCACAACTTTTATTTTAAATTTGACAGTTATGTTAATTTACAACTACTTGTCATTCGATTATGAAAATACATATCTCGATTTTATTTTTACTCATTGAACTAAAATAGTTCATTGTCTCCGCTATTTTTATATAAAATTATTAGATATTAATGTTAATATTTTCAATATAACAATTTTTACTGTGTTTCTTGTTAGCAAAGTATTCGTATGTATAAAAATTAAGGATCTTGAAATCGATTATCAGAAAATCATTCCTTATTACTAATTCTTTTAATCGTGCAATAGATGTCAATAAACATCTAATCTTGTATCTCATAAAGTAAAAAAAAAATTCAACTATTCAAAATATTAAAAATTAGTCGGACCAAAAAATAGTGTGTGTTACACGTCCAGGAAATGTTTTGCACGTGCTCGTATTGTTTCGCCTCGGTGCTACGCACCTCGGCTACACAACTTTACTCGCTCTTGCAAAATGTCATGGAGCAGTAAATATAACCATAAAAAACCTTAATTATTGTATTAAATTTATAAAACTATAGGTATTATGTTTTACATCTGAGGTTAGTGTAGACGCTACTGACTGACATTCCAGGGCATACTGTACTGATCTAATAAAGATGTATTATACAGCTCTTCGAGTTGGGACATCCGCTGGAAAACGCAGTAGAACATAATAGAGAGTTAGAAGTCAGTTTATTACAAAATTCCACTCGCCTCGCCTCCGTAATAATAATGCGGTCGAATAAAATTTCTGTATGTGGTTTTAGGTTATTTCAGGTCCGTATGCCAAACTCCACTTTAATATTACCTGCAGTCGTTAAAACGCGCACAACAAGTATTTTATGCGGCCAGTCGTGAAAAAAGTAAAATTAGTTTGATAGATTTATATACAGAAGAGAAATTCCGGATATAAAGGATCTAATCAATATCGTTATTCAGATTTTCCAATAGCTTTTTCATTTCTGCTGGATGCGCCTTAAATGAAATTTTGGCGGGTGCGCCCAACTTTACAATTCGCAGAGAAATTAAATCGGAAGGTGTTACCTTAAGTGGAATTAAAACACGATATCTGTTTTAAATCATTTTATTCTTGATACCGATTTTTAATATTTACAATAAGATTGGATGCACAAACTGAATTAAATTTACTTATAGAATTTTTTAATAGTAACATGAGATTATTAGATTAAATTTATATATTATTATTAGTTAAATAAATATTAAGGATAATGTTGGTTAATTTTTGAAGTTATACTTTGTAACATAATTAACCCTTAACTGTCGCCAGTTTGTAGCCAAAACAATCCCTTTGAGAAAAAGATATAGATAAAGATAAAGATAAATCTCAAAGAAATTGCTTCAACTACGTTGGGCGCCAATTTGTAACGTTAATATACCCTTGCTAGCTCCAGGGTTGTGGCTTCCTTCTGGTTTTTCTTTTGACTTTCCCCAAATAAATAAAAAGGGCGCCAAAATACAGACATACAAATGAAAGAGATTAAATCAGTTTAAAATCGTTTATTCAAAAAATTCTGAATTGAAAATTTTCAAGATGTTATTTGATTAAAAGTGATTAATTTATTTTCTTATCTTTTTTATTGGAATCTTCCTCGAGTCTGGGTGAGGACGACGGAGAATTCGGTTCTGGACACAGATGTCGATGGCAAGATGTTTTCTTAGTAACTCTTCAATGCGGACACTGGCTGGATACGGCAAAAAAAATAATTTCGGCTAGACCAAAGCTTCTTGACAAATAATTGTTTTCTGGCTTCCAGTCCTATCATAGGACCCTTCAAAATTTGGCAATCGGCCTATGAAATAAAAATGAAAACCGTCAAAATTCCGTCTCACTAAACCTTAATTTCGATTACAATCATTCAAGGTTTCTCCAAGCTCGAGATAGAAAAAAGTTAATCACTTGAATTGTTTACTTATTTTTAACTCAATAAAAACTGATTTATAACAATGATTGTAATCAAAATAATTAAATGTTAGAACAATATAACCATTATATTTATTAAAATAAATTCACCAAGTTTTTGATTACTACTAAAAATTTAAAACAATTTAATTTTTACTCACCACGAAGGGAGAAGGTATTTGAAAGAACTGAATACTTTGAAGCACAAATTGTAAAGAATAAAAATAGCGACACTATTCACAATTGAACTAAAAATTCCCCTCTCATCACTGAAACCAAGTCTGCGACGACTCTATAGACGAGGATTTGTAAAAGTTAAATAGTACGTAGGCCGGGCCAAAAAATAACGTTGCAAAATAGCCGAGATATTATAGAAATTAAATAGTATATAGGCCAGGCCAAAAAATAAGGTTGTAAACGTTACAACTTCTATTCGTGCACTTGGCGGAAAAAGATTGTGTAGAGTTAAATGTGAAAAATCATTACATATATAATGGTGTGAGTAAGAGAGGGACAGAAACACTTATAAGGTATATTGGCCGGTAAAAACAAAGATGAAATATTTACTACATGTTATTAATCATAACTATAAGTCCTTTCAAAACCGTTTTAACATTCAGTACATTGAAAAGGGATAGATATACAAAAAACAGTCTGAACTAATGTATGAATATCATAGTGACGGACTACATGATTATTTGACATATTATTTTATAATTCTGTCACGTAAGTCTACATATAAAGTTTAGCATTTTATATTAATAATAATATTTAGTAATAAGTAGTGTATTGTAGTCTAAAGTAACGTCACATGGTTGCAGTATATTCTGCTCTATGCTTTTAAGGTTGTTGGCTACATAAACAAAGTTTTTACGAATAAATCACTAAAACCTCCGAATTTTGTAAGGTAAGATGGATCGGTATGCGTTTTTTTGCATTGGATTCGTTAGAGTATCAGGAAATTTGTCGCTATTTTTTATAATGTAAAAATGGAAAATTGCATTTCTGCAGTCAAAAAGTGCATTCCGAACAGACAATGGAAAGAAAACTTATAACTCTGTAAGTATTGCTGAAGATCGGTTCAATTTATATAGGTACTCGGGGTTTTTGGGGTCGCTGTACACGAATATCATAATGCCTAAAGGCTCCGCGGCACTTGGTGCCTAGGGTATTTACCTCTTCTCCTGGGGTTTTATGTAAATTCTGTACAAAATCAGTGCACCCTTCGTACTATGCGGTTTTTTGAGTCGCTAAATACGATTATAATAATGGCGATGGTCTTCGAAACACCTGGTGCATAAGACGGACCTCGTTTCCAGAAATTTTATACAAAATCGATTCAAATAGTGTGTGCACTCGGTATTAGGAGGTTTTTGGGGTCACTTACCACGAATATCATATAATTATTTTGCTAAATCATTCGCATACAAATTTATGAATCCGGGTGCGTGCATAGAAATATAACTTCTGCAGGCAGTCCTACTGACTGCCACACTCGTTTTTTATACATACCTAACCCTTACACTCTTTGCTTTTTAGAGTTATTTGTTGCATTTTATATGTGACAACGTATTTTTTATTTAAAAGTAGGTATATATAACGATATTTAACGATTTCCTTAAATAGTTTTTCATATTCATTTTTAATAAACGAATTTATATATATATATATATATATATATATATATATATATATATATATATATATATATTGTAATGGAACTTCTTATCCATAACTTAACCTCCGTTGGTCTTCTTAACTGAACACACAATTTCTTCTGGGCTGGGATCAATCCTTGACTAATCTACAATTATATATTTTAAATTTAAATAAACACAATAAATAACTAATGAAATTATACGTCCTTTTTTATAAAAACTTCTTTTTCTCTCCGGCCTATCTTTGTTGGTTCTGTTCCTTTAACTTTCCCTTACTTCTTCGATCCTCTAGACTATTCCTGTTTTCATATGTTTCCTTTCCACATCCTTTCTTTCATTTCCTCCAACTCTTAGATGGTTCGGCTATTCATAAGTTCCTTCTTTCTTTTACTGTTAAATCTTCTTTACTTGTGCTGGTTTAATTTTTTATATATACGTTTTCTCAGTTCTTTAATTTGATTAAGTTTGTGTATTTTAGTAAATTATACCAATTATATTGATTCTAAATGTATATTTTTTAAAATTATGGTGACATTTACAATTCTTTATTAATTCAATCCAAATCAAATCAAAATCAATAGTTCCCTCTCCCTTGGCAACCCTTTACATTTTTTTTTTTTAAGGAGTGATCACACCCAGACGATCTTTGAATATGTGATCAACGGGGTTGTTAAAAAAAAATCCATTACAAAATATATATATATATATATATATATATATATATATATATATATATATAACCTTTAGTGTATATAATATGTTAAGCCAGAACAAGTAACGGTTTATTAAATGCTAAAAAAATGTATAAAAATGTGTGTATATAAAAATAAACTGAAATTTGAAACAAAAGTTTTTCTGTAAATATTCTGCTCCTTAAGCGTTTAATAATCAATTTAACAAATTTACAATATTTTATCGTATAACTTTTAAAAATTTTACTAAAGATAAACAAGAAATTGCGAGTTTAATAATTCTTCTTAATTATTTTTTTTTCTAACAATGTGGGATGGCAAATTTCACTTAAAATCCGAAGTATATTATATAATCTCAAGCACTGGAAATTTATAGCCATCCCTCCCTCTCTAGGTAAACACGCGAAACTACAGCTCAACGAACTCGACTAATTTATAACTCCGTGCTCTATTTTTTAAATTGTCTCTAAAAACGGGTATAAAGAGAAAAAGACAGTAATGAAACGAGCAAAAGCGTTTTTTATAGAATACTCCTCGAAAGAAGTTATCGAGATGGAGCACATCTGCTAAAATCTGAAACCGCAGAAACTAAGACAGATGTTGAGCTGCGTCGCCTTCCTTAATTTAAAGACCTATTTCTGAAGTGTGTTACAAATTTTGGCCGGAACTCGGATAAATTTGGTGGTTTCTAGCATATGGAAATAACAAAGTGGCCATTTAAACCGAAAGATGAAGTATACAGACAGTAAAAGCAGTTTTCGATTTTCTAGTTACATTTTAATATCTTAAACAACAAGAAGTTTAGGGTAGTCTTTAACTTAGTAAATAATTAACTTATCTGACCATACACAAAAATTTTGTTACATAGTTTTTTCGATAGACGATAAGATTATTTAACTAAAAATATAGGCCGGTACATGAGTCCAAATCAATTTTTAATATCTATAGTCAAGTAACAGAGTGTTGTACTTGGAAAATGCTGAAGAAGTGAAAAATTATGTGTTTGCGTTTAAACAATAAATATTAAATTGAAAAACTAATTAAAAAAATGTTTATTAAATTTTACAAATTTGGAGGTGAAACTAATTTGATATTTACCTGTTATCTAAAACATTATACTTTTTTAAAAACTAGAAGGAGCGATTTGAATTTTAGTTGGCAACACTTGCGTTTGTTTATTGGTTAATTTGGAGTCAAGTTCACACTATAAAAATTTGCCACTTAGGTACATTTATAGGTTATGTTTTAAAAGTGTAAAATATTAATAGTGTTGACTTTTGTTAATTGATTTCTTCCTTTAATATAATTATTGTAAGTTTACTTTGTGACCATCTTAAACCATATATCAAGTGACCATAAACATTTATTTTCAATTTCATTTAAATGAAAGAAATGTATTTAAATTTGCCGCCTTGTAAGTTTTCTAGTAACTTTTTTGGCTGTAAGTCTGGCTTTTCAAATCACTCCTCGTACAAAGGAATCTATACATATAATAAAACTATAGAAATGAAAATTCAGTACATTAAAGATATTTAAAAAATAATTAGCAGGGGGTATTACTACATCGATATAGAACCCAAAAATATGGTTAGATTTTTTTGTCTGTCTACCCCAAATTGTCATATAGTAACATGCGTAGAAGGGAGGTCTTTTACCATTCAACAAATAAAATTAATTATCGTGTTAACGAAGTGGCTAGCTGCACGAAAATTAAGGAACAGGCCAAAAACGAAAACAAAATTAATCACGTCATAATATTTGTTTACTAACAACACGCACCCTATTTTAATACAAATTTAAGTCAACAATTAAGTAATAATATAAATACATAGGTGATCAGGCAGCTGGAAAGCGAGAAACTTTCGAGTAGAAATACTGGAAAGGGACTCATGTAACAATGGCCCCCCAATCCAAGGGGAGTCAATTTGGTATACCGATGGCTCAAAGACTGAGAAAGGCACAGGGTCAGGTATATACAGTAGAGGACACAGGATAAAAATCCAACAAAGTCTAGGTGCGTATGCCACTGTGTTTCAGGCTGAAGTAACGGCCATACAACACTGTGCAACGGAGATCGTAAGTCAGGGTATAACGGGTAAAACTGTTGTCATAATATACTCGGACAGCCAAGCAGCTCTAAAGGTGATAGTCTCAGCACAAATAAACTCACAGCTGGTGTGGGACTGCGTTGGGGCCCTGACACATGCCGCTAGTCAAAGTTCTCTGACACTGGCATGGATACCAGGACACTCAGGGTTTCGGGGCAATGAGAAGGCTGATGAATTGGCCCGTGCGGGAGCTAACACTCCAATGATTGGCCCGGAACCATTCGGCGGAGTTGCTAATACATTCAGAAAGGCGGCCATTAAAAAATGGAGGCTAGAAAAGGCCCAGGAGTGGTGGAAAACATCACCGGGCAAGCGACAAGCCAAAGGGATACTCAGCGAAGTTTACTGCAGAGCTGCTATCACAAAGGCGAAATGATGTCAGAATGATTGTCAGTCTCTTGACAGGACATTGTAGGCTCAGAAGACACATGAGTCAGCTAAACTTAGCAGATGAAGACATTTGTCGATACTGCCAAGAGGAAGAGGAAACTGCATTTCATGTCCTATGCCAATGCGAAGGCCTTGCAAGGACGCGGTATCTATTACTGGGAGAGGAGAAACCGGCTGCTCCAAGTTATGCGGAGTGGCCACTGTCCAGGCTATTAAGTCTCATTAAGAGGGCAGAGCTGGACAAGGTGCTCTAATCCTATTCCACAGATAATGGGTGTTCACAATAGATCTGCAAAGGTCGCAGTGATATAGGCTAACAGCCAACCCAAAAAATATCTATCTATCTACATGTAGTAATTTAACACTTTGACTGCGCATGGCGCTCATAAGAGCCGCATCATGCCGTAGGCAGATGCGCATGGCTCGAATGTGAGCCATGGGTTCGTTCAAATTAAGCACATTACTGTTTTATACGCATTAGAGTTACATGTTTGTTAATCAGTGAGCGTGTTGTTTAGAACATACCTTACGTAAAACTTTTAGCCGATTTAGTTTGTTTCTTTATTTTTGATCTAAACATGGGTAATAATGTGGCGGGTCACTCAAAGTCAAAAAAACGTAAAATACATTTGAAAAACTTAACAGAAGAGGAACTTCTAAACATGTTAGAGAATTCTGATAATGAGGATTATTCAGATTTTGATATAAGTGGTCGGGATTGCGGTTGGGAAGAATCTGATTTCTCCCTCTATTACCAAATAAACAAAATAAAGTTCCTACAACCAACAAAGCAGCACATATTATATCTGAAATTTCTGCAGTAAATCAGGACCAGAAAACACTAAAAAACGTTGTAGGCAATGTTTAAAAAATAACTAACGAATACAGACAATATATCATTGTCCCGAAAACCCTGGTCTTTGCGTTAGTTTGTTTGGCTTTATGTTTTTACTGGAATATATAAATATTCTTATTTTAGATGACTTTTAATTATTGGATTATAAAAATAAAAATCAAATTAGTACGACTCACATGAGCGCCAGTCAGCACATAGCTAGAAAATTTTACCTAGGTGCGCATGGCGCACATGTGAGTCTCAAGTAAAAAATTATTAAACACCCTGTATATAACGTTTTAACAAATAGCATTGTTCTCCTAAGGACAAATACACAAGCATTTTTACAAAAATTATGTGCCGCACCAGGCATACACTATCCCTTAGATTGCGCAGTCAAAGGCACAGACGATGGTTAAAATTACATAAAACGAAATTATGGAAAAATAATAGAAAGAACACTACCGAAACTGAATAAAATCTATATAAACATTGATAAATGTTAAATATTTTTGATTTTACAATTTTAATAGTTAACAATATAACAAGAAAATATTCTACATATCTTAGTACATATGTTTCTTGCAGAAAAATCAATCCCCTATAAACAAGGATTATAAATTTCCAAAAAGCTTAAATCATTAACCCGGTAAACATAAAATATAAATTTCTTTACGGACAAATTTTTCAAAATGTGATAAACTATAAACAAATAAATGTGTCAAATATGAAAAATATTTACAATTTCTAATAACTTGAGAACTAAATCTTTTGTGACATGAAATATAATAAAATGAAAAAAATATTCGACAATAATAATTTAATAATAAAAGAAAATCATAAACTAAAATTTAAACTAACTAAAAAAAAATAATTAAAAACATAACGCTTGGAACAAAGACGGAGCCGAACGACTCACGAAACTATAGCCGAAACCAGATTTCTTGGCCGAAACTGGCCGAAACCGGAACCGAACTTTCGGTCGGTCACTAAGTATTGGGTTTCTAAAGCTGCGTCCACACCGAGTCGACACTCGATCAACTTTGTCTATCGACGTTGTCGACTTGGTGTGTACGTTGCAATCGACGGTGTCGATCGACAAAATTAATCGATCGACATGTCGATTTGTTTTCCATCGCTTGTCGGTAAACATCAAAGAGCAGTCGATCGACTTTTGTGTGTGGACGTGTTTTCGACATTCGACAAAGTGTTAAAGTAGTAGTAGTACTCAGTGACCCATTGTCTTGTTGACATCGTAGCCCTGTGTTTTCGTTGGAGAAATGGAATGGGAACAAGCTAAAGTCATAGCCTTTATTGAGGCATACAAACTAAAAACAAATCTATGGGATTGTAAAATCTTTTCTTTCGTGCAATTTTTCTTTATTTAGTCGCGATAATAATATACGCGGCACAAGCAACTATAACGTCATCTTCGTCGGACATGTTGATTTCCACTGATCGACAAACTTTTTTGTAGACTCTGGTGTGGACAGATGCAGATTTTGTCGCTTGTTGATCGACAATGTCGATAGAAAAAGTCGATCGACAGTGTCGACTCGGTGTGGACGCAGCTTAAAATATAACCGTTACATAAGATATTCTCCACCCTCTTCATGCATATAAAAAAATAAGACAGAAGAAAATAAAAATTAACATAAAGTTAGATGTTTCATTTGTCGGTTTGACAAATAATTTCTCTTCTTTAAAACAAATGAATTATCAAAGAATTTTTAAAAAGAAGTCGCCTTTTAATACTTTGTGTTTGATAAACTTTTAAGAAAAATTAAGAATAAAAATGTTTTCCATACCTATATCATAATATTCCACCTTAAAATTAAATTATACTTCTATTGATTTAAAAACAGTGTTTTTGTAACAAAATTATTCAAAAAGCAATTTTCCAGTGCACAAAAGCAATAAAAATCTTTGTTAAATATTCATTCAACGATATTTAAGTGAAATAACGTGGACAATATATTACGGAAATACCTGACGACCTCACTAGCGCACTACGAAATTACATGCTAAACGGGCGCAAGAGGTATGAATATAAATAATACATTATATCAGTCATCTTTTTATGATTTATATCTAAAATCTGAATGTGACCTCGGGTCATTCGAATTTCTTCAACGGAAAGTACCCATTTATTATTTAAATTCGCTTTACCCAGAATAGGATGAATAGATTTTAACTGAAAGTAGGATTTACCTGAAAATCAAGATTTATTTTAAAATGTTACCCTCTCTTTGACCATTCAAATGTACAAGTTTATTCTCTGTATAAGGTTTTTATGATGTATGTGACATACATATATGAATTTATTCCGCTTATTTCAGGTGATTTATAACAGGTTTCAAGAACTCTTTCGCAAAAGTTCAGTAAGATTTATGGAATATTATTTTTTTGTTGTTGTTTACTTAATCCAATTTTGAATTTTAATTTATTTAGTTTTATAATAACCAAATTTTATCAGAATAAAATATAAACAGATTATAGTGTAGGTAGTTAATAACGTATTACTCACTTACTCCGTAGTTCTATAACCCTTGGTGCTGGGTCCTAGCTAACCAAACAATAGGCCTCCGAACTTTTCGATCTTGCATAAAATCTAGTGGATTCGTTATCCCCATTGCTATTAAATCTTCGTTTATGTATCTTTCCATCAGAGTCAACGTCTTTGAATAGGTCTCCTTCCGTTCCTGTTTCTTTTCAAATTAATTTCATAAATCTACCGACGTTCTGTCTTCTTACATGTCTTGCTTATCTCATTTTCATTGCTTTTGTTTCGTGGCAATGTCTGGAGCTCCATATGTCTCTGTAAATTTGGTATAAAACTTAAAAATAACTTCTATAGTAACTCCAATATATCTTTAATGCATTAAAAATTGTGTCAATTCTCATTGTTTTTTATTTTAAGTAAAAAACTGGCAGGTTAACCTAACCTAACCTAAACATAAAAAGATATAAAACATTCACTAATAATGACGATAAATAAAAATAAATGATTTGTGCTTTCTAAGCCATCAACATATGTGGAATTAGGCAATTTGTGATGACCGTGTAAATAACAGTAAATTCTAATATTTTATTATAAAGTAGGTCAGTTATGTCCTCACTTTTAGTAATTCGTTTAGCTTTCTTATACTTCTGAGATAATTCAGCACATCAAAGAAACAATAAAACTAATCCTTAAATGCACAGATCTAGAAATAACAGGCAATCCCAGGTGTAGACAATTATCCAGGTGATGACTTTAGAGAGGTTAGCTTTAAAATGCTAATTTTATTCGACATACATCTGGCGACATTTTGTTTTATATGGGACAGTGCTCAATAAACTAGGAAGTATAGTAAAGTTTAAGAGGCAGTGCTTAATAACAAGCCGGCGTTGTAAACTCTGCAAAAGCCGGTAGTACATTTTGAGTCCGTTGTAGTAGACGTTGTTTTGAGCTGGTTTATTGAAATTTATGTTTTCTATTATTCCGTCTATTTGATGTTTCCACATGGTTGTTGATATGAAAATTAGCACGTTTTAAATTGTTTAGTTTAGCACAAAATATATATCGCTCAGTGCTTCAACTAATCATGACTATAAGCATATTTTAATAACTTAATAAGAAATCATAAATGCGCTTTGTAATATAGAGCTCGTTTTATCTTTTGAATAAGGACGACGTATTTTCTTGTTTGGTAGCTAAAATGAGAAGTGACAAACCAGGTTTCCGCTTATGTATATGCACTATTTGCTACGATGGTTGTTAAATAGTTTTTTAGAAAATATAAAATAATATATTTGGTAATTTTAGAGCTATGCTTCTAAATAGAAATTTTGGCGGATGGAGTAAACGAAAAAAGAACTACAGAAAAAACCGTTACTTACATGGAATATATCGCACTCTCGTGTAACAGTACAACACGAACTAATACGAAGGTTATTATTACACACAGCTATACGCACATAGAGTCAAATAACCAAATAAAACTTTTAAAAATGTAGAAAAAATAATTACATCTAAAAATGAAATAAAGTTACAAAAGTGAAGCCGCAAAAACTATACCTAATTAATAATAATAATAATACTTCTTAACTTTCTTTTTAATCCTTATCCAAATAAATAGATAAGTTATTTATCACAGGAACTTCTTTTTGAACAAAATTATTTTTTACAGTACTTGATTTCAACAAATATGTAACGAGTTTTTATACTTTTTAAAATAACAATGATATAAAACCACGCGCGCATTAATGGCAGGGTGTGTGGAGCGGTGAGGCGGTAGCACGCTGCTGCTGTATGACATGACACTGTGGGTAGACGCGTAGAGTCTTAAAAATCGAAGGATTAATTTGTTTTATTACGTAGTGGTGAAGGTACTAAGAAAGGTTTTTTTTTAAATTTCAACTCTAAGGGTTTAAAATAGGGGTTTTAAGTTTGTATGAAACTCGGAGGCAAAAAACCAAAGTCCACGCGAACGAAGTCGCGGGCGGCCCCTAGTTTTTAATATAAAATAAGAGTTCTTGACAATTAAGATGTCAAAATTTAAAAGTTTACGTAAAAATACTGTACAGATGTATTTAGGTTTGTCATTTATGGCCAACAACAGCCTGGCTACAACCGCCTAAACTAGCCGGGGGGATAAATGGCACTTTTCACTTAATAGAAGGGGCTTTAATTTGGATTACTCCAGACTCCAATGGGTTACATAATTGAATGTGAACTGTATTTGGGTGCAACCGGACTACCTCAGTTAATTATAAAATTAAATTTTGTGATTGCGACTGTTAGTTTTCGGTTATAAATTATTAAAAACACTTGTAGGACTTTTTGTTTTCCATGGATACTAAAGGTAAGAGCGGTTGGCGAACACAAGGTGTGTCGCAAAGTAAACAAAAAAAAAAAAAAATAAACAACTTTTTTTTTCAACAAATGGAATTTATTTTATTTAAAATAGTCCCGTTCCGAGTTAAAACAGTGGTTTGCACAATCGACAAATTTTTTGAATGAGGATTTTAGCTCATTGACCGGGATGTTCTTCAAAATAGTGGTCGACTCCTGTAGAATGGCTTCTACATCGGCATTCCGCAACCCTTCGTGGGCAAATGTAGTCTAATGTACAAAAAAGAAATCATGCGGGGATATATGTGGAGAATATGGGGAGTGATTGATGGTTTAAATGACATTTTTTGTCAAAAAATCGGACAAAAGTGTCGACTGCTGTGATGCGTCTAACAAGCCCCAGCTTCCTTCTTCGCGATATTCTGGCCGAACACGGCAAATACGTGAGAGCAAACGCCTCCTCACACCAAGGTAGTACACAGCATTAGCCGTTTGGCCCACTGGAAAGAATTCCTTATGAATAATTCCCTTTGAATCGTTGATACAAATAAACATTGTATTCAGTTCTGACATTTTAAAACGACTTTTTTGGATTTGACTTGCTTGGGTGCTTCCATACGAAACTCTGACGCTTGGTTTCGGGATCGTATTAAAAACATTACGTTTCGTCACTAGTCTCTATATACTGACAGTTTTTATTTTTCTTGACTTCTTTAATGATTTTTTATGAATGTTGAATTCGAACCATTTTTTGGTCATCCGTAAGCTTGTGCGGAACAAATTGTGAACACACTTTTCTTATGCTCAAATTCCTGGTCAAAATGCGATAGATCGAATTTTTGGAGATATTTCATGCCATTTGCATGTATTTTATAAAGATTTTTCGCTTATTTTTAATAAACAGGCGCACTTTTTCAACATTTTCTGGAGTAATCACAAATTTCTGCTGGCTAACATGTCCATCGTCTTTGAACCATGTTTCAACAATCGATGCGTTTTGGTAAGTGTTTACTTAGTTAGAAACTGAACCTAATATAGGCTCTTTGATCGATGCTCATTTTTCGACCGATGTTTAAAAGGTACTGTCACTTTAAGCGCGATAATTTGGCGTGAAGTGGTTTGATTGGCATGAAGTTTTGACAGAAGATCAATGAAAGTTGTACCTATCAAACGCTAGCCCCAATAACATATGACGCTACTAATATCGGATACTTTTTAAGAGTCCAGTTTACTGTGCGACAGACCTCGTAATTAATTGCCTATATAAACAGTCTCATCACTGTTCAATCATTAGTTGTTTTACATAAGTCAAAAACGTTTTTAATATCTTAATAAGCTTTTTTTGTAAAATCCTATTCGTTTGTGAACTTTTTAAAACTTTTGTTCGCTTATTTATAATAAAATGTTAGAATTTTAATATGTTATTTAAACGGATAGAAAAAAATATTTACAAAATACTGGATGTTGTCATTACACTTACTTACCTTTTCATTATTAATATATCTTTTATGTTATCAATCTTACAATTTGCCACTTTAAAAAATAATAAAAATCTAACTATCAAAGTTACGTGTTGAAGACGTTGGGTATCATATATTGAGAGATATGGCATCCGGTTTTATAAACAGCAAAACTTAATTCTAGCGGTAATGATTTGAGTTCTTTCTATCAGAACTCTTCTTCTATTAACTTTTTTGAATCTGTATTTAATAGATTTAATTACATTAAATGAAGTAGTTTTAGAATAAGGAAAATCCAAATTTTCTTATACATGTTCAAATATAGTTTGAATGAAAAAATGTTTGTTTTTCTTTATTAAAAAAAAAATAAACTATTTAACAGTTCCTTATGACCATATTCAACATCGACAACAGTTTGCTTATATTTTTTAAGTTGCAATGGTTTTTCTAAGCGTTTTCGATTCAAAACACATTGTACTGTGCGAGTAGAAACCTGAATTATTTTTTATAAAAAACAGTACCTAATCACATTAGAAAAAAAAATTTGGAAAACTAATGCTACTCATGCTAAACAAGCATTAACATCATCGGAATCTTTAATAAATTCATTATAACATCAGCACATTGCTTCAGATTCCCTTGGTTTGTGGTTTCATTATTCAAAGATACAAATAATCTTGAAACAACGTTTTTATAATTAAACGATTTATTATTTATACTAACGTTAAAAGTGTTTGTATAATTTATCTCTAAAAAGAACTTTTTGATATATGAACAAGAACATTAAAGCAAAATTGCAATAATTAAAACATAAGACCAAAAGACCAAGCGAAATGCTCAGACGTGACAGGCAAATAGACAGATCGCGATCAGCACACAAGCTGGCTATTATTGCGATTCAAATTTTACTAAACGCGGGTGCTGCGATTACAAATTTGAATTTTCCAGATCCTAATTGATGACACTATCTGAATTGACTATATATATATTTTAATTTTCGTTTAAGTTACGTTTAACTTGAGTTATATCTTTAGGTTGTTAATTAATATCCATGCTTCCATTCCGTATGGGAGTACAGTTCTGCATTCTCTTATACACGTTTGTTTGAGTTTTCCCTGAAATTTCTATGATACTGAAAAAGTGTTGTATTTGTGGCATATTATGTTTTTTATATCTTAAATTAATTTCCTAACTTAATTTTTAGTTTTCCATTTCCATTATGATTAGAAAATTTCAATTGTGCTGTTTTCAGAGGTAATAGTAAGACTACTCCGTCTAAGCCCGTTTCTGCTACCGATAGTATATGTTTTGCGCGTTATTTAAGTACAGTACAAATGCTTTTAGTTGTTTTTTGTTGTTATATTACTATACCGTCCTGTAATCTCTGTCTTTTTTTGTTGACTAACAGTGCCGGGTTCGAGCATTTCTGATCTCTTGTGTTAAAATCATCTTTGTCTATTATGTTGAGCAGGCTTTTCTGTAAGTAGTATTATAATAAAAGCTTTTTGTAAGTCCATTAAAACAAAAAAGCTTTTTACGTTTTAATAAAGTTTTATAAAATATTTTTTTTTAGGTAAAAATGTGAGCTTGGGATTTTATTCTTTTCTGAATAGTATAATAATCATTTTTGATATATATTTATCTGTTCTTATTAAATCACTTTATGTTTAAATATTATATAATAAACAATAGTAGTTTAAAATATATTTTTAAGAATTTATGTTAACCTCTACATATGTATTTAAAGTTGTGAATATTTAATGTTGCTATTAAAACAAATATGCTGCCTTTGAACAACAGTTTATTGTATTTTTATTATTTGTTTATTTGTTTTTTTTTGAAGCTAGACGAAACATGGTTTTAAAATAGTATATTGTAATACAAGTGTTACAATGACAGGTTTCGTAGTACGAGTGAAGTTTGTGAAACGAACCGCGAAGCGGTGAGTTTCGCAAAGAACGAGTACTACAAACCGTCATTGTAATTCGAGTTTTACATACTATTTTTTATAATGAACTTTTAAAAGTATAAAAAAATAAATAAAATGAGAGTTTTTCGAAATATTTATTTATGTTGGCGATCTTGACACTTTTGACACTTGACAGTTTTAATGATTTTAAATTTGAATGTTTGTCAAATTTGAATAAAATATTCTGAATTTCGCAATATCGCTGATAATCTAGTTAATACAACATAATTATTGATTTTCATCTTTCGTTGATAATCAGTGCAGTGCAACCAATTGTGTAAAACAAAAAGTTACCAAAAACAGAGTTACAATGAATCTATTTCGATACTGTTTTTAGTGTCGAAATAGAAACTTTGTGAACGTGAATTATAAAAACATTTTTTTATAATTCACGTTCACAAAGTTTCTATTTCGACACTAAAAACAGTATTGAAATAGGTTCATTGTTACACTGTTTTTGGTAACTTTTTGTTGTACACAATTGGTTGCACTGCACTGATTGTCAACGAAAGAGTTCAGGTAGTAAATCAAGAAGTATGTTGTAGTAAATTATTAACTACATTATCAGCGTTATTGCTAAATTCGGAATATTTTATACAAATTTGACAAACCACGAAGACTAGATACCAGGAGTCTACACGGTATAGACTTTTCCATAATATTTCTGGTCACAATAATCAACCCAGATCATACTTCTATTTTTTGCCACTGGCAACGCGAGTAACCATAAGAACTTATAGAGCCTTATAAGAACCGATGTTTATGACATTTATGGCATTTAAATTTCGCGAAATTAAATTCAATATATAATATTAATTTATTTATTTAAAATTAGTTGTCATAAAAGCTGTCAATAGTAACAAAACTTCCCGCGTAATTATTTAAACGAGTATCTTAGGAACACGAGCGCACTCTACCGGCAATAGTTCTGTCCCCTAAATTGAGACCATTTTTTTAACATTACGTTTAAACTCCTGGTATCTATACTTCGTGTGACAAACATTCAAATTTAAAATTATTAAAACTGACAAGTGTCAAAAGTGTCAAGATTACCAACATAAATAAATATTTCGTTTTATATATTTTTTTATACTTTTAAAAGTTCATTATAAAAAATAGTATGTAACACTTGAATTACAATGACGGTTTGTAGTACTCGTTCTTTGCGAAACTCACCGCTTCGCGGTTCGTTTCACAAACTGCACTAGTACTACGAAACCTGTCATTGTAACACTTGTATTACAATATACTATTTAGTAATTCTTGGCTTCAGCTTAAGGCTGTTTAAGCTCGTTTTCTTTTACTGTAAGTAAATATTCTATTAATGAAATTTCTGGGTCCTTTTTTTTAACAACCCAAATTTATAGATATGTTTATATCCACTACTCATTCAGAGCAAAGTGCCGATCGCCAAAAGTTTATGTGTTTTTATAAAGATTTAACATCTACGATAAAAGCCTGGTATAAAATTATTACAAAATTATGTAGCTATTTAGATTAATACTTTATCAAACTTTATTCATATATTTTATTAAAGTTGAATTTAATAGTAAGTTTGGAATCATTTGTTCCACATTCCACTTAAAGTTTAACAGCCAAACCACAGGTGCATTCTGGATGTGCGCAGGTTGTTACAAATTGATTAAAGTAACATAATGTAATCTATCATAATAATTTTAGGGATATTGTTATCACCATTTATACTTATGCTAAATTGCAAACTTTTCTATTAATTATCTACTTATTTAAGAAAACTTTGGGAAACTAGATACAATTTTCAATATTTCTTATTTGTTTTAAAACAGAATATTTACAACACATGTATTCATTAATAAGTTTAAATAAAGTTTTTAATAACTGTTATCAATTAATTTAATGGATATTAATTCTCACGGACCTAATATCTCATGATAAACTACCGCCATAAAAATATTTTCTGGCATTCTTGTTTGTAAACCCTTTTTGGTATCGTTAAGTTTTTGTATACCACATGTTCGGACCCGCGAAACTTTTTAAAAATTAAAAAAAAAATTACATCACTTACTCATACTCACAGAATCAACTGAGCGAGCAGGCCGAGTGGCGGCACAAAAAAAATTTCTTCTAGGCAGGTTTACAGATGATGAATTCCTTTATTCTGCCTCTAAAAGCGGGTGGATGGACCAAAGTTCATTTCAGTTCTATTTGAGCTACGTCACAAGATGATAACTTTGACAAGCAATATCTTAAGCGATTACATTTTGTATACAAAAATGATGTCTAGAAAAAAGATACAAAAAGTAGATCGCCAGTGGGTCGCCATTTTCAAGAAAAATGTATTGACAAAATCTTTTGTTTTCTTGCTCATTTTATTTCAAACAATTTTGCAACTCGCGTTGTATTGCAAGAATTAAATAGTCAACCCAGAGAATTAAAATTAAACTGGGCAACACTGTATATCCAGCTGGTAAAGTCATATTCTGGAAGAGGACAGAAGATCCACAACGGCTTCTCTCAATCAAGATTTGACCAAAGACATTGTAAAAACATTATTTGTTAAAAACAATGCTTAACAACTTGAAAATATTCTGTTGAAAAATGATTTAATCTGTCGAAGAATTTCGGATATATCTGCTGACATTTAGGAGCAGCAATTTTTCTGCACACCATGAGGGCTTTTGTAGCTTTGTGCATTATTTCGTTTTTGTATTTGTTCCAGAGTAACTGATTATCCATATCCAGGGTTAGCCCTAGATATTTGACCTCTGTCTTCCACTCAACGATATTTCCACCTGTTTTGGTGGTTTTTAAGTTAGGTTTCTTTTTCCATGTAAAAGCTACTAACGTGGTCTTGGTGGGGTTGATATTGAGTCCCACTAAATCGCACCATTGCTTTGGTTTGTTCAGTCCTCTTTGTACTATGTCACAAAGGACGTTTTCATAACTACGTCGTCGGAGTAACATTGGCAAGGTATACCAACTTTGGTCAATTGCCAGAGTAAGCTGTCTACCGTGAGACTCGATCCACATGAGTGAAGATGCAACTTCCTCCTGCGGACAACCTCTGGTCGTATTAATGGAGATAGTGTATTACCTTCATTTCTGCGATTCTTGTAGAGAGTAATTGCGACAACCAGAAGGAAGTCGTTCTATCTACCCCTCTATCATTGAGTGCTCTTTTGACAGCCTCGTGTGGAGTATTGTCAAAAGCACCGTCTATGTCTAGAAAGGCACATACTACGGTTTTACTACGGTCTGCAGTTCGTTATTTTAGCATCCGACATCTAAGGATTGTATATGAACGAGAAATTGAGTAATACTGGGATTTTTGGTGTTACCTTGTTAAGTAATAAGATCTGTTGTTATTAAACGATTACTGTTGGCTCGTAAGTTGGTAGCTGTTGATACTACGTTTATTGTCCTTACAGTGGTAGAGGCCATTTTCGTGTCTGACAGATTTTATCGAAAGTAAATGATTTCTCTGTCTTTTCGTTATCTGCTTTCGAATAAGAAGGTTGTCGAATACAATCCAGAAGATTTTTGGTTTAAGTTTTAAATCGCGGTGAATCCGTAACAATTAATTTTGGATTTTTGAAACTAAACCTCATTTTCCATTTGAATCATTGTTGAAGTTAAATTCTGTTGTTATTTTTGGACAGATTTATTGGAAAAAGCCGCGTGTCGGATTTTTGTGTAATCTTCTGTGGTAAGTAAACCGCCTTTTATTCATGTGGTTTGTTCAATCCTTATGGTTTTTTCTTTTCTTGTTTTATTTCGGACGAAACGTAGACAGATCAAGAAACAGACAGTAGGTAGATTTGGAGATTTAAAACCGTTCAGACGGTGAGCTGTTGTAGAATTTCCGCAATTAGCAACGAGGAGATTGATTTACCCGTCTACTAGCTAGGGTGTCACTAGCTTAATGAAAGAAACCCTATCCTAATAGGTGAGTTACGAAATTTTATTTTTATAAGATTAATAACGCCATATGGTCACAATTTTGGTTGTAATATCTTTATTTTGCATATGTATTTCTTTGTGTCTTGTATGTAGGTTATTAATGTGAAACTAGACTCCTTTTTGCTTATTCTTATACTATTATTAATTAATTTTATGTTAAATTTTGATTTAATTTATTGTTATAATTTTGTTGTGACTAGCAAGTCAAATTTAGGTTTGTTGAGTAGGTACATTTAAATCATTAGTTTTGCTCATTAATTGTTAATTCAGAGAAGTCAACTTCTAAATGTTGTATTATTCATTTAAATTCATTTTTATTCTTTCATTGTAGTACAAATTTAAGTTAATGTGTTCAAATTGTATTAAAGTTATTAAATCAAATTAATTCAAGGAGTCATTAAAATCTGTTTAAGCTAATGTTAATACTAAATTACGATTTTAGGGTCCTAGATACAGGCATAAGTCCTAGATACTGGCATAAGTTCTAGTTACGGGCTTAAGCCCTAGAGATAGGCAGAATTTTGATTGCTGACCCTATACTTAGTACGAGTTTAAATTATTGTGATTGGTGCAAGCCTATTGGTTCTAGAACAGGATTGATTTTTGGTACCGGCCTAAGTATTGGAGAAACCAAGGACTGCGGAAACTTATTTAGATTAACAGATAAGCTATATTAGATTAAGTCGTAACTAGTTAGTTAAGATTTATTTTTTCTTGTTTATCTTTTTGTATTGAGTTTGAGCACACATATCGATAAATTTAATTTTTAAAATCATTCATTAATTCTTTGTTTTTATATAAATATCAATAGCGTTGTCAAGCACGAGGCTTGACAGTTGTGTAAATTCTCAATTTTTATTAAAGAAGGGTCTAGTTGATATTTTGTTTAATTTAGCTCACTTTATCGTTTTTTTTTATTAAGCAATTCAAATAGTACTAGTTAAAATTTTGAATTTATTTAATTATCTCCAGTGGGTGAGGTGGTGCCTGGAACATCAGGGGTTTCCGATTTTAACCGTACAAAATCGGTGGCGCACTCACTTTATTTTGGCACTTACCCTCTACGGCTGAGCTGGGCATAATTTGCCAGTAGAGAAACCACCACCGAACTCAGCTGGAGTTGAATTTCAATTAGTTAATTTATTTGTTTTTCTAAATTTGATTTTGTTTTTTAAATTCATTAAAATACGTGGCAATGTTTGGTACAATTTTGGTAACTCGGAGGGCACGAGCTGAGCAAAATGCTTATGGCCCGCGAAAAATCATGAGGTACCTTGCTTTTTTTTACCCTCATGGACCTCATTTAATATTCCCATCTTGTTTGAGCTAATGCTTAATGTAGTTAAAATAAAAGGTAGACTCTGTTACCTCTTAACGTATCCTACTAAACCAGTGAAATTAAAATTTATTCCAATATCTTAATTATAGTAAATTAAATTAACTAATTAGGTACAAATACTATTTATTTCTTAAAACTATTTTCCCAGTATTGGATGAAACGCAAGCATTTTAGTCAACTTGGGCCCTGGCTTCTTTTTCAAATTTGCAGTTCATCGGGTTCGAAGATTCTTAATTGGTTTAGATCTCGATACATCCCTACCAGGTGTATGTGAGGTATGGCTCCACGTTGAATGTTTATAGAATTCCGCTGTTGGTCGTATGTAGCACAGAAGTATATACGATGCTGAGGAGTATCTGTGACGCCACATTCCATGCAGTTAGGAGATTCTGCTTTGCCTATCCTGTGTAAATGGACCATTAAATTTCCATGACTTGACAGTAAATGAGTAGTCTTCCGTTCTAACGGAGTGGAGACTGTATCTAGCCATTGTTGGAGTTGAGGAAAGAGCTCGTATAGGTATCGCCCAGTTGTACTTGTTTCCCATTCACCTTGCCATTGGTGGACTGCAAGGCTGTCTAGATGTCTGTCCAGGACAGTTTGGTACCTGTAGTCTTCGGCTATGATTTCGTTGCCCATAAAGAACGCTCTCCCCTGCCTGGAGATTATTATTTTTGCCAAAATGTGTTGTAGGTGTATATGGAGAGGAGGTATTTTCGCTAGAACACATAGTGTCTCCGCCGGTGCCGAGTTGTAAGCGCCTAGTATGACTTTCAGGCACATAGCTTGGATGTTGGCAGTTTTCTTCGGTTTATCACCCGTGGTATTCTGTGTCCCCATATTTCAATCCCGTACGCCATGATTGGGATGATTGCCTTCAGGTATATATTTTTCAGCGCATCTTGGTATTGTTGTATTTGTCCCCAGTTTCTTCTGAGGGTCCGTCTGAGGCATTGAAATATTTTTCTGCACTTGTCGGTGATATAGCGGATGTGATGTGTAAAGTTCAACTGGTCGTCTATCATTACACCTAGGCACTTGATCACTTCCGTTCTTTGTATGGATTTTTCATTGAATCGCACGACGGGGTTTCGATTGAAATGGGGAATTTGGAAAACACCATGTACTTTGTCTTCTTTTCTGAGATCTGTAGTTTGTTTCTGCGTGCCCATGTGAGTACTATGCTCATGCAGTGTCTAGTGTAGTCTTCCAATTCTCTTCTGCTAGCACCTCTAACAAGCAGAGTGAATTCATCGGCGTAAGCGGCTGTTTGGACGCCCATTGGCCAAGCTTCTGCCAGGAGTGGGTTCATAACAATGTTCCACATTGTTGGACCTAGGACGGAGCCCTGCGGACAGCCTTTACTTGTATGCTTTATTTGCGTTGTGTTCCCAAAGCTGTATTCAACAGTTCTGTTTGCAAGATAGTTATTGATTATCGAGAGTAGTCCGTTTGAGATTCCTTTTCTTTCTAGTTCGATGATGAGGCTTGGCCACCATAGGTTATCAAAGGCGCCTGATATGTCTATGAAAACGGCTAGGCAGTGATTTGGGGATTCCCTTGCGTATTCAGTAATTTGATTTAAAGCACTGATGGTGGACTTCCCTTTTCGGAAACCATATTTTGTATCAGCAAACATTCTTGCTTCACCTATTTCATCGATCATTTTGTTGAGTATGATGCGTTCCAATACCTTCCCTAATTCTGGCAATAACGTAATTGGTCGAAGGGATTTTGGATCTGCTGGGTCTTTGTCAAAGCTTTTCAATATTGTGACCAATTTTCCCTGTTTCCAGGACGCTGGAAAGTATCCTATTCTGAAGCATGCTTGATAGAGCCGAATTAGATTTTCTTGAATGTACGAATAGGTCTTAACTATTATGATACCATGAATCCCATCTCTTCCTGGTGCTTTGTACGGTTTAATATGGCTAACGGCGTTGTCTATCATGTCAGGTGTGATTATCGTCTCAATTTGGTAATTCCCATAACAGTGATTGGACTGTTCCCTCATCTCTGTGTGCTCATGGCTTTCATTTTCAATTTGGTCATCAGGTATTAAGGTCTGTAGGATTTCATTGATTGTGTCTTCTTGTAACAACGTAGTTGTGCCATCTGATTTTAGCACTGTGTGTTTGACATTGGCAAAATTAAGTTTTCCGGCCGCGAGCTTGTATGCCACTCCCCAAGGGTTTTTTGCAAGTTGGTCATTCAAGAATTGAGTCCACGAGTTCGTCTTTGCCCTCTTTATTTCGTCGAAGTATGTCTGTCTTATTCAAGATGACGCCTACGTTGTCTTTGGTATATTTTGCTGCTTCTAATGACTTGTTTCTTAAAGTCATCTAGCGTATCATTCCACCAGGGTGTTCGCCTTTCTTTCCCTTTCGACTTTGCACATGACACTGATATTACATTTAGTAGTTTATCTGTTAAGAGATTCACAAATCTGTCGACGCTTGGTCTGTCATTTAGATGAATATTTGACAGGTCTGAGTGAAGTTCTATTACATGCCGTTCTAGGATTTGATCATTGATTTTCTTTATATTGTACGTACTTTCTTGTGTGATCGCTTCTGCATTTCCACAGGACAGGCTTATTTTAATCGGTCTGTGGTCACTAGAAGCTATGTCGCTTATTACTTTCCACTCGTTTATGCTTGCAAGCAGATTTCCTGTGACAAGAGTGACATCGATATTTTCTTCTCCATTGGCTGTGGAGAAAGTGTATGATTCGCCTTCTTTATTTATTACAAATAAGTCGTTTGCACTGATGAAATCTTCGATGCTTAGTCCCCTATCGTCTGTTCTTTTGGAGGACCAGGACGTTGACTTACTATTTATATCTCCCAGTACCATCATTGGAATGTTAGCAGCTCGGTATTTATTTATGATATCATTTACTTTTTGTGTGTAGGGTTGCAGATCTTGATCCCACGGGAAATAGACATTTATTAAGAGCAGACTAACACCATTTTTAGTGATCACCGTAACGACTATGTTTTCATCAGACAGAATGGAGTTAAATACCATATCACATTTGCTTCCTAAAACGTAAGTTGCTGCGTATGGTCTTGTTGAATTTGTCCAGGCGCCTTGTAGATGTGCTAACCCAGGTATTTTCTGCTTTTGTGTGTCGGATTGGATGTATGCGTACGGTTCTTGAAGGCAAATTATGTCGATTTGATTTGGTTCCGCTTCTGCAAAGGCTTTGATTTCGCTAGTCGCAATTCTTGAGAATTGTACATTTGCCTGAATGACTCTGATAATGGCCTTATTCATATTCAGTGTTCGCTATGTATTCTTGTGTCCTCTTAGCCAGTATGGGACATTTCGGAGATCTTGCTTCATGTGCGTTGTCTTTTATGCCCGCGTTACAACAGTTTATGCATTTGGGAGTTTCTGTGGTATGTCTGCATTCTTTGATGTCATGCTTACCTGCACATCGCCCACAAACCGTATCTCTTTTGCAGACGTTTTGGAGATGACCAAACTTCTGACATTTAAAACACCTTAGTAGTCTGATATGATCCCTGATTATGCACAAGGTCCAGCCAATGAATAATCGTTCTGTCTCAAGTAGTGTCCTGCAAGCATCAGAAGATACTTCAACAACCCAATGATTGTAATGTTTTCCCTTTGGTTCAAATTTGTGTTTGACCTTAAGATCTTCTTCACCAATATTATCGATTTTATTTAGTATGAGTTCTTTTAGATCCTCTGTCTCATATTTCGATGGTACACCGAAGACTGCCAGTCTTGGTTGGAATTTCCCCAAAATCTTGGCTTCCAGCCCAGCTTTCTTTAGTGCCTCCTTATCTATTTTACTGCCGTCGATTTCCTTAGCCGTCACTTTAATTCCATTTTTGCCAAAATTTGTAATTTTGTCTGGTTTTAGGCCAAGGTTTTCTAGCTTTAGCTTTTTAAGCATTTGTTTCTTGGTATCCTCGCAGGTTTTGATTGGGCCTTCTTTGTCCTTTGGAGTTATGATAATTGCCTTCTGTGTAGTTGGTACGATTGCCTTCTTTGCAGTGACTTGCACTTTTGCCGACGACCTCACTCTGCATAGGTACTTGGCCCAGCTGATTTGAGTTCTTCTATTTTCCCTATGATCTTGGATTCAGCGGTATTGTTTCCATCTAGGGTTCCTCAAACTACTGCCAGTTGACTGAAAATTGTTCCCATTTCTTCGATAGCACGGTTAAGTTCCGCCTTTTTGCTAAGTGAGTTTTTAGCCCTGCTACCGAATTGAAAGCGTTAATTCGGGAGACCGAAAAGGCGTTAATAATGTCCACTATACTACCGATATTCTTACCACCTAGTTTGCGTACACTGTCTTCTGCCTCAAGCAGATTTGCATGGGCCGACACTTCACTTGTCGCCGACATTTCGAATCAACAAGGGGAGGGTTGTCCTTCTGCCCTCTTCTCCGCTTGTTTTGGTTTTGCGGTGTATTCCCGCTGGTTGTCTTTTTTTATTTTTTCTTCCATAGTTGTTCCCACGAGTAGCCAGGGAATAGACAGTCCGCTCCGGCAGAGCACCACATGCCGGAGTAAGGCTAATTACAAAGGGGTTTCGCCTGCTGCTCCCAGGGGACCGTTCGCGACCAACTTAACCTGTTGGCTATCCAGCACATCGGCATGGTACCCTTCGCCTTTATTTGGGTTTGTTGATGTAATTATTAGTCGTAAGATGAGTGGGGTACCTCAGGCCCTCTCCTAGCTTGCCGTTACCCGGAATGTGCCGCAAGGAGGCTATTATACAAGGGTTGTACCGATTCGGGGGGAGATCTGGAAGCCCAGTAGCGGTCAGCCACTCAAGTTCTCACATCCATCCCCTTCACCGCCCGACATTTTTCAATTTCTCGTTAATGTATTCTTGTTTGTTTCATTCCTAAATTTTCATAAATTTCATAAGATATGTCTTAAAATAATAGTTTACTTATTGAGATCTTCTAAATATTTTAATTTGTCAATTTGTATTTAAGTTTTAAGACGAATGCACAGAAATATTTAATGTTCTAAATGGTCGCTGCTTGTTCTAATCACATTCAAACTTTACAAAATGGATAAGCTGTGTATAACTGTCCTACTTTGTGAGAGCTATTTTCTCCTTGACCGCACATTAATAAGGAATATCGATTAGATAAACTAATTTCTCGGTATCAGACTCTCCCGTTGTAATCTTCTTAGTATTATATTCCAAATTTCTAACAATCGGCGAGGAAGTTAAGACGAAATGTAGTGGGCAGTTGGGATGGTGCTTTTGTGAATTATGTGCAAGTAAATTTAATTTTATAGTAGATAAAGACAGTTCAGGGTTTTCGTACTTGTAGGTGGATGTAGAAGCAGTTTAAATAAAGAAAATGTTATAAAAATAAAGGGGAAAATTACTCAGACAATAAAAAATAAACCTTTTTAATTTAAAAGTTGAGTTGAAATAATTGAGTTGACATTGACTAAATAATATTGAATTTTATCAGAAATTTCTGGAACGAAATCATGTACCTATTATTTATTTAAAGCAACAAAATTACAGATTTTAAAGTACCTACCCATTTTTGATTGTCAATAATCTTTAACAAAACATTAAATAAAGTAAGTTTGCTACCAAATTTGATAATCAAATATTAAAAAGTGTATATATTAGTTTTCCAGTTAGTTATCTTTATCTTTATATGTATACTAGCGGCCACCAGCGACTTCGTCCGCGTGGACTTTAGTTTTTTGCCACCGAGTTTCATACAGACTACCTATTTTAAACCATTAGGGGTGGAATTTAAAAAAAAAACTTTTCTTGGTACACCACTACGTAATAAGACCTCTTAATCCTCCAATTCTCAAGACTCTACGCGTCTTTCGACAGTGTAGTGGACGGCCAGCAGCAGAGTGTTACCGCCTCACTGCTCCACACACCCTGCAAATTAATGCGCGCGTGGTTTTAGATCATTGTTATTTTAAAAGTATAAAACCCCCTTACATATTGGTTTAAATCAAATACTGTAAAGAATAATTTTGTTTAAAAAGAAGTGATTGTGATTAATAACCTATTTATTTGGATAAGGATTAAGAAGAAAATTAAAAAGTATTATTATTACTTAGGTATAGTTTTTGCGGCTTTACTTTTGTTTAGCGTGTGTGAAAAATTAGGGCTTAAAAACTTCTGTGTACACAATATTCTTAACTAATATGCCATTAGGCGCTAAAAGTATCAAGCTACTGGATGAACTTACTCGTGAGCAAGCAACATAAAACTATCCATGAGAAAAGCAATGTTCTCTCAAATCAATACCCGCAAATTTGAGAGTTTGCCCCTGAGACTTGTTTATTATCATGACAAACCAGACTTTTAGGAGAAACTGTAATCGTTTTAATTCGAACGGGATATCATTCGGTATTAATGGGATTCGTGAAATAAATACAGTTTTCCCTTTCGCATACCTGGTTAATATAGTGGCTTCCACTATATTGCGATGTCAGGATTTCACTTGCAGTCTCGACATCACCAACAATAGTGACGCAGTACATTCTTCAACCGCTCCATCTTTAGCCATTTTAAAAAAGTCTACCCGACAAAACCTATACTTAAAACAAAAGAAAACAAAACAAATGCCATAACCAAAACTACTAAACCGAAACAAAGCAAATGCAATCCAAAATATGCCAAGAAAAGAACAACCAAAATCGTCAAATATAATCCGCTAGAAATATTTAGGTATAGTATGTACTATAAGATACGTTGGCCACTCATTATCGGATATATTATGTAACCCAGTGAAACCACAACGAAGAGAGTTTTAAAATACCACTAACGCCATCTATTGTCAACATTAATAACTAAAAATTATTTTGTTCGTCTTAATTTATTCGTTCCATTAGGTATTGATAGGTTTAAACTAATACATTTACATTCTCCATCATCCCTTATTTTATCCCCATGGGGGTTGAATTTATCAAAATTCCATTTAAGCGGACGTCTTCATAATAGTAGCTCCAATCTTTAATTTCAGTTCAATCAGTCGAAAATCTAAGTAGATTTATACAAAATTTATCCCCTATTTCATCCCCTTAAGGGTGGAATTTATTAAAATCCTTTTTTAGGGGATGCCTACGTCACCGTAGCTACATGCATGCAAAATCTCAGCCCGATCGGTTTAAAATTGACAAAGTTTCATACAAACTTTCATTCCCTATTTTATCCAATTGTGTTTAGAATTTAACAAAATGCTTTCTTAGCGGATGCGTACGTAATAACATCTACCTGCAAGCCAAATTTCAGCCCGATACGTCCAGTGGATTGGGCTGTGCGTTGATAGATCCCTGTGTCACCTTTGAGTTTTATATATTTAGATAAAAGAAAGTTACACTATTTATAATTCAAGAACGCCTTAACGGATTTGGGTGAAATTTAATATGGAGGTAGTTCAAAACCTGGAGACGTACATAGGATACTTTTTATTCAGTTCGATCGCGTTCCCGTGAATTTACTATAAAACGTGGTATAACAAAAACTCATATGCCATGAATAACAAAACGCAAATGACAACTAATAAAAAACCGTACTATATTAAGTACTATGGCGCCACCGTAAGATAGCGCAGTAAATATCTCATAGGTATATTTAAACAGACAATTCTTACCTAATTAAGAACTTAATATAACGCCACCATAAGGTGGCGCAGTTGATATCTTATATATTAACACGCCATTATACGGTGCTGCATCTGATATCTCATATATTTACTTCTTTAATCGGGCCACTAAAATCACAATAATAAAATGATAAATCAATATTTCAGAAAACAAAATATTTTCTTAGGCATTTTCAGTTGTAAAAAAACGGCTCTTAACAAATTTGATATATCTATCAAGATAAATAAGAAGGGATCATTTTAAAAATATTGATTAATCATTTTATTATTTCGATTTTAATGGCATAAGTTCCCCAAATAAAAAAGTAAATATATACAATTATGTCACAAAGAAGTTATAGACAATATTTAAATATAAATGGTATCTCATTTGTTGAAATGAACAATTCTTACTTAATTAATTACTACGACGTCCCGTAAGGTGGCGCAAGTTAATATTCAATATATTTAATCGAAGAATCTGAAAAAAAAAACGAAAATGGGAAAAATATATCAGTGTTAGGCAGTACGAAGTTTACCGGGTCAGCTAGTATTACACTGGTTTACAAAATTCAACTTTTTGTCTGTTGCCGTGATTTTGATGATTGATAATGTTCACTTATGACTTGTTTATGTCAAATCTACCTTTAAAATTTTTGGTACAGCTCGAGTTACTTTGTTTATGATTTTTATCATTTGTGCTCATTTTTGCTACATATGCGGACAATATGTTTTTAAAGACAGCAGCAAAGTTATATTAGAGTTGGTAAAAAATACCAAATTTGAGTACTTGAGCTTTTGGATAAAAATGAGTTTTGGACTCCCAATTGTGTGTTTAACGTTGACTGCACCTCCAAAATTGACTTCACGTTGTATTGAACCAGTCATTAGTACCATTATTTGTATTATATATATATATATATATATATATATATATATATAGATTTTGAGATGATATAAGTTACTATGCTATTTCAATTAAGTAAATATAAAGAAAATTAAAAAAATAGAGAAAAGGAAAATATATTCTTATTCCAAGGCAGAGTGCAAATGTAGTTAATTTGGGATAATTTATAATCGTCGTCTTCTTCTCAATACCTAAAAAGAAAAAAGAAAACAAAATGAGAAATTAAAATACACAAGTACATATAAGAGATATTCAAAGAATCAAAATAATATAATTTATCTATAACATATAAAATTCTAATAATCATGTATCAAATAGATAATGAGAGTAAATATTAAAAAAGTTTATAAATTTTACGATACCTTAGTAATTAAAACCGATTTTAAATAAATTAAGATAAAATGAAATAAGAAAACCAAATGTTAAGACATCAATGTAAAGTTTTACATAAATTTCAGTATAAAATATTAGAACTCATAGAAGGAAATAAAAAAAGGTTTGTACTTACTTTTAGAATAGACAATGTTTGTTCTCAAGACATATTGTGGTTTGTTATTAGTTTAATTTTCAAATGAAAAATTCTGAAAATAAAAAGACATTAGATTATATTGTAGATAAGATATTATAAAATTAACAATTCATTTAAAGTATAGCAGATTTTAAAAGAATGATTATTGTATTAAATATAAATAAGGAATTAGGTATTAGATTTCTAGTAATTTTATTTGATTAATAATTTAGTAGGCGAATAGAACATAATAATAATAGTGTAAGATTGTTTGGGGATTCAGTTGTTGAATTGTTGATTTTCTGGATCTTTCTCTTGTTTTTGGGGCTTTTGAAGTAATAGCATGTAATAAATTCTGCTCCGTTAAAATTTCGATTTTTTATTTAAATACTTATAAAAGAAAGTATAAAAGTAGTAAAAAGTGTTAACAAAGCCACAAGACAACTCCTGATAGCCACTGGTAAGAATTAAAGTTCATATATATGGAGAAATAAATGTTAGGAATGGTGTGCTGAGCAGTTCAGTTATATGAATGCTTCCTGAGTAATTTAACTAAAGTAAAACTGGTTTCTAATAAGAAAGAGATTATTAGTTTACTCACCGTTTGATGCAAGAGCAAATTATTTCCGGATGAAAAGCAAATTTATTCGTCTACATCTATAAAGTGTCCGTATATCATTGATGTTCCTGGGAAATGGTTGGATTCCAATAGGAAATGATAGCCTGTGCCTTCGTTTGTCCAGAGAGAATACCAAAGCTTCAAAACACGGTATCTATTTCCAATTTTTTTAAAAATAAAAAACATTCCTGTGTTTGATTTTTCTGTAGTTGATGAACATTTGATTTCACTTGTACACTGTTTCACTGTTTAAATAAGTTGTTTTTACATTCTTTAATAAGTTTAATTTGATTTATTGATTACAAAATTCAGAATTTTTCATAACCCTTGATTTAACGATGTTTGGAATTTGAAGGTAATGTGTCTATGCGCACAAAACAATAAGAAAAAGTGAGGTTAAGGTTAAATTGGAATTATAATACAAAAACATAATTTGGTATATAATTGTTGAATTTTATTAATTTTTTTTTTGAAATTTTCAATATCAGTTAAATTTGAATCCATTTATTAGTTGAGATTTTTTGAACTCTGACCCTTAGAAAGAGAATAGATAAGAACTTATGTTAAAGTAACAATCATTAAAATAAAAGAAATTAAGTTGAATCTTACCTTATCCACATCTATATTAAAATAAAAATTTTCAAGGTATTTTCATATATGTTATAATATATATGTATTTTCACTTATATGTTATAAATTTTGGCGCCCAACGTAGGGCTCTAAATAATCAAAGCTAGAGCCTATTCAAATAATTAAAACTTGAGAATTTTATTAAAATTTTTTTTTTATTATTTCGCTCTAAATAATCAAAACTAGAGCCTTTTAAAATAATCAATATTTGAGAAATTTTCGCATATCAAAACAAAACTTTAGAAAACTTGGTTTGGTAATATTTTTTATTTTTATTTGTTTGTGTGATTCTGGGTTATTTATAACTAATAATAATAAACAGGTATTTGCTTGTAAAATATTTATTGGTATAAAGGTATTCATATAAAAATTTGCACATTATTTGTATTTATCTGGGAATTTGAACTGTAAGTATGGATAAAAAAATGAGATTGAGAGCTGGTAAGGTAGTCGGAGAGGATAGTGAGAGTAGTGATGGAAGAGAGATTGAGATGGAAAGTGTGGCGGTACAAGTACATGAAGAGAGAGTATTAGGAGCAGGAGATTATCGAGTGGAAGAGCTGATTCAAACAGGACAGACACAGGAAGAAGCAGAGACAGAAGAAGCAGAGACAGAAGAAGGAGACAATTTGGTAGAGATAGGGGGAGAACAGGATCGAACCATGGTTGAAATAGAGATAGAGGCAACTGCAGGTGAAAATGAACAGGAAGAACAGGTGATACAAGAAAGACCAGGAGAAGAGATTCCTTCTGATATATGTAGGATGCTTCAAAATATTATGATGAACATGGTTAAAAAAGAAGATATTGATAAGAAATTTGAAGAAAATAATAAAAAAATGGATGAGACGAATAAAAAAATTGATCAGCAAGATAAGAAATTGGATCAACAAAAAGAAGATAATGTGAAGATGAAGGAAGATATTAAAGAAGAAATAAATAAAAAATTGGATGAGACGAATAAAAGCCTGGAAGAAATTAAAGCAGATAATAATATATTTAAAAAAGAAATTACCAGTATTAGAGAAGATAGTTTGAAGATAAGGGAAGAAGTTAAAACTATAAAAAAGGAATTTGACAAGAAAATGGAACAGCAAAACAAGAAATTAAGGACTGAAATACAGGATACTGGAGTAAAAATTAGGGGGGAAATTGAAAAAGGTATGGAAATTAAAATAAAAGAAATAAGTAAATCAATTAAAGAAAATTTACCTGAAGAAATTGAACGTGAAGTCAACAAACAAACAGAAATTCTGAAAAAAGAAATAGGACAAATACGGATACAAGAGCAAAGTAATGAAGAGAAACTGGAAGAGAATAATAAGAAATTGAATGAGACTAACGAAATATTAGAGAAAATAGAAGATGATAGTAAGAAATTTGAAGAGAATAACGAAATATTGGATGAAATAAAAGAAGATATGAGAGAAGATATAAATAAGGAATTTGAAGAGAAATTGGAAGAGAATAATGAAAAAATGGAAAATAAAGAAAGTGAAAATACTTCTAGGGAAGCTAGAGTAGGAATAAATCAAGCTGAGCCGCTTATGACATGTAATATACAAATTAATATTACAAAAATGGATAATAGGAATATAGGAGAAGAGATTATAGAATCTCGATTTGAAATTTTTTTGAAGAACAGAGAAAACTGAAAGACATAGTATTATACAAACAATTAAAGAAGATATTAAAAAGCAAAATGAAGAAACCACAGGAAAGTCAGATTGTGAAATGAGAGAAGCAAAGTTACAACTAGTAAAGAAGATGATTAGAAATATGTTAGCAGGACATTCGTTACTATGGTTATGTAACAGAGAAGAGCAAAATTTGTCAGTGGATCATAAGCAGTTCTGTAGTGATTTCTTGGGGGAGATAAAACAAGCACTTCGAGAAAAATTGTCTATTTATAAATATCATGAAAGGGGGAAGAAATGTAAATTTAAAGAAAGTTATAGGTATATTTGGAAATATCAAGAAAGGGGGAATAAATGTAAGTTTAGAGGTAGTATTAGGTATATTTGGAAATATCAGGAAAGAGGCAAGATATTTAGGTGTATCAGAAAATTAGATGTATAGGAAAATCTATTAAATAAGGGGGAACAAGTTTAAAAGTAAAAAAATAAATTATATTTAAATAAATGCTTAGAATGAATGTGATATAAAAAAATATAAAACGAAAAATTTATTAAAAATTTTAGGTAGATGATATTTAGAACAATCTTGTAAATAAATGTTATGGTGTAAATAGTAATTTTAGGTGTATATAGTTTTTTGTTTTTAATAGGGTGATGTTTATAGAATAAACATTAAGGCAATCCAGTTAAATGTTAAATCATTAGAATTAAAATTGATATGAATAAACAGTTTGAATATTTTTCATAAAAGATTTTTCCAAGGGATGATCTTAGAGAAATTAATTTTTTTTTTTTTGGTGTTCATTGTACATGAATAATTATTTACAAGCAAGTACATAATATATAAACAGATTACAATATGAAATATAGAACAAAGAAATTTGTATAAAATTTATTAAAATATAATAGGACATAGAAAGATAAAAAGTATGAAACAAAGTTACTTAACAGTTATAAAATTGTGGTAAATTGGAATAGAAATTATAATTTTTTAATCAAATATAAAAATATGATTGATTCAAAAATTTTAATTTGGGGATTTGAGATGATATAAGTTACTATGCTATTTTAATTAAGTAAATATAAAGAAAATTAAAAAAATAGAGAAAAGGAAAATATATTCTCATTCCAAGGCAGAGTGCAAATGTAGTTAATTTGGGATAATTTATAATCGTCGTCTTCTTCTCAATACCTAAAAAGAAAAAATAAAACAAAATGAGAAATTAAAATACACAAGTACATATAAGAGATATTCAAAGAATCAAAATAATATAATTTATCTATAACATATAAAATTCTAATAATCATGTATCAAATAGATAATGAGAGTAAATATTAAAAAAGTTTATAAATTTTACGATACCTTAGTAATTAAAACCGATTTTAAATAAATTAAGATAAAATGAAATAAGAAAACCAAATGTTAAGACATCAATGTAAAGTTTTACATAAATTTCAGTATAAAATATTAGAACTCATAGAAGGAAATAAAAAAAGGTTTGTACTTACTTTTAGAATAGACAATGTTTGTTCTCAAGACATATTGTGATTTGTTATTAGTTTAATTTCCAAATGAAAAATTCTGAAAATAAAAAGACATTAGATTATATTGTAGATAAAATATTATAAAATTAACAATTCATTTAAAGGAATTAATATTAGATTTTTAGTAATTTTATTTGATTAATAATTTAGTAGGCGAATAGAACATAATAATCATAGTGTAAGATTGTTTGGGGATTCAGTTGTTAAATTGTTGATTTTCTGGATCTTTCCCTTGTTTTTGGGGCTTTTGAAGTGATAGCATGTAATAAATTCTGCTCCGTTAAAATTTCGATTTTTTATTTAAATACTTATAAAAGAAAGTATAAAAGTAGTAAAAAGTGTTAACAAAGCCACAAGACAACTCCTGATAGCCACTGGTAAGAATTAAAGTTCATATATATGGAGAAATAAATGTTAGGAATGGTGTGCTGAGCCGTTCAGTTATATGAATGCTTCCTGAGTAATTTAACTAAAGTAAAACTGGTTTCTAATAAGAAAGAGATTATTAGTTTACTCACCGTTTGATGCAAGAGCAAATTATTTCCGGATGAAAAGCAAATTTATTCGTCTACATCTATAAAGTGTCCGTATATCATTGATGTTCCTGGGAAATGGTTGGATTCCAATAGGAAATGATAGCCTGTGCCTTCGTTTGTCCAGAGAGAATACCAAAGCTTCAAAACACGGTATCTATTTCCAATTTTTTTAAAAATAAAGAACATTCCTGTGTTTGATTTTTCTGTAGTTGATGAACATTTGATTTCACTTGTACACTGTTTCACTGTTTAAATAAGTTGTTTTTACATTCTTTAATAAGTTTAATTTGATTTATTGATTACAAAATTCAGAATTTTTCATAACCCTTGATTTAACGATGTTTGGAATTTGAAGGTAATGTGTCTATGCGCACAAAACAATAAGAAAAAGTGAGGTTAAGGTTAAATTGGAATTATAATACAAAAACATAATTTGGTATATAATTGCTGAATTTTATTAATTTTTTTTTTGAAATTTTCAATATCAGTTAAATTTGAATCCATTTATTAGTTGAGATTTTTTGAACTCTGACCCTTAGAAAGAGAATAGATAAGAACTTATGTTAAAGTAACAATCATTAAAATAAAAGAAATTAAGTTGAATCTTACCTTATCCACATCTATATTAAAATAAAAATTTTCAAGGTATTTTCATATATGTTATAATATATATATATATATATATATATATATATATATATATATATATATATATATATATATATATATATATATATATATATATATATATATATATATATATATATATATATATATATATATATATATATATATATATATATGAACAGTAGTGGTGTTCCGGGTTTCAATCCGTTGGTTGTTTGTGTCTTCACGACGTTTCCAAGTTGAGCAGCCGCAAAGGAAGCATCACTTGAAAATGCCAGCTGAGATGTTGGCGAAACGTCGTGAAGACACAAACAACCAACGGATTGAAACCCGGAACACCACTACTGTTCATTCTACCATCCGTGAAACACTACATCATAACATATATATATATATATATATATATATATATATATATATATAAGTATATAAGTAGTAGGGTAGGTGGCGATAGGACTCCTGTGTGAGCTTTCGTTGTTTTTGTGTTTTTATGTTTCTTTACACATGTTTCCCCAACATCCTTTGCTCCCAAGTACCCAACACTTTTGCTAGCCAAGTGCAATACCCTACTTGGTTATGCCGCACTGATGACGGCTAATGAGCCAGAAACATGCATGTCTGCGGTTACCAATACTACTCGTGGCCCTATTGATCCTTTTTGCGTACATGCCCAATAATTTTCCCCTTTTGTTTATATTAATACGCGTTTTCTTGGCACTTTGTTTATATTGTAACGGGGTTACCGTAAAGGAAGGGACCTTAATTTGAGAGATTGTTGTTGACAGTTGATTTTTAGAAGTTTGTAAAAATATCAACTGACCATTTTAAATAATGTTTCTAGAAAATTCTAGAAACTTCTAAACACACTGACTAGATTAAATAATGTTGTATATAAGGGGATGCATGGGCAGTTAACGTCAGTTCAAGTTCAAGTATTCACAAGAGTTCATTGTATTGTCAAGTACTTGGTTAGACGTTATTCAGCAGAGTTCTGTGTATCTTAACAATTTTGTTAATAAATTGTGTAAAAAGCCCCCATAAGTGTTTCAAATTGGTGTCAGGTGTGGGGTGAAGATACAAGAATGCCCAGAAAAAAGATAAATGAACTATTGGTGGCTGAGCTCAGAAAAGAGCTCGAAGAAACTACTTGGAAACTACTGGGACCAAATCCGTATTGTTAAGTAGGCTCCGTGAATACTACCTAGCTAATAATTTAGACCCTGACGCTGTGGAGTTTGAAGACCCAAATCAAAAAGCGAATTCTGAACTAGCCCAACAACTGGCCCAACTATCCAGTCAGATGAAGAGCCAGCAAGAGGAGCTTTCCAGTCAGATGAAGAGCCAGCGCGAAGATATATCCCAGCTGTCACAACGGATGTCTACCCTACCAGAAGAGTTATCCAGTTCCTTCACCCAGCAAATATCGCATTTGCGCCTCGAAATGTACACTCTTCGTGACGAACAAAATCAGCAAGTGTCCAGCTTGCGAGACGAACAAAATCAGCAAGTGTCCAACTTGCGAGACGAGCAAAACCAGATCAACCAGCAAATGCAGTCCAAGATAAGGAAGCTTCAACAATAACAGGAAGCTAGCCGCCGAAACCAAACCATCCACCACGGCGACGGAGATGCAAGAAGGATGGAAACCTGCCACGCAGACGTCGAACGACAAAGAAGCGAGGAGACGACCCATGTACGAACGACGATGAAACCCCCGACCTTCGACGGGAAGACTTCCTGGCCAAATTACCTGAAACAATTCGACGCAGCGGCCAGAGCTAATGGATGGTCATCCCAGGAGAAAGCATTGTCCCTAACCGTAGCTCTGCGAGGCGAAGCTTTAGACGTCTTGCAATCGTTGACACCGGATGAAGCTGACAACTTCGAGTTATTGGTAAATCGTCTAGAGATGTGTTATGGTCAAACTCATCTACAACCGGTGTACCGAATGCAGTTAAAGAGCCGAAAACAGAAAAATGGAGAAACTATTCAGGAATTTGAAGCGGATGTAGCAAGAATGGTACGACTGGCGTATTCAAATGCAGCGGAGGATTTCCTGGAGTGCCTAGCAGTCCAAACCTTCACCGATATTCTTCGAGACGTCGAGTTGCAGCGCGCGGTACGGTTGGCGCGGCCGAAGACTCTTGTGGACGCCTTGACCATTGCCCTGGAGTTTGAGGCGGCGACGGAGGCCTCACGTGGAGTTGATCGACTAAGGGAAATCACTGGTAACTACGACCATGCCGTTCATTTCGTTAGCGACGTTGAAGCGGTAGGAGAGAGGTTTATGAAGTTATCTCCAAAAAGAAGGCGCTCAGTGAGATGCTGGAACTGCGGAGAACTAGGCCATATAAGAAATACTTGCCCCCATAAAAAAAAATCTCCTGCTGAAGTACCCCAGCAGCAGGAAAACTTTAAACAGGTCGACTCCTGGAGGGCGACTTCGACCCCAAACATTCCCGAAGCCCCTCACACCATTAAATTGGCAACTCTGCGACATCACGTGGACAGCTTATATGTAGATGGCCTCCTTGATAGGAAGATTATTAGCATGCTGGTAGACACTGGAGCTACAAAAACTATCGCCCGACCAACCATCATTATGCGAAATAAGATGTTGCCTACCAGTTGGAGACTGCGTACCGCTACCGGAGATTCTGCTAGAGTCTACGGTGAGATACAGGTGACGCTACAGTTTGGTTCAACCTCTCTTGTTCACTCAGTGCTGGTGGCTGACGTTGATGAAGATGTTGTTCTGGGCATGGATGTTAAGCTCCACTGTGGTTTTCATTTGGATCTTCGCCAACGTATCCTTCGTACTGGTAATGAAGAAATATTCCTGCACCGAAAACAAGTTGACAATGCCTCTATTAAGCTAATCGATGATATCGAACTTCCGGCAAGCTGCGAATGTGTCGTCACAGCGCGGTTGGATGGACTGGAGCCAGATGGTGCCCCAGCCATGATAGAGCCGAAGAACCATGACCATGAATTGGGAAAAGGAATCCTTGTGGGTAAGACTCTTGTTAGATCCGCCAAAGAGGTACCCATCCGAGTTATCAACTTGAACGATCATCCAGTTCTTCTCCGAAAGGACACGGAAATGGGAAGTTTAGAACCGGTAATGGCCATAATTCACAAGATAAATGTTACGGAAACAGATGAGACCAACGAAATTGAACAATTAATGACAAAATTAGACCCCTCTTTGTCAAAATTAGAAAAGAAACAAGTAAGAGAGCTACTTTACCGGTATAAACCTGTATTTGGTTCTAAAAGTAAACTGGGAAGAACTGATGTTGTACAACATAGAATTGACACTGGTGATGCACGTCCGATTCGACAGGTACCCCGAAGGATGCCTCAAGTTAAAAAGGAAGAAGCAGACAGAGCCCTTAAAGAAATGATTCAAAATGGCATAGTCGAACCATCCAGTAGTCCGTGGGCTTCTCCTGTGGTATTAGTGAGAAAGAAAGACGGATCAATGCGGTTTTGTGTCGACTATCGAAAGCTAAATGATGTCACTAAGAAGGACAGTTATCCTCTGCCAAGGATCGATGATGCCCTCGACGCTTTGGCGGGTTCTACTCTGTTTTCTACCTTGGAACTTAAAAGCGGATACTGGCAAGTTAAAATGAATCCTGCAGACATAGAAAAGACTGTCTTTACCAGTGGATCAGGGTTATGGCAATTTACGGTCCTTCCATTTGGCCTCTGTAATGCTCCTGCGACGTTTGAACGACTAATGGAGAACATCCTGCGGGGTTTGTCATGGGAAACTTGTCTAGTTTATCTAGACGACATCATCATAATGGGTAAGACCTTTAAGGAACATTTATCTAACCTGGAAGAAGTTTTTAAAAGATTACAGAACGCTAATCTAACATTGAATGTTAAGAAATGCCACTTGTTCCAGAGACAGGTCAACTATTTAGGACATAACGTAAGCAAGGATGGCGTTGCTGTTGACCCCGCTAAGATACAAGCTGTTCAGGAATGGCCAATCCCTATCGACAAACATCAGCTTCGGAGTTTCTTGGGTCTTTGTTCCTATTACCGACGATATGTCAAGAATTTTGGAGACATCGCCAAACCGTTGACACGTTTGACAGAACAAGATAAGTCCTAGTGTTGGGATCAGGAATGTCAAAATGCGTTTGAAATATTAAAGAAACAGCTTACGTCAGCACCTGTTCTTGCTTATCCACTTTCTGATGGTAAGCTTATTCTGGACACCGACGCCAGCAATGTGGGAATTGGAGCCGTCTTGTCACAGCTACAAGACGGTAAGGAAAGAGTGGTTGGTTACTTCAAAACATTATCGAAAGCTGAAAAGAACTACTGTGTAACTCGGAGGGAACTGTTAGCAGTTGTAAAATCCGTCGAACACTTTTATAAATATCTGTATGGCAGAAAATTCCTGATCAGAACAGACCATGCTAGTTTAAAGTGGCTACTTAGCTTTAGGAACCCAGAAGGACAGATAGCAAGATGGCTCGAAAACCTGCAGGAATATGATGTTGAAATCGAGCACAGACCTGGAACCAGACATCGTAATGCTGATGTACTTTCCAGAAGACCATGTCGACCTGATTGCCCCCTTTGTACCCGTATGGAGCAGAACGAAGAAAAACTTGCCTTAGTTAAGGTTGTGCCAGAAGACGAGAGCTCTATGCTGGAGGAGCAACAAGAAAACGATCCCGTTCTGAGAAAGATTGGGGAGTAGAAGAGAATGGACCGTCGTCCGTTGTGGAGAGAGATATCCTCATCCTCTCCTGCTTTAAAAGCATACTGGTCCCAATGGAACTCTTTAATTTTGGACGGAGGGCTCGTTAAAAGACTTGTAGAAAATTACGAGGGCACAGAAACAAGGAAACAAATAGTGGTCCCAAGAAATGCTGTACCGGAAATTTTAAAACAGATGCATAATGATAGTTCTGGAGGACATCTGGGTATCACGAAAACGCTGCAAAAGATCCGAGATAGATTTTACTGGGTAAATTGCACTAATGATGTTAAAGATTGGTGTCGTAAATGCACTACATGTGCTGCCAGTAATGGTCCGCACCGAAAACCGAAGGTGAAAATGCAGCAATACCTGGTTGGAAGTCCTTTTGAAAGAATTGCAGTAGATGTATTGGGGCCACTTCCACAGACCGATGTAGGAAACAAGTACATCTTTGTTGTAATGGACTACTTCAGTAAATGGGTTGAATCATATGCAGTTCCCAATCAGGAAACTACCACTTTAGCAGATATATTGGTTGAGGAATTCGTAAGCCGATTTGGGGTACCATTAGAATTACATTCAGACCAAGGAAGAAATTTTGAGAGCAAGCTGTTTCAAGAAGTTTGCCAAAGATTAGGCATTCACAAAACGAGAACCACAGCGATGCACCCTCAGTCTGATGGAATGGTGAAACGAATGAACCGGACTATAACCAACTATCTGTCAAAAGTGGTGTTAGATTGTCAGAGGGATTGGGATCGACATATTCCACTATTTCTAATGGCAATTCGATCGGCCATCAACGAATCAACTGGCCAAACGCCTGCGAAGGTCCTGTGCGGTAGAGAAATGAGGCTACCATGTGACTTGGTGTTTGGTTGTAAACCTGGTGAAGAAATGGCACGCGAACAATATGTCGCCGACCTTCAGAATAGAATGGAAAATATACACAACCTGGTGCGTGGAAAACTGCAATTATCCAGTGATCGGATGAAGAGGTACTATGACACACGGACAATGGAAAAGAGTTACCAAGTTGGAGATTTAGTCTGGCTCTATAACCCCCGACGGCATCGAGGTATTTGTCCCAAATTACAAAAGAACTGGGAAGGTCCTTACACCATCAAGAAGAAGATTAACGATGTCATTTATCGGATCGTAAAAATTCCCAGAGGGAAACCCGTCGTGGTCCATCATGATCGTTTGGCGCCTTACCAGGGAAACCACAGTGGAGATGCGCAGCAACTCCAAGAAAATGGTTTGGCTGGCTCAGGGAGTGTGCGGGATTGCGATGTAGGAAATAACATTCCAGGAGGAATGAATCTAAGGAGGGGGCAGTGTAACGGGATAACCGTAAAGGAAGGGACCTTAATTTGAAAGATTGTTGTTGACAGTTGATTTTTAGAAGTTTGTAAAAATATCAACTGACCATTTTAAATCATGTTTCTAGAAAATTCTAGAAACTTCTAAACACACTGACTAGATTAAATAATGTTGTATATAAGGGGATGCATGGGCAGTTAACGTCAGTTCAAGTTCAAGTATTCACAAGAGTTCATTGTATTGTCAAGTAGTTAGACGTTATCCAGCAGAGTTCAGTGTATCTTAACAATTTTGTTAATAAATTGTGTAAAAAGCCCCCATAAGTATATATATATATATATATATATATATATATATATATATATATATATATATATATATATATATATATAAGGACAGTCAGAGGATAAATAAAATGAATAAAATTAAACCTTATTGAAACTCAGTTAATTGTTATATATCACCTTATTCTATTTACATTATACTCAAACAGACTTTTCATTTATAGAGAAAATAGAAAATACAGAAACATAAGAGTAAAAAATTCTATGAAAACAATACGCTTCCGCTATATACGTTTTCCTGGCATGGTACGATGTTTTGATTTGGATGAATGGTTCAGAAAATAGCCCGAGTTTCAAGGGATAATAAAGTTTTCAGATAAAAATAAATAGAATACTTACGATGATGGTTAGAAAATAGCCTTATCTTCGCTCTATTTATTATACGGTGTATACTTATATACAGTTAAAAAATAATATATAACTTTAAAGCACAATATCCTAAAGTAAGGAATTTTTTTAAATCAATGTCAGTAATCAAGCATCATGGTGTATAATTCATTAATAAAAAAACCTAATGTCAGAAAAGACCTTTAATGCTTCACAAAGATGCTAAATATAATGTGCATTTCTTGATATTTGGTTTTTTAAATTGTATTATTGGGTTGCTAACATTACTAAAAAATGAATATAATTGACATTAGCATTAGCTGAATAGCGTGTTTTGTCAAAATTTATCACAAGTTGTGAATAAATACTCAAAGATAAGTATTTCGATTGATTATATCCCTTCATCAAATTTGGTCCTTCGAGCCAGGATTGCAGCTCATACAAGATGCTTGCACAATTTCCAACTCTATAAGATAATCCATACAAAGAACATTGACCATCGGGACTCTATGCCATTATATGTAGGTACTACCTGCTTTAGAAGTGAGGCAGCCCTAATACAGTTCAGTTTATTAGATTCATGGTCTACTGGAATTTCGGTTGATGAGCATCCTTCTTTAGATATTTCAACATTATTTAATTGACATAAATGACTGAAACTAATTTTAATAAAGCGACTAACATTTTAAATCATTTTATAATCACTCATTTTTTCAATAAATCATGTAAAGAAAGGAGGATTATTTACAATTAAAAACTAGGTTAGATAATATTCGGGAAAGAATGAAGAAATCTGATTTAATTCAAAATAAAATCTAGGACTCCAGCAATTTGATTTAATTCAAATGATAATGTTACTTAAAAAATAGTTATAACTGGATTTTTTTTAAATAGTTTAAACAAATTACTTTTTTTTTATTTTTGTGACCCAAATTATTAGTACAACTCTTTCTCTTTAAATTGCAACCGGCAGAATTGTTCTAGCATTATCATTTTCTGACTTTTGTTATTGCAAAAAACTTGTTACTGGGATAAACAAATTGAATAACTTTTAAACTAATTAATGGATCAATCTGAAATAATGAAGGATGGTTCAGCTTTATAAGATATAAGACCTTACTCTGGATTTAGTAGCAATATTGTAGATTAATTTTTAAAATAGTTATTAATAATTTTCAATTTTGCTGTTTTTTGCAATTATCTAAGTAAAAAATTACTCTATCAACTTTTATAAACCACCATTTTGTTGCTTTTTTAGGCTCTAAAAAACTTACTTTTAGTTTTATAAAAACTAATTACTCCCAGAATTATAATAAAAAAAGCGAAAAAATTACATTTTTGCCTTAATTTGTTTATGAAAAAATAATGGCACGGAATTGGTAGGTAGGTTTTCATTGTATAGGTATATAATAACTAAAACACTTTCCAGATATCTGGATTATTTTTAAAGTTACCAACAAGTTTTTTTACTTATATCCCTGGAGTAAACGTGCTAATCTACCCAGGCGGAGCAATAGCATTAAAAGCAGTGTATCTTAAATATAGCCAAGGCGCATTTGTAATGTCTTAATTAACGTATCTATATTTAACTATTGTCAATAACGTTAGCGTAGGTGTAGCAGTAACATTAGACAGCTTTTTAAAAAATATTTTGCATAACAAAATGCAGTGTTTTTTTTAATTTGTTTTTTAAACTGACTGACATTTCATCATTCATGGTTTTTAAATATTTCCATAATAATAAAGTACAAGAAATGGCACCAATAGATTAAAGGCATTACTTATTTTGTGTATCAAATTTTTAATTCTTATAAGACTAAATGTAAATTTTTGTCAGTTACCTAAATTACTTAATTAATTTAAACTTAAATTGTATTAGTCGCAGAGAAAAACTTCCAAGACTTAAAGTTTCTGGTTTTTCCCTGGCTATCAGATGGTGTAGATAAATTTGACCATGACTATGACCATTATGGTCAGGTCAATTCTTTAAATGGAACTTCATACGACCTCTACAGATCACGTTGACCTTAGACCTTCATGTATATTTGGGGTGGAAGGTAAACTGCGCAGAGAACCCATTAAAATAATTGATAGTCAAAAAAGGTAAACTGCGAAGATACCGCTCTCCAGTTGAGAGGTTAACTGCGAAGAAAAAAAAGTGGGTACCTGATGTTCAGGTAGTTAAATAAAAGTCGTTTCATGTAATAAAAATCTACTAATTTTATTTATACACTACAATATTTACATCCTACAATTTATTTAAAATATATAAAATATAACAAAAATATTTTTTCATTCATCATGGCACATGAGTTTTTCCAATGTATGAAACGCATTTTACAAAATTTATTCGTGATATTTCGCCACTTTTATATTTGTCTATATTTAATTTCAACAATTCGTGTTCGAACAGGTTTGCTTTGTATATTTTTAGGAATTGTTGTACTATTCATTTTGATATATAGGTCTCAGTTTGAAATTGTATTAATACATCAATAAAATTAAATAAAGATGGATGTGAAATATAAAAATATTTGTTAAACTTGGAGTGAAAACTCTCGCAAGCATTTGTGGTATTTTCTGTAGAATGACTGCTTGAGGCCCATAAGAAAGGCGGAAATTTAGCTTCTTCAGATATGTAGTTTTCTACTACATAGTCCGCCATACAGGTTATAGCTTTTGTATTTGGTTGGTATTCTACAAAGTCAAATACAAAACAATCTGAAACTTCAATAGAATATAAGTAAACCATACCAAATAAATGTCGTAACCACCTGCCTACTTCACTATTTGGATCACTATATTCATTTTTAAGACCTAAATTTTGGATTTTTCTGAACCAAGCTTGGCATAAGTGAAACCGACATCCAGTTATTTGTGAACTAGGCCAAACATTACCTATTGCATTATGAATATCCTGCTCAAAATCTGCAACCACGATTTTTGGGTTGAAAACACAATTCAACTGAAGGCATGTACTTTGCAAGTGTCTAAATAAAGTGGTATAAGAAGCCGTTGTTTTATCGGGCAACAAGCAAAACGCGATAGGTAAATAATGTCCGTTGTTAATCACATGAATTGTGAATAACTGACAAAAAAAAATTGTGCAATATTGAAAGGTTCCATCTACATAAATTTTTTGACATTCACACAAATGCCGCAAGTTTGTAGCATACGAAAACACAACAATATTTGTCTGTTCATCACAAATTGGCATAAAATTTTCAGATTTAATAGTTTTCAAATTTGATGTCTTTAAAACCTGGAAAACTTCCTCTAACGACTTTGGTAGGTTAGGCTGAAGCTTACGCCGGGCATTGTATATATTTTTCCTGATAAGGGACATACCTGATGTGGTCATATTTTCCAAATCACCGATGTTTTCGTTTAAAACGGAATGAATTATTTTGGAAGGTCGCTCTGAAATATCAGTGGAAGCTTTTCGTTTGGCACTATTGCTAATTTTTTTCCTGCTGTTTGTCTCGTCACTGTTACCTTCATGGCTGTGTTGAGTCTCCTTCTGGCTAATAATGGAATTTTCGCAAATTGTATATAATTTAGCGTTGCAATTTTTATTTGTACATCTCCAAAAGGTTTCACCAGAGTTTTTTAAAACATTTTTTTTTTTGAAAAAGTATATCCACTGTAAAGTATTAGAATATTTCCACGTTCACTTGTAATAAATTCAAAATTTTCCATATTTTATTTTTGATATATCTATTACACTATTAACAGCCAAAACTAAAAATGTACTGGTAACTTTATCAATCAATAATTGTCGTCAACAAAACTGAAATATATCCTAATTGCATTTTAAATATAAACAATTACCGAGAAGTACACCCCCTCTGTACCTGGCTAAGATCTCCGCAATTTACCTATCAAAATTTTAACCACCAGTTTTGACCCTTGGCAGTTTACCTGTACCGAAAAGATTAAATTTGCAATTTACCATCCCCGATACCTGGTGATGATGAATGATGGTCATGGTCATGGTCAAATCCAGAATAAATATCTGATAGTCTGGAAAAAATTATAATTTTTATATCTTGCAAGTTTTTTCCTGTGACTGATACAATTCGAGTTATTGCGATGGTCTAGGTATTTTTAGTTTGACTTTGACCATGACCTTCATGGTAAAAATTTTAAAAATTTTCCAGGTCATATTTGGACGTAAAATTTCACGCTCTTTTAATTCCCCTTGTCAAAAATACATGGTACTATTTAAAAAAATGGACCTGACCATCGCATGACCATGACGGTCATGGTCATAGTCAAATCCATCTTAACCATCTAATAGCTAGGGAAAAACCATAAATTTTATATTTTGCAAGTTTTCTTCTGTGACCCATGGTTTTTGAGTTACAACGGGGTTTTTATACTTTTTTCTCACCCGGTACTATATAATGATATTTTAAGAGAACGGCAATGTAACTAAAGAAGCCAGTTTTTAATATTTACCATTTTTATTTGATATTTATTGTTAATGGCGTTTTTACTTTAGTAATTCCGGTTATTTAAATTTGTAATTTATTTCTTATGGCTTATGCAAAACTTTCCAACAATTATTGCTTTTTTTTTATTTGTTAGAAACTTTATCATGTTTTTTATTAAACGACGGACTGCAGTAGACCAAAGATAAATTACCATTAAAAAAGGAGTGATACAAACTGATTGTACTCATTTAGTACAAAAGACTGCATTTTTTGCGTTAAATTCTAGTTCAATCGAAATTTTAACCCATTTAATCCTGTATTCTCTAATTAAAGCCTTTTAAACATCTGTTTAGTGCAACAAAGTGCATGGAAGCTAAGCCCATTATTCTGCTGTGATGGCTTTATTTGCATTTTCTCTGTTTTCTCTGTCAGTCGTATGTTAACTGTAATGAGCGTTTTGTGTTTCTGAATATCCTTAAGGCAGTGCATAAATCTACTGCTTTTGTAGAAATAAGTTACTTGACGTAAAGGGAAAACTTTTGGTATCGAATGAAAACGTATATTCTATTCAGATTTTTATTTGTTTACCTCATAGTTGCATACTGCATTGAACACTGAGTTCAATTTAATAAGGGACTTCTGACTGCGGATTAGTGACCTAGATTATTTCAAAAATAGCGATAATGAAAAATTATTTTTTGTAAACATTTTTTCTTGTTTGTTGCTGGCACCTATAAATAAAGTTAATACTTAAACATAGCTTTTAATACAAGAGTAAGCTAAGTAAGGTTGGTTGTTCCTTAAAGGCTGTTTAGGGTAGCGATGTTATTGATAAGTCAACTGTTAAGTCTAATAAAATACAGCAAATGATTTACTGCCAGAGATAATAATCAGCGCAAAGAAGTCAAAGATTTGATTTAAAATCTTGTAAAAGAAAAAATAAAAAGCTTTATCTGGCAACTTGTGCAAAAGAAACAGTTTCCTTTAGAATATTGTGGCAATGACAAAAATTATGACCATTACAGACATCGATATTCGTTTTTGTATTATCCTGTAAAGATTTAAACAAAACCAAATGCTAAATAAACACTTTGTACGATGCCCACCATGTTTATGTTACCGATTTTTTGGACGTCGAATTTGCGTCATAGAGGCAGCATAGCGCCATTAATTATGCAACATGGCAACGTTCAACGTTGCTCCAAACACCTCACGCACAATCGGAGAGACTGTAAAATCCAAAATTTTATAATAGATACCTTAAGAATAAACAATGTTATTAAGAGCTGAATGTAAGAAAAATAAAAAAGATCTGTGACAGTACATGTTTTGAGAAGAGTAATTATACCAAAGAATAAATATGTGATTGTGAAATTTAGAAATTGTTGTTTAATGTACTTTAACTAGATATTTATTTATATTTATTTTTTTTTGAGCTCTATGCGCTTTGTGAATTTTTTTAGCTGTCCCATATATATATATATATATATATATATATATATATATATATATACAAAAGGGGAAAAATTAATGGGCATGTACGCAAAAAGGATCATAAGGTCACGAATAGGGAATGGTAACCGCAGACATGCATGTTTCTGGCTCGTTAGCCGTCATCAGTGCGGCATAACCAAGTAAGGTATTGCACTTGGCCAGCAAGAGTGTTGAGTACTTGGGAGCAAAGGATGGTAGGGAAACATGTATTAAAAAGCGAAAAACACAAACAACGAAACTCACACAAGAGTCCTATCGCCATTTGTGGCTTCGGCCAGCTGTGCCCACATTTCGGGGCTACGAACAGCGTCGCCGCGTTGGCGAAACGGACTCATTGTGTTTGAGTCGTTCCAAGCCCAGGATGTACATGCCCATTAATTTTTCCCCTTTTGTTTGTTATAGGTACGCATACTTGGCACCCCTTTTTTATATAGATATATATATATATATATATATATATATATATATATATATATATATATATATATATATATATATATATATATATATATATTGGTATGGTATCACTGTGTCCATTGTGTAAATGAGATATCTTACTGTAAAGTGTGACGACATAGACCAGTGACTATTTTTTTTGATAATTTATATAAATAGGAGATGAAATGTTATAGAAAAGGGTTATTGATTTTTTTTTATTGATAATTTGAATTTGAATGATATGTATTGAAAGCTAAAGTTAATATAAAGTTTGAATTGAATAAATATTTCTTTAAATTAAATAAAGAAGAGTAATTAAAGAAGAATATTATTAGGATCCAGACCCAACAGCCGCAGCCGGAGCCAAAGAAAACATATTCATAATATATATATATATTCCAAGTTTAGCATCCGCAAAGGAAGCATCACTTGAAAATGCCAGCTGAGATGTTGGCAAAACGTCGTGAAGACACAAACAACCAACGGATTGAAACCCGGAACACCACTACTGTATATATATATATATATATATATATATATATATATATATATATATATATATATATATATATATATATATATAATAGATTCCGATTTCAGCTGGGAAAAACCCTTTTTTTTAATATTTTAACTAAGGAAGCGGAAAGAAACAAGTTGCTTCAATGTGAGTGTCTTTATTTTTTGTTAAGCTTTCGCCAACTAACGTCTGGCTTCATCAGAACTTACTACAATGAGAAAAATGTAACTTATAAAAGAATACTTAATGGTTATTTAAATCTTACCAAAAATTTGACACAAGACTTAGAAGTGTGTAGGAACAGAAATAAGCATCTTATTGTGTAATTTTAACTGGAAATTACGCAAAACGGTTTCAGATTTTTTAAAAAAAATTTAACAGCCACGTGTAGAGAAATTCGAACATTCAGAATGTATAAGTCAACTGTCAGTTCAGTTGTCACTTATCCAACTGACATTTGTCTCATATCCTCTTCTTTTTTTTTTTTTTTTGATTTAAAACGGTACTCAATTCAGCACTTGGTAAAAATTACATTAAAATTGGATCTCCATACTAACTAAGTTGATTATTTTTGTTTCAATTGTAAAATACATTGGGGTGTTAAGTATAATCAATTAAAATCATATATATATATATACAATGAGCTAAATAGTGGGTATTTAGCAAAAATTAGGCGAAGTGTACTCTTTAAGATTTAATAGGTACTTCAATATTTCGTTAAAAATATTTTAACATCTTCAGGAAGTTACTACAAATGTTACAATTCAATTAAAATAATAATTAGTTATGTTCTGATAATGTTTTACTTACACTTGTGTGGATGAAGCCAACGATGGAATTAGGTATAATGAAAATAAAATATTTAAAACAATCACTATAGTTAAATTATTAGTAAAATTTCTCAAAACACTCTACAAATGTTGAAAAATTTAGATGTCATCGTTATGTTGGATTAACATAAAATAGAGACGTAACTACTTCGATGTTTTTGAAAATATAAGAACAAAGCCAGGAGAGTCAGTACCTATATATTATTGATTTGTTAAGGTTAACTTAATAGGTTTAGGTTTATTTAGTATGAAGATAGAAAAGATAGAAAAGAAGAGTGAATGTTAATAATTACTAAGGTCTTAGAGGATTAAATTATTAAATTATTATGAATTATTGGAGATGAACATAGATGTAAACTTTTTTAAAGGATGAGATTATTCATTTATAGAGGAAGAACTGATATTAGATGGTAGGTGGTTATTATCTAAGTATAATAAGAAACTATAAATTTCACTGAGATGTTGTATATCAGTACGTTTGTTGATACTGTTAGGTTCTTGTAAAATATGTGTCATCTCTAAGAAAAGTCTTTTTTTGTAGTTATTACAAGTGAAAAGAATTTTAATAGAAGAATAGTCAAAGTTATGGTTGGTTTTGTTAGTATGTTCAGCTAAAGAGCAACGTTCAGGATGGTGCCTTATATCACTTTTATGAAGGCTAATTCTTTCTTAAATAAACCTTGAAGTTTGACCAATATATTTTTGATTACATTGACAACAAGGAATGGAATATACTACATTGAAAGTTAGTTCTTTTGGAGATCTATCTTTAAGTTTGGAGAAAATAGAGTAGGTTGTTAGGACTGTTTTATTAGCTATTTTTACATTTAAATATGAATTTAAGATTCTAGATAGTTTATATGTAAGACCCTTAATAAATGGTAATGAAGCAAAAAGCATAAGTTGGTTATCATTATTAACATCTGTAACAGGTATAATTGGATGTGGTTGTAAGTTATTAACATTATTTATATGAGATAAATTTTGATTGTTATATATATATATATATATATATATATATATATATATATATATATATATATATATATATATATATATATTATAACATATATGAAAATGTAAATGTATATTATTAATTGTTTATAATTTTGTGTTGTTTATCTGATTATATGTTATATTTAAAATGATGTAAATTTAAAATAATTATATTTAACTTTAAAATTTGATGTGAATTGAATTATTGTTTATACATTTTTTTATCAACGACTCTATCTCAGGGCAGAATCCAATGTTTTATTTTATTAATTTGATATTGTCTTGAAATTATATGCATAATAACTATTATGTACCAAATGATACCTACGGATGTTTAAATTAAAAAGAAGAAGATCTGTAACCTATCTTCTCGTCAATGTGAGATTCTATGATTACTAATTATGTGAGTAAAATGATATAAAAAGATTAATAAATGGTGGTATTATACATATCAAAAAATTCTTAAAACTAATAAAATATGTGAATAGAGTAAAAGTGAAAATGAGGAAATTAATTGTTCATCCAATTATATATATAAAACACAAGAAAGTTCTTTATTAAGGTGAATAGTGCAATATTAATACCGTGACTCCAGGATCAATGAATTCTCTCAGCTAGTCTGCAACAGGATTATCAAAAGAAACCATAAACTCGTTCAAGAAAAAGGTCTTCTAACTGCTTAATGAACTCTGCAACGCTGGTATGTACTTATTCCTTCTTTCTATTTAACACGTACTTGGAAATTCAAGATTACATTCATAGCACCATTTGCTATCACGTTCTCATCTTCTGATTTCTTTTATTTATATAAAAATTAACTTTCTGCTTACCAATATACTTTAGTTTTCTTCTTACAGACGTTTATAATAATATTCAATTACTCAAGACTGATTTATATTGAAATTTTTTAATAAAAATCGTAAAAAATTACAAGAGCAAATTTAACACGTCTTTTCTCTTTCTGAACAAAAAACAAGAGAGAGTCGTTTAAAATCAACAACTTCCAAAACAAAAATAACAAAAAACAACTATCCTAACAATTCTTATTAGTATCTATCTGATGCCTACTTGATAATAACTTAATTTATGACATCCGTGCACTTGATTAATTTCTATTTACAATTTATCTTATACCTAGGATTCTTATACAAATTTATGTTTTTTATTTATTACTATTAATATTAAAACTTTTCATTTCATTCTTTTAATAAATTTTTTCATTTAAAATTTAAACCATAATAATAACTTTTAAATACTCATATGCATTAGTTAATACAGCATATAATTCTACATTTAATTTATATTTGAACTTATTCTTTGCATAAAAAAAAATATTATTTCTAGCATACTTTCTCAGACAAATTTCTTGTTTTATAGAAAGAAAATTACATGATTCCTTTTATTTATAATTATGAATATATCATGGTACTCCTTATATTTTATTTTTAAATTTATGTTTCCTTTTTTAGGAACGAAGAAAAAGTTAAAACAACACTAAAACTAAGGAACTTGAAGAAAATTAATACTATTTATATACAACCTAAACTTTGTATTCTGCCCAGGATCAAGAATATTCCTTTTTTGAAGTAAAACTTCTTTAGCGACACTAGGAGTAAAAAAGTTATTCTAACGGACGTGACGTCATTCTAATAACAGAAACCGGAAACAAAACCTAATACTGACACGATTTTGCATGGGCGCCGGCAGCAGGGTGCAAGAGGGTGCGCTTGCACCCCCCTGCTATGAAAGAAAATACCTGAATTTACCAGAAAATTATATATTTTTTTAATTTTTTTATTAAATTATTCTTTGAATAAAAACTAAAGGCGTCGCGGTTGCTGTCCAAATCATTCTACATTCTATATATATATTAGATCATAATAGTGTGTAGATGCAGATGCACCCCCTGAAAATAATTCTGGCGGCGCTCATGCGATTTTGCCTCCTATATTAAATAAAATTAAATCTGTAATTGTATGAATTGACAGCTGATCATCTTGTCAATCGAAATACATTGTATAAATAGTTTTTTGTGTATAAAGTGTTTGTATTAAATATGAATAAACAATGTGGATTTATTAATAAAGAAAGTGATGAAAAAATATTGATTGAAAATGAGTGAATAGGTAGGTACTCTATATGCATAAATTTTATTTTTGGTGTGTAATTACACTATTTATACCTAATTATTTATACCTATTATTTATACCTAGCTATTTTCGTTTTATAGACTTAGAGAGCTAAAAAGAAAAAGAAATTGTGAACGTCAAAGGGATATTATAAGCGCCAGAAAGATTTGAAGAAAAATGACAAAAATGAAAAAATGATGAGACAGACACATTCATTATGATTTGATTAAGTAAGTTTATATACATACATACATATTATGATAGTAAATAATTGTTTATACGGAATCTTTACGTTGAGTAAAGAAGCATGTTGCACGTTTTTGTTCATAAAATAATAATTTTCAAAATATTTTAACACTTTCTTATACTTATTTTGGGTTTGGTTAGGTAGCCATAAAGGCCATACAACCACTAGTCAAGATGGCTGATCTTTTACCACGAATAACAGATCCTTCGTAGACGTGAAGGAAACAAACTTAACTCAGGATTTTAAATTTTATGGAATATGCTATAAAATGCTACAAAATGAAATGGTTATCTAACTATCGAAGGCTCTTGTGTTGTGATGTATTACAATAAGGTAGATACAGCTACAAAATCACACATTCTAAACGTAATGTGTGTATATTTTTAATATTGTTTACCTATTATTGATGCAAAACTTCTTTAGGCACGACTAGGGGTAGATTCTAACGGAAGATTCTGATGGAAGTAACTGTATAATTTCAGCTATGGGAGGAGTTTAAATTTCCGAAATTTATTTATGAAATTTTCAAACGGTTTCAAATACATTAATTTAATGGTATTTATAGACTAAAATCTATGTTTCACATTTTAGTTATCATAAACCTATTATTTCATATATAAAAAAAATAATGATAACTTTCAAATTCCTATTTCTAATGAATAATATAAATATAACATCTCATTTTTTTTGTAAAGTATATAGGCAATAAATATGATTGAATTGTAATTAAATATTTATTTTCCGATACGTACGTCAACAAGTTTTACTTCAATCGCGCGTAAAGTTTACACGCACACTCTTTTTTTTAATGAATTTATTAATCACTTAATTTGATCTGTTCTTTAATTTATAATATATAATAGGATAATATCACAAATCCCCCAATTAAAATTTTTACATCAAACATTTCATTGATGTTGGATTAAAAATTATAATTTTAATCTATTTTTTTTTTATAAATAAACACTCATTTAACAAAAACTTTAGCCTCAATTAAAATTATTTGCACAGATTGTATAAACCTTTTTTCAATAAAACCATTCAATCTTAATTTAATATTTACATCTTAATACTATTATTTACAAAACTTTGCTATTAATATCATCTACCCCTCTTCTGGTGTAAACTTGTACACATCCTTAATATTAAAAACTCCCCTTAATCTCCCTGTATCCGGATATACTAACCGATAGCTGTTTTCAGCATTATGATTATCTACCACATATGGTCCCTCAAAAGGCATCAATAATTTTGCACATAAATTTTCCCTTTTATCCGCTACTTGTAAAGCTCTTATTATGACCAGTTCTCCCTTTTCAAATTTAGTTTTCTTTTTCAATTTCTTTTCTTGTCTCTTGACATATCGTTCTGCGTTTCTTTTTAAATTTTTATTAACTTTATCTAATATTTCTTGGATTTCTTGTCTTCTATTCCATTCCCACTTTCTTTCTGGTACTCTACCTTTAAATAAAAACTCTGGACATTCTTTCGTCACTCCATGAGGTGTTTCATTCACATATCTTTGTACTTTATCCAAGTTATTTTCCCACTGATCGTGTTCTTGTATACATAAAATTCTCAAATATTTAATTACTTCTTTGATATATCTTTCAGCTGGATTTGACGATGGATTTCTAATGCTAATAAAATTTACTTGTATATTATAATGTTGACATGTAGATAAAAATTTATAATTCTCAAAATATGTGGCATGATCTAAAATTAATTTCTCTGGTTTTCCATGAATTTGTATATAATTTTTAATGCATTTTAATATTGTATTGGTATTTGTTCTTTTACAAGGATACATCTGTACATATTTTGTAAATATGTCTACCATGACCAATATGTGTTTACATCCCTGAATACTCTCCACTAAATTACTTATAAAATCTATTGCTAAAATTTGTAATGGTTTTTGTGTCACTATTGATTTATTTATATTGCTATTATGATAATTTTTTTCTTTGGCTAATTGACATATTGTACAAGCTTTGCATATTTCTTTGGCTCTAGTTAAATCCTTTTTCGCATAATAATTTTCCCTAAATAGCATCCATAATTTTCTTACTCCGATATGACCATATTCGTGATGAAGATTATATAGAATTTCCTTTGCATAATTAGTTGTAATAACATACGTATCCCAATTTTCTAGTTTTTTATAAATAATATTGTCTTCTGTAAAAGTTCTTCTCTTTTCCACCTCTGTCAAATAATTCTGATCTTGTATAACCCTTTCCAAAGTAAATAATCCCTCTTTATCCAATAATTTATTTATACCTATTTTGAATTTTTTATAGTCCCCTTGTTCTTCACTTTCCCTACTTAATGCATCTGCTATGATGTTACTCTTTCCTGGAATATATTTAATCTCAAAGTCGTATTCTTGCAACAATAATAACCATCTGTGTACCCTATTATTTGCATACCTATTTTTCATCATCGCCGTTAAAGCATTATGATCACTCTCCACTATAAACTTTGCTCCTAATAAATAAAACCTAAATTTGGTTATACAAAATACCACACTGGCCATCTCCAATTCCGTAACCGTGTACTTCTTCTCACAATTCTTTGTTACTCTTGATACAAAACTAATAGGTACTTCTCCTCCTTCCTGAACTTGTATTAACACTCCTGCTAATCTTTCTATCGATGCATCTGTCCTAAGTATAAATACTTTATCGTATTGTGGGTGATACACTTTTAAATTATTGGTAAAGACAAATTTTAATTCTTGAAAAGCTTTTTCTCTCTCGGGTGTCCATTTCCATTTAACATCTTTTTTCAGTAGCTCTAGTAAAGGAACTTCTTTATTTGACAAATCTGGTATTAATCTTTTATAATAATTTATAATTCCAAGGAATCCTCTTAACGTCTTCAAATTTTTAGGTGTTTGATAATTCATAATAGCTTGTACTCTTTCAGGATCCATACTTACCCCTGTCGTATTCAAAACATATCCTAAATATTTAACTTCTTTTTGATAAAATTTACACTTTTCCACATTTAATTTGAGTCCAGCTCTTTCCAATTCTTTTAATGTAATTTTTAAATGTTTTTTATGTACAATTTCATTTTCCGAATAAATTAAAATATCATCAATGTAGTGTAAAATGAATGATTCATATTTATTTAAAATTGTATGTAAAGTTCTAACTAAAGCTGCACATGAACTTTGCAATCCATATGGCACCACACAAAATTGATATACAATACCATCTACCATGAAAGCTGTATATGGTCTACTATTTTCTTCTAAAGGAATTAACCAGAAACTGTGTTGAAGATCTAATTTAGAATAAATTTTTGCATTTGTAATTCTTCCAAAAATTCCTTCCACATTCATAGGACTTTCATATTGTTTGACTGTATAGGCATTTATGTTTCTTGCATCAAGACATATTCTAATCTCTCCTGACTTCTTTCTTACACAAGTAATTGCATTTATGTATGGAGAATCCGATCTTTCTAGTATTCCATCCTTCAACATTTTATTTAATTCTTCATATACTTCATCTTTTATTTTATACGGTATCGGATAAGTTTTTATTTTAAAATTCTTAATATCTTTATTCATCTCCAACTTGTGCGTGTAATTTGTAGCTATACATATATCTTCATTAAACAATTTATAATATTTCTACTTCCGTCCTATACAATCCACAATTTTCTTCTAATTTGTCAAACTCCATATTTTCTATGTTGTTGTACATAACATTCTTATTAATTTCCGAACTTTCATTTTTTTTTACTATAAATGGTATTATTTGTTGTTCCCATCTTAAACATTCATTCTCATAATCGATGATAACCTTATGATTATTTAATTCATCTGAACCCAATATAATGTCATAGTTCAAATTTTGTATTAATAACATTTGAAATTTATACATTTTAAACCCTATTAAAATTTCCCCCATAATCATATTACTTGTTTCATATAATTTCTTATTATTCGCTCCCACTAATGATAATTTATTTGTTTTTATCACCATAATATCATCTAGTTTGATTTGTGAAACCACCCTTTGACTAATTAAAGTAACCTCTGAACCAGTATCTATCATAATTTTACATTTAATATTTTGGAAAACCCCCTCTATAAAAATTAACCTTTTTAGTTCATTAATTTTAACCTCGTCATCATTCACAATAAATTCCCTAGGATGTTCATACTTAGAAGAGTAGATGATATTATGCACATGAGAGCGATTTATGCAAAATCCACGCTCTGTTCCTGGCCTTGACCAGTCACATCACTCTGATTAGCACTTACAACATTCACCTGTCTACTGTTTTCACCTCTATCTCTCCTTTCATTATCCCGATTGACTACATTTCTATTATCATAATTTCTATTACTATAATTATTATCTCTGTTCCACCTATCACCTGATCCTACATTCCTATCATAATTATTATTATTTGGAAATTCCCTATTTCTTCTATCAGAATTTCTATTCTCCCCATTTCTATTATATCTATAATCATTCCTATTTACATTTCCCCTAGTATCATTCCTATTAAAATTACTATATCCCCTATTAAAATCTCTGTTCCTATTATTGAATCGGTCATTGTCATTATTTCTATTTTCATCCCTATTTCTATCATTAAATCTATTACCCCCATTACTTCTATTTTCATATCGATTCCTTTCATTACCTCTTTCATTCCTATTATCCCTATTCTCACTCATCATACTTCTTTCCAGTCGCATCAAATAGTTGGATAAATTTTCCATAGTTTTGATATTGTGTAGAGCTATTGTTTCAGTCACATCATGATTGTACTGTCTTGCCACGTACAAAACTATCTCTTCTTCCCTCATTTTCGGTTCCAAATATTGAGCATTGTTGTATAGTTGCATGGCATAATTATTATAATTTCTTCCCCTACTATAATCGTATTTTCCAAAATATAGTTTTTCCCTGAATATCGCTTGTTGAATCTCCCCCCAAAAATATTTACAAAATTGTTCCTCAAAATCAAGGATTGACAGTATTTGATTTTCTTTATTACAGAACCATAATAAAGGATGTCCCGTTAGCATATTACGTATTAATAATTTTTGTTCAATAAAATCTGTTGTATATTTTATTTTGCTTTTTATTATGTTGATAAACACCTTAGGATGAATATTGTTAATGTTTCCGTCAAATTTGATTCCATTATTGTTGTAATTTGATATAATATTAGGCATAACTCCCCATGCATTTCCTCTAACATCCTTCTCCATAACTTCTTGTAACTTCTTATGTATATCCTCCATTTCTTTATTCAAATTTAACCCTGTTAATTCTAAATTTTTACTACAAGTTTCTTTTTGATTCTGTATTTCTCCTTCTATCCTTTCAAATTCCTTACCTAAGTTAATTTTTAAATTGTCTACAACTTCTTCATTAATTTGCTCTTGCAACTTTATCTGTCCTATTTCTTTTTTTATTTCTTCTGTTTGTTTACTCACTTCTACTATTTTCTCTTCTACAATTTTAATTTCCCCCTTAATTTTAATCCCTGTCTCCTGGATTTCATTCCTTAATTTAATATTTTGCTGTTCCATATTCTTGTCACAGTCTATCTTCATAATTTTCATTTCTTCCTTGATCTTCAAATTATCTTCTTTAATACTACTAATTTCTCTTTTAAAAATCTTATTATCTTCTTTTATTTCATCTAATTTTTTATTAATATCTTCTTTTTGCTGATCCAATTTCTTGTCCATGTTTTCTTTTTGCTGATCTAATTTATAATTCATATCTTCTCTCATTTTTACATTATCTTCTTTTTGTTGATCAAACCTCTTGTCCATAGTCATCATGATCCTTTGTAACATGCTGAGCATGTCTAATTGACTTTCTTCCTTTGATTGTGTTTGTACCTCCTGTTCTTCTTTTTCATCTCCACCACCAGTTACATCTGTCTCCATTTCAAGCATAGTTTGATCATTCTCTCCCCCTATCTCCATTAAATTATCACCTTCTTCTGATTCTGCTCCTTCCTGTTGTCCAGTTTGGATCAATTCCTCCACTCGATAATCTCCTGCTCCCAATACTCTCTCTTCATGTACTTGTACCGCAACACTCTCTACCTCAATCTCTCCTCCATCACTATTCTCGCTATCCTCTCCTACTACTTTACCATCTCTCAATCTCATTTTTCTATCCATTCTTACAATTTAAAATACCCAGATAAATACAAGTAATGTGCAAATTTCTAAAGAAATACCTTTATACCAATAAATATTTTATAAGCTATTACCTTTGTATTTAGCTTATAACTAATACGGAATCACAAATAAAAAATTTTCAAATGAAGTTTTCAAAAAAAAATATTTTAAATATTAATTATTTAAATAGGCTCTAGTTTGTATTATTTAGAGCACCACGTTGGGCGCCAATTTTATAACATATATGAAAATGTAAATGTATATTATTAATTGTTTATAATTTTGTGTTGTTTATCTGATTATATGTTATATTTAAAATGATGTAAATTTAAAATAATTATATTTAACTTTAAAATTTGATGTGAATTGAATTATTGTTTATAAATTTTTTTATCAACGACTCTATCTCAGGGCAGAATCCAATGTTTTATTTTATTAATTTGATATTGTCTTGAAATTATATGCATAATAACTATTATGTACCAAATGATACCTATGGATGTTTAAATTAAAAAGAAGAAGATCTGTAACCTATCTTCTCGTCAATGTGAGATTCTATGATTACTAATTATGTGAGTAAAATGATATGAAAAGATTAATAAATGGTGGTATTATACATATCAAAAAATTCTTAAAACTAATAAAATATGTGAATAGAGTAAAAGTGAAAATGAGGAAATTAATTGTTCATCCAATTATATATATAAAACACAAGAAAGTTCTTTATTAAGGTGAATAGTGCAATATTAATACCGTGACTCCAGGATCTATGAATTCTCTCAGCTAGTCTGCTACAGGATTATCAAAAGAAACCATAAACTCGTTCAAGAAAAAGGTCTTCTAACTGCTTAATGAACTCTGCAACGCTGGTATGTACTTATTCCTTCTTTCTATTTAACACGTACTTGGAAATTCAAGATTACATTCATAGCACCATTTGCTATCACGTTCTCATCTTCTGATTTCTTTTATTTATATAAAAATTATTTTTCTGCTTACCAATATACTTTAGTTTTCTTCTTACAGACGTTTATAATAATATTCAATTACTCAAGACTGATTTATATTGAAATTTTTTAATAAAAATCGTAAAAAATTACAAGAGCAAATTTAACACGTCTTTTCTCTTTCTGAACAAAAAACAAGAGAAAATCGTTTAAAATCAACAACTTCCAAAACAAAAATAACAAAAAACAACTATCCTAACAATTCTTATTAGTATCTATCTGATGCCTACTTGATAATAACTTAATTTATGACATCCGTGCACTTGATTAATTTCTATTTACAATTTATCTTATACCTAGGATTCTTATACAAATTTATGTTTTTTATTTATTACTATTAATATTAAAACTTTTCATTTCATTCTTTTAATAAATTTTTTCATTTAAAATTTAAACCATAATAATAACTTTTAAATACTCATATGCATTAGTTAATACAGCATATAATTCTACATTTAATTTATATTTGAACTTATTCTTTGCATAAAAAAAATATTATTTCTAGCATACTTTCTCAGACAAATTTCTTGTTTTATAGAAAGAAAATTACATGATTCCTTTTATTTATAATTATGAATATATCATGGTACTCCTTATATTTTATTTTTAAATTTATGTTTCCTTTTTTAGGAACGAAGAAAAAATTAAAACAACACTAAAACTAAGGAACTTGAAGAAAATTAATACTATTTATATACAACCTAAACTTTGTATTCTGCCCAGGATCAAGAATATTCCTTTTTTTTTAATGAATTTATTAATAACTTAATTTGATCTGTTCTTTAATTTATAACATATAATAGGATAATATCACAAAATATATATATATATATATATATATATATATATATATATATATATATATATATACCGGGTGAGGAAAAGTATGGAAACTCTGTGATAACTCAAAAACTATGGGTCACAGAAAAAACTTGCTAAATATAAAATTTATGGTTTTTCCCTGGCGATGGTCAGGTCAATTTTTGTAAATGGAAACATGTATTTCTGACAACGGGAATCGAAAGAGCATGAAATTCTACGTCCAAATATGACATTTTTAAAAATTTTACCATGATGGTTCTGGTCAAGGTCAAACTAAAAATTTCTAGAGTATCGCAATAACTCAAATTGTATTAGTCGCAGAGAAAAACTTCCAAGACATAAAGTTTATGGTTTTCTCTGGCTATCACATGGTAGAACTCAAATGCACTATGATGCTGCGACGTACATATAAATATCAACCAGTCTTTATAAGGGCAAAAACCAACTGTAGACATGTTTCGGTCTTGTTAGACCTCATCAGTACAGTAAAGGCTTGTCTCTTTAGTCACTAATAAAGAGACATCCCCGGTATAGAATGGTTGGTACTTGGTATCAAAAGTCGCGAAAGTATAAAATATTTCACAAGTGCGCCATCTCTCCTGCAAAAATAGCACCGTTGTGGTCGCTTTGCATTTAATAAATAAACGCCCATTATTTCATAAAATAAGACCCTCTTCCTCCTTGGTAAATCCTTTGAAATCGCCTAAGTGCTTTATCTTTAGACTTTCATTTTTAAAAGATCACCAGGGGGATTAAATGACCCCTCCAAATTTTTAGCTGGTTTAGGAGCTTCATATTTTTGTAAAATATTTAAGTAAATTACATTCAAAATTTAGATTTAGAGGTTAAAATTCATTTCACGAGTAATTTGCGATTAGCATCTACTTTAAAGAAATTAAAATAATGTGCATAATTGTTTTTAAGAAATATAGATTTATTTTTTTGCTTATTTAATAATTAATTTAATTAGATAGCTATTTTTTGCAGTACAAAATCAAAAATTACTGTCCTACTAGGGTAAAGTAAAAAATGTTTAATATCTGTTTTTGCAATGCTAGAAAACAATTTCTTTGTTTTCTTTAACCAAAATTAGGATTTAACCTATTTATTAGATAAGTAATTGGGTTTCTGGTTGATTATGTGTTCTAATTTTTTATGCGACCTAGTTTACTCTCAATTGCTTTGGTTGCGAGTTTATAAAAAAAGAGTTTCCAAATATCCAATATTTGGGTCTCATTGTAAAAATTGTAAAATTTTTAGAATCCGATTTTAAATTATATTTAATCCATTCATGTGTGTAAATGGAAATTTACAAGAGACAAGTAAAGAGTTTTAAAACAATTTGCTGGAAAAAATACTCTCAGGTATTTGAACATAAAAATCATTCATCTTAACCTTTTAATCAAACAATCTATACTAAATTTAATCTTAAGTAAGAATCTGGTATTATACCTAAATAAGTGATTTGCACCAATCTTTTAATCATATTGTTTGCTAAAACAAGGGGTCACACGTCGGCAGTTTGTTATCCATACACCGAAAAAGAAATTAACGTTTTATGGCAAAACGTATCAAACGCTTTTGGGAGAACTAAAAAAACGCCTATGCAAGGTTTACAACTATCTAAAGTATTGTATATATTTTCTTAAACTAGAAATTAGGACTCTTAGTCTATAATTTAATAAGACTTTAAGATCTTTACTTTTAAATAGTTGCTTTATTAGATTAGTTCGAAAAACACCAGTTCGATAGATTAAGTTTAAAGGGCAGTGGAGATGCAATTTTCTTGCTATTTTTTTTTGAAAAGAATTTTTTAACAACAAAACATTCAGCGAATAAGTAGCCACTGTGAAACTGAAATATTTAATCACACAATGAAAAAAAACACAATATTATAAGAGGTAGCAACGTTTTGACAGAGAATTTCAGGTAGGCCAGGTTTTAGATATGCTATTGCTCTCATTCTCCCGGACGTCACGAGCTATCTGGCTGACGGCAAAGACTGCATTCATTAGCGCCCATCCAAAGGGTAAAAAAATCGTTTTTAAATATTTTTTTTTTATTATTATTATTTTTATTGATAGGTTGCATTCATTAGCGTCCATCGTACCTGTAAATAAAAAATTTCTTTTTTCAAATAATTTTATTATTATTATTATTATTACATTTTTACCTGTACAGGTACGATGGTTGCTAATGACAGCAAGCTCTGCCGCCAGCTGCATAGCCGCATGACCTCTGGGAGAGTAAGAGAGTTAGCATATATAAAAACTGGCTTACCAGAAATTCTTGTTTTTCCTCCGTTGTTAGCTCTCGTACTACAATAAGATATCTATATAAATATTGAAGTATAGTTATTATCCTAACAAGTGCGGAAAGTTATACTTTCCCGCACGCGAACTGCAGATGCCCGAACGACGCGAAGCGGAGTTCGGGCAAGCAGTTTAAGTGCGGGAAAGTTAATTTCCGCAAGTGTTAGGATCAATACTTTATACAACTACTGCTCTGGAAGTAGAATTTAAGAGGAATATAACAAATAATTTTTTCTTTTGACACATCTGGCAATAAATTTGTTGTTGCATTTTTAGCTGATTCAACTAGTTCAGGTGGAGTTAAACATCTTGTTAAATCGACCATTATTTTAAATAGTACACTTTTTTTAATTACCTACACTTTCTTTTTGCGTTTAATACAGTTGCGTTGTGACAGTTGTGACATAAATTAAAAAGGGTTAGGACTGATCGAGTAGTCTCTCTAGTCAAATAACAGATAGTTTAGGCGGAATCCGTGTAGTTATGTGGTCATAACCAAACATGTGCGTTTATGAAATACATATAGTCAAGTATGCGACTATTGTGTACTTCGGAGATGACATACTGCGCTCGAAAAGTCAACTTCCAGAGCAGGCGTTGTATAAAAGGTATTAAGATGGGAATCTTAAAGTAGCACTAAAGTAATAATAATTAATTATCGGAACCATTGTTTAATTTCTAAAAATGGTACAAACAGAAGTTACTGAGTAATAGAATGGTTTTAAATGATATATTATTATTTGTTACAATAAATTCTTGTCAAATTCTAAATAGGTAATAATTATTAAATTTCCGTCCTATTTATTTATATATATTTATTGTGAGCTTTGAAAGTTAATTTACTATAATTCTTCATACCCTTACAAACATTGTTATAATATTAACAAAAAAAAAAGTGAATTAACTTAATGTTATTTTGTCAAAAATAAATATCTACTACAACGTATTTCTTTCTTAGAAAGAGCACTAGAAAGCAAATATTTATCTGGTTTTGTTTTTCTTCTGTATATCTTTCTTACTCCGCCTTAAAGTGTATCAGATATAAATTTCACTTTGAAAGAAATTTTAGAACGTTGGAAAAATGTCTTCAGAGCTGGTTGATTTCGATGAATACAAATTATACACTCCATATAGCCGTACACCCTTGAAATGCTGAAAGCAATGATATGGAAATTTGTTGAAAAAGGCTGCCTGTTTTCTTTCTCTTTCAAATTCTAATTTATACCGAAACTTTTCCGCTGTATATTACTGTAACGGGATAACCGAATAAGGATAGGACCTTAAATTGAAATACTGTTTTTAGGTTATTCCAAAAATCTCTAGGCATAGTGAGTAGATTAAATCATGTTTCTAGTAAATTCTAGAATGTTTATTTGTTGCATATAAGGGGATGTATGGGCAGTTACGGAGAGTTAGAATAGTTCATTGTTATTGTTAATCAGTTTAGACGTTATTCAGTAGAGTTCTGTGTATCTTTTACAATTTTGAGGATAAATTCTGTTAACGTCTCCATAAGTGTTTCAAATTGGTGTCAGGTGTGGGGTGGAGATACAAGAATGCCCGGAAAGAAGATAAATGAACTATTGGTGGATGAGATCAGAGGAGAGCTCGAAGAATTAGAGTTGGTAACTACTGGGAGCAAATCCGTGTTGTTGAGAAGGCTCCGTAAATACTACTTAAATAATAATTTTGACCCTGACGCTGTGGAGTTCGAAGACCCAGTTCAAAAAGCAAATTCTGAACCAGCACAAAAAGCTGTCTCGGCTGCAAGAGAAGCTATCACAACAAATGATGAGCCCGAAAGTCTAGCTATATAGTCAGATAAGAATTTAGCGAGAAGATATGTCCCAGCTATCACAAAGAATAACAAGCCAACAAGAAGACCGGACCCAACAATTTTCTCAGTTGTCTAGTCAGATAAGGAGTCAGCGTGAAGATATGTCTCGAATGACGAGCCAACAAGAAGAACAGAAGCAACAACTGTCCCAGCTATCACAACGGATATATACCCTACGAGAAGAGTTATCCAGTTCCGTCTCCCAGCAAATATAGCGTCTGCGCTCCAAAATGATCAAAATCATCAAGTTGCCAACTTGCGAGCCGAAATCAACCAACAAATGCAGTCCGAAATAAGCAAACTTCAACGTAAACAGGAAACTTGTCGCCGAAACGAAACTATCCACCACGGCGACGGAGATGCAGAAAGGATATAAACCTGCCACGGAGACGTCGAACGACGAGCAAACGGCAAGGTGACCAAGGTACGAACGACAATAAAACCCCCGACCTTCGACGGCAAGACTTCCTGGCCAACTTATCTTAAATAATTCGACGCAGCGGCCAGAGCGAATGAATGCTCTTTCGAGGAGAAGGCATTCTCCCTAACCATAGATCTGCTCTGAGAGGTGAATCATCTGGAGATGCGTTATGGCCAAACTCATCTACATCAGGTATACCGATTGCAATTAAAGAGCCGAAAGCAGAAAAATGAAGAAACTATACAGAAGTTCAAGTGGTGAGAATGCCTTTCCAAACGCAGCGGAAGATATCCTGGAGTGCCTGGTGGTCCAAACCTTTACCGATGGTCTTCGAGACGCCAAATTGCAACGGGCTAAACGGTTGGCGCGGCCAAGGTCTTTTCTGAACGACGTGTCCATTGCGATGCGGCGACGGAGGTCTGACGTGGAGTTGCCCGACTAAGGGAAGTCACCGGTCAAGGCAGTAGTGAAGAGGTTAATGAAGTTATCCCCAAAAAGAAGGCGCCCAGTAAGGTGTTGTGACTCCAGAGAACTAGGCCATATAAGCAATACTTGCAACCAAAAACAAAAATCTCATGCTGAAGTACCCACAGCAGCTAAAAAACTAAAACAGGTCGATTCCTGGAGGGCGACAGCGACCCCAAACATACACTACGTAGACAGCTTTTATGTAGATGGACTTTTTGATGGAAAGAACTTAAGCATGCAGGTAGACACTGGAGCTACAAAAACTATTATCCGACCAACTATCAATATGCAGGAAAAGAGGTTCCCTACCAGTTGGAGACTGCGTACCGCAACCATAAACAGGCGTCGCTACAATTTGGTTTAACTTTTCTCCTTTACTCGGTGCTGGTGGCTGACGTTGATGAAGATGTTGTTCTGAGCATGGACGTTATGCGCCACTGTGGTTTTAATTTGGATCTTCGCCAACGTATCCTTCGTACTGGTAATGAGGAAATATTTCTGCATCTAAAACCAGTTGACGATGCCTTGATTATGGTAATCGATGCTATCAAACTTCTAGCGAGCTTCGAATGTATCGTAACAGCGCGGTTGGATGGGCTGAAGCCAGATGGGGCCCCAGCCATGATATAGCCAGAGAACCATGACCATGAATTGGGAAAAGGACTTCTTGTGGGTAAGATTCTTATTAAATCTGCATAAAGGTACCCATCCAAGTTATCAACTTAAACGATCATCCAATAATTCTCTGAAAGGACACAGAAATGGGAAGTTGAGAACCGGTAACATCCATAAGACACAAGGGGAACGTTATGGAAACAGGTGAGAACAACGGAATCTAACAATTAATGACAAAATTAGATCCCTTTTTGTCAAAATTAGAAAAAAAGCAGGTAAGAGATCTACTTCACCGTTATAAACCTGTATTTGGTTCCAGAAGTAAACTTGGAAGATGTTGTCCAACATAAAATTAATACTGGCGATGCACGTCCGATTTGACAGGTACACCGACGGCTGCTTTAAGTTAAGAAAGAAGAAGCAAATAGAGCGCATAAAGAAATTATTCAAAGGGCATAGTCGAACCATCCAGTAGTTTGTGGGTTTTCCTGTGGTATTAGTGAAAAAAAAAGACGGATCAATGCGGTTTTGTGCCGACTATCGAAAGGTTAATGATGTCACTAAAAAGAATTCATGATGCCCTCGTCGAGCACTTTTACAAATATCTGTATGGCAGAAAATTCCTGATCAGAACAGACCATGCCCGTTTACTGTGGGGCTACTTAGTTTTAGGAACCCAGAAGGGCAGATAGCAAGATAGCTCGATAAACTGTAGGAATATGATATTGCAGTCAAGCACAGACCTGGCACAAGACATCGTTATGCTGATGCACTTTCCAGAAAACCATATCGACCTGATTGTCCTCATTGCTTTAGTTAAGGTTGTACCAGAAGACGAGAGCTCTATGCTCGAGGAGAAACAAGAAAACAATCTTGTTCTGAAAAAGATTCGGGAATAGAAAAGAATGGACCGTCGTCCGTTGTGGAGAGAGATATCTTCATCCTCTCCTGCTTTGAAAGCATATTGGGCCCTTTAATTTTGGACGGTGGGCTCGTTAAAAGACTTGTAGAAAATTCAGAGAGTACAAAAACAAGGAAACAAATAGTGGTCTTAAGAAATGCTGTACTAGAAATGATAGTTCTGGAGGACATCTAAGTATAACGAAAACGCTGTAAAAGGTCCAAGATAGATTTTACTGAGTAAACTGCACTAACGATTTTAAAGATTGGTGTCGTAAATGCACCACATGTGCTGCCAGTAATGGTCCGCATCAAAAAGCGAAGGCGGAAATGCAGGAATACCTGGTTGGAAGTCCTTTTGAAATAATCGCAGTAGATGTATTTGGGCCACTTTCACAGGGCAATGTAGAAAATAAGTACATCTTTGTTGTAATGGACTACTTCATTAAATGGTTTGAAGCCTACGCCTACGTTTTCAATCAGGAAGCCACCACTTTAGCAGGTATATTAGTTGAATAATACGTAAGCCGTTTTGGGTTACCAGTAGAATTACATTCAGACTTAGGGAGAAACTTAGAGAGCAAGCTGTTGCAAGAAGGTTGCCAGAGATTAGGCATCCAGAAAGGGATAACCACAGCGATGCACCCTCAGTCTGATGGAATGGTGGAACGAATGAACCGGACTATAACCAACTATCCGTCAAAAGTGGTGTCAGAGTGTCAGAGGGATTGGGATCGACATAGTCCACTATTTCTTATGGTAATTTAATTGGCCATTAACGAATCAACATGCCAAATTCCTGCGAATGTCCTCTTCGGTAGAGAAATGAGGCACCATGTGACTTGCTGTATGGTTGTATGTATGGCCATAAAAGGAAACCACGTTTCGTGTCCTATCCCAATGTAAAGCCCTTGCAAGGACGCGGTATCTGTATTGGAAGAGGAGAAATCGAATGCTTAAAGTTATGTGGAGAGGCCACTGTCAAGGCTTTAAAGTCTCATTAAGAGGAGAAATTGAAAAAATGTCACATCCAGTGGGACTCGAACCCACCATCACTGCCTTATACGCACGCATGATTTAACCACTTAAGCTATTGGATGATCAAGTGGTTAGAAAACAAAACGTTATAATGAACTCAAATCCTTAATGTTAGTTTAATAATTTCTTGTTTGTATAATTTCTAAATTTCAAAAATTTCAAGAATACGTTGAGAGTTACCTCAAAAATAATAGTTTACTAAAAATCAATGGTTCCGGTCTCCTAACCGAATAAAAATATAAGACAGGGCACAAATAAAGTGACTTAGAGTTTGATGTTTCAATTGTCGATTTGACAAATCTTCTCTCTCATTAACGTCATGTAACATGTGCTTAAGGAGGAAGTGAGTGAATGTCATATCTGATGGGATTTGAGTTCATTATAACGTTTCGCTTTCTAACCACTTCATCATCCAATAGCTTAAGTCGTTAAAGCATGCCTGCGTATAAGGCAGTGATGGTAGGTTAGAGTCCCACTGGATGTGACAATTTTTCAATTTCTCCTTAATGTCAGTTTAATAATTTCTTGTTTGTATAATTTCTAAATTTCAAAAATATATAGTTTCATTTTCTTAAAAGACTTATTTTTTTTCGCAACCATTAATATAAATGGTTTCAAAAAAAAACAAAAAACATAATAAATTACAGAAATAAAAATTGTGCAACGAACATTAAAATATATATTGAAATCAATAAACCTCAGTCAATTAAGGAAGACATCTCTTGCAGCCAATCTTTAATTGACACAATTTTAAATTTATTTTATTTCTTCAATCAAATTGAATAAAAAAGATGACAAACTGATTATTAAAGTCTGATGCCAAGAAAAAGTAATTCGCGGACAAAAATCCTTATAAAGTAGTTGAAGCTTCCTAATATTTCTTCAAGATTTGTAAGTAGAAACTTTTTAATTAATCATACTTAGTCTTTTAATTCCGGTAATGGAAAGACATTGAAAAGTTTCGCTTTCGAGAAATTTTGGATGTCTTTATTCGCCTTCTTAGAAACTAATTATCCTACAACTTTATTAATTATGCAGAATTTGAGGAACTGCATGTTTCTAATAAAAGCCTTTATAGTAGCAAACCATCAGTTTGAAGTGCTACAAGAAATATTGCAAACACTTGTTTAAACAACACTTCAGTATAAAATGTATTTTTTTATATTTAAAAGACAAAAAGAAGGCATTTTTTTAAACAAATTATACACTATATCCTAACTATTTTTCAAAATGTTTCCTTGTTAATAAAAAAATGACGAAATGCTATCTGGTATTATATAAATTCTTTTTGTTGTTACAAAGCATATTTTCGAAGATGACATTTCATCTACATTTTATTCTTCAAACTCTTGATATAAAATGACCGACTATATTTTTCGTCAAAGCAGAAGATCTGCGAATTTTTTAACAAAAAATAAACGAATTGCTATTTGTATCTGCTTTTTATTTACTAGAAAGAAAGATGTAAATGAATAATTACAACTTCTTTGGGCACTTGTTTTATATTTGTCGAAAGAACAAATAAGTTTCAGTGTCTCGTTTTCAAAGATCAATATAATTGACTGCATTATTGGAACGAAGTTCCCTTTCGGGCGTTACGACCAGTTACGTTTGAGGCTAGGAGCTAGCCAAAAAAAATTCAAAGCAAAGTTTATCACGACACGCATGTTGTCTCTCTCTCTCTCTCTCATAGATAGATATACCTATCTTTATTTAAAAAGGAAACCCTAATATACATAAATAAACGCTTGTCACGGGTCAAAATGTACTATAGTAACTAACGAAATTGCTTACCTTAATTTGTTATCATTGTAGTGTTTATTCAAGTAAGAAATCGGTTGATTTAAGTCGTTTATAGTTAGTTATCAATTTATAAATATATTCTGGCCATATATTTCCCAATGTTGATAAGTTTCTGTAAGTAATTTATTTTGTAGGTTATAAACTATTTTAGGTTTATTGTTCTGTCATCAGTCATTAGTTCATTTGTTATATCTTCTTTCCGTTTGATGATAATTCCGTTATTGAAATTCGATAGCCAGTCTTCTTTAGATTATATAATGTTTAAAAATAAAACCGAAAATAAATGGGGAAATTAGGTAAGGTTTGATTGTTGTTGTCGCCTATATAAATATGATCCCTGTTTGTTCGTAAAGGGTTGGCTGAATAAGCTACGGTTTGTTCCAATAGTAGAGGCCATATCTTATTTCGACGTATGTCAAATTATTGTGACCTAAGGAACGTGGGAGACTTGCTTCCTTTTTATTACGAACGTTCGTGCTGAAAGCATCTGAGATTTGTGTTGGGGTTAATTTGTAATCTTCGATCATCGAAGTCAATTTAGTTTGGATTTACGAAATTTAACCTCGTTCATTTCCATTGAAAATTGTGTGAGAGAGATTTCTCTGAATTTTGGTGATTTCGGTGGAAAATACGGCGTAGACCGGATTATTAATCAAATCTTATTTGGTGGTTTAACGAACAAACAAGTGGTATTTTGGTAGTAAGACTGTTCAGACAGAAAATCGTGGTCAGGATTCCTCATCCTTGCAGTTAGCAACAAGTGGTTGTCAAAAGGTTATCGAGTAAAAGAACCCTATTTTTTTAAATAGGGTTTTTAGTTACCGGCTACATTTTTAGTTACGGGCATAAGTCTTGGATATAGGCTTCTTTTGTAAGTAGGCCTGATACTTGGTTCGAGCATACGTTTTGTGTTTGGTGTAGCCTTTTGGTTTTGGATAAGGCTTGATTTTGGAACCGACCCAAGTATAAGACCAGCCGAGGACTGCGAAAATTTATCAATTAAACAGATAAGCTATATTAGTCTTAAGTCGTAACTAGTTAGTTAAGAGTTAGTTTTTCTTATACCTTTTTTTTCATATTGCGTGTGATCACACATATTTAAAATTCTCTTTTAATATTATTCATTTATTAATTCTTTGTTATATATAAATATTGTTAGCGTTGTCAAGCGCGAGACTTGACAGTTGTGAGAATTTAAAAAATTGTTCATTAAAGAAGAGTCTAGTTGACATTTTGGTTTTATTTAGCTCGCTTATCGTTATTTTTAGTTGTTGTAAAATTTAATTGGAACCGTTAAATATTCTAAATTTACTTGATTATCTCCAGTGGGTGAAGTGGTGCCTGGGACATCAGGGGTTTCCGATTTTAACCGTCTAAATCGGTGGCGCGACTCACTAGTATTTGTTACTGACCTCTACGGCTGAGCTGGGCACTAATTTGCCAGTAGAGAGACCACTACCGAACTCAGCTGGAGTTGTATTTCTTTTAGTTAATTTCTATATTATTCTTAATTTGATTTATGTTTTAAACTCATTAAAATACGTGGCAAATTTTTGGCGCCCAACGTGGGGCATATATTTGTTTAATTGGGCGAGTAATTGTTAGTTTTTTTTTTATTAATCGCGTATATAAGTGAGCTAAGTAGTAACTTTTTTTTATATATATATATTTTAATTATTGGCGTTATTAACATCTGATCACACCAAACGTGAAACGATTTACATAGTTGAATACTTTCTTATTTTTATCTATATATCATTGGTAAGTTATTTAATATTATCCAACGTTGCTAATTGCTACCGAACTGCAATTTGTTGATTATTTGTTGAAAAGGTTGTAGTTGTCACTTATTCGTTTATTGTTGAATTTTGTTGAATTGTTGTTATTTTAATCATATCATGGAGTATAAAATGGATATTTCATACCTTAAAAAGGACATGTTGGTTCATGAACTTTTAGTCCGTGGGATTTTAGTTGATTCACAGCCAACGGCCGATCAGATGAGGATGGCCCTGCGGCCAATTTTAAAGATGGAGAGAGCGGGTACTTTCACGAGACCCCCATATACAGTAGCAGATGTTAAGGGTGAGTTAGAGTCAATTCGTAGGTTGTTGCTAGAGGAAACGGTTCTTACGCTGGAAGGTGAAAATATCGTTAGGGAATATAATTCTTCGTTGTCGAAACTAGTCCATATCTACCATCGTATCCAACGCATTCCGGAGTCTGGATTAACAATTGAGGAGAAGTCGGAGAGGGATAAGTTGTTGGTGGAGGTGATAGCTGCCCTAGATTCCCTTGATATTGCTGCTAAGCGCAATCCGGAGCCTAGTCATATTGTCCACGATTTAGATGAGGAATCTTCACCTGTTCATTATACTCAAATGAAACCTTTAAATTTAGAAAAATGGAATGTGAAGTTCACCGGGGATGCTAAGTCTTCTGTTTATAATTTCCTGGATAGAGTTCGAGAACTTCGAATAGCTCGTAACATCACTGAGGAACAGTTATTTTCCAGTGCCATAGATCTTTTCTCCGGTAAAGCATTAACCTGGTTTAGAGCCAACATTGATAGGTTTGGAGATTGGCAAAGTTTGTCAGATTTGTTATTACGTCACTTTGAACCACCCGATTATCGTGCTAGGCTTTTTAAAGAAATCTTAGAACGAACCCAAGACACCACCGAGGGTATAATTGATTATTTGTGTTGTATGAAAGCGTTGTTTCGGCGTCATGGTAGTCTTACTCCAGAGTTGCAATTAGACCTCTTAATAAGGAATCTATCCCCATTCTATATTACTCAATTGCCTGTTGTTCGAACCATCGAGGAGTTAGAGGAAGAGTGCATGAAATTAGAAACGAAGAAGTATAGAGTAGAAAATTATGTGCCACCTTCCCGTAAAAGAAATCAATTTGTCGAACCTGACTTTGCTTTTGTGGAGGTACAACCTATTCAGGAGAACCCCGATCTCCAACAGTCGGGAATAGGTAGAGTTGACACGACTACTAGTAGAGCTGGTCGTTCTTCCAGTGTTCCAATTTGTTGGAATTGTCGAAACCCCGGACACGTCAATAGGAATTGTCCCAACTCTAGAAAGGTTTATTGTTATCGCTGTGGTGCCCCTAACGTTACCATTAAGAACTGTCTGAAATGTAAACAGCAGGGAAACGGATCCCGGGAGAATCGTTAGGTCGTGACCTTTTCTCCCAGTGCCGTATTAACACGACCAATTCGTCAGTAAATGTAGTAGACAACTGTACCGTCACCCCTGAAACCACCACCGACAAGTGGTACGCTAGGATGTTATTGAAGGTTCAGGACAACCCCCTAAAGTATCCGTTATGGCGTGTACAAAATGGTGCCCTTTATAAGTTCGTGAAGCCTGGTATTCCTAATTTGTCGCCTCTTTCAAACGATTGGAAATTAGTGGTGCCTAAAGACCAACGCGGCCCCATTCTACAACGCTGTCATGATTTACCATCTGCCGGACACGTAGGTGTAAATAAGACCTTTGGGAAAATCTGCCAGAAGTTTTACTGGCCCAAAGTGAAAATTGACGTGTCTAGGTATGTTCGTCGTTGCAAGAGTTGTGCTCAGAATAAAGTTGAGCAAGAAGCACCAGCAGGGTTGATGGGCGATCGTCCTGTAATATCCGAACCCTTCCAGGCAATAAGTCTAGACTGCATTGGACCTCTTCCTAAATCGAAAAAAGGTTACCAATATATCCTAGTTGTGTCTGATAGTTTCAGTAAGGCAGTCTTCTTATATCCGTGTCGAACCGCTACTGCCAAAAACTTGACAGAAATTATGGAAGGTTTCTTTTTGTTGTATGGTGCACCCATGACTTTAACTTGCGATAACGGTGTCCAAATGAAATCGAACGAATTCCGGAGATTGTGTGAGAAATATAATATCAGAATGTTCTTTACCGCACATTACAATCCACGCGCTAACCCCACAGAACGGCACAATAGAGTTATTAAGACCATGTTACGTACATTTGTAAAACAAGACAACCACCGGACTTGGGATGAGCATCTTAATGAAATCGGCTGCGCAATCAGGACAACGCCTAGTGAAACTACTAAATATAGTCCATACTTTATTCTTTTTGGTAGGGAACACAAACTTTATGGAACGGATTACGAGGATAAACTTCGGACGGACCCAATCGAAATCAATGATTATGCTAAAAACCGTCGTGAGAGCTTCGCGAAGTTATATCAGCAAGTTCGACAGCGTATAGAGTCCGCAAGAGAGCAAAATGCAAATCGGTATAATCTGCGACGTAGACCTCTATCTTTTAGTTGTGGGGATAAAGTTTGGAGAAAGAATAAAGTCCTGTCTGATGCTCTGAAATTCTATTCGGCAAAATTAGCGCCAGCGTATCTTGGTCCTTTTGTTGTAAAGCGTAGGTGTGGTTCTTGGTCCTATGAACTCCAGGATGAATTAGGGAATTCGAAAGGTATTTGGCATGTACAGGATTTGAAGCCTTTTTATGAATCACTCGCTCCAGACGACAATTCCTTGTAGTAGGTTTGAATCTTTGGTTGTTTCTCTTTTGTGATTTTCGTTATTTCTTTTATTGTTCTCACTTTTCTGTTTGGTGTTTTGTATTTGTGCCTTGTGAGTGGAGGCCTAAGAATTTCACCACCCGAGGATATTCCAGGCGGAGTGGGTAAAAGTCCCCTAACCTTAACACAGCTAGCCCTAGTGCATATCGGTTACCTTGTCTCCTCTGTTTTGGTTACCATGTTCTTGGTCACCCTTCCTGCTTCTGTTTCGTAGCTCGGAGTAAACAGAAAAGACAACTCCATCCTCCAAAAGTTCCTTGATATTTATAGGATCTTTTACGGATGTTCTTATTTACTTGACAGTAATCTCTGTCCGTATTCTCTTTTACCGGCTGCCCTTCTTTTGGTCGTTGTTTCTTTTTCATTTTAGACGAAATTACTTCAAATGGTTGACCTAGTACATACTGGGAATTCTAATAATAATTTTCCTTTTATTCCTTACCATCTTCGGTTCTAAAGACTCACACTAAAAATTCCATCTTCTGGAATTTAAAAGATTCTCTTTGGAAATCCATTGGCTATATCTTCAGAATCAATAGAAAAGGCGACACCATCCTCAAGTGGCTGTTTTATGTATATTGGTTCTCTTACAGACATTCTTTCCTTTATGAAAGGGCATAAAGAACTCACACTAAAAATTCCATCTTCTGGAATTTAAAAGATCCACTTTGGAAATTCATATTTCAGATTTCACACTGAGTAAATAGAGCTTCGTCGTAATATCGGAATCCGCGATGGGCTATATCACCAACCTTAACACTTTCTGGATTCAAATTTCGTTCTGCCTTAGTAAACTTATCTTTACCTTACCTATATTATTTTCTATCGTTTCCTGCTTGTTTGGCTTTAAAATGACCTTATGGTTTTGGCTTTATTTGTAGTGGTCCTACGGCACGTTTTGTGTGGATTTCGAGGCCAAACCTTTTATTTTCCGACCGGGCCATTGGTAGTTGAGTGCCCGGTGGAAAAACCATTTGTTGGGATTTATTGAGGGAATTTTCAGTCTGTTTGGCAGGAACTTAGGTTTTGTAAACTTATGGTATCTTTCGTTATTTGGATTCAAACCTTGTCAACACGACCATCGTTGACCCTTTTGTGCCTTGTGGCTGGAGGCCTTAGAATTTCACCACCCGAGGATACTCCAGGCGGAGTGGGTAGGAGTCCCCTAACCTTAACACTACAGGATTCGGAATTTCTGTTATCTGTTTTCCATCGTATCTTGTTCTAGTCTCCGAATCCATATTATCTTACGTTACTTCCATCAGTAATTGTATTGTGTGCTTCCATCAGCATTTCTAGTATGCTACCGTCTCTTTCCTCCTCCCAAGTATTTTTTTTTTGTGTTTATTGATCACTGCGTTACCCTATTTGTGTCTGGAGCGAGGATAAGGCATACCGTACCTGTAGTTTGTACCCTATGAGTTTATAGTTTAGGGGTAATGTTGTCGTTGGGTTTGTGTTGTGGTTATTAGTCCAGTTTAGTTTGGATGATAGTTTTGGTTAGGTTTTAGTGTCCTTTTTGCGGTTTTGTACTAGGAGTACGTTAGGACAGTTAATTTTGTTATTTTGTTAGTCCCTAGGTTGTTAGGGAATTACGTTAGTTGGGGGGGTTTCTTTTTTTTTCTGTGGTTTTTAGTCTGGGGTGAACTTTATCACCCTGGGTCCCTTCAGGTCCCGGGCTTCGGCCCAAAATGTCCCTCCGTGTTACTTTGCTTTATGGCCTTAGGCTCCGGTGGGTGCTGGGGCTGCACGGGGTGTCGCCTTAAGTGGAACCGCATTGGTTACGCTCCGTCAGTGGGAGGTGGATTGCTCGCCGGCAGGGACCCAAGGGAAAACTGTCACTATGCGGGGGTTCACTACTGTTGTCAGAGTCAGATGACCTTGCGGGGCCTCCCGTGGAAGTCTCAGCAGTACCGGAATCTTTGATACCTTTTTAACTTGTCTCTTTGCTATTCACCGGCGGAGGTCCAGAAGTGGGTGTGGATTGTGTTCGTTGGCTGCTGGGTGAGTGGGCTTTGTACACTGTATGGTGTGAGGTCCAGGGGTGTGTAACCATGACGCGTTTAACATCCTTCGCGAGGTCGCCCCTGGAAGTGTGCATTGCTTCCGCTTACCTAAGTGGACTTCGAATGCGGTCCAACGAAATGGAAGGACCAATGTCGTTTCAGTTTGGTGCAGCTTTATTGCACTGGGTGCTGTTGTTCCCGAGTATTACTCAAAATTTTTGTTTTTTTTTCCTTCTTTGGGTTTTGAGGTGTAGTTAGTTCGTATTTTCTTACGAAATGGTATATGGCGTTTTATTAGTTTTATTGTTAGGCTTGTTGTCCCTTTTTATCGTGATTGTTGGCTCATTTAGCATTATTGCGTTATCGTCGAAAATCTTTGGTAGATTTTCTCCTTTCTTAGGGGAGGGGATGTTGTCACGGGTCAAAATGTACTATAGTAACTAACGAAATTGCTTACCTTAATTTGTTATCATTGTAGTGTTTATTCAAGTAAGAAATCGGTTGATTTAAGTCGTTTATAGTTAGTTATCAATTTATAAATATATTCAGTAGTTGCTAAAATCGATTTTATTTGTTATTATGGTTTGAATTATTGACATTTCATTTACATCTGTCTTGTAAGCGCAACTTCGTTCTTTTGTCAATAGTCCGACGGTAGTGTATTGCAGCCAATGATCAGTCGCATTTTTAACTTTATTGTTAGTATCAAAAATAAATAGGGAAACTAAGTAATGTTGGGTTATTTATTGTTAGTTAATTAAAATAATAAGATTAAATGTATCAGATAACCTCTGTTTGTTCATGAGTGGCTGGCTGAATTAACCATGGTTATTGTCAGTATCGTAGTAGAGGCCATCATGTTTCGTACTGAAGTGTGTCAAAAAGTGAAGTTTGATAACCGAGGACGCTCTTTCCTTTTGACTTCTGTCTCTCGTAGTGAACGCGTGTTAATTAGAAAATTTTTGGGAACTTGATTGCATCTCTGTACATCGGGGGCGACGTAGGTTGGATTTGTGTAATTAAGTTCCATCTGTCTCCATCGAAAACTGTGTAGAAGGTATTTTGCTGGATTTTGGTGAATTTGTTGGAGATTTCGGCTTGTCCGGATTTTTATTGAGATTTTCTATTGGTAAGTAAGTCATGCTTCAGTATCCATGTGATTATTTGATCTTTATGTTCCTTTTTGTCCCTTATGAAACAGACAGTAGCGGGGTCTGGTATTTTTGGAACCTTTCCTTTTTTTTGGATAACCATCGTGGTTGGAGATTGTACGACATTGCATTTAGCAGCGAGGAAATTGTTTTCTTACCCAACTATCAATTGGGATATCGTCTCACGAAAATAAGAACCCTATTTTGTTTTAAATAGGTAAGTTATATAATTACGTTTTAATAATTTAATGACGCCATATAATCAATTTTGGTTAAAAATTCCTATTTTATATGAATATTTCTTTTGTATCGTCCACAGGGTTTTATTTTGTTTAACTGGACTCCTTTTTAGTTTTTTTACTATCGAAATTGATTTTTGTACTATTACGAATTAATTTTATGTGAATTTTGATTTAAAGTTTTAGTTATAATTTTTGTAAGGACTAGCCAGTAAAAATTAAGTTTGTTAAGCACATTTTGATTATTAGTTTTGACCATTAATTATAAATTCAGGAAAATCAGCTTCTAAAATGTTGTAAAATTCATTTAAATTCACTTTTATTCTTTCATTGTTATACAAGTATCAGTCAATGTGTTTAATTGTATTTAAGTCAGTAAAGTAGAGTAGTGTAATTAATTCAGATTAATTCAAGGAGTCATTCAAATCGTTTTAACCGAATGTTAATGCTTAATTACGATTTTAGGGTTTTTAGTTACCGGCTACATTTTTGGTTACGGGCATAAGTCCCTGAGTCAGGCAGAATTCTGGTTGCTGACCTAATACTTGGTACGAGCTTTGGTTATTGTGTTTGGAGCAAGCCTTTTGGTTTTGGATAAGGCTTAAATTTTGGAACTGACCCAAGTATTGGTGAAGCCTAGGACTGCGGCAAATCATTAAACTACAGATAAGCTATTAGTTTTAAGTCGGGCATAGTTTTAGTTAAAGCTATTTTTCCTTGTTTTTGTTGCGTGTGATCACACCTTTTTGATAAATTTATCTTTTTTTTTATTATTGTTCATATAATTTATTTTATAAATATCAATTGTGTGTCAGGCACGAGGCTTGACAATTTGTATCCTATTGTGAAAATTTTCAATTACTTAAATTTGTTCATTAAAGAAGAGTCTAGTTGACATTTTAGTTTTATTTAGCTCACTTAACGTTATTTTTAGTTGTTGTGTAAATTCAATTAGAACCGTTAAATATTCTAAATTTACTTGATTATCTCCAGTGGGTGAAGTGGTGCCTGGGACATCAGGGGTTTCCGATTTTAACCGTCTAAATCGGTGGCGCGACTCACTAGTATTTGTTACTGACCTCTACGGCTGAGCTGGGCACTAATTTGCCAGTAGAGAGACCACTACCGAACTCAGCTGGAGTTGTATTTCTTTTAGTTAATTTCTATATTATTCTTAATTTGATTTATGTTTTAAACTCATTAAAATACGTGGCACGCTAATAAAAGTACAATTAAAAAGACAATAATTTAAATTAAAAGAAAATACTGTGGAAAAAAAATAGGTACCTACAATAGTATTATATTATATTTCATCCTGTTTTATAAATTAATAAATTCATAAACATTTTAAAAATAGTTCTTAACTTGACTAGTTTGGTACCTACCTACGTCAAATTACATTAACTGTCAGTTACTGTCAAATATTTTAATTTTAAAATTTTGTATTAAATTGTTAATTTCTGTTTTAAATTAAATTAAAATAAAAAGTAATTCTAGGTAGATGTATATCATCCAAACCTCTGATATTGTATGAATGGACACTTTTGTTAAAAGAAACGAACTGTTAAAAATATTCAAGTGATAATGGATTTACTTTTTTCTATTTTGCTTTGATAGTGTAGTGTCGTGACTTTGTTAAGTTTATACAGGTTTTTTGGAGATAATAAATAATAAAATAATACAAAATAATAACAATATTGAATCCTGACAGTGTTTCTGTTCTGCAAAAGTTCCGGACATTGCTGATGGAGGTAAGAAGAGATTTAATACAGACAATAATAAATGCTTATGTATGTATAAACACTCTGTTGTGTTTACAAATTAAAATTCCTTCACTAATTAATCGAAAGGAACTTCGTTCCATCCGGGTGTCCCTTGACACCTCTCACTTTTTTGTTTTTTCTTATTGATTAACATAGCTTTTAAAACTGCGACGTGTTTTTTCACTTGTCTATATTTTTTGTACTCAATAATTATATGGTATTATTAATTATACTTTAGCATTAACATTCCCATTGTTCCAGGGTGTTATTTTTTTGATCTGTGGCGTAATTACAAATAAGCGAAAAGTCGTCGAATACTTCCGTATCTTTGGTGCTACCTATAGCTAAGAAATTTTTGCGTGATCAGCAATGCTGTCACATTCTGTACTTTTACTCAAGTAGGTATTTTGGTCAAATTGATCCATTTAAGTACTTCCAGTTTTGATTTTAAATGACACTATTGTTGTAAGTATTATTTAAACATTTTTTGATGCCCAAGAAGTAACTTATCAAAACTCTCTCACGCGCCGACATTAACATTTTTTTACTGTAGTCCAAAAGCTTCTAATTCCCTGTATCACTGAAATCACATATCTCTTTTAGAGATTTTCCTTGAAATCTGTAGATGTTGAATTATGTTTATATTTTCACAATGATGAAGTCAACAATCAGCTGCGGTTTTAATCGTGTTTTGAACTACACATCCAATTCGAATGCGCTAAATCGGGAAATTTTTGTTCTTACTGGGAATAATGAAGAAGAAAGTCATATACCTCCAGCAAGTTGTTTTGTATTCACAAAGTTTACAATGATATAAAAAAAAGTTATACAATTTTGGTTTAATACTAACAGATTGCAGTGTTTTGTGGATAAACATAACCAATTTAAATACTTCTTGCTAATTGCCGGATTTTTACAAATAAATTTAATCAAGTTATAACCAAGGAAGGCGATAATTATACAAAATGATTCGCGTTACTAGTCCTACACAATTATATGAAATAACAGTTGTTATTTTTTATGCTTCTTATATAGTCCAAGAAATAAGGTAAACAATATCCTGTTGAGGACTTTAACACAAGTAGATATCTGAGAGATATTTTTTTGATAATGGACTTCAATAACTAAAACCTATGTTTCCTACAGTGGTCCCAAAGGACTTTTATAGAAAGTAAAACCACAGCCCTACTCTACTAAAGTAAAGTACGGCTGGCTGTGGTAAAACTTCAGATCATTTATAGAAAAATAAATTCAACTTCAAATTCATCAAAAATTAATAATCAATAATCAATAAAAACCTCTAAAATTAATGAAAATCTGTTTTTTGCGTTTTGTTTAAAATCTATAATATATAAATCGTAACAAGTCCTGAAAGTGGTCTTTTACTGGACGAGTCCATTAAAAGCACTTTTGGGACGTATTACGTATAATATTTTTTTTAAAACGGGCATTGTTGTACCATAAACTTCATATTATTCACTTTACATTTTTATAACAAGAACTCTTTATTAACTAATTTTAACATTTTTTTAACAAACCGTGGTGGGGTGGCCGCCTTAACAATTTCATCTGGTATAATTTCATCTTCGATTAATTCACAATCAAATGCATAATTTTAAATATCCATTTTATAATAAATTTCACGTTTTCAACTTAACGTCAAAATATGTCACTAACCAAGTTTAACATTTTTTTTAACAAACCTTGCTTGGGTGGCCGCCTTAACAATTTCATCTTGTATAATTTCATCTTCCATTAATTCACAATCAAATGCATAATTTTAAATATCCATTTTATAATAAACTAGCAGACCTGGCGAACTTCGTAAAGCCTACTGATGTTTTTTTTACCATTTATCCAAATTATTACGGTTTTCTAAATTATCGATTATATATATTATATATCAACTGCGCCACCTTCTGATGGCATCATAGTACTTAATTACGCAAGAATTGCTAATGTAAATTTATACCATCTTAACTGCGCCACCTTACGGTGGCGTCATAATACTTAATTTAGTAAGAATCACTTTTTTGAGATTTTTTGACAAACAATTTTTTTATTTTTCGTAAAAAATACAAAATATTTCTTTTAATAAAATGTATCCTATTTTACTTCTAATACCTCCAAGAATATATGTATAAAGTTTCATAATGATCGGTTGATTAGTTTTCGCGTGAAAGCGTAACAAACAAACTTACATTCACATTTATAATTATTTTAAAATTGTAATATCTTCTAAGATGTTCATTGAAATTAAGTGATGACAATTTTGTTCACAATTAAATACTCTTAATCAACAACACATTTATTTGGATAAAGATTAATATTATTACGTTGATGTAACTCTAAACAAATAATGCATTAATTTCGATCAAATTTGATTACCATAAAAACGGTTCTAGTGAGTTAATCTTAAAAGATAGACATATACTGTTGCGGACATTTTTTTAGATCATTTTAAGAGGAATAATTCTTTCATACATATATTTTTGGTATCTTGAACCGTTTTCGCAGCGCACGCAATGGAAGCCCTCAAAGATCAATAAATTTTCCCGTTTTTTTCACATTTTCCATTACTTTTTCGCTCCTAATAGTGGCATCGTGATGTTGTATAGCCTAAAGCCGTCCTCGATAAATGGTCTATTAAACACAAAAAGAATTTTTCAATTCGAACCAGTAGTTCCTGAGATTAACGCGTTCAAATAAACAAACAAACTCTTCAGCTTTATTATCACAGATTATAAGTAAACAGATACGAAAGTGGCGATTTGGGCTCGTTGACCTTGAACGTAGCAGTGGTCTGATTGGTCAGGATTCAAATGCAAAATGACATATTTTACTACGAATTTACTACCATGTTGTTCGTCGAGTATGTTCGGATTAGGTTTCAATAAATGATATTTGTCAAGCGAACTATAATAGATACAATTGATTGGTTGAAAATAGTCCGAAAAGCAAACGAACGAACCTATTTATTTCCACTTACGTATCTGTCAGTTAATTATTGTTTTAATTTGGTTAAAATTTGCTGAAATTTCGATGTGCATTCTTGTCGATTTTAAACCGTTTCTTTTATTGCTTTTGCTAATATTTGTCATATTTTAATAATATTATTATACTGTTTTTCCCAAAACCCGCTGAAGTGGAAAGATCTAGATAAATAAAAACCTGCAAACTTTGTATACAATTTGCAGGTTTTAATTATGGACGATTATTATTTATCAGGTAAGTACATAAATGATTCTTTTATTGTATATTCTATAGTAAATAAAACTACTTTTTTGTAGGTTACAAACTGCACAACCGTTCAAATTGATATTGTAAAGATTGAAAGTACGTACTCAAACTGTCGATTTATAAACCTCACAAGATATGTCGATTACAGAGACTCAAATCTTTTATTTAGGAACAGAACAAGTTACTTAAACAAGAAGTAGTTATTCAAAGGCGAATTATTTTTTAGATAAATCAACTGCTGAATATTACTAAATAGTGTGAATTCTGCAATAGTCACTAACAAAATAATATACAGTCTCTAATACTTTTTTACTTTCTAGTTAAGCAGTGACATTTTATTTTAACTACTTTACCTTTTTTGCCTCAAGATTAGATTTTTTAGATGTATGGTTTCTTAGATTTAAAGACTGCATGTTGCATGTTGCATGTGATTGTTATATAATGTATATTTAGTGTATTTATAAAATTACATACAATATTTGATGTATTTAAATATATATTAGAAAATATGTGTTTATTCTTTACCTTTCCTGTTTTCTTACATTATATTTTACATATTATATTCATGGGTAATTCAAAATGGACCATTATTCAAAAACAACAGGTTTTAATAAATATATTTTTTTAGAAAATGAACAACAGAAGAAAGTTCTTTATAAGACTTAAGGTATCTACAAAAAATTAAATGAGAATTATTCTATAAAGTTATGTCTTAGAAACAACACATTTAAGTACTTCAAATTAATTACCTGTTAATTTCTTAACTCTGTTTAACCAATGATTATAGGAGTCGTAAAATGCAGGACATATAATGTTAATAAAGCTATGCTTTATTTCTGTAGACAAGCTTTAGATGGGAGTAAATTAAATGGATTTTTAAACTTGACATGTCCATTCCCAACCCCACTTTTAAATAACTATATAACACATATTTACAAATGCAAAACATTAATTAAACTTTGTTTTAGACCTTAAATAAGGCAATTTAATTGTTTTCCTTTATTTACTTTATTCAGATTAAGTTTAATTTCTGTGACTGTTGGTTATTGACTGTACAAAAAACTAGAAAAGGCACCGCTATTTAGTGGGTTATTGCTTTCAACCAATCAAAGCTCTCACCCTGGAATGTCAAAGTCCTATATGTTTGTATTGGAAATTTATGAATGACCACTATGGAGGGTAGAGGTAAGGAGAACTGTCTCCGTGTATTGAATGTGTCCGTCAAAATGTGGTAAATAAGGGTGGCGCTACGATCGTAGTAGGGTAAATTTTAAAAAAAGCGCCATAATTTCTTAGAGTAGGATAGATAAATAAACAAGGAAAGACACATTTCCGCTTTATTATGACACCATTTTTAAAATAATCATAAGATACATAAGATACTCATAAAGTATAAAACGAATTTAAAATACACTAAACTGAATTCGCTGACCACGTTTTTTTATAGCACTTATATAATTTGTGACTTATATTACGAAATCATACGACATTTCAATCAATTTGTCAAAAACTGCTACATTCATTCTGTACCCTACATCTACTTTAGCGCCATTGTAGTGGCAAGTTTGAGAAGTGTTATGTTCCTCTAAAAAGTGGACACATTTTTAATCATTTCCCATTTAAGATCGTTCTCCTTACCTCTACCCTCCATAATGACCACCCTGGAACGTCAAAAAATAGCAATGCTCTTATGGACAAACCTTCTGATTGGTCGTTCAAGGTCACCAGACGAAATTGTCGATTTCATTCATAAAAACGACTACTTTCGTATCTAGTATAATAATCTATGTTTATAATATAGTATAGATTTAGATTTCACGTTTTTAACAAAACGTCAAAATATGTAAAGTTATTTTATAGTTTTAAATATATACAAAACTCGGTTACCATAGAATTGACCGCCATCTCAGACTATTTTATTGTAAATGAGTCCGGTAAAAGCTTTTTTGGTCCTCCGTCCAGAAACAATACTATTAATTACTTCAAAATCGTCCGGAAAATGGCATTTTCCGGCCTAGGCCAGCAAAGTAGCTTTTAGATTATCTAAAGGGGCGCTATGAGTTTAAGTTTTAAGTCACCAAAAATACATAATAAATATAACTTTTAATTAAATTTAATTAAAAACAACGTACAATATACTAAACTTACCTATAACTTTTTCTAAATGTAAGCAGGATTCTAATTTACATTTAATTTCTCTCACAACTTGTATTATAAAATTTGACATTTATGTCAATTTACAACTACTTATCATTCGATTATGGATATAGTTCATTGTCTCTGCTATTTTTATATAAAATTATTAGATATTGATTTTAATATTTTCAATATAACAATTTTCTCTGTGCTGCTTATTAGCCAGAGATAATAGAATTAATTAATTAATTTGTCTATGTTATTAGCACAGTATTTGTATGTATAAAAATTAATTACCAGCTGACATTTTGTCGGCTATCTTCTAGTCAGTGGTCTTAGTTCAGTTAGCACAAGCAGTCAAGTCTTGAACATAACAGAACTTTTGAAAATATTAAAAATTAGTCGCACCAAAAAATAGTGTGTGTTACACGTCCGGAAAATATTTTGCAAGTGCTCGTATTGTTTCGCCTCGGTGCTACGCACCTCGGCTACACAACTTTACTCGCTCTTGCAAAATGTCATTTTCCGTCCTTGTGTCACAAATAACTATTACCGGACACATTTTTATTTTCTGGCCCTGTCCGACAAAACGAGATTTTCTGACCTAAAAATAAACCGGAAAGTATTAATTTCTGGTCGGTTAAAAAAAACAGTATTAGCTATGATCTGATGACACCAATGTCCTTATAGTTATTAAAAAATTACAATTTAAGCATCGGAGTTCTTTGTTTTTCTGATGACTGAAGGATATGTAAAAATGCTTCTACAGACGCTTAGAAAAATGTCTTTAAAAAAAGACTTAAACCAAACACCCCTTATCTCAGGTTCTTAATAATTTTAGTAATATCAAAAAATATATATATTAAAAACGAAGTTATTAAAATTTTATAAACAAATTGGTTTTTACACATCTGTTGAAGAAAATATGATCTTCTTAGAGCAGCATTTTTTCACAAATTTCAAGTTTTAACATATTTATTTCAAAAAAGATGTTTATTTAACGGTGGCACAGCCCTACTCCACTTTACCGTGGAGTAGGACTGTGACAGTGGTATAAAAGTTACTCTTTCGACTTAACCTAGAATTGCCAGATATTTGGTGAATTATGAGAGTGGCAAACTAGTGCGGTACAAAATACTTGTTTGATTTGAAATTGGATGAGAATATTTGGTGAATTATGAGAGTGGCAAACTAGTGCGGTACAAAATACTTGTTTGATTTGAAATTGGATGAGAGCAGAAAAATATTAATTATCTCAACAGTTATTGGGCTATTAAATTCTTTAATAGGAGAACTTTTGCCAGTAAAATCAAAATAATAAAATGATAAATCAATATTTAAAAATGATCTTGCTTATTTATCTTGATATAGATATGTCAATTTTGTCAAGGGTCGGTTTCTCAAAACTAAAAATGCCTAGCAAAAATTAAGGTAAGGAGGAGCCAGAAACTAGACATATAATTTTTAACCGTTTAAATTATGCTAAATCCAATGAAGACTTTATTTTATCGCCTAAGCACCAACATCTAAAGAAATGAGTTTAAAGTTCCAAGCTTTAACACAGGTTCTTATAGGAAATAAAAGTTTACGAAACCAAAACTTACATGTGCAGTAATGACCTACATCGAATATTTAAACGAAAACCTTCTCTATAAAATAGAAATAAAATAAAATATAAATATGTGCTAAATCAATCGCGCTAAGTGGATATGATAATCACATCCTTTAGAAAAACCGCGTCAAAATAGTAATTAAATAATTAAAAGTTTATTGCCTTTTTATGTTTGATAATTATATTTAAGATTTTTAGTAATAAAAAGATGCATGAATGTGTACCTAAATATTTTTTTGTACATAATTAAACGCTTGAGCCGGGAATTCAAAAAAGGCTTTAATACCTGATTATCCCCAACTAGTAAATTGCATATATTGCGAAGTTATTATGTAATTGTCAATCAAGTTGATGGCTTAAAAGAAAATGTCAACGTTCTTTATCCCTTGGATCATGAATTTGTGGATTGTTTTTAAGTTTAATTTATTGGTTCTTTTATAAAAAATCAGAATAATAAATTGTTAATCAGCAGGTCAAAATACATAAAATACACTGGGTGTAATGATCTAATGACATGACCCTATAATCTCAACAAATACGTACCTGTTGCCAGTACTAAAAAGGCAAAGAGAGTGAGATTTTTATAAATTCTAAATATTTAAATAAAATATTTTTTAATCTTTGTAATTATCTTAGCAATTATTTCACAAAAAATAAATTAAAAAAGCTCTTTTTCTGGTGATTTAATTTTTTATAATGTTGTCTATTGTAGCACTGTTTTACTAATTGATTTGAAACAAAACGCAAAACTAAATTTTTGTCGAGGTTTTTATTGATTATAACCAAAACGCGTGGATATTTGAAAATAAATATTGTGCTTAATATCCTATTTTTATCTGCTGTTATGTTTACAATGTCATTTTTCCAATACCAATTTAATTAAAAAATTCACTATTTTGATTCTTTTCGTTTCCCACTAAAAAGTAATATATTTTAAATAAAATTTCAGGTAAACATCTGATACAGTACGTTTAAAGCTTTAAAATGATGTTTTCTAAATGTTGATGACTTATTTTCTGAATGTTGCTAAGAAAATTGTATTATAATATAAATAAGAATTTTTGATTTTTAATAAATGTTAACAAATTTGAGTATTTAACTATTATTTTAAGATATCTCCCACGGGAATTTGGAAATTTAAAAATTATAAAAACAAGAATGTTTTAAATCAAATTAAAAAGAAATTTAAAACAAATGTCCGATCCGGCAGGATTCGAACTGGCAACCTTTACCTCCGGTAACGCTCTAACCTCTAAGCTACAGGTGCTAAGTAAAAATTTTATTTGTATACTTTTAAAATTTCTAGATACCGACAACCAACCTTAAATTATATTCTTTACTATGCACCTTTATGGCCGTTTAGTGTTGATGTATCTTTTCAGCGGCGAAACTAATTTAAAATAGAATTGTTTGAAAAAAGAAATAGGTAAATAACAATAAATATTAAAATGTAAATATAAATAAAAAATATGAACAAAATTAATAAAACAAGTGGAAATCTAATTTCAAATTTCAGTATCACAAACGCAAAAAAAAATCTAAGAAAATTTTTAACAATTTCCAACAATTAGTTAGTTAAAGGAATAGCCGAAAACGAACAATTATTAAAAACATGAACATTTATGGAGCAATTATTACAAAATTTTATTTCTACACCTGAAACATCAGAAAATGCAGAAGTAGAAGCCATAGTGTGAGAATCTTGGATGTTTTTTTAGTTTGTAAAGGTGGTGGGTTTAAGACTTCTTCAGATTGAAGTTTTATTGCTAATTCAATTTTACTTTTTAGTGAATCTTGAATATATGATTTAGCAACAGAAGATGATTTCCATCCACTTAATTGTTTTATACCAATTAGATTTTCACCATGATTTGCCAACAAGGTAGCCGAACTCCTCCGGAAGCTATATCCTGTATATTTTGATGGATTTTCTAGGTTAAGGAATTGGGCAATTCTCATGGGTATTTTTCCAATTGTATTAATTCCTACACGACTGTTAATACATTTTCCTTTATTGTAGGTTAAAAAATATCGAAGGTGATTGGTTTTTCTTAAATTGTGGTTCATTTTTAATTTATTTATCCACTCAGGCTGTGTGATGGAAAATGATCTTGGGGTACCCGTTTTAGTTCCTATAATGCTTACCACCACTACATCATTACGAAACTCTGTATCTCCAGGTTTCAATTGACATAATTCTTGGCGTCTTAACGCTACAGAAATACCCATTGTAAGTGCTACCTAAACATTAAAAACATAATATTGTTAAGTTGTAAGGAAAAAATATAACAGTTTATTACTTTCATCATAAGTTAAGGGCAATTTGGAGCTTCCTTTCAAATGTATTTATTTGATCATCATCCAAAACTGCTGATTTCTTTGGTTTAAAATGCTCGGCCAACCCTTTTTATATAAGCAATTAAATTGGCATTTTTGTATATATGTATGTTTTTATATGTTACTAAACATAATGTGATCATTGAATAAATGCCTCAGAGAGAGCTTATACTACTTTGATTGTCAACATAACTAACAGAACATTTTCATTAATATTCTTGACTTTTTGATCGGTAAACCAATCCAAAATTTTTTTCATAACGGTCTTGACTTTTTAAGGAAGCAAGCTATTAATTGCTTCTTCTGCTTTTTGGTTAATTTCAAGAACTTCCCTATTAATGCTATCACTCTCAATCATTTTAATAAATTTAATATTTTTTAAAATTTGTGAAAAATGTCAAATAATTTAAATTTGACATTTGGTATTGTTACTAACTGTTAATAGAAAAATAAATTATAAAATTTGTATTTAAATTTTATTTAAATTTTAAATTATTCGTTACATAAAAATTGGTAAAGTTATCTCGTGGTCGTAGAAAAAATAGTGTACATTACGGAAAGTGTGCGGGAAGTGACATTATACTTAAGGAATTGTCGCAATTTCCGCACTCGTTACGTAATATACTACTTGACTAGCTAATTTGAGGTTGTCGGTTTTTCGTTAAATCGATTTTTCCTGACGATGTGCGCTCGCATCGTAAACATTATTATTACGAACACGCCAAAATAAAAAATGTATACCATCGTTCAACCTCAAAGATTTCTAGAATTTAAGTAATATAAAAAAGTTGTCAATATTGTAGCATTAAATTATTTTCATTTTAAAATAAATCTGATTTAGTATCATTATAACAAATCATAAACAACGCTGATTAGAGTTTATCTAGCATTGAAAAACGAACATTTTTAAAATACCTACAAAAGGTAATACCAAAACAGCAAAATGCATGATTACATTTATCACACATAACTTTTACTTGAATAGACACTTTCTAATTTCAACTTGGCACGGAACGCATACATCATAATTCCTTTCCTTATCCGAAACGTTCATACTGCCATGGCTTCCCACAAATCTAGTGCTCCACGTAACATTAAATTGGAAATTACAAGTCGGACAGATGAATATCGCAACTTAAAAGCACGATTGACCTCGCGCGCCCCCTTACAGCACCTGCTGACAACTACAATTTCCTTTCCAAGAGAAAATTCTGTGTAAGTGCCGCACTAGATCAAGCGAGACAACCAGAAAAAAATGTTTTTAGATGCTGTTATGGGCTTGCCGATAGGTCAAACTTACAGTGTGGTGGATATGCACAATTTCAAGATGTATAGATTAAGTATGAATTAGGTACTCGATAACTTTATTCAATACTAGCGTATATTTCGTTCCTTTGTCAGTAATTACTTTTTGGTTTTTAACAATCCAATATTACATATTATGTATATTCTTTAAATAATTATTTTTCTATTAAAACAACTAAAAAATACATTAATTTTACTGCAAAGACGAGTACAATCTAATGTATCTATCGTAATTGGAGGATTGGCCAAAAATTTTCTAGACCCCACCAAGTATTCAAAATTATTAAATTTTGAATAACTGAAAATATTCTAACCCCATTTCAGCAGGTATTGAAAAACCTATTTTTAGAATATATTACTTGTTTTAAATGGTTATTATACATGAATTAAAAAACTGACACTTTATTTTTAGTTTAAACCATGGAGACTAGATAAGGAGCACGCACTGCGTGTATTTTCACTAGGTGTATAAGGGGCTCTAAAAATAAGAGGGCGTTAGTGTTCCGTGTGTACCAAAGCGGTCAAGGAATAAAGTTTAAAATAGAGATAAAATTAATTATACATCAACTTAGTTGTGGTACTTTAAAAAACCTAGGATTTTTTAAATTTAATTCCTTGCTTCGTTTTTTATCAGTCGCACTGCCAATGGAACAATTTTTAACAGCACACACCCTACCCATTTTGATATTATTAATAAAATTAGATTGAATAAATTCTTTGTACTTATTTAAAATACAATTTTAAAAGATTTTTAAACTCAATTGATTAAAATTATTCACATACAAAAATTGGTTATGTCACTTCACATCTATTTATTTTACTATATTCACACCGGTACAAAAGAAATATTAGCGCGGCAAGTGATGTAAAATTAAACCTAATATGTACGATTTGCGTGGACAGACTTTGGCGATTCTCCCGGTCGAGTGCGTGCTCTAGTCTCCATGGTTTAAACTTTGCTGTCAGACAAGAAATTGGATACTATAAAAAATGTTTGATGTGGTAAAAGAAAACTGTGCAAATATCAATGAACAGATTCAAGGTTACATCTCAATTTTTTTTAATTTAAGTTCTTGGTTTAACCTGTGAGTATAGGAAATCACTTAAAATTATATTGTGAGCTTTGTATAAACCGAACAGATTTTTTACTAACGAACACAGATAAAAAAATAAAAAAAAGACGGGAAACTCATGGACACGAAGTATGTATCTATACTTCGTGCTCATAGATAATAATTGCCTGAACAGATGTGCTGCCATCTATATTTCCCGTAATTAATTATAATAATTATCATTACAGACTCCTTTTTTCGATTTGAGCTATATTTTGACGTTAAATTTAAATTAGATTTATTTAAATTTATACCAATTTAAAAATTAATGCAACTTAACCCTTAACAAAATTTAAAGAGAGTTGTTACAAGCCAGAAATAAATAAAATACGAATTTTTGAAGTAAGAAATACAAAGTTTATTATGAAGAAATTAAAATTTAAAAATAAAATAAAACCAAAGCTTAGGAAGAAAGAACTGCCTTCTAAATTAAGCCCCGGATTGAAATCTACAAAATAACAGACATATTATAATAAAACTATTAACATTAAAATAAAATGCTTACCAGGTAAATGTAAAACCGGAAGAGAAAATTTCTTTTATTTTCTTACTTCTTTATATATATCCAAGGAATGGATACCACAAACTACTTTATCAGTTAAAATCTTTTTTGGTTTTTCAAATAAATTATAGGGTTATTAATCCGTTGCAGCCAAATATTTTGTATGCGTTCCTCTGAAGGAATGTGTTGTCTGTAAAATATATGTATACAATAAGTACATAATATAGTACATATCTAATTTTTAAAATTATTAATATTTATTTTAAACTTAACCTACCTTGCATCTCTATTATAACATGATGATCTTATTCTTCGGAATTCTTGAGGTTCTCTGGAGTCGTCCATTTCACTGTGTATAGATGGTCATCTGGAAAATGTGGCATCGTCTACCACAATACATAAAAATCTGTATTCTAAAAATCCTATAGTTTTGCATAATTGTTCAAATATCACAATTAACCAATATGATAAATAATGTTTAACGAAATTTTCTGATATTTAATGTAAAATAAAATATTTTTTATTTTTTTAGTAGGTACCTATATTATTAGGATATGAGTGTTGCATAATAGTATATTATGCAACGAGCGTTTAATGATGGCCATTAAGATGCGAGTATGAGAGTTAGAATACGAGCATCTTAATGGCAATTAAATGCGAGTAGCATACACTATTTTTTCTACGACCTTTCACAATAATAACATACAACTTATATGAACTAAAATTTATTAAATTAAGAAACGAATACAAATCATATTATGATCTAAAATTAATTATTTGTTGTACGTAATTATATTTTGTATTGTACAATTATTAAAATTAAAGTGAGACGATGCTGACGTTGCTACAGCATCAGTTGATGTTGAAGGAACAATATGTACTTCGTTGGTAATATTATTGCACTTAATAGAGTTCAATATTTGGTTACTTACATTAATTTTATTTTGTATTGACTCGTCAATATAATTTTCGGCAACTGCTGTGGACTTCCACGCACCGTGTCTTTTTAGTGAGGTTATGTCTCCACCCGAATCAACTAATATTGTCGCAGAACTGCGACGAAAAGAATGTCCAGTGTATAAATTCGGATTCTGAAGATTTAAAAAAGTGGCTATTTGTTTTCCCATATTGCCAAATTTATTGATTCCGACATTTTGGACAGTGCATTTTCCATTTTGGTAACTTGTGAAAAAGTTTGGTGCAATACAATTTTTTGGGCGTAGATTCCTATACTTCTTGCAAATTTGACAATACTTCCGTGTGATGGTAAATTTGAGTGTTGTTTTAGTTTTTGTATCTTTTATTGTTATTAAAAGAGTGGAGTCAAAATCGTGAACGTCATTAAGTTCCAACTTATATAACTCATGTCGTCGGCATGCTCCCATAATTCCAAAAATGCATACAACCTTCAACAATAAATACTGTTTATCTGGGGCTTCTGTGAAAAATTTTTTTTATTTCATTTGAAGAAAATGTTTTGGCCTTTTTGGATGTATATCCTTCAGATTTTCTTTTTAATAAAGCATGTAATTTGGTATATTTGCTTTGTTTTTAATTGTCAACGTAGATTTCAAAATAGAATACTGGGTCCATAAAGTTGGAGATTTAAACTTTTTGGCCAATTCATCAAAATAAACAATTAAAACGTTTTCAGAAAAACTGGTAACCTTATTCGTATTTCGCCATTTCATAAACTGTACATACACTTTCTCGTATGCTTCTCTCGATTTTTCTGGCAACAAGTTGTTTGCTGTGCAGTTGGCACGTTCTGTTATTTCTGGTGGTGTTAAATTCTCTTCATCACTCTCAACTTCAATCATTTTTAAAGTTTTTCAAGTTAAAATTCAAGATTCTTTGACACTTTGCTTAAACTTGAACTGTCAAATGATCTATTTCTGCTGTTCATGACAGATGTGATATAACCAATAGCTATGTAATTTTAATATGACGTCACCACCTGATGCTTTTTTATTGGTTAAAAACTTGTATCTAAATGAAAATCTATACTTTAATGAGATCCATTTAGATCATAGAGATATAAGATATAGAGCACGGGAGCCAGCCGATACGACCAAGACGAAATAGAAAGAGAGAGGACAACTAGTGCGTCGGTGCCGATACGACCAGCACGAAATAGAAAGATAGAGAACAACTAGTGCGTCGGTTTATCTTTAGTGATGAGCGAGACTGGTCTTGGTCTTGCGGTCTTGGTCTTGGTCTTGCAGAAAATGCAAGACCAAGACCAAGACCAAGATCAACTTCAAGCTGCAAGATCAAGACCAAGACCGAGCAGTGCAAGACTTATGCAAGACCAAGACTTAGCATTGCAAGACTTACGCAAGACCAAGACCAAGCCTGCAAGAGTCTTGCGGTCTTGCGTTTTTTAAACATATAAACCGAAATATAAAGCAGCTACGGATTATATTAAACTCTAACCTTTTTACTAAGCACAACTTGTGCTAACGATCTAAAAACAAAATAAAACTGCCGCGGATATTTTTAACCCCAACTCATTTACCAACCACAACCTGTTTTAACGAAGTATTTTTTTTTGTTCATATATGTATATTTTAAAGTTTAAACTAAGGAATCCGACCTCAAGTTTTTGTGTAATACTTATAAATCACTGTGTATATTATAAAGAACCTAGGATGACGCTTTATATTATCAGAATATTATGCATCTTATTACAATATCTAAAGGGCATACCTATGGCCATAATAACATTCAAAAATCTTTTTCTTTCGTCCAATACTAATAAAATCATATCGCTTTATTTTAATTTAGAATTAACCTTGTATATGTATTTTAAAAGAGTTTATCTGCGACGATTTTGGGCACTTTACATTTCTACAAACCTTTCAAATGGCACAATGTTTTTAGAACAAATAATAATATCAATAATTACGATACCCTTAAGCAGAGCCATAAATCACCAAACAATAGAAAAGCGGCCGGGGGCCGGTTAGGCAAAAGGAATAATTTATATTATTGGTATTTTATTAGACTTTGCAAAGAGTGTTGAATATTTGGGTTGTAAATAAACATACCAACATTTTTTTGTTAAATTATTATTTCGGAATCAGTTTAGTATTAAGGCGCCTAAAATAATCTGTCCTTCATAGGAATAGGATCGGTAAATTAAAAAAAAAAAAAGAAGAAAACAATCAGTGACCTGGAATCGTCGTGTGTTAGTGACACTTCAAGTGATTCAGAAAGTGATGAAGATGTTACATCGTCGACCTCTCAAAAATTAAAAAGATATTTGCCTCATAAAAGATCCAAAAAAAAACAAAAATATCAGATACACGGGATACACAAATACCAACGCCTACGCCGAATATGAAGAGCAATTTTAGTGAACTTTTTAATATTATTCCGAGTAATGATAAAGGAACTGCGCATGGGATTTGTACTTTCATACTTGATTTATCGCTACAATTTAATATAAAAAAAACAAAATTTTTATAATGCAAAATACTATCTCTTTCATTTAATCTTTCTTTACTTGTAATGATTTTAAAAACTATTTTTTCCTATTTTTTTTTTTGTAAAAATGGACCCCAGTAAATCTTTAAAAAAAGTTCAAGACTTGCAAGAGTCTTGGTGCAAGACCAAGACCAAGACCAAGACTGGACCCTGCAAGAACAAGACCAAGACCAAGACCGCTTATTTGACTGCAAGACCAAGACCAAGACCTTGTATGCAAGACCAAGACCAAGACCAAGACTAACCCGGTCTTGGTCTTGGTCTTGCATTTGCTCATCACTATTTATCTTTGTCTAATCACATGCGCAACAGGCGAGTCTCTCTCTTTCTATTCCGTGCTGGCTTTCACTTGTGTGCGTTCCTATGGCTCACGTGCTCTATATCTTATATCTCTATGATTTAGATACAGTTGTTAAAATTTTAATTGACATTTTAAAATAGGGGAGTAGAAAAAATTATATTATTTCACTAGTCAAAAATACTGTTTAAAGAGATTCTATAAGTTATAAAAAGTTCTGTCGTTTTTAATACTGCAGTTAGCTATAAGCAAACAAATTTGAATTTCCTTTTAAAAGTTTGTATGCATGTTAACATTTTTTATAAAAAAAGAAAAAACCCTTTTATAAAAAAATAGTATGTTACTTCTAAAAACACCCTCTCTGTCTTTTAGGTATCAACTGCTGAACTGAGGTAACTTCATCTAAATCACACTAGTTTTATGTTAGAAATCAAACCATGAATTGTTGCCAATTCTATCGAGAGCATTCTATATACACAGAATTTAATATTGAAAATGAAACACAACACTGACAGATGAAGAGTTAACTATCTTATTCTAGTTTTAACTTTTAACGTTATCAACGGTATACGGTTTGTTTCCAATAAATAAGAAAAAGCTCATTTGTAACAGTACGATATACAGAAAAATTTTAGTTAATGAGAAATCAACACATATTGTTATATCACTTTAACAACCCCCTTCAAACTTTCCTTCTATAGAATATAAATTATTCTACAGTTTCCAGAAATTCCATAATCTAATTAAAAGATAAAAATGTGCAATAAGCGAACGATGTCTTTTAAAAAAATGTATCCGTATACAAGATTAAAAAAACAAAATCGTTAGGTTTTTGAATTCACATTTAGTATATTTTATTAAGAAGATAGTATTTTAGAAAACTTTGCGAATATCTACCATTCAGTAAGTATATTCTCATCAACAGATATTTTAAGGCTGCTAAGAGATCCAGACAACGAATAAGTAAGGAATGATTTCTGCCGTTCAGTCTCCTCTTCAAGATCAAATTTCACATCAACATCCTGTAAGAAACAAGAACGAAACTGGTATAAATCAACATTTGTTGGAGGAACCCGTGGAAAAGGAATCATTTCTCCTGTTTCTAAATCATATTCACTTTGTCTTTCAGGTTTAGCCCGAGATCTAAGAGAACTTGTTATTAATTGTGGAAAATCTTTGGGTAGAATTGATTTGTCAACTGCTACCAAAGTAGTGTGCGGACCCATTATATCGGTATTAGGTTTTTCAAATACCGATTGCTCTATATATTTTTTTAGAAGATTTGGATCAATATTTTGTTTCATATTTTCAAGATACTCATTTATAGATTCCCTAGCTTTTCTTTCTTTAATTATTTCTTGGCTAACGATCGCCCAATAACTGTTAATTTTTTTAAAGCTATTCAACGAGTCAATATCAAAGTAACCTAATATTTTTTTAACAATCCAAATCGGTAGTAACTGTATTAAATCCAGCTCACAATCAATTTTTGCTTGATTATCCTTCGTTCCATTTTTGTTTTTATCTTTTTGTTTTTTCTCTTTAGTTTCATTACATTCGTCTAATAATTCAGGCATAACTTCTGATCGATACTTAGTAATAAGATCATACCACCTTTTTCTCTGTCTTGTAACTTCCATAGATGCTGGGTGTTTTGGATCAAATTCGGGATCATCTATTATTGCTTCATCTGTTGATAAAATAGAGTTATCTGATTGAGTTTTGTAACTTATACAGGTCGTTTGCACAAATTTTCTTAAAGCTTTGCTAAAAATTCTAAAAAGCGGCATATACAGCGTACGTTTAATTGCTCCATTGCATGATTGTAGAAGAGTCATAATTAATTTAAATTGCTTCTCATCGTCAAGGGTTTGAAACCAATCTACATCATTATCCAACGTTTCTGAGAAAACGTCTGTCTCCAACATTCTATCATGATCTAAAGTATATGTGTGGTGAACATTGTTTGTCTTTGGATCACAGAAAGAATAACCTTCCATCTTAGTATGAGATAGAGACAAATTGCTTAGTATTTGAAAGGTATTTGCAGGCGATCTTAGTTTTTTGACGAATTTCAATATACATTTCTTCTTGTTAAAAAAGGAAGACCGCATAAAATATTGCCTGATAGACGCACATCTTAATGTGAAATGTTTATTCTGAACATGTTCTAGATGTATGTTAAGCTTTTTCTTTTGGAGTGCTGATTGTATGACTAATTGCTCTTCTTCTGCAGTATAACTTGTAATTAGCTCCATTTTTCTGATAATAAAGTATGACTTGACGTTAACCAAAATGACAACTAATATTTAGTAAATTCCAACAGAGGTCTCTTCGCCAAAACAAATACGTGACAATCATAGATTAGTAACAATACCTATTTGTAGTAGTGGGACATACCATTATTATTTGTCTATTGACAGATAACCGGGTCAATGAAATCAACCATGTAGTTAAGATATGAGTAATATTATCCGACATATTGTATCCAATATTATTAATCGTCAACTCTTTGTTATTCTTAATATTACTTGCAATCAATTGAAGCCACGACACAAAAGTATTATTATCAATAATTATTTAGAATCAATCATCATTGCTTGTTAGGTATAGTTATTAACGTTATAATGCCTATATGTAGCAAATAACGGATGAGGTTGAATATTGGAATCCAAAGCGCAGCCGAGGATTAAAGCAACCGAATCTGTGTGTCGTTCTGTCGTTCAACACTTTTCATAATCCTGTTGAAATTTATATTAAATTTTAATACCGAGGAAAAAATCCCATACATTAATATTCTACAGAAAAATTTCAACGGCGTGCACTGTGTTGACAATTAATTTTATAAAAAACGTCAATTTTTTTCTGTTCGGTAATTCTTTCTATGTAAGGATGGATCAAATTGATGAATTTAAGAAAATTCCATTAGAAGTGTTGTTAGGTTCATAGGAAAAGAAAGTCGATTTACTACCGAATATAATGCAAGACCGATATAAAAAATATAAAAATTTGAAGAGTGGTCTAAAAGTAAAAGTAAGAATTTACAGGTGGTTTATTAAGATGTATTAGGTACTAGCCTATGTAAAAGGTATATCATAGGTTTATTCTCCTAACCATGGAGACTAGACAAGTAGTACGAACTCCATGTATGCAAATAGGGCTACCAAAATAAGAGGGCGCTGGTGTTCCATTTGTACCAAAATGGTGTCCAATAAGGACTTAGTTTGAAATAAAATAAATAATTTTTAATTATTTTATTATTAATTTATTTACACAATGAAAAAAATAGTTCGATCTTTCAGATATAAATAATAAAAACCAATTTAATAATTCACGATTATTTAATTGTCTATATTCATACCGGTACAAAAGGAAAACTAGCGCCGCAAGTGGTGAAAAAAGTAAACCTAATATGTACGATACCGTGGACAGATTTTGGCAATTCCCCCGGTCGATTGGTAGGTACTCCTTGTCTAGTCTCCATGCTCCCAATGCTCTGTGAAAGAAGATTTTAATTTTGAAAATGGCTTCGACAGTTTATGACAACATTGACATTTCAAGCTTAGCTATTGTATATCCTTCACTATACTGGACTATTAGGTAGTACAAAATAGTTATTTATGATATGAGTGTTAAAAGTGAGGTTTTATTTTGTGAGTGAAAACGTTTGTAAATGAGCGGAGCGAATTGAACAATTTCACGAACAAAATAAAATCACTTTTAACACAAATATCATACAATGTTTTTTGTACAACTTCCCAATTTTGATAATGAAACAAGCGAATTTGCAATGACAATAAACCAAACCGTGTTAAAAGTAAACTAAACCGTGTTAAAAGTAAACTTGTTTACATGCCAACGTGTTAAAAGTATTTTTAACACGCTGCTATGTAAACAATCGGTTTTAACATTGTTTGCTATCATTAAAAGTGTCACTTTTAATGACAGTTGTACAAAATAGTTATTTATGATATAAGTGTTAAAAGTGAGGTTTTATTTTGTGAGTGAAAACGTTTGTGAAATGAGCGGAGCGAATTGAACAATTTCACGAACAAAATAAAATCACTTTTAACACAAATACCATACAATGTTTTTTGTACAACTTACCTATTTTGATAATGAAACGAGCGAATTTTCAATGACAATGAACCAAACCGTGTTAAAAGTAAACTAAACCGTGTTAAAAGTAAACTTGTTTACATGGCAACGTGTTAAAAGTATTTTTAACACGCTGCTATGTAAACAAACGTTTTTAACATTGTTTGCTATCATTAAAAGTGTCACTTTTAATGACAGTTGTACAAAAACGTATTTTTCGATTTTAAAAATTATCTTTTTAAGACGAAAGTCTCAAGGATTAACACCAAAGAAGCAAAAATTTTGTCTAAAGTAACTGAGTTCTTTTGGAGGAAGATGTTTTTACATGGTTGACTGAAATAAATGTACTAATCTGTGGTATATTTGGTGCCTGTAGACGTTTCAAATAATACAAAATGTCAAATTACATTTAAAATTTACAGTTTGATAATTGTTTTTATTAGCAGAATAAAGTCTTGAAGTATTTCAACCAGACTTTCCTTAACAAACGCCGGCCGTTAAAAAAATCTTAACGGACAAAGACTGTTAACTCTCATATGAATTTCGTTAAATGAAAATAACAGTATAGAATTATGAAAAAAAAATATTTTGACCATAGAGGTAGATAAGCTGCAATAGCGCACTTAATAATGTTCACCAGTGTTGACATTTTTCTTAAAAGTATCTCTTTCTATTGCGCGGTAATAAGACAAAGAAAGTAAGTCTTTCTAAATTAAACCTGGCAACTACGCTTCATTCTAAACCCGTATTAGTTCTACTTGCATATATGCCAAAATGACGTCAGTGATATCTGAATGCAAATCCAGGTATAGTACCTACCTACCAATGACTACACTGTTAAGAAACTGCGTTGTCAAATTCAACTTGCAACTTTTTTCTGTGACTGACACCATTCGGTTATTGCGATTATCTAGGAATTTTTAGTTTGACCTTGACCATGACTATCATGGTAAAAATTTTAAAAATTGTCAAGGTCATATTTGGACGTAAAATTTCATGCTCTTTGATTCCGCTTGGCAAAAATACATGTTTCTGTTTAAAAAAATTGACCTGACCATCGCCTGACCATGATGGTCATGGTCATGGTCAAATTCATCTTAACCATCTGATAGCCAGGGAACACCATAAACTTCAAGTCTTGGAAGTTTTTCTCTGCACTTATATAATTTGAGTTATTGCGATGGTCTAGAAATTTTTAATTTGACCTTGACCTTGACCATGACCATCATGGTAAAACTTTTAAAAATGGTCAAGGAAATATTTGGTCGTAAACTTTCACGCTCTTTCATTCCCCTTGTCAAAAATACATGTTTCCATTTTAAAAAAATGACCTGACCATCGCCTGGCCATGATGGTCGTGGTTATGGTTATGGTCAAATCCATCTTAACCATCTGATAGCCAGGGAAAACCATAAACTTCAAGTCATGGAAGTTTTTCTCTGCACTGATATAATTTGAGTTATTGCGATGGTCTAGAAATTTTTAATTTGACCTTGACCTTGACCATGACCATCATGGTAAAATTTTTAAAAATGGTCAAGGAAATATTTGGTCGTAAACTTTCACGCTCTTTCATTCCCCTTGTCAAAAATACATGTTTCCATTTAAAAAAAACTGACCTGACCATCGCCTGGCCATGATGGTCGTGGTTATGGTTATGGTCAAATCCATCTTAACCATCTGATAGCCAGGGAAAACCTTTAAGTCTTGAAAGTTTTTCTCTGCGACTTATACAATTTGAGTTATTGCGATGGTCTAGGAATTTTTAGTTTAACCTTGACCATGACCATCCTGGTAAAATTGTCAAAAATGGTCAAGGTCAATTTTACGCTCTTTCGTTTTCCGTTGTCAAAAATACATGTTTCCATTTAAAAAAATTGACCTGACCATCACCTGACCATTTTGGTCATGGTCACCCAAGTAACATTTTTACCTGCATAATGATCTGCAAATAATCTGTATATGATTATATAAAATACTGTTTTGGACGCACTTATGCAGGTAAATGATCTGCAAAACTGCTGTATATTACTTTCATTTCATGTGTAAAAGGTCGTTTGCAGAACCAGTGCAGGTCTGCCATACTCCTGTATAAAACCTATAATTGATGGATTTGAAGATGATATGCAGATATAATTAAAATAAAATAAAAGTATACCTTACTCTACATTTTAATTTTATTTCAGGTAATTATCAAATATGATGATATACAATATTATTTTATTACTTCTATTTACTAAATCTACACAACATAAACTTTTGAATTATTTAAAACCACTTTTACCATTTTTTTTTCACCTTTCTTACGCGTGGATTCGATCCTGGTCCACCATCCATCACCTAATTGAAAGTTAGTCGTCTTACCCACTCGGCTATAAGGACACTTAATAGCTACGGTCACTATCGTCATTTAAAACTACTTTTCGCAATAAATAAATTTTTCAGTAGTCAATCATGATCAGAATTTTCCAGTTTCATTTTTATTTTTAAACTGTTATAAAAGTTTTAAGTTTTTGTTGATATTTTTTAATTTGGAATAAAACATATTCTTCTTTTTTATGTATTTTATTTTTTATTTATAAACTTTCATGCAAAGGAAATGTATGGTGTATTGGCACAAATACGGTTTGTTCTGATGAAACAATTGCTACTAATATATCATTAAATGAATACATATTAATTTTGTGAAACTCATATTTCTCTGTTTGAAATATAAACAAAGGAGTATCAAAAAAACTCTTTAAAGTCTTTTAAAGTTGCTTCATATATACCTTTAAAATTAGCGTATTCCATAGCTATAATTTCTTAAAGTACATAAACCATATAACAACTCACCCATTAGTGTTCGAGGATCGTTAGGTAAACGCGAATTATAAGTTTTGTTTAACAGTAACGGTTTTAAAGCAACCTGTGAAATTTTAAATTCAATTGCCCAATTTCTTAGAAATGACGCAAAAATATTATGTATGATTTTCTTTTAAATGGTATTGTTCGTCAACTTCAAGCACATCTATTTATGATAAATCCATGTCGAAATCATTGTTAGATCCTTCGCCATTTTCAACAAGTTCATCGTTATTTCTTAATGAGGTTTTTATCGAAAATTTATGTATATCTTCGTTATATTTTCCTTCATTTCACCTTTTTATCCATATCAATTAAATATGAATAATATTGAAACACGTATGGGGGCTTTTTACACAATTTATTTACAAAATTGTTAAGATACACTGAACTCTGCTGGATAACATCTAACTACTTGACAATACAATGAACTCTTCTGAACACTTGACTCGAACTGACGTTAACTGCCCGTGCATCCCCTTATATACAACATTATTTAATCTAGTTAGTGTGTTTAGAAGTTTCTAGAATTTTCTAGAACATTATTTAAAATGGTCAGTTGATTTTTTTACAAACTTCTAAAAATCAACTGTCAACAACAATCTTTCAAATTAAGGTCCCTTCCTTTACGGTTATCCCGTTACACTGCCCCCTCCTTAGATTCATTCCTCCTGGAATGTTATTTCCTACATCGCAATCCCGCACACTCCCTGAGCCAGCCAAACCATTTTCTTGGAGTTGCTGCGAATCTCCACTGTGGTTTCCCTGGTAAGGCGCCAAACGATCATGATGGACCACGACGGGTTTCCCTCTGGGAATTTTCACGATCCTATAAATGACATCGTTAATCTTCTTCTTGATGGTGTAAGGACCTTCCCAGTTCTTTTGTAATTTGGGACAAATACCTCGACGCCGTCGGGGGTTATAGAGCCAGACTAAATCTCCAACTTGGTAACTCTTTTCCATTGTCCGTGTGTCATAGTACCTCTTCATCCGATCACTAGATAATTGTAGTTTTCCACGCACCAGGTTGTGTATATTCTCCATTCGATTCTGAAGGTCAGCGACATATTGTTCACGTGCCATTTCTTCACCAGGTTTACAACCAAACACCAAGTCACATGGTAGCCTCATTTCTCTACCGAACAGGAACTTCGCAGGCGTTTGGCCAGTTCATTCGTTGATGGCCGATCGAATTGCCATTAGAAATAGTGGAATATGTCGATCCCAATCCCTCTGACAATCTGACACCACTTTTGACAGATAGTTGGTTATAGTCCGGTTCATTCGTTCCACCATTCCATCAGACTGAGGGTGCATCGCTGTGGTTCTCGTTTTGTGGATGCCTAATCTTTGGCAAACTTCTTGAAACAGCTTGCTCTCAAAATTTCTTCCTTGGTCTGAATGTAATTCTAATGGTACCCCAAATCGGCTTACGAATTCTTCAACCAATATTTCTGCTAAAGTGGTAGCTTCCTGATTGGGAACTGCATATGCTTCAACCCATTTAGTGAAGTAGTCCATTACAACAAAGATGTACTTGTTCCCTACATCGGTCTGTGGAAGTGGCCCCAATATATCTACTGCGATTCTTTCAAAAGGACTTCCAACCAGGTATTGCTGCATTTCCGCCTTCGGTTTTCGGTGCGGACCGTTACTGGCAGCACAGGTAGTGCATTTACGACACCAATCTTTAACATCATTAGTGCAATTTACCCAGTAAAATCTATCTCGGATCTTTTGCAGCGTTTTCGTGATACCCAGATGTCCTCCAGAACTATCATTATGCATCTGTTTTAAAATTTCCGGTACAGCATTTCTTGGGACCACTATTTGTTTCCTTGTTTCTGTGCCCTCGGAATTTTCTACAAGTCTTTTAACGAGCCCTCCATCCAAAATTAAAGAGTTCCATTGGGACCAGTATGCTTTTAAAGCAGGAGAGGATGAGGATATCTCTCTCCACAACGGACGACGGTCTATTCTCTTCCACTCCCTAATCTTTCTCAGAACGGGATCGTTTTCTTGTTGCTCCTCCAGCATAGAGCTCTCGTCTCCTGGCACAACCTTAACTACGGCAAGTTTTTCCTCGTTCTGCTCCATACGGGTACAATGGGGGCAATCAGGTCGACATGGTCTTCTGGAAAGTGCATCAGCATTACGATGTCTGGTTCCAGGTCTGTGCTCGATTTCAACATCATATTCCTGCAGTTTTTCGAGCCATCTTGCTATCTGTCCTTCTGGGTTCCTAAAGCTAAGTAGCCACTTTAAACTAGCATGGTCTGTTCTGATCAGGAATTTTCTGCCATACAGATATTTATAAAAGTGTTCGACGGATTTTACAACTGCTAACAGTTCCCTCCGAGTTACACAGTAATTCTTTTCAGCTTTCGATAAAGTTTTGCTGAAGTAACCAACCACTCTTTCCTTACCGTCTTGTAGCTGTGACAAGACGGCTCCAATTCCCACATTGCTGGCGTCGGTGTCCAGAATAAGCTTACCATCAGGAAGTGGATAAGCAAGAACAGGTGCTGACGTAAGCTGTTTCTTCAATATTTCAAACGCATTTTGACATTCCTGATCCCAACAGAAGGACTTATCTTGTTCTGTCAAACGTGTCAAGGGTTTGGCAATGTCTCCAAAATTCTTGACATATCGTCGGTAATAGGAACAAAGACCCAAGAAACTCCGGAGCTGATGTTTGTCGATAGGGATTGGCCATTCCTGAACGGCTTGTATCTTAGCGGGGTCAACAGCAACGCCATCCTTGCTTACGTTATGTCCTAAATAGTTGACCTGTCTCTGGAACAAGTGGCATTTCTTAACATTCAATGTTAGATTAGCGTTCTGTAATCTTTTAAAAACTTCTTCCAGGTTAGATAAATGTTCCTTAAAGGTCTTACCCATTATGATGATGTCGTCTAGATAAACTAGACAAGTTTCCCATGACAAACCCCGCAGGATGTTCTCCATTAGTCGTTCAAACGTCGCAGGAGCATTACAGAGGCCAAATGGAAGGACTGTGAATTGTCATAACCCTGATCCACTGGTAAAGGCAGTCTTTTCTTTGTCTGCAGGATTCATTTTAACTTGCCAGTATCCGCTTTTAAGGTCTAAGGTAGAAAACAGAGTAGAACCCGCCAAAGCGTCGAGGGCATCATCAATCCTTGGCAGAGGATAACTGTCCTTCTTAGTGACATCATTAAGCTTTCGATAGTCGACACAAAACCGCATTGATCCGTCTTTCTTTCTCACTAATACCACAGGAGAAGCCCACGGACTACTGGATGGTTCGACTATGCCATTTTGAATCATTTCTTTAAGGGCTCTGTCTGCTTCTTCCTTTTTAACTTGAGGCATCCTTCGGGGTACCTGTCGAATCGGACGTGCATCACCAGTGTCAATTCTATGTTGTACAACATCAGTTCTTCCCAGTTTACTTTTAGAACCAAATACAGGTTTATAACGGTAAAGTAGATCTCTTACCTGTTTCTTTTCTAATTTTGACAAAGAAGGGTCTAATTTTGTCATTAATTGTTCAATTTCGTTGGTCTTATCTGTTTCCGTAACATTTATCTTGTGAATTATGGCCATTACTGGTTCTAAACTTCCCATTTCCGTGTCCTTTCGGAGAAGAACTGGATGATCGTTCAAGTTGATAACTCGGATGGGTACCTCTTTGGCGGATCTAACAAGAGTCTTACCCACAAGGAGTCCTTTTCCCAATTCATGGTCATGGTTCTTCGGCTCTATCATGGCTGGGGCACCATCTGGCTCCAGTCCATCCAACCGCGCTGTGACGACACATTCGCAGCTTGCCGGAAGTTCGATATCATCGATTAGCTTAATCGAGGCATTGTCAACTTGTTTTCGGTGCAGGAATATTTCTTCATTACCAGTACGAAGGATACGTTGGCGAAGATCCAAATGAAAACCACAGTGGAGCATAACATCCATGCCCAGAACAACATCTTCATCAACGTCAGCCACCAGCACTGAGTGAACAAGAGAGGTTGAACCAAACTGTAGCGTCACCTGTAGCTCACCATAGACTCTAGCAGAATCTCCGGTAGCGGTACGCAGTCTCCAACTGGTAGGCAACATCTTATTTCGCATAATGATGGTTGGTCGGACGATAGTTTTTGTAGCTCCAGTGTCTACCAGCATGCTAATATTCTTCCCATCAAGGAGGCCATCTACATATAAGCTGTCCACGTGATGTCGCAGAGTTGCCAATTTAATGGTCTGAGGGGCTTCGGGAATGTTTGGGGTCGATTTCGCCCTCCAGGAGTCGACCCGTTCTAGTTTTCCTGCTGCTGGGGTACTTCAGCAGAAGATCTTTCTTTTTGGGGGCAAGTATTTCTTATATGGCCTAGTTCTCCGCAGTTCCAGCATCTCACTTGGCGCCTTCTTTTTGGAGATAACTTCATTAATCTCTCTACTACCGCTTCAACGTCGCTAACGGAATGAACGGCATGGTCGTAGTTACCGGTGATTTCCCTTAGTCGAGCAACTCCACGTGAGGCCTCCGTCGCCGCCTCAAACTCCAGGGCAATGGTCAAGGCGTCCTCAAGAGTCTTCGGCCGGGCCAACCGTACAGCGCGCTGCAACTCGACGTCTCGAAGACCATCGGTGAAGGTTTGGACTGCTAGGCACTCCAGGAAATCCTCCGCTGCATTTGAATACGCAAGTCGTACCATTCTTGCTACATCCGCTTCAAATTCCTGGATAGTTTCTCCATTTTTCTGTTTTCGGCTCTTTAACTGCATTCGGTACACAGGTTGTAGATGAGTTTGACCATAACGCATCTCTAGACGATTCACCAATAACTCGAAGTTGTCAGCTTCATCCGGCATCAATGATTGCAAGACGTCTAAAGCTTCGCCTCGCAGAGCTACGGTTAGGGACAATGCTTTCTCCTGGGATGACCATCCATTAGCTCTGGCCGCTGCGTCGAATTGTTTCAGGTAATTTGGCCAGGAAGTCTTCCCGTCGAAGGTCGGGGGTTTCATCGTCGTTCGTCCATGGGTCGTCACCTCGCTTCTTTGTCGTTCGACGTCTGCGTGGCAGGTTTCCACCCTTCTTGCATCTCCGTCGCCGTGGTGGATGGTTTGGTTTCGGCGGCTAGCTTCCTGTTCTTGTCGAAGCTTCCTTATCTCGGACTGCATTTGCTGGTTGATCTGGTTTTGCTCGTCTCGCAAGTTGGACACTTGCTGATTTTGTTCGTCTCGCAAGCTGGACACTTGCTGATTTTGTTCGTCTCGCAAGCTGGACACTTGCTGATTTAAGTTGTCTACTTGCTGATTCAAGTTGGCTACTTGCTGATTCTGCTCGTCACGAAGATGTGATATTTGCTGGGAGAACGAACTGGATAACTCATCTGATAGGGTAGACATCCGTTGTGATAGCTCCTCTTGTTGGCTCTTCATCTGACTGGATAGCTCCTCATGTTGACTCGTAATTCGTCCTGATAGCTCCTCTTTCAGCTGGGACATATCTTTGCGCTGGCTCTTCATCTGAATGGATAGCTCCTCATGTTGCCGGGAAAGTTGTTGAGCTTGTTCTTCTTGTTGGCTCGTCATTCGTTGGGACAGCTGGGACATGTCTTCGCGCTGGCTTTTCATCTGACTGGATAGCTCCTCTTGCTGGCTCGTCATGCGTCCTGATAGCTCCTCTTGCAGCCGGGAAAGTTGTTGAGCTTGTTCTTCTTGCAACCGGGAAAGTTGTTGAGCTTGTTCTTCTTGCAACCGGGAAAGTTGTTGAGTTAGTTCAGAATTTGCTTTTTGAACTGGGTCTTCGAACTCCACAGCGTCAGGGTCCAAATTATTATTAACGTAGTACTCACGGAGCCTTCTCAACAATACGGATTTGCTTCCAGTAGTTTCCAACTCTAATTCTTCAAGCTCTCTTCTGAGCTCAGCCACCAATAGTTCATTTATCTTTTTTCCAGGCATTCTTGTATCTTCACCCCACACCTGACACCAATTTGAAACACGTATGGGGGCTTTTTACACAATTTATTTACAAAATTGTTAAGATACACTGAACTCTGCTGGATAACATCTAACTACTTGACAATACAATGAACTCTTCTGAACAGTTGACTCGAACTGACGTTAACTGCCCGTGCATCCCCTTATATACAACATTATTTAATCTAGTTAGTGTGTTTAGAAGTTTCTAGAATTTTCTAGAACATTATTTAAAATGGTCAGTTGATTTTTTTACAAACTTCTAAAAATCAACTGTCAACAACAATCTTTCAAATTAAGGTCCCTTCCTTTACGGTTATCCCGTTACAATATAATAGGAGATGGAACTGTCAAACGTAAAAAAGTAGATATATAGATATATAATATGCTATTATTTTGCAGAAGTAGATCTATATTTTATTTATATAAAGATATCATTTGCAGAGAATTCTTACTGCAAATAGTCTGCATATAATATTCATTTTCATATTTGTCTGCTTAGAGTTTGCTATTATTCTGCAATAGTAGATCTGTATTTTATTTATATAAAGGTGTCATTTGCAGAGAATTCTTACTGCAAAATGTCTGCATATAGTCTTCATTTTCATATCTTTTATTTGAAGACATTATGCAGGACACAACTGCATTTCCTTTGTCAGTAAATGTCTTATGCAGGAAATATCTGCAATTTTAAACAGTATGCAGGTGATATGAAGTACATCTTTGGGTAAAGGTAATATGATGATTATATGCAGATTACTTCTATTTCTACAGATTATCTGCAGTTGATATACAGTTATAAAAATGACTGCAGGCTCTTTGCAGTGCATTTGCAGTTAATTTATGCAGGTCTGTGTTACTTGGGCATGGTCCATTCCATTTTAACCATCTGATAGCAAGGGAAAAACCATAAATTTTATATTTTGCAAGTTGTTTCTGTCACCCATTTGAGTTACCACGGGGTTTCCATACTTTTTCCTCACCCGGTACCTATATAAAATTGCTAATAAAAATAAAATTTTAAGAATTTTTCATTCTTGCAGAAAGTGATTTCCCCAAAATATACCTATTGTTTGTTCACTATTCAAAATTTTTTTTTAAATTGTATCAATGGTTTTTGGGCTATTAGGCCGGCGTCGATTGTCTTGCTGACTTGACGTTTCGCCAACACGAGCGGTTGGCATCTTCAGAAGTTGCTTCCTGGTTGACAGTCTGCGACTTACTAAGCTTTGCGTGATCGCAGCTCGTATTTATACGTCGGGAAGGAAGTAGGCGGGGCCACAGTTGCTTTCGATTCCAATCGGTTCTGGTCGGTGTTGTTCGTTAAGGGTAGAGTTTTCGCACTCTTTATTATCGGGACCCATGTTTTGTTAATCTTGACTGCTTCTTCTTTTTTATTAAAGTTGTTGGGGTGCTTCTCCATCTCTATGGCTTCTCTATAGAGTCTGGAATGGTATGCTGATGTAGTAGCGAGGACTTGGGTCTCCTCAAACTTAATCCGATGGTCCATAGTGAGGGAATGTTCCGCTACGGCGGATTTGTCCGTCTGCCCCAGACGACAATTGGCCTTGTGCTCTTTAATCCTGGTGTTGATCGAGCGTTTGGTGGTTCCTATGTACACGCTTCCACATGTGCACGGAATGCGGTAAATTCCCGAAGCCGACAGTGGATCTCTTCTGTCTTTTGCCGATCGAAGACATTCTTTGATTTTTCTCGTTGGTTTGCAAATAGTCTTCACATTTTTCTTTCTTAGCAATCGACCAATTCTGTCTGTCACTCCCGGAATAAAAGGCAGAAATTCTTTTGCCACTGGTTGGATTTGCTCATTTTCCTTGGGTCTACGATTTGTTGGTCCAATCGATCTTTTGATTTCCCGTTCTGCATAACCATTGGCCCTTAAAGCATCATGAATATGAGTTAGCTCTGCGTTTAGTGCCTCGGGTTCGCAAATTCTTCTTGCCCGTTCTGCTAAGGTTTTGATGACTCCATATTTCTGACATGGGTGGTGGTTGGAATCCCTATGTAAATACCGATCCGTATGTGTAGGTTTTCTGTACACTGTGTGGCTCAATGATCTTCCTTTTCGTGATAATAACACATCAAGGAACGCCAGCTTGTTGTTGTCTTCGATTTCCATCGTAAACTGTATCTTTTCATGGATGCTGTTAATGTGTGTCAGAAATTCTTGCAATTTATCCTGCCCATGGCTCCATATTACAAATGTGTCATCTACATATCTATACCAAACTTTTGGCTTGTATGGGGCACTGTCCAACGCAAGTTGTTCGAACTTTTTCATAAAGAAATTTGCTATTACCGGGCTGAGAGGGCTTCCCATTGCTACTCCTTCGATCTTTTCGTAAATCTTATTGTCCCATGAAAAATAAGTGGTGGTGAGGCAATGTTTAAACAAATTGGAGATGTCCTCTGGACATTTATCATCTATATGTTCCATTGCATTGCTTAGGGGCACTTTTGTAAAGAGAGATCCTACATCAAAACTTACTAATATATCATTCTCTTCAAGAACTAAGTCTTTAATTTTTGAAATAAAATGGGTGGAATCTTTGACATACGAATCAGTAAGTCCGATGTATGGTTGCAGGAGTGATGACAGGTGTTTAGCCAAATCATATGTCGGTGAACCAATGGTGCTTACAATGGGACGCACCATTGGTCCACACAGTGTACAGAAAACCTACACATACGGATCGGTATTTACATAGGGATTCCAACCACCACCCATGTCAGAAATATGGAGTCATCAAAACCTTAGCAGAAAGGGCAAGAAGAATTTGCGAACCCGAGGCACTAAACGCAGAGCTAACTCATATTCATGATGCTTTAAGGGCCAATGGTTATGCAGAACGGGAAATCAAAAGATCGATTGGACCAACAAATCGTAGACCCAAGGAAAATGAGCAAATCCAACCAGTGGCAAAAAAATTTCTGCCTTTTATTCCGGGAGTGACAGACAGAATTGGTCGATTGCTAAGAAAGAAAAATGTGAAGACTATTTGCAAACCAACGAGAAAAATCAAAGAATGTCTTCGATCGGCAAAAGACAGAAGAGATCCACTGTCGGCTTCGGGAATTTACCGCATTCCGTGCACATGTGGAAGCGTGTACATAGGAACCACCAAACGCTCGATCAACACCAGGATTAAAGAGCACAAGGCCAATTGTCGTCTGGGGCAGACGGACAAATCCGCCGTAGCGGAACATTCCCTCACTATGGACCATCGGATTAAGTTTGAGGAGACCCAAGTCCTCGCTACTACATCAGCATACCATTCCAGACTCTATAGAGAAGCCATAGAGATGGAGAAGCACCCCAACAACTTTAATAAAAAAGAAGAAGCAGTCAAGATTAACAAAACATGGGTCCCGATAATAAAGAGTGCGAAAACTCTACCCTTAACGAACAACACCGACCAGAACCGATTGGAATCGAAAGCAACTGTGGCCCCGCCTACTTCCTTCCCGACGTATAAATACGAGCTGCGATCACGCAAAGCTTGGTAAGTCGCAGACTGTCAACCAGGAAGCAACTTCTGAAGATGCCAACCGCTCGTGTTGGCGAAACGTCAAGTCAGCAAGACAATCGACGCCGGCCTAATAGCCCAAAAACCATTGATACAATAGACAATGGCCGCGAAAGCCTTTCACAGTTTATTTGTTTTTTAAATATTTAACGAATATTTCTTCTATTTTACAAACGTACTCTGTATAGCACAGCATCGCCGAATATGTGCATTCCTAATTATACTCAGGTGCAAAAATTCCTTCTGCTTGTATAACACACATTTCCACTTATGTAATATAGCGCATATAACTTTTTCCAATATCTTGAACATGTTTGACCATCCTCTAAAAATATTTTACAATTCATTACATAAACTGTTTAATTCTAGAATTTTCGGAAAATCTATATATGCTTATTATATTGTAACAAATCAGAATATATAAGAAGTGATTAACTATCAGTTGCATTTGGAAAAGCCTTGTGATAAGCATCGATACCAAATTTAAGTTTGACTTTACGCAAGTTAGATAGTTTTTACACAATATGTCGACGCTATTTTATACTCACAGATTAGGTATAATAAATTACAAAAGAATTTCAAAAAGCTCTATCTCTATTCAATTTTAGTGTGGCTGCTAATTGGAATCTTTACTATTCTAGTTGAGGGAAGATAATTTAATATTAACAAAATTATTACGTAAAATTCTTCAGCTATTTTCATCGATTATTCATCACTAGCGATGAAAATAAATTCCAAATTTCAGCCCCATTGGTTTTAGAGCGGCACTTGATATCCAATTAACTACATCCTGCATAGGAATTCCAGTGAAAGACGTGCAACAATTTTCCACTGCATTTTTCAACCTCCCAAAATTGCTCAAATAAAGAGGTCTATGAAGCTAGCAGATAACTAACGTAATATAATTAAATATAAAATCTTTATATAAGTTTAAGCAATAAATTGATCTGCCTACTCTAAATTAATAATGTTGTAACACATAAGTAAAAGAATAGTAAATGTGAAGACGTTTATCCTTTTTAAATTTCTTAACAACTACAATATAAAAAAATTCGAAAAGAGGTTGACCTTAAAGGCCATCCTTGCAACTTCCCGCTAGTTTTAACCGCAAAGCTATAGTAACGTGACGTATGAGTCGGTTTTGACTTTTTTTGAAATGTTTAAAAAGCCATACCTTTTTAACGCGTTATTCGATTTTGATGTTCCAGATGGCATTCGACGCAGTTTTTTGAGACCTAAAAACGTTACTAGGAGTGCAAAATCGATTAGTCAAAAAATCTCTAAGTTATTGAAAAAAAAAACACTTTTTTGTACAACTGTCATTAAAAGTGACACTTTTAATGATAGCAAACAATGTTAAAAACGATTGTTTACATAGCAGCGTGTTAAAAATACTTTTAACACGTTGCCATATAAACAAGTTTACTTTTAACACGGTTTAGTTTACTTTTAACACGGTTTGGTTTATTGTCATTGCAAATTCGCTCGTTTCATTATCAAAATAGGGAAGTTGTACAAAAAACATTGTATGGTATTTGTGTTAAAAGTGATTTTATTTTGTTCGTGAAATTGTTCAATTCGCTCCGCTCATTTCACAAACGTTTTCACTCACAAAATAAAACCTCACTTTTAACACTCATATCATAAATAACTATTATCTACTCTACCTTATATTATGTATCAATTTTTAATTCATGAAAACTGTCATTATAGACAGCAGTGCGTGAAAGATTGAAAGTGTGCGTGAAGTAACAATGTATTTTAAATGGGATTTACTTTTTCGCACTGTTTTTGACACAACTTCATACAATCAAATATCCTTGGCATTCGCGTTGCCATGGTGTTGCTATGAGAGCATTAGTTTTGTTAGTATCTTGTAAATGGATTGAAAATAAATTGCTTTCTCGTGATTATTTTTTATTTGATTATCGTAGATAAAATATTGTATGAAACTGTGCGTGAAGTGCTTATTACGCACTTACGCGATATATAGCACTCGCTTCGCTCGTGCTCTAAACATCGCGTGCGTGCGCGAAAAGCATACTTCACGAACTGTTTCATAAATAACTATTTTTTGAACTTTTTCGACAACGATATCTCACGAACGAATCAACCGATTTTAATTTGCAAAACAGCATTCGACGTGGTTTTTTAAGCTTGAGATCTGATTAGGTTATGAAATTGATCGATGTAATGGCCAAAAAGATATGCCCAAAAAACATCATTTTTACCAACTGTTCTTTTCGGTTATTTTGAAATTTCTCGAAATCTACCGGTTCGAATCCGTTCAATCTTACAGGGAATCTAAGTTAGATGGAACTCTTTGGAACGCTTTTTATTTCATTCCGATCGGTCAAGTCGTTCAAAAGGTATAAGAGGTTTACATACATCCACACACACACACACACACATCCATCCATACAGACATACAGACACCCTCGTAAAAATAGTCAGGGGAGGTTCCAAATACCTCAAAACGTTGAGATCCGATGAAAACTCGATTTTCGAAAAACGGGATAAAACCAATAACTTCCCGACTTTAAAAAAATTTAAATTTTTTTTGGCGGGAAGTTAAAAAAATTAAACTACAAAGTGTAAAACAATATAACAAATCTTTAATATTAAAGGCAATAGATATCAAAGAAATAATAAAATTATTCTAACGCTTTACAAGCTTTGAAAAACATTTTCAAAGACAATGACCGTTCAACTAAAAAGAAACAACTACTTCCTGGGCTATATGCCCCAACGGATATTGAATTACACTTCAAAGTCAAACGGGGTTGGCATATCTAATAGATAATTTAAACCAACCATTCTGGTTTGCCGTTAGAAGGGACAACATAACTTGTAGACCGGTTTCGGCCTATTGGGCCTCGTCAGTACAAGGTATATGTTATCCGTCAGCGAGCTTAAAGCATAATCGCTGACTGAAAATCCCACTAAAATCACGCTCGATATATATATACACAATAACGAAAGTGTAATCGATGTGATAGTAGCGACATCCTTACCTCTAATCGCAAACCAAAATTCGGATTTTGACAACAAGACGCTGGTCTTGAAACTATAAAGTATTATTAGTACGACAATGTTGCAGTTTTTTTTTTTTTTTAAATCGTCTTTATTTATTAAGGGCGAAATTTAGCCTAAGGCTAATCTTACATTTAACCCTTACAAACTAGACTACAAAATAAACAAACACATATATAATGTAAAAAGCAGAATTAGCAATTACACAAAACAAGAAAGAAAGAAAAACACTCGCTGAGTAGCATTTAACTTTGCAAAATAAACGACTTTATTCTAGACTTAAATTGATTAGGTGTGAGACTCTTAAACGTATTGTGGATTTCATTATACAATACTACGGCATTGTAAGTAAAACTCTTCCTGAAGAACGAAGTCAAATATATTGGCATCGTGAGCGTATCCTTATAGCGAATATTACGGTGATGAACTGCATTCCTAGTAACAAGTTTCTCATTTAAATAAGAAGGAACAGACGTACACAATATTTTATGTACAAAAGTTACCTACATAACGAAATCTAAAAAGTTCATTTAGTTTCATCCATTTGAGCTCCAATATTTTTTGACTAATGTGATCATATTTTCTTAGTGAAAAAATTAATCGACAGCATGAATTCTGAATTTTTTGTAGACGATATTTATTAACAGAATCCAAACAAGCATAGTAAATTATATCACAATAACCTATAATAGACATTATTAGACTTTCACAGAGTAACTTCTTGATGTTAAAATTCAGTGTTTCTCGGTTCGAATATAACAATTTTAATTTTGAATAGCACTTTTGTACAACGCTGCTAACGTGCTGGTGAAAACGCAGATCTTCATCGATTATTAGGCCCAAAACTTTTATTGATGTTGAAAACTTAACACGTTCACCTCCAATGCTTATTTGCATGCTGCTCTTTAAATTACATTTATGTGACCTTGGCGACACTAACAGTACACTTGTTTTATCAGAATTTAACTTAAGGTTGTGATGTTTACAATAATTTGAAATATTCATAAGTTTTCTGTAATAATACATTAAAGGCGATGCTTATCTTTAATACCTTTCCTAATTGAATGGACTGTTATCTTCAGTTTAAACCCATACAACTTTCTAATTCTAATAACCTTGTTCTGAATAACGCCTTGGTCACCAAATCAACAAACTGTTTCTTGCTTTCTATTTTCTGGACAACAATATCACCTTCAAGTACTAACTCGCTCGAACAAAATAGTGTTGATTCCTTACATGCTTTGTACGTTGGTGACATTCAGGATTTTTATCTAATGGCGGCTTCGTTGTCGACCATTAATACAGGAAGATTTTTCAACTGATAAATTCTTGAATAGAGAAACGTGATCTATATTTATTCTTTTGCACAATCGCTTGCTGCCAAAATTTCTGGTTCGATTATCGAAATTGGCACTGACGATTGCCTCTGGCTCTTCCATGATACAGCTTCTCTACTGTACCTACATACAGATGTTGAGCGACCAGTCGTTAAGTCACCTCTAAGATCTGCATCACTGTATCCCTCTTAATCACCCTTTTTATACTTACTTTTGTAGGTTATATGTAGGTCTATAGTGTGTTTGATGTACCGGAAAATTCTCTTTACCCGAACATCTGGAACATAGGCCCCGAGTAAGCTAAATCAGGACGATTACCTGTCATAAAGTATATTCTTGCTCCTACTGCTCCTCTATTAGAAAACATTGGATCATAATCTTTTTCATCCTTCCCTGATTCAATGTATTTTTTGATTATTGGCGTCGAAACTGGCTTACATTCTTACTTCCAAAAAATTCCTTACATGAGATTTTTCGTCCTCTTCAAGTGACATCTTTCTAAAAATCAAGGATTTACAGTACAAACTTAAACTTCAAAATAAGGATATAAAACTAAGCTGGATTCCGGGACATCAAGGCATAAAAGGAAATGAAAAAGCAGCTGCTCTTGCAAAATTAGGCAAAGTGGTTCCGCCAACGGTTTTTTCTTTTACGATCACTATAAAGATATGAAAAATGCGCTAAAGGAGTGTCATTTGGATAGCTGAACAAGGCCAACTATACCATAAGTAAAAAAAAGAAATCATCTACAGTCAGTTTGTTGAAAAGCCTCTTAAGATTTGGATCCAAAAGGACATGATTTGTCTAGAAAAGAAATAGTTATTAGGTCCAGATTAAGATCAAATCATGCGTTAACGAAATTTTAATTAAAGAAAATTCGTTTGTCTCCTGACGATAGTTGTGAGTGTGGCGTAAAATAAGATTAAAATCGCATTATCTTTTCATCCAACAAACACAAAATAGTTATTTATGTATCAAGGGCGTAAAACAGGCGTTTATGGACCGCAACGTGTAAATAAGAGCCCGAGCCGCAGGCGAGGGCTATTAACACGTAAGGTCCATAAATGCTGTTTACGCCCGAAATACATACAAACTTTTATGCACGACCGATTTAATAATCATTTATAAAAAAAATTGCACTGTCAATTGAAAAAAGTCAACTGTCAATTAAAAAAAGTCAACTGTCAATTGACAAAAGTCTACTGTCAAATGGCAACTATCAAATGTCAACTGTCAAAGATCAAACGTCAACTGTCAAGTTTCAACTGTCAAATGCTAAATTTGAAATGTCAAATCTCTACTGTCACATGTAAAATATTATCTGTCAGCTGTCAAATATCAACTGTCAATGTCAACGATAAAAATAAATAATTTGATTGAAAGTAATATGCACAGAGGCTAGAGATAATATTTTAAAACAATAATCTATATACCTATGTTGTCGTTACCCTAACAACAACAAAATAGGTGGTGGCCATTTTTATTTAGACTCATTGTCAGTTTGGATGATTGCAAGTATTTCAATATTTAAGACAAAAAATTACTTTACCGCCCGCCATTTACACTTTATCGCCCGGCGGGCGGTAAAGTAGTCCACGGGCGCTAAAGTGGCACTTTACGCCCGCTAAATGTATGTAATAATCTGTACTTTACCGCCCGGTCGTGCATAAATAATATTTATACAACGCCTGCTCTGGAAGTTGACTTTTCGAGCGCAGTATGTCATCTCCGAAGTACACAATAGTCGCATACTTGACTATATAAGCCATTCACTTTTTATTTCCATCTCAGTAGGCTCTGTTAGTTACATGAAATTCGCCCAGTATAATACACGTCTGTTCATATTGTTCTGTGGTCTTATTAATTGTAAATACGATGTTGTCACGCCTTCAATAAAAATATGTGTATTCATTACAAATATCTTAAGTAATTAAATCTGCAAACCAAATTTAAAACTTGCCGAAAATAAGTCAATGTATTTAATATTAAATTGAATAGGTACTAAAGTAGATACGTCAGTTTACGCTGCAAGTAGGTACTATTAATATCCAAGAATGGTCTATTTAAATTCACATGAATTTTGACTGATATTCAAAATAACACATTTCTTTGCACAGAACAGATCCCTGTTTATAGTCAATTATCATATTATATTATTGATCTAGAACGAAAATAGTTATTATCCTATCAAGTGCGGAAAGTTATACTTTCCCGCAAGAGTTAGGATCAATATTTTTTCTACAAGCATAAAAAAGATACTTTATTCATTTTTTAAATTTTATTTTCAACTCCTAACAATGTAACAAAATTTTAATTTGTGACAATTAAAGTTTGTTGTTGCTTTGAGTAACGTTTACAGAGGTGTTTTAATAAATTATGATTTTTTTAAGAACAAACATTTTAAAAATCTCTATTTTTATGCAAAATAATCTTTTTTTTACTATTTGTATGTAGTAGGTACAACAACATAAAATTAATAATACAATAATTTTCCAAAAGGTTATTGAAGGACATATTCATTTAATAAAAAAAGAGAAAGAGATATTTTCTGAATTAAAATGCGTGCGGAAAAGTGTTGTTTTACGCATGCTTGTAGAAAAATATACTTTTATATTTACATTTTATTACAAATAAATAATATAAGTAAAATTCAAAATGTAGCACATATACATATATTAATAAAAACGTTTAATACAACTTTTAAATTACTCAAGCAATAGTAAAAGATCCTTTTTACAAATGTATAATAAAACTTTTAAATTATTCAAGCAGTGGTAAAAAAAATTATTTCATCAGTTTTGAGTTTAACATAAAAACACAGTACTCAAAGTCTATAGGTATCCATCTTTTTTAAAGTCTTCTATTTTACATCCAAATGGCATCGTAGTGTAACATTATTGTATTAGTGGCTGTAGGATAATAAAATTTCACATCCAATGGGTTAATTGAGGAAACTATACTCCAGTAAAAATTTGATTTTCCTGGTCCGCCCCAGGTGGTGTCGCATTTGACTTAAATATGCTGATGTTTTAATAATGTTCTTTATAACAGAAATTTTTCAGAAAAATTAAGATTTGTTAGACATTTCAAACCGATACAATGAAAAAAATATTTTAATAAATTACATAAAAGCAAATAAAAACAAATACAGATGCAGATTTAGATGTAACATGTAAATGTTGTCGGTGTATTTGTATGATCAATCCTCTTCCATTATTTCACTGGAAGAATCAGAGTCACTATCAAATCCAAAATCGGAATCGTCAGAATCTGATTCCTCCAATGAAATAATTAAAGGAGGAATATTATCATGTGAGCAGTTTCCCATGTAAGTAGTCCAATCTGCCAAAATAAGTTCGTCTGTATGTCTACAAAAATTTTGCCACATGTCTGGTGTACATTTAGTCAATGCTTCTGTCCAAGTTTTTTTAACTCTTTTCTGGTCAAGATAAGTAGATGTAATATGTTTGTTATAATATGTCTTAGTAAACCCCCATGCTAGTTCTATTGGATTGTAGTGACAATGGTATGGTGGTAGTCGAAGTACGTCATGTCCTCGTTGTTTTAAAATTTCATCCACTACATATGTCTTTTCGTCAGTTTTATAAGGTAAGATTATAGAGTACAGTTGTTTCTTTGTCATTTTTGTGTCAAACCTAATGTTATTGTTAATTAACCATTCCTGCATCATTGCTTTTTTCGCTGAAAAAGAGGGTGGTTTGTTAATTTGAACTGAATGGTATGGCGCGTTGTCCATGACCACCACACATTTTTCTTGAAATACAGATAGAGCAGGAATGAGTTGATTAACAACCCTGTTTTTAAAAAGGTCACCATTCATACTTTTGTGATAGTCAAGGTCTGTATTCGAAGAGTCTAGTAACAAGTCACATCCTTCCAAAAATCCAGTATCAGTCCCTGCGTGTAAAATAGTAAATCGCTTTCCTTCGGATTTTACACGAGCTGGATTATTTTTAGGTCAGAATCGTGCACCCACTGACTCACTAAACTACCATTTTGATAGATCCATGTTTCATCTAGGTACACGAATCTAACTCTCTCAGCAAGACTTTTTAGTTGTTTATATTTCCGAATGAAAGCGATCTTTCTAATTTTAACGTGTCGTTGTTGTAAAATATGTCGTCCATTTACTTTTTTAAATTTGTATCCCATTAATTTTATAAGTTTGTATAGTGTCGTACGTCCCCCTTTAAAATCAAAATTTTGTTTAGCATCAGTCAAAAGTTTGTCTAAAGTAAAATGTTCAGTTTTAGCATGGTACATCCAAATCTGTCGCTGTAAGTCTTTTTTTAAAATAAACTTCTCAAATGTATCAGTTTTACATCCTTTATCTGCGACTTTCTCATTATTTTTCAATTCTTCTTTAATAATCTTCCGTATTTTCGATACACTGATCTAAAAAAATTAAGCATTTAGAATGTTTGTCATATTAATTAGATTTAAAAAATATACCTCAGTTACACAACGGTAGTTAAGAGATTTAAAAATATTTAACAAAATTTTGAATTAAGTTATAGTTACAAAAATGTATAATTTCAAAATTTGAAATCTGACAACATTGTATATAATTTATTATGATATCTGTCAAAAAAGGTTATGATTGTGTTCTTTTAATAATATAAATTTTATTTAAAAAAGTGATACATATTTATAAATTCATTACAAAAACCTCTCTCAATTAATCTAATGCAAAATATATAAGTTTATGTTAGCGACTAGCATTGATTTAAAAGAAATACACATAAAATCGTACTTACTTGAAAAACCTCGGACAATTGATTTAAATAAATACTCTCACAGCTGTTAGCTTGTTTCCTAAACATACCATAACATCAAACGATGCTGTTGTGAATTTCTGTACTTATTTTTTTTGGCATTGTATATTGAATCTAAGAAAGCATCAAATATTTCGTTATTGAATCTTCAACAATTTTACCTTTGACAATGTGCTGTCAATATTTCGACAGTAGGTACCAACCCAACAAATTGAAGTGCCAATCCAAGAAATAAAATGCATAGTCTACTGAGATTAAAATAAGAAGTGAATGAATTATATGTATTTCATAAACGCACATGTTTGGTTATGACCACATAACTATAATCCGTTCACTTTTTATTCCAATCTCAGTAGGCTCTGTTAGTAACATGAATTTCGCCCTGTATAATACACATCTGAGTTTACTGTTCTGTAGTCTTGTTAATTGTAAGTACGATGTTGTCACGTCTTCAATAAAAATATGTGTATTCAGTAAAAATATATTAAGTAATTAAATTTGCAAACCAAATTTAGAACGTGCAGGAAATAAGTCAATATATTTAATATTAAATTGAATACAAAAGAAGATATGTCAGTTTTCGCAGCAAGTAGTATTAATATCCAAGAATAGTCTAATTGAATTCATATGAATTTTAATTGATACTCAAAATAACACATTCCTTTACACAGAACAGATCCCTGTTTATAGTCAATTATTATTTTATTGGTCTATAACAAAAAATATACTTTTATATTTACATTTTATTACAAGTAAATAAGTACAATTCAAAATGTAGCACATATACATATATTAACTAAAAACGTTTAATACAACTTTTAAATTAATAAAGAAAAAGTAAAAAAAATCATTTTTACAAATGTATAATACAACTTTTAAATTATTCAAGAAGTGGTAAAAAACTTATTTAATCATTTTTGAGTTTGACATAAAAACACAGTATTCAAATGTTATATCCATCTTTTTTAAAGTCTACTATTTTACATCTTAATGGCATCGTAGATTATTGTAATAGTGGCTGTAGGGTAATAAAATTTCACATCCAATGGGTTAATTAAGGAAACTACTCCAGTACAAATTTGATTTTTCTGGTCCGCCTCAAGTAAAGTCGCAGTTGACTTATATATGCAGATGTTTTAATAATGTTTTTATAACGGAAATTCTTCAGAAATTTTTCAAACCGATACAATGAAAAAATATTTTAATAAATTACATAAAAACAAATACAGATGCAGATTTAGATGTAACGTGTAAATGTTGTCGGTGTATTAGTATGATCAATCCTCTTCCATTATTTCACTGAAAGAATCAGAGTCACTATCAAATCCAAAATCGGAATCGTTAGAATCTGATTCCTCCAATGAAATAATTAAAGGATGAATATTGTCATGTGAGCAGTTTCCCATGTAGGTAGTCCAATCTGCCAAAATAAGTTCGCCTGAATATCTACAAAAATTTCGCTACATGTCTGGTATACATTTAGTCAATGCTTCTCTCCACGTTTTTTTATCTCTATCCTGGTCAAGATAAGTAGATGTTATATGTTTGTTATAATATGTCTTATTAGTAAACCCCCATGCTATTTCTATTGGATTGTACAATGATATGGTGGTAGTCGAAGTACTTCATGTCCTCGTTGTTTTAAAATTTCATCCACTACATATATCTTTTCGTCAGTTTTATAAGGTAAGATTATTAAGTACAGTTGTTTCTTTGTCATTTTTGTGTCAAACATAATGTTATTGTTAATCAACCATTCCTGCAACATCGCTTTTTTCGCTAAAATAGGGTGGTTTGTTAAGTTGAACTGAATGATATGGCGCGTTGTTCATGACCACCACACATTTTTCTTGAAATACAGATAGAGCAGGAATGTGTTGATTAACAACCCAGTTTTTAAAAAGGTCACTATTCATACTTTTGTGATAGTCAAAGTCTGTATTCGAAGACTCTAGTAACAAGCCACATCCTTCCAAAAGCATCCAATGTCGTGTGAGCGTGTAAAATAGTAAATCGCTTTCTTTCGGATTTTACACGAGCTGGATTACTTTTCAGTTTAGAATCGTGTACCCACTGACGCACTGAGCTACCATTTTGATAGATCCATATTTCATCTAGGTACACGAATGTAACTCTCTCAGTAAGATTGTTTAGTTTATATTTCCGAATGAAAGTGATTTTACTAATTTTAAACGTGTCGTTGTTCACATAAAATATGTCGTTCATTTACTTATTTAAATTTGTATCCCATTAATTTTATAAGTTTGTATAATGTAGTGCGTCCCCCCTTTAAAATCAAAATTCTGTTTGGCATCATAGCATCAGTCCAAAGTAAAATGTTCATTTTTAGAATGGTAGATCCAAATCTGTCGCTGTAAGTCTTTTTTAAAATAAACTTCTCAAATGTATCAGTTTTACTTCCTTTATCTGCGACTTTCTCATTATTTTTCAATCCTTAATAATTCTCCGTATTTTCCAAACACTAATCTAAAAAAATTAAGCATTTAGAAAGTTTGTCATATTAATTAGTTTCAAAAAATATACCTCAGTTACACAAAGGTAGATATGAGATTTAAAAATATTTAACAAAATTTTGAATTAAATTATAGTTACAAAATGTTTAATTTAGAAATGTGAAATCTGACAACGTTGTTTCTAACTTATTATGATATCTGTCAAAAACGGTTATGTATTATGTTAATAATATAAATTTTATTTAAAAAGTGATACATATTTAAAAAATCATTATAAAAACCTCTTTCAATTAATCTAATGCAAAATATATAACTTTATGTTAGCTGTCACAAACTAGGATTTATTAAAAGAAATAGCAAAATGGTAGGCACTTACCTTAAAGATCGGAGATCTGAGCCACTTTCGCTGCTGTTGCTTTATTTCTTAAACATACCATAACATTTCATGATGTTGTTATGTAGTTCTATACTGATTTTTTTGGCATTACTTATTGAATATTTCTATATTTAAAATTTTTAACCTTTGATAATATGAGCTGTCAATATTTCGACCATAGGACAGGACGTTTTCAGTTTAAGTACCAACCCAACAAAATGAAGTGCCAATCCAAAAAATAAAATGCATAGTCTACTGAGATTGGAATAAGAAGTAAATGGATAATACACGGATTCCGCCTAAACTATCTGTTATTTGACTAGAGAGACTACTCGATCAGTCCTAACCCTTTTTAATTTATGTCACAACTGTCACAACGCAACTGTATTAAACGCAAAAAGAAAGTGTAGGTAATTAAAAAAAGTGTACTATTTAAAATAATGGTCGATTTAACAAGATGTTTAACTCCACCTGAACTAGTTGAATCAGCTAAAAATGCAACAACAAATTTATTGCCAGATGTGTCAAAAGAAAAAATTATTTATTATATTTCTCTTAAATTCTACTTCCAGAGCAGTAGTTGTATAAAGTATTGATCCTAACACTTGCGGAAATTAACTTTCCCGCACTTAAACTGCTTGCCCGAACTCCGCTTCGCGTCGTTCGGGCATCTGCAGTTCACGTGCGGGAAAGTATAACTTTCCGCACTTGTTAAGAATTCCTAATAACGTTTATGGCCCGTATACTATATACGACTTACTGTTTACATTTTTATCAAACCATAATGTTGAAAGTATAGTGACGTTCATATCGGACGTTAATAAAATTTGTAAGTCTTTGACTTTAAAAGCAGTTTTTTGGTAGTACTAGTAATTTCACAAAAAACTTAACCTATAATGCATAGACAGTATTATAACTCAGTGTTTTTTTGTAGTGTCGTGGTAGTGTCTATGTGAATAAACAATCATTGGCTTTAGCAATTTTAATCGCACCTTTAGTCAAAATCCAAATAACGTGTAGATAAAAATTTACTCACTAGGCCGAATAGCCCGGGCAGCTGAAGCCTCAGTTTAGAAGAAGAATATAAGATAATTTTCATATATAATATAACAAGAGAGTGAGAATAAATTGATTGATTGTTTGAACAAAATCTGTCAAATTATTTTCTAATTTATGGAACTCTCGAGTTATATTTGACAAGATTATTTTTTGATTCACAAACTAAACCGATGACTTTCACCCATTTCGCGTTGACACAATTAAGTAATTATTTTGACAAGTATCTGACAGTTGCTAGGCAAATAAAAGCTACAGTGATTATTCCCGACAATAATCACAAGAGATTTATTCCCACTATAATAATGATATAATTGGTTGAAACTTACCCTTGTGACAAATAAAGAAGCATTTCATTGGTTTTAAGAAACGTCAAAAAATAATCAAGTAAATTTTATGTTATAATTTTACTAAAAAATATTATTCAGAACACAGATTCAGTTACTGAAGAAGAAGTGCTAATACTACAATTCAAAATTTATTTTAAAATAAGGCTCCGGATGAGAAATATCTTGCGCTTAAGGTAGTAGGTATACATTCATAATAACTTAATCGTTTTTGTCTTCTAGTCTAGTCCATATAATTAATTTTAGGTTGCTTTAATTCTGGGCATTATAGGTGCTTAGCAGAATTGTACTCTATACTCTATGTAAGTTACAGATTTAGAATATCATGGATCTGCTTTTATTATCAATGGACCAAATACAAAAACAAAAATTGCGATAAAATTCATTGTTACAAGATTTTTTTTACTATAATTAAGACATATTTTAATCTATCGCAACCGATATTATTCTTTAAGTTTCAAAATGGCAAATATTACTCACTCTGAATTGGCATTAAGATATTTGGAGCAATGGAAAAAAAATTGCTTCATATTTAAAATTACCAAATAATTATTTATATACCGAGCATTGTTTTTGCCGTTCGTTGGCATCTTTATAAGTGGGTGCTGAAGGAGATATACCGACACTGAAACACCATAGCGGTTGCTGAGGGGTATATTAATGATAAAAAATAAATAAAACAGATACTGCAAACAAAATATACAATTCTATAACGACACAACCAGCTGGTACATCTACAAAATATATGCAACAAATACAAAAGGAAACAATCACATTGCATAATTCAGTCCCAAATATTAAGTTCACTAGTTCTTTAAACTTTAATTTTATTTATAAACAAAACGATTACAACTAAATATTTTCTGTTATTTCTATAAATCTTAAGCCTTGTAAATCAAGTTCTTTCTGTGTCGTAGATATAGTAGGTACACATTACTGCTCGTTAAATAATATTCTGATAAATGCACGATAATGTATATTAAAGATGTATAAACTTAATTGAAAGTGCAGTTTTCCACGCTTCGGCACCATTTCTGTACAAACATTATAACTATTAGATAACTCTTTTAAAAGTTGATAAGTACAAAAATTACGTAACTTTCTTTTTTAATTCTTATATACATATTTAGATTCGTCTATGACAATAAGTAACAAAGTTAACAGCAAAAAAACATTGTTAGTAGCAAGTCGACAAATTATGCTTATTTTTGTCCTTTGTCTAGAATGGTAGGTACCTAAGACTTGCTAATGACTTGGATATTGATTTTTCTTCAAATCTATACTCCTTTAAAAAAGCTATTTAAAATCGGTTTCAATAGATTAGATTAATATTACTATAATGACTGGTCTCTATTAATATTGTTATTAATATTATTATTGTTATTATTTCAATATTTTAGCTATTTGAGTAGCCGAACGGGACGAAGGAATAAGTTAAGGGGAGTCCGTAATCCTATCTCACTCCTTGTTAACGTTTGTACCTTTTTCTCAGGATCTATGGTAGATAGAGACCTGCGGTTTGTTTTGTTTTTAAGCTCATTATCTGTTACATAGTTTGTGTGTATAAAATTAATATAAAGGCAAAACTAGATTTTTGACAATTAAAATACCAGAACTCGAAAATTTTGAATCCAAAAATGTTGCTGAAAAATTATTTTTAATAACTATTGGCTATTACATAGAACCATTTACACAAAATACTCTTCATGTCCAGATTTCTCAAGGCAATGAGAGTGTTTCTTCCTGGATCTACATTCATCTTCTCCAAAAGGTATATTTTTGCTATATGTCCATCATTGTACCTGCTCACAGCTTCATAAACACCAAAATTAAGGTGGAAGCCTCAACAAAAGTCCTTTTGGGTAAAATGATCCAAATGACGTTGTTGAGACTCTCATTTGGGTTTTGTGTTTTCCCCTTAATAGTGCATTTTTCCAAAAGTTCAGGCTTGGCCAAATCATGAAAAATGAAGTGTATTTCAGACATTACAATCTGAGACAAGTGTAAATGTTTATTCTGATCATATGGCACACCACTCTTAATTGCCAGATTGTATTTACACCATGTTGTGTCAGAGTCAGGACATAGTTGGTGCTGAGGCTTATCATTATTAGAAGAGACAGGAAAATATGTAGCCCAAACTGCTCTTCTTATTTTTGGAACACATTTTGTATTTCTTCTGATGGCTAAACCGTAGAAAAGTTGAATTTTATGTATAGCCTCATCTGCCAGCCTCTTTTTTCCTCCTAGATTTTTCCCATCAGTGAGCTTCTTACCTTGAGCTTTCAGTTTCCTCAATCTTGTCCCCATTTTTTTTCAATATGTCCAATGCACTCTTACTTGTTAATAAACTGAGAGAATTATAAAAATGGTGACTAAAGAATCCAAGAATTATAAAAATGGTAACTGAAGAATTCAAGAAATGGAAACTCTAGCGCTGACATGGAACATAAAATAGATGTTTTTCTAGTTGTCATAAAGCTTTTGTTTATATGATAAGAAAGCGCGAATTTCAAATATCAATATACACTCAAAACCCAAAATTTGTTTTTTTTTTCGATTTTACCTTACGGACTTCCCTTGTTAAGAAAGACTTGCTTTGAGAAATAGATGTGATAACAGGGGAATTTTAAAAGTTGTTTAATTTTTCAACCTACAATACACAATATTGCAGTGAGGAATTTTAACATTTGGTTCTTCAAGAAAAGTATATTCCAAATCCTGTTATTACAAGTGTCTAAATTTGGGAAAAGTTATACATAAAACCGATTTGTAGCCATTTTTAATTTTGACAGCAGTCAGAATGAGAGTAGACCGTGAGCCTATACAAAATAAGGGCCAGAATTCGTTATCTTTGTTTCTTAACTAAACAGAGTTGAAATTGTTAAATCTGGAAAACAGTTATTTATGATTACAGTGACATTAATCAGTCTTATTTCTATAAATTCATTTTATTTATTATTACTTATTATGAATGTGCCTAAACGCAAAGCAGCAAATTAAATGTCAAACGCAGCAGTTACAACTGTTACAAGGCTCGTCTTGCGATTTTCATGAAACTTCTTAAAATTCTAGCGATGATATTTCGGCAAAACAATTAGGAGAAGTTTTTTAATATTTTTGATTTAGTACCTACTTTTTGAACGTTTAATGTAAAACGCTCTCCCAATACGAATATTATATAGAATGTTACTGTTAGGTTAATTAACACTTTTACTCAAAATTACAATATACTTTTATTGGTTCCTATATTTAATTTTACTGAAATTTTTTAAATAAATTATTAAATTTATTTGATGCTCGTTGTGACTTTAAAGTCGTTTTTATTTTAATTTTGTTACAATAAACAAATATCTTTTATTCACAATCGTTTAAATATAGATGGATTTCCACCCTACAAAACAGTTGGAAGGTAGACAATTGTTTACAAGGTAAGAAAGTGGTCACTTTCCACTCGTTACCTTTGGTTACGCGCCTCCACATAGATAGGTATATCATTAAAACTGGCAAATGTGAAAAACGTTCTATATCGGTACATAGGCAACCACTATAACGACAAAAACCAAAACGAAACTTTAGTAGAATAAAATTTCTGTTAAAACATATTTATGTACTGAAAAAACCTTGGTAAAAAAGATTGAGATAAATGTATATTAATTAAAACTAACATCCGACACCCGAAGCAAGAATAAAGGAAGCTATAAGGATAAGGCACTAGCAAAACTCAAATCGGAAAGAAAGGACAAAAAATAACCTCAAGAGTAAACAATGGATGTTCCCAACTACATTTTGTAACGATTACAGATTCCAGAAAAATACCTAACAACGACGTGTATTGTAGAATAAACGATTGTGTGGACATTTTACATTTTTATTAATTCCATGAGAATTTATTATTAAGAGAAACGTAACAATAACAACAACAGGGTGAACAATAGGTAGGTACCAGGTAGGTAACTATTATAATAGTTAACATAAAATTAAACACCAGTTAAAGCGTCAGAATTAGTACATAAGTGAAAATTTATCGAAGAATTATTGTGGCATTGATTATTAATTGTTATTTCCTCTTAAGGGTTTTTATTGAAGAAAGAATATTTTTGTGTGCTGGATGTAGACGGACCAGGAATAGGTTCTTTTTGATTATGAGTTAACATGCCTGCAATTTTTGTTTGGATGTCAAGTTAATTTTCAACTTAACCTTCAGCAACAGCACTTGATTTCCAACCTCCTAAACGTTTTGAATTGAAAACATCTCCACCATTATTAACAAATACAATAGCTGCCCTTCGACAAAAAAAATGTTTCTATCTTATCTAATTAAATAAGTGGCCATTTTTTCGGGAAACTCAGCCACAGAATTGTGTCCTTATGGCTGCTTTGTTAAATTTCCATATCTGACTTGCAGAAAAAATCTATCTCCTTCTATATTTTTTCGAAGGTTAATATATTCTGTAATTATTTGTGTTTGTTAATAACAAAAGCTATCAACTGATACGTTTTTGTGTCAGGAATAACAATGACACATTTTTCTTTTTGTAGATCCACGTTGTAACGATAACACAGAAACCCCGCGTCATCGTTTGTATTTGCCAGTATTCTCACCATCCCTCCGAGGTGCGCGACCAAGATACGACACGTCGTCAAGACTCGCGCAGACAAATTCAGTAAGCGGGAGCACCGTTCAGCTGGTATAAAAAGCTAATGCCATCGCCGCAGGAGTTTGGTTCGACTTAGAGTAGTGATCTTAGAAGAACTTTAAACCTGGGCTCTGGGTATTAACCAGTAGCCACCGACCTTCCCTGTCTTTGCAGCCGAGTATTAATCGGTTATACCGTCTCGATCCTTGGGTATTGACCAAGGGTTATTCTGCCCCGCAACTGAGTATTGATCAGTTGCACCGTTACGATCCTTGGGTATTGACCAAGGGTTGTCCTACCCCGTAACCGAGTATTGATCGGTTGCACCGTTCCGATCCTTGGGTATTGACCAAGCGTTGTCTTACCCCGTAACCGAGTATTGATCGATTATACCGTTCCGATCCTTGGGTATTGACCAAGGGTTATCCTACCCCGTGGCCGAGTATTGATCGGTTCCGATCTACCCTAAATAGATTACGCTTACCACCATCCTGATTTTTTTATTTCCAAGGAAATCCATATGAGGACCAGTGGGATTGCTGATTTATTTAGTTTTGTTTAGTTTATAAGGATACCATTTTGATTTTCGTGTTTTATTGTATACTAGTTGTACTCGCAACGTCGTTCGCGTGGCGTGTGATTGTTGTATAAAAATTTCTTACCCCACCCCATTTAAGGAATGGGAGAGATATTTTTATACACCAGATGTTAAGTTAAAAGAAGACAAATACATCTGTGAAAACCGCATTCGAATCGGATCAGTAGTTTTCATGTGATGCACGCACAAACATACAGACAGACAGACAAAAAAATCTAACCACATTTTTGGGTTCTATTTCGATGTACCCGCGACGTCGTTCGCGTGGCGTGTTGATTTTTGTATAAAAAATTCTTTTTTCACCCTGTTAAAGGGGTGGGGGGAGAAAGTTTTATACACCAGATGGTAAGTTGAAAGAAGACAAATACGCCTTTGAAAACCGCATTTGAATAGGATCAGTAGTTTTCATGTGATGCGCGCACAAACATATACATTTCTACAGTTTTATTATATGTATAGATATAGATAATTTATTTTAGAAAAAAATCTTTATTTTTAACTGAAACCGAATTTTACTGAGTCTGGTGTCTAAAAGAGCTACCCGTTACAAATTGGCGCCCGAGCAGGGACCCGTTACCCGTTACAACGTGATCTAGTTTCATTTTGAAAAGTTTATCAATTCAGCAGGCGCCGACATGCCAATTATTAAAGCAACCCTTTTACATTCCAAAAAACTAATGCCATAATCGTTTTTGCCGATCGTTCTTATCCTGATTTGCACCTAAAGAACCATCTTTAGTCCACTGTAAAAGTTCTTGTTTCAGTTTAGGATCATGATGGTAGATCCAAGTCTCATCCATAGTTATAAAACGACGCACATAATAGGGTTTATTCCAGTTAAAACTTTGAAATTAAGCTAAGAAATTTGTTTTTAATTCAGTTTTTGTTGAATTGTTAACGAATGCGGCACCAAGTTTCCGAACAGCTTTTTTATATGTAATTCTTCGTGTCAAATGTGGAGTATTCGTTCATTTAAGATGCCGATTGTATCAGCAATTTCACTCTCAGTCAAACTTTTCTTTTCACACAATATCATAGAGTTGCTTAATGGTTTCTGGTATTGGGGCCATTTTTTGGACGTCCCTTACCTGGTTCATCTTCGGCGCTTGTACGACCACATTTAAACTCTAAAACCCATCAATGCACAGTTGTTGATAAATCTTTTACAACAAAGGATTTTATTACTGTACAATATTCATTTTTTTCCATTGTAACAAAACACATTGACACGTCAACTTCAAATGGATTGTAAAAAAAAGAATGAATTGACAAATCAAAATAGAATGAAGGTTAGAAGATTCAAATAAAGTATAAATTTTGATTCCTCTACTGGTTAATAGATATTACTTACTTTCAAAACTTTTCAACCAACCCTTATTTACCATTTTTCGCTAATCAACATCCCAACATTCCATTACGCTATCATAAATGATAGCTTAATGTAAAGCTTACTACCAAAAATCTACCAACCTTTTCCGGAGAACCAACTGATTGGTTGCAATACAAAGATTTTATTGCTATTTTACAATTAGTAATATTCAATAAATTTATTACCTTAAATTTTCTTTTATTATGTAACTAGCTGTACCCGGCGCGCGTTGTTACGCCAGCAAATAAAATAAATTTAGGAAAAATAAAAGAGAAGAATAGATAGAGAAGGAAAGAAAGTTTATAGTTTTGTTTTACTTATCGCACCAAAAATATATTTTTCGAACTTAGATTTATACGAATTCGTGTAGATATCTATTAATCAGTATTGAATTTGATACATGGAAGCGCCATCTGGTGGTAACTTCCATTAATACGAATATCATATTCATCTAACCCGTTAAAAATACATCATCATACTGATTTTCCTGACAATAGGTTGAACGTGACAGAAGTTGCTAGTCTGCAGCGCCACCTGGTGGCAAGTGGCATCAATGAGCATATCATATAAACCTTTTCCGTGGAAAAATACATATACATACCAATTTTCATGACAATCGGTTGAACGGGACAGAAGTTGCTACTCTGCAGCGTCACTTGGTGGCGAGTGGCATCAATGAGCATATCATATAAACCTTTTCCGTGAAAAAATACATATACATACCAATTTTCATGACAATCGGTTAAACGGGACAGAAGTTGCTAGTTTGCAGCGCTACCTGGTGGCGAGTGGCATCAGTGAGCATATCATACAAACCTTTTCCGTGGAAAAATACATATACATACCAATTTTCATGACAATCGGTTGAACGGGACAGAAGTTGCTAGTCTGCAGCGCCACCTGCTGGCGAGTGGCATCAATGAGCATATCATACAAACCTTCTCCGTGGAAAAATGCATATACTTACCAATTTTTATAATAATCGATCCAGTAGTTTTTAAGTTCATTTAGTACATACAGACATACAGACCAACATTCATTTTTACATATATAGATAGATAGAAGATAGATGAGGATTTCACTGTTGTTTAGGCAGCTACATGAGTATTGTTAGATGTTTACAACAATGCTTTATATAATCATGTTCTATTTAAAAAATATTCAATATCTTAAATCATTTTCTGGATCATGTATGATTTTTTTAGGTGTGCCCTTGCATGAGATACGATTTATTATATAAAATACACACGACAATTCCCCACACGAAAATTGCACACAACATAATCCCCACAGTCATAAATGCCCACACGAAAAATACCCACAGAGAAAACTTTATAAAGCATTCTTCAGCAAAAATTTTGTATCATTCTTTTTCCAACATATGCAACAATGAAATCCTCCTATTTAACAAAAAAAAGTATAATTATGTCGTAGGACACCAGGTAGGAAAGAAGTTCCTTCGGCTAATGTAGAATCGACACTACTCGCTTGTGTATACGACTGCAGCGCCTGCGCACGTCTTATTTAACGGTTTTATTCCACGCAAATAATTCCACGGACATTTTCTTACGGTTTTACTATTACATTTTTTTCAGTTCGGTCGCGCAGCAAAATCCCTATCTCCTCCAAGCCTGCTGTAAGGAACTTCGTTCTAATTATAGGCATTCGTATATTTTTCCTAATACCCTGATTCAATTAAGAGAATGAACAACTTTGAAGACAACTTGTTTTAAACAAGTAATAATATTTTTAACTTCACGCTAAAAAAAATTAAAATTTTTTTAAAATCGGGAAGTTATTGGTTTCACCCCGTTTTTCGAAAATCGAGTTTTCATCGGATCTCAACGTTTTGAGGTCTTAGGAACCTCCTCTGACTATTTTTACGAGGGTGTCTGTATGTCTGTATGTACGTGTGGGTGTGGATGTGTGTGTTAATGTATGTAAACCTCTTATAACTTTTAAACGGCTTGACCGATTGGAAACTCCAAAGAGTTCCATCTAACTTAGATTCCCTGTCAGTTTGAACCGATTCGAGCCGGTAGATTTCGAGAAATTTCGAAATAACCGAAAAAAACAATTGGTAAAAATAATGTTTTTTGGGCATATCTTTTTGGCTATTGCATCGATCAATTTTATAACCTAATCAGCTCTCAAGTTTAAAAAACCACGTCGAATGCCGTATTGCAAATTAAAATCGGTTGATTCGTTCGTGTGATATCGTTGTCGAAAAACTTTAAAAAAAGTGTTTTTTTTTTCAATAACTTAGAGATTTTTTGACTAACCGATTTTGCACTCTCGGTAACGTTTTAAGGTCTCAAAAAACTGCGTCAAATGCCATCTTGAACATCAAAATCGTAACGCGTTAAAAAGTTATGGCTTTTTAAACATTTCAAAAAAGTCAAAAACGTCAAAATACGTCACGTTCCTATAGCTTTGCGGTTAAAACTAGCGGGAAGTTGCAAGGATGGCCTTTAGGTCAACCTCTTTTCGAATTTTTTTCTACATATTGGCACCTAAATTTTAACGACTATTAAAGTTTTTAAGAAAAATGTATAAGAATCTGTACGTTCAAATAATATGCCCAGTTTTCTATGTGTGGATTTTTCTATGTGGGTTCTTTTCCATGTGGGTATTTTTCCATGTGGGCATTTTTCAGTGTGCAGTTTTCCCTGTGGGGATATTTTAGTGTGGGTATTTCGTGTGTGGGTGTTTATGGCTGTATGGATTATGCTGTTTGCACTTTTTGTGTGAGGAGTTATCTTGTGGGGAATTATCACGGAATCAAGGATGCTAGTAGCATACTTTTGGTTAAGGGGCATCTCAAGCAATCATACAATTTATTACCTTCAAAATACATTTTCACACATTTGCGTTTTTGCTATAAACATAGCAACCTCGTTTATTTTAATCCCAACTATGTAAGAAGCATTACAAGAAAAACTGTTCATTACCATAAAGTATGTTTTAAAGCAAAACAATTTTATTAATATCTCTTATAAAAAATTTATTAATTAAACGATTTTTTTTCTCCATTTTATTCAACTAGTTTAGAAAATGCCAGTCGGTATATCTTAAGGGATCCCAGTGGCCTAAGAGTTATAAGCGTTAGATTTATTCATTAATTTGCATATAAATGAAGATAATTCGTCTAGAGATAGTTACCGATCTCACTTTAAATGCATTTATTCCTGGCATTTGTCAGTTCAGATCTTCTGAAATAAGACTAACATGTTTTACCAGGGCCAAAGATGAGCTTGACACGATGTCAAAATTCTTTCAAGATAATACAGTTCACTTAATTCGGCTGTCTCTGGGATGCAAAATTAAAACCAATAACGTTTTATTTAGAACACGTTACTAATGCTTTAAATTTTACATATAAACATTTTTTATTACTTTTTGTTCCGATTAAAGCAATTATTAATTCACTTAGTTATATCCATTATACCTTCTCACTTTCCAACAGGGAGATAATTGACTTTGTTTCCAGAGCCTATGTCAGATATGTTTCTAAAATTTGGTAAAGTGACTTTTGGAGCAAATCTTGTGTCCATTTTCAAAGATTGATGATATGGTTCGTATTAAAACGGTTCGAGGTTTATAAATATAAAATATATATATATATATATATATATATATATATATATATATATATATAAAACAAAAGGGGTAAATTAACGGGCATGTACGCAAAAAGGATCATAAGGTCACGAGTAGGAATGGTAACCGCAGACATGCATGTTTCTGGCTCGTTAGCCGTCATCAGTGCGGCATACCCAAGTAAGGTATTGCACTTGGCTAGCAAAAGTGTTGGGTACTTGGGAGCAAAGGATGGTAGGGAAGCATGTGTCTAAAAAACACAAACAACGAACGCTCACACAACAGTCCTATCGCCATTTGTGCCTTCGGCTAGCTGTGCCCACACTTTGGGGCTACGACCAGCGTCGCCACGTTGGCGAAACGGACTCATTATGTTTGAGTCGTTCCAAGCCCAGGATGTGAAACACAAAGGGTGCCAAGTATGCGTACTTATGATAAACAAAAGGGGTAAATTAACGGGCATGTACGCAAAAAGGATCATAAGGTCACGAGTAGGAATGGTAACCGCAGACATGCATGTTTCTGGCTCGTTAGCCGTCATCAGTGCGGCATAACCAAGTAAGGTATTGCACTTGGCTAGCAAAAGTGTTGGGTACTTGGGAGCAAAGGATGGTAGGGAAACATGTGTCTAAAAAACACAAACAACGAACGCTCACACAACAGTCCTATCGCCATTTGTGCCTTCGGCTAGCTGTGCCCACACTTTGGGGCTACGACCAGCGTCGCCACGTTGGCGAAAAGGACTCATTATGTTTGAGTCGTTCCAAGCCCAGGATGTGAAACACAAAGGGTGCCAAGTATGCGTACTTATGATAAACAAAAGGGGTAAATTAACGGGCATGTACGCAAAAAGGATCATAAGGTCACGAGTAGGAATGGTAACCGCAGACATGCATGTTTCTGGCTCGTTAGCCGTCATCAGTGCGGCATAACCAAGTAAGGTATTGCACTTGGCTAGCAAAAGTGTTGGGTACTTGGGAGCAAAGGATGGTAGGGAAACATGTGTCTAAAAAACACAAACAACGAACGCTCACAAATGGCGATGAGACTGTTGTGTGAGCGTTTGTTGTTTGTGTTTTTTAGACACATGTTTCTCTACCATCCTTTGCTCCCAAGTACCCAACACTTTTGCTAGCCAAGTGCAATACCTTACTTGGTTATGCCGCACTGATGACGGCTAACGAGCCAGAAACATGCATGTCTGCGGTTACCATTCCTACTCGTGACCTTATGATCCTTTTTGCGTACATGCCCGTTAATTTACCCCTTTTGTTTATCATAAGTACGCATACTTGGCACCCTTTGTGTTTCACATCCTGGGCTTGGAACGACTCAAACATAATGAGTCCGTTTCGCCAACGTGGCGACGCTGGTCGTAGCCCCAAAGTGTGGGCACAGCTAGCCGAAGGCACAAATGGCGATAGGACTGTTGTGTGAGCGTTCGTTGTTTGTGTTTTTTAGACACATGCTTCCCTACCATCCTTTGCTCCCAAGTACCCAACACTTTTGCTAGCCAAGTGCAATACCTTACTTGGGTATGCCGCACTGATGACGGCTAACGAGCCAGAAACATGCATGTCTGCGGTTACCATTCCTACTCGTGACCTTATGATCCTTTTTGCGTACATGCCCGTTAATTTACCCCTTTTGTTTATCATAAGTACGCATACTTGGCACCCTTTGTATATATATATATATATATATATATATATATATATATATATATATATATATATATATATATACTATTGCAACCTACCAATTAATCTATATCTATATCTATACATATAATAAAACTGTAGAAATGTATATGTTTGTGCGCGCATCACATGAAAACTACTGATCCTAATCGAATGCGGTTTTCAAAGGCGTATTGATCAGTTGCACCGTTACGATCCTTGGGTATGGACCAAGGGTTGTCCTACCCCGTAACCGAGTATTGATCGGTTGCACCGTTCCGATCCTTGGGTATTGACCAAGCGTTGTCCTACCCCGTAACCGAGTATTGATCGATTATACCGTTCCGATCCTTGGGTATTGACCAAGGGTTATCCTACCCCGTGGCCGAGTATTGATCGGTTCCGATCTATTCTATATATAGATTACGCTTACCACCATCCTGATTTTTTTATTTCCAAGGAAATCCATATGAGGACCAGAGGGATTGCTGATTTATTTAGTTTTGTTTAGTTTATAAGGATACCATTTTTATTTTCGTGTTTTATTGTATACTAGTTGTACTCGCAACGTCGTTCGCGTGGCGTGTGATTGTTGTATAAAAATTTCTTACCCCACCCCATTTAAGGAATGGGAGAGATATTTTTATACACCAGATGTTAAGTTAAAAGAAGACAAATACATCTGTGAAAACCGCATTCGAATCGGATCAGTAGTTTTCATGTGATGCACGCACAAACATACAGACAGACAGACAAAAAAATCTAACCACATTTTTGGGTTCTATTTCGATGTACCCGCGACGTCGTTCGCGTGGCGTGTTGATTTTTGTATAAAAAATTCTTTTCTCACCCTGTTAAAGGGGTGGGGAGAGAAACTTTTATACACCAGATGGTAAGTTGAAAGAAGACAAATACGCCTTTGAAAACCGCATTTGAATAGGATCAGTAGTTTTCATGTGATGCGCGCACAAACATATACATTTCTACAGTTTTATTATATGTATAGATATAGATAATTTATTTTAGACAAAAAACTTTATTTTTAACTGAAACCGAATTTTACTGAGTCTGGTGTCTAAAAGAGCTACCCGTTACCAATTGGCGCCCGAGCAGGGACCCGTTACCCGTTACAACGTGATCTAGTTTCATTTTGAAAAGTTTATCAGTTCAGCAGGTGCCGGAGATGCCAATTATTAAAGCAACCCTTTTACATTCCAAAAAACGATTTTTTTTTTCTCCATTTTATTCAACTAGTTTAGAAAATGCCAGTCGGTATATCTTAAGGGATCCCAGTGGCCTAAGAGTTATAAGCGTTAGATTTATTCATTAATTTGCATATAAATGAAGATAATTCGTCTAGAGATAGTTACCGATCTCACTTTAAATGCATTTATTCCTGGCATTTGTCAGTTCAGATCTTCTGAAATAAGACTAACATGTTTTACCAGGGCCAAAGATGAGCTTGACACGATGTCAAAATTCTTTCAAGATAATACAGTTCACTTAATTCGGCTGTCTCTGGGATGCAAAATTAAAACCAATAACGTTTTATTTAGAACACGTTACTAATGCTTTAAATTTTACATATAAACATTTTTTATTACTTTTTGTTCCGATTAAAGCAATTATTAATTCACTTAGTTATATCCATTATACCTTCTCACTTTCCAACAGGGAGATAATTGACTTTGTTTCCAGAGCCTATGTCAGATATGTTTCTAAAATTTGGTAAAGTGACTTTTGGAGCAAATCTTGTGACCATTTTCAAAGATTGATGATATGGTTCGTATTAAAACGGTTCGAGGTTTATAAATATAAAATATATATATATATATATATATATATATATATATATATATATATATATATATATATATATATATCTATTGCAACCTACCAATTAATCTATATCTATATCTATATCTATACATATAATAAAACTGTAGAAATGTATATGTTTGTGCGCGCATCACATGAAAACTACTGATCCTAATCGAATGCGGTTTTCAAAGACGTATTTGTCTTCTTTCAACTTAACATCTGGTGACTAAAACTTTCTCCCCCCCCCCCCCCCCGTTTAACGGGGTGAGGAAAGAAATTTTTATACAAAAATCAACACGCCAAAAATGTGTTTAGATTTTTTTTCTGTCTGTCTGTATGTTTGTGCGCGCATCACATGAAAACTACTGATCCGATTCGAATTCGGTTTTCACAGATGTATTTGCCTTCTTCAATTTAACATCTGGTGTATAAAAATTTCTCTCCCATTCCTTAAATGGGGTAGTGTAAGAAATTTTTATACAACAATCACACGCCACGCGAACGACGTTGCGAGTACAACTAGTATATATATAAATATAAAAATGTTTTGCACGTATAAAACCATTACAGATTCTGGAACATTTGTAATGAAGTGATAAAAACTATTCAGCAAAACGAGTTGAGTTTTACTGCCAAGCAAAATTCGTGTCCTTAACATAGTTCTGCCTCCTCTGCAGCTGTCAACCTCTTATGTATGTTGCATTCGATTACTTGCGCCAGTTTCTCTGCATATGCGTAGGTATCCTCCAAGATTCGTGATACAAATCAAACCAAGATTGGTTATAACAATATAAGATCTCTTAAATAAGGTAGATTGTCTATCAAAGTAAAACGCAGAAGAATTTTTTCTAAAAAAACATATATGGATGGATGTTTGTTATGAAACGATGAATTAAAATACGAATGAAAAGATTCGCAAGCATTCGTGGTGCGAATAACAGAAGGATTCGCTTATGCCCATAAACAAGGAGGAAATGTGGTATTTACGGTTCAACTAAATAATCCATATAATATCTATCTAAAATTTCATTTTCTGGTTTATTGGACATTAAATAAAACACAAAATTTTTTAAGACATCTTCTGGTTTTATATATGTAAGGCCAAAAGTATGTTTGAGCCGCTTGCCGACTTCAGAATCATTTGTATATTCTGCGATTAAACCAAGAGACTGAATTTTTCTATACCAAGCTTGATTTAGATGAAATCTACAGCCATTTATTTCAGTGTTCGGCCATACTTAAATGATTGCATTCAAAATCTACAAAAATTTTACTGGGATAAAAGTCAATTTTAAGAGATTCAAAAATTTCTGATTTTAACAAATAAACGAGATTGTTGTAAGTTTCTGCAGTAAATAGTATAATAATAGTAGTTTATACGTAACAAGTACCGAAAATGGTCTTTTACTGGACGAGTGGCAAATTGCAGGGCGAGCCATAGTCGAGCCCACCAAGCCTGCGAGTCCAGTAAAAGCACTTTTGGGTCGTATTACGTACAATATTTTTTTAAAACGGGCTTTGTTGTACTCTAAACTTCTTATTATTCAGTTTTCATTTTTTTAACAAGAACTCTTTATTAACTAATTTTAACATTTTTTTTAACCAACCTTGTTTGGGTGGCCGCCTTAACAATTTCATCTGCTATAATTTCATCTTCCATTAATTCACAATCAAATGCATTATTTTAAATATTCATTTTATAATAAATTTTACGTTTTCAACGAAACGTCAAAATATATCAAGTTATTTTATAGTTTTAAATATATACAAAACTCAGATACCATAGAAACCAATTGACCGCTATCTTCGACTAACTATTTTATTGTTTTTTCATTAAAGATAGGCTGGAAAGTAAATAAAAATAAGTCCGGTAAAAGCTTTTACCGGACTCATTTTTATTTTCTGGTCTTGTCCAACAAAATGAGATTTTCTGACCTAAAAATAATTGCAAATAATATTTGGTACAGTATATAAGAAAATGTGCCATCCATATATATAAAATTAAATTTGCCAAAAATTCTTATATTTGTTTCACAACCAAATACAATTAATTATCTTACTTTTAAAGCAGTTTATGAAGAGAACATTTTCACCTTCGGTTGTTTTTGGAGCACACCTCTTCACAAATTATTGAATCTCATCTATGTTGGAGGGAAGTCGAAAGTCGACTAGGAATCATTTTTCGGCGAAGATTGTATATATTTTTTTATGTAACTGATATCAATCGTAGTAATTGTTTCAGGCAAATTAGCTGCAAGCTCTTGGCGTATAATTTTTGCCGGGTTTTCAGTAATATTCTCTTCGGCTTTCCTTTTACAAGAGAAACAATTTTTCGATCTGTCTTCTAATGATTTGGTTTATGATTGTGTTGTAAGCTATTTCTAGAGGTTGTAAAATGTAAACCAATAGTATGTTAAAAATTTTTAAAAATCATGTTGAAAATCTTAAACAAACATAAAAAATTGTTGAAAGTTATAAAAAATTCCTAATAACCATGTAAAATTGGTAAAAATGATTAAAAATTGTTGACAATTGTAAAAAATAGTAGGAAATAAAAAAAAAACGTGTAAAACCCTAATATTTTAGAAAGTTTTTATATTTTCGTCGTGTTCTTTGTCTCTTTGTCATTCCGTAGAATTTTGTAATCGAATTTTCCGACCACCTAGATTTTTGAAATTTCCATGATAGGTAAGAACTTGATGACAATGCATGTTTCTAGTGTGTTTAGCCAGAAAGTTTTTATATTTTTGTCGTGTTCTTTATCTCTTTGTCCTTCTCTTTGTCTTTTTTTGTGGAATTTTGTAATTGAATTTAAACCTATTTCCCGATCACCTAGAGCTCTGAAATTTTCAGGATACGTAAGAACTGGGTGACAATGCATGTTTCTAGTGTGTTTAGGCATATACATAGATTTCGAAATTTATACTGAATTGTTATTAAATTAAATATGATTTAAGTTTTGTATAGACGCGTTATTAAATTAGTGCCCCGAAAGGATGGTGTTATTCGCATCGCCTCAGTGAAAACTGCGGACAGTTAAGTTACTTGTGCAGTGACCAGACTGTTATCTGTCCTCTTCCCATTGAAAGTTAGCCTAGGACTTTCAAGGCCGGGGGCATGTTTGTCAACCCTTCTCTAGTGCGACCCTGTGCAGCCGAAATGCCGGTGCCTGCCGGCGAGATTCGAGTGATTCGACACTAGTACTTCATAGAGTAAAAATGTATTTTGTTTTTCGACCTGTTATGTTCATAATTTTTTGTTTTGTTAATACATTTAATGAATAAAGACATGTATAAAATTCATCCAGTGCATAGTTACAGTCCACTACACGCAAACATGGTTCTTCTCGCTAAATCATAAACAATTAAAGTTATAGTTCTTAAAAACAATGCTAATTTGCGAGGGAAATTCGGCAGCCATAAGACAATGCAAGTAAAGTAAAGCAGTGCTCCAGTCAATTATTGCCGTTGTGAACCGACGTTTTCGCGGTAATTCAAGTAGGACAGTTGTACCGACCGTTGAGTGATGGTTGCAGCAGTTGATTGGAAAGAACACAACTTTTTGGTGAAGTATTATGCATGGTTTTTAATACATTGATATATAAATTAGTCCTTTTATCCAATATTCATTAATTTTCATACATTTATTGATAATTGCACACTGACCGGTACGGATGTTGCTGGCGTTTGAAATTCATAAAGGAACAACAGAAATACTTATGATTTATTTGTTTTGTGGATTTAATCGATATTTACTTCGATAAGCTACAAAGGTAACAATTCAGTTATTTTTGGCCTAGTCCACATTAAAAATTTAAAACGAATACACAGGTCACAATTCAGTTATTTTTGGCCTAGTCCATATTGAAAATTTGAAGCGAATACACAGGTAACAATTCAGTTATTTTTTGGCCTAGTCCACAATGAAAATTTTAAAGCGAATGCAAAAGTAACAATTTAGTTATTTTTGGCCTAGTCCACACAAAAGAATATTTTAAAAAGTAAGTACATTGATTATTTACAGGATGTGTTTATTTGTTTGTGTTCAATATAACTCATACTATTCAGATACGTACCTATTTAGTGAAATCACGAATAAAATTCATTGTAAAAAATGCCTGAAACTGAGGAATAATACTTAAGAAAAGGTCTTATTAAAAAACGAGGTACTCTCAAGACTAAATTAACAGTCTTTGGGAAATTTCTTACATCATTTGAGAATTTGCATTTAAATAGAGCGGCCGAGCCATTAGATCGTTTCAAAATTTTAGAGCTTGATAATCGAATTAATGACATTAAACGGTTAATAAATTGTTTTAACGACTTTCAAAATGATATACATTGTCTCGTTGATGAACCGGAAGCTCAGTTAATAGAGAGGGAAGATTTCAATGTAAGTGCCGTAAGTGGCAGCAAACATGGTTCTGTCAAATCAGGTTCCGTTGTTGGTCGTATATAGTTCAGGGGTTTCAGTAGGGGTCAAGTTACCTGAGATTAAAATGCCAAAGTTTGACGGAACATATGAGACATGGATGGAGTTTAGGGACATGTTCGAAACATTAATTTATTCCAACTTTCACATAAGCAATATTCAGAAATTACATTATTTACGAGCGTCGTTAATCGGATCTGCGCCTCTCGTCTTACAAGCATTGGATTTTACTGCCGATAGCTACGACATAGCTTGGAGTACATTATGCGAAAGATACAATAATAAAAATCTGCTAATACAGAATCATTTAAAGGCCATATTTAACATGAAAATCATTGTAGCGGCTACCGCGACTAAAATTCGACACGTTTATGAAAATTTGTATAAACATTTAAATAGTCTCAAGCAGTTAGGCGAGCCAATAGAATATTGGGCCACGTTAATTATCTACATAAATTTGACCAAATTAGGTATAAATACGGCCCAAGAGTGGGAAAAATACAAATGAAATCATGACGCGATTAATTTAAATTATTTTAAAGAATTTCTAAAATAGCTAGTCAATCTGTTAGAAACAATAGAGATCAATTCAGAGCAAAGCAAGCAAGCCAATGAAAGGTACAACATTATTCGAGAAAATTCTAATAGTTCAGGTAATAGTTCAAAAAACAAAGCTTAGAATTCGTCCCGCAGCCTATCGAGTGCGAACGCAACCGCGAACAAACATTATGATTCAAACAAAGTAAAATTGGTATGTTTTAATTGCAAAAGGGATCACAGCCTTTTTTATTGTCCAGACTTCTTAAGGTTAGAAACAAAGGATCGCGTCAATAAAATTAGGGAATTAAACCTCTGTTTGAATTGCCTTAAGTGAAGCCACCTTACTACGGACTGCAATAGGCATGTTCACTCATGTTACAAATCCATATAATTTTTTTTCTCTTATTAAATACAGTATTTAAAAACCTAAAATAAAATTAAGAGAACCTAATTTTTAGTCTGAAATTATTATCTATTATCACGTGACTGCTAACACCAAGCAGAGCGCTATGACGTCACATTCCGGTAAATAATCTAATTTATCTGTCATATTCAAGAGCCACCAGCGAAACCCCCATAAAGGTGGCTGACCCAAAGTGGAAAAATTTGTCGAAATTTATGTCAAAATTAGGTGCTTTTTAGGTGCTATTTAGGTGCGCAAAACAAAAATTAGGTGCACTAACCGTTTTTGAAATATTTACGAAAAACCATGGGACCGCCAGCCTTTGAAAACCTAGCTGACCCTTATTAAAAAAAAAACAAAAAACTAGGATTGAATAATCTTTAAATTAAGTGGTAATTAGGTGCTTTTTAAAACACGAAACATCAAACAAAAAATTTAAAGATATTAAAATTGAATATATTGATTGTGTATGGCAAAATGTCACATTTCTTCTTGCACTTTGAACCAAAATGGACATCGGCAGTTTAAGAACAGTTAGAAATCGGTAAAAATTTTTTGTCCCGTAATTTTTTAATGAATAATTTGGAAGGTCAACACTAAAAATTTTTTTTATTTTTTTTTTAACTCGGACCGCTGAGCTGAGACTTGCAACCGGTCAGTTATAAAAAAATGTTAACTATGTTAATTACAACTTAATTTGATGTACAAAAAGTGTTGAAAATAAATATTTTTTAATAGAAAAATTGATAATTTTTTGAAAATTGTTAGGTACTAGTTGAAATAACAATTAGGGATGATTGTTGAAAATAATGATAGTTTTCCATCTATCTCTACTCTAAAATAAGCAAGGCTAAACATTCGTTGAGTCCTTTGTTTTACTACTTTAATTTTTCTCTTAGATAAAACATTTGTAGCAAAAATTTAAATAAAAAAAATAATTACCTATTGGGACGTTTTTTACTGGTTCGAATTTTTTAGTTGGAATATCTTGGAGTAAAAAAGTAATGGTATAAATAATTTTTGGGTAATTCAGATAGGTGCGCTTTATTTTGAGTAGAGATAAAAAACGGCAGAGAAATTTTGAGTCGAGATAAAAGTCAATTAATTACCGGAGCTACGCGCAAAAAAAAAACTATGGGATTATTTGGTAGGTATTTGTACCAGTTTTTAGGTGCTTATAGAAAGTGCAGAATGACACACTTGGTTAAAGACTTAGGCTAAGAAATTCTAGTTGACTTGGCTCATCAGTGGTTTGTTCTGCTATTGAGTCTGTTGCCCTTGCTGAGCACCCTAATATTTGACAAAAAAAAATTTATAATAATTATTATATTTGGAAGTGACCGTTAAGAAGTATTAGCTCAGCGATCCCAGGTCAAAAAATTTAAAAAATTATTTCATTTCGGACGAGAGGATTATTAAATAATAGAATTACAAGAAAATTTTAATGATCTTCATTAGCTTAAAAAGTGCAAATTGACACTCTTAGTTGAGACGCAAGAAAACCATGGCCAAATATTTTTAGTTAAAATTGCTCATTAGCAGTTTATTTTGCTCGTGAAACTATTGCACTTAACGAGCACTTAAATCTCTGACAAAGTGAATTTTATATTAATCATCATTACCGGAAATGACCGGTTGCAAGTCTCAGCTCAGCGGTCCGAGTTATAAAAAAAATTTTTAGTGGTGACCTTCCGAATTATCCATTAAAAAAATTACGGGACAAGAAAATTTTACCAATTTCTAACTGTTCTTAAACTGCTGATGTCCATTTTGGTTCAAAGTGTAAGAAGAAATGTGACATTTTGCCATACACAATCAATATATTCAATTTTAATACGTTTAAATTTTAAATTTTTTGTTTTATGTTTCGTGTTTTAAAAAGCACCTAATTAGCACTTAATTTAAAGATTATTCAATCCTTCAATTTAAAAAATTATTTCATTTCGGACGAGAGGATTATTAAATAATAGAATTACAAGAAAATTTTAATGATCTTCATTAGCTTAAAAAGTGCAAATTGACACTCTTAGTTGAGACGCAAGAAAACCATGGCCAAATATTTTTAGTTAAAATTGCTCATTAGCAGTTTATTTTGCTCGTGAAACTATTGCACTTAATGAGCACTTAAATCTCTGACAAAGTGAATTTTATATTAATCATCATTACCGGAAATGACCGGTTGCAAGTCTCAGCTCAGCGGTCCGAGTTATAAAAAAAATTTTTAGTGGTGACCTTCCGAATTATCCATTAAAAAAATTACGGGACAAGAAAATTTTACCAATTTCTAACTGTTCTTAAACTGCTGATGTCCATTTTGGTTCAAAGTGTAAGAAGAAATGTGACATTTTGCCATACACAATCAATATATTCAATTTTAATACGTTAAAATTTTAAATTTTTTGTTTTATGTTTCGTGTTTTAAAAAGCACCTAATTAGCACTTAATTTAAAGATTATTCAATCCTAGTTTTTTGTCTTTTTTTATGAAGGGTCAGCTAGGTTTTCAAAGGCTGGCGGTCCCATGGTTTTTCGTAAATATTTCAAAAACGGTTAGTGCACCTAATTTTTGTTTTACGCACCTAAATAGCACCTAAAAAGCACCTAATTTTGACATAAATTTCGACAATTTTTTCCACTTTGGGTCAGCCACCTTTGTGGGGGTATCAGCGAACTGTTTATATCTTTAATTTATTATAACGACTACAATAGCTTACTTTTTTTACATAATGGAAAGGGATTTCATCAAAGGAAATAGCAGTAACTTACCAAAAATAGATTCTTTGATGGTGGCAAATTTCTTTGCTACAAACAATGCCTTTTGTGCAGCAGAACTCAGAAACGTGAAAATATCTTTATAAATACCTATAATTTGTTTTTGGTCCTCCGTCCAGAAACAATACTATTAATTACTTCAAAATCGTCCGGAAAATGACATTTTCCGGCCTAGGCCGGCAAAGTAGCTTTTAGATTATCTAAAGAGATGGCGCTATGAGTCATCAAAAATACATAATGAATACTACAAATTTTAATTAAATTTATTTAAAAACAGCGTATAATATACTAAACTAATAACTTTTTCTAAAGGTAAGCAGGATTCAAACTTACATTTAATTTCTCTCACAACTTTTATTTTAAATTTGACATTTATGTCAATTTACAACTACTTATCATTCGATTATGAAAATACATATCTCGATTTTATTATTGCTCATTGAACTATAATAGTTCATTGTCTCTGCTATTTTTATATAAAATTATTAGATATTAATATTAATATTATCAATATAACAATTTTTACTGTGCTGCTTATTAGCACAGTATTCGTATGTATAAAAATTAAGGATCGTGAAATCGATTATCAGAAAAACATTCCTTATTACTAATTATTCTTTTAATCGTGCAATAGATGTCAATAATGTCAATATACACCTAATCTTGTATGTCACAAAGTAAACAGTTTTTGAACTTTTGAAAATATTATAAATTGGTCGGACCAAAAAATAGTGTGTGTTACACGTCCGCAAAATGTTTTGCAAGTGCTCGTATTGTTTCGCCTCGGTGCTACGCCCCTCGGCTACACAACTTTACTCGCTCTTGCAAAATGGCATTTTCCGTCCTTGTGTCACAAATAACTATTTTATGTAGATTATTTCCAATTTAAAGTCAGAATTACATATTACGTTATCACATTTGGAACTAATCTATATATATATATATAAAAAAGGATGTGTTTTTATGTACGAAATCGATGAACTCAAAAACTACTGGACCGATTATTATGAAAATTGATATACATATGTATTTTTCCACGGAGAAGGTTTATATGTTATGCTCATTGATGCCACTCGCCACCAGGTAGCGCTGCAAAGTAGTAACTTCTGCCCCGTTCAACCGATTGTAATGAAAATTGGTATCTATATGTGTTTTCCACGGAGAAGGTTTGTATGATATGCTCATTGATGCCACTCGCCACCAGGTGGCGCTGCAGAGTAGCAACTTCTTCCCTGTTTAACCGATTGTCATGAAAATTAGTATGATGCTGTATTCTTAATGCTTAATATGAATATGATATTCGTATTAATAGAAGTTACCACCAGATGGCGCTTTCATGTATCAAATTCAATATTGATTTCATATAAATATAAGTTCGAAAAATATATTTTTGGTGCGATAAGTGAAACAAAACTATAAACTTTCTTTCCTCCTCTATCTCTTCATCTCTTTTATTTTTCTTAAATTTATTTTAGTTGTTGGCGTAGCAACGCGCGCCGGGTACAGCTATTTCATATATTTTAAAGAGTGATCCTTACTAAATTAAGCATTATGACGCCACCGTAAGGTGGCGCAGTTGAGATAGTATACATTTACATTAGCAATTCTTGCGTAATTAAGTACTATGACGCCACCATAAGGTGGCGCAGTTAATATATGATATATCTAATCGATAATTTACAAAACCGTAAAAATTTGGAAAAATGGTAAAAAACATCAATAGGCGGTACGAAGTTCGCCGGGTCAGCTAGTTATCATATAAAACAAAAAAATATTTAAAGAGAGGTATGTACCTTAAATCCGTGTTAAATACAAAGTTTTAACAATTTACTTAAGCTCTTTTTCCAGACTTGTATTTACATTTTTATTTTGCTAGTACTTACATCAAAATAATCTTTCAAAAATGACTGGTAATTTTCGGTGACAATGATTGTGGGTGTCTTCTAGCAAGTGTTAACCACTTTCTTCTTATTAGAATGTTCTTTGGAACGTTTATAAAAAGTTCCTGCGGCGTACCTACTTATTGAAGTAATCTTACACATTGGCACTGTACAGTTTTTGTAAAACGACGTCATTTTTACAGCTTGTAATCAACAAGTTCTTAATAATTTAGTAAAACACAATGGACTTTAATAGAACGAGAGCTTTGTTTACCGGCCAGTGACGTAGTTTTTTATCAAGTGACAGTATGGTGCGTTTTGGCGGCAATTATGAAAACAGAGCTTTCTATTAATTTTTTACTGAAATTAGTAATATTTTTCTACAAAAATATATTTTTCGTGTTTATATAAGTTCTATCTATAAAAGAAAAGCAATTTGAAAAATTAGTAAACATGCCTATTGGTCCGGGTGTAAGATTTGTGGAGCAAAACATAATACAATCCTACATGATCATGGTAGTAAACACGCGGGAACAGCATCGCATGTCTGCTAGGAAAGCGATATAAGCGAAAATACACATTTTGAAACTAATAACGTGAGTGTTACAAATTGTGCGATAGCAATCACTCAGCAAACGATATTATCAACAGCTAAGGTGAAGGAATTTGGCACAAACAATAAGTAGTTTCTTAATAGTTTGAGCACTATTAGATTGCGGCTCGCAATCTAGTTTTATCACTACAAGTTTATGTGAAAAATTGAAATTGGAAAAAATAAAGACAAATTTAGCTGTTTCCGGTATAAGCGAAATAATTTCATACGTCAAACATAATGTGATTGAATGATTCAGTCAGTAAATCATAATCTTGCGTTAAATATATCTATATCATGTTTCGTCCTAGATAAAATAACTTCAGACTTACCCGAGACATCCATTGGCATGGAAAAATTACAGATTCTTTTAAACATTGAACTAGCCGATTCAGATTTCTATTCTCCGTTACTTATCGATATATTAGTAGGCGCAGACATTTTTTGGCAGCTTTTAAGCGTGGGTCAAATTAATATCGGTTTTCCTATTTTCGTTATTTTAATCGTATACTATGGAGTATAAAATGGATATTTCATATCTTAAAAAGGACATGTTGGTTAATGAACTTTTAGTCCGTGGGATTTTAGTTGATTCTAAGCAAACGGTTGACCAGATGAGGACGGCCCTGTGACCGATCCTAAAAATGGAGAAATCAGGTACTTTTACGTTACCCCCTTATACAGTAGCAGACTTTAAAGGTGAAATAGAGTTAATTCGTAAGTTGTTATCAGAGGAAACGGTTCTTTCGCTGGAGGGTAAAAATGTCGATAGGAAATATAATTCTTCGATGTTGAAATTAGTTCATATTTACCATCGTACCCAACGTATTCCGGAGTCCGGATTAACAACCGAGGAGAAGTTGGAGAGAGGCAAATTGTTGATGGAGGCGTTAGCTGCCTTAGATTCTCTTGATACCGCTGCTAAACGCAATCCGCAACTTAGTCACATTGTCCAGGATCTTGATGAGGAATCCCCACCGGTTCATAATAGTTCTCGCGTTTCTGCACCTTCGAACTCCCCTAACCTCACTCGGACAGTACATTTATGCCCAAATGAAACCGTTGAATTTAGAAAAATGGAATGTGAAGTTCACTGGGGATGCAAAGTCTTCTGTACATAATTTCTTAGATAGGGTTCAGGAACTTAGGTTAGCTCGTAATATCACTGAGGAACAGTTATTTTCCAGTGCCATAGACCTTTTTTCCGGCAAAGCATTAACCTGGTATAGAGCCAACGTTGATAGGGTTAGAGATTGGCAGAGCTTGTCAGAATTGTTGCTACGACATTTTGAACCACCTGATTATCGTGCCAGGCTATTTAAAGAGATTTTAGAGAGGGCTCAAGACACTACGGAAGGAATAATCGATTATCTTTCTTGCATGAAAGCGTTGTTTCGGCGTCACGGTAGTCTTACTTCCGAAATGCAATTAGATTTGTTAGTTAGAAATCTTTCACCTTTTTATGCTACCCAATTACCGGTTGTGCGTTCTATTGAAGAACTGGAAGAAGAATGCATGAAGTTAGAAACCAAGAAATACAGGGTAGAAAATTACGTACCCCCTTCTCGTAAGAGGAATCAATTTGTGGAACCTGACTTCGCTTTTGTAGAGGTACAACCCCACCGGTAGGACCCCGATCTTCAACAGTCGGGAATAAATAGAGTTGACGCGAATCCTAGTAGTTCTGGTCGTCCTTTCAGCTTTTCGATTTGTTGGAATTGTCGAAACACCGGACATGTCAGTAGGAATTGTCCCAACCCCAGGAAGGTCTATTGTTATCGCTGAAAGAAAAGATTGTATGAAATGTAGGCAGCAGGGAAACGGATCTCTGGAGAATCGTTAGGTCGTGACCTTTTCTCCCAGTGCAGTAATAGCACGACCAATTCATTAGATGGTTCTCATAAAATGTTGCTAGATTATGTCATCTCCCATGCACAGGCAGATCAACGGCCTTATCTCCAAATAAATGTGCTAGGTTACTCCTTGTTAGGTTTACTAGATTCCGGCGCTAGTCGCACGATAGTAGGGTTACCTGGTTTAGAAATTCTGCTTAGCTTAGGCCTCAAATTAATAAAAGACCCGAGATCTTGTACAGTAGCAAATGGCAAGGTTTGTCAAAGTAGTGGGTATATCCAGACTCCTCTCACACTAATGGGAGAGACTCCATTAATTAATGTCCCTGTATTACCCGCGTTGTCTCACACCATCATATTGGGAATTGATTTTTGGAAGGCAATGGAAATTATCCCCGACCTGAAACAAGATGTTTGGTACTTCTCCGAATCACCAAAATTGGAATTAGCCAGTGTTCAAAGCCTTGATGAGTTATCTGAGTCTGAAAGAAGCGCAGTAATGGATCTGGTTCATCGAAAATTTGTTGAGATGGGAACCGGTCTAGGTTGTTGCAAGGTAGGAGAACACGAAATAGTGTTGGAACCTGAAACAAGACCAATTAAGCAGCGTTATTATCCGGTGTCACCCCATAAACAAAAGGTCATCGATGACGAGGTGGAGGAGATGCTGAAGTTAGGAGTAATCGAGAGATCGAAAAGTCCCTGGTCTAGTCCCGTCTGTTTAGTTAGGAAAAAGGATGGATCTTACCGATTCTGTGTAGACTATCGTAAAGTGAATCCATGCACCAGAAAGGACGCTTACCCGATTCCGTATATATCGACCATCTTGGACCGATAAGCTCCATAGTCATCAAATCTGCATTCTGGCAGGTGCCATTAAAGGAATCATCCCGTGAGTACACCGCATTCACTGTACCCGGAAGAGGATTATTCCAGTTTCGTAGAATGCCGTTCGGATTATCTAACGCACCCGCCACCTGGCAGAGGATTGTGGATACGATTCTCGGACCCGAATTGGAACCAAATGTGATGGTCTACCTTGATGACATCATTATCATAACCAATTCCTTCGCAGACCATCTGAGATTGCTTGAGGAGGTGTTCGATCGTCTACGCCTTGCTGGTTTAGTTGTCTCCAAAGAGAAATGTCACTTTGGCAAACCTCAATTACAGTACCTGGGTTATGTAGTTGACGCCAGAGGCCTGCGGCCTGATCCAGAAAAGGTGGAAGCTATCATAAATATCCTACCTCCGAAGAACGTTGGTGAAGTTCGTAGATTTGTAGGTACGGTTTCTTGGTACAGACGGTTTGTCCCTAATTTCTCCTCAGTATTAGCACCAATTTTGAAATTAACGAGGAAAATTGCTAAATGGATTTGGACATCTGATTGTCAACGCTCATTTGTCGAGCTAAAGGGTGCGACTAGTTACTGCCCCTATCTTAACATCCCCAGATTTCGGTAAAATATTTTATTTACAAACCGATGCGTCAAACTATGGTCTTGGCGCAGTATTAACGCAGCAACATGAGGAACGGGAGAGAGTAATTTGCTACCTGTCCAGTTCCATGACGAGGCAGGAGATGAAGCTGTCGGTGACAGAGAAGGAGTGTTTAGCGGTTATTTGGTCGGTCGAGAAGTTACGGCATTATTTAGATCATGTTTACTTTGTCGTCATCACAGACCACGCCTCGCTGTTATGGCTCCATCGGCTGAAGGATCCTCACGGTCGTCTCGCACGTTGGCAATTACGTTTACAACAATTTGACTTCCGACTAATCCACCGCAAGGGTAAGGATCACGTAGTCCCGGATTTTCTCTCCAGAGCAGTACCGGAGCCAGTTGACTCAGTGAATGTATTAGACAACCTTACCGTCACCCCTGAAACCACCACCGACAAGTGGTACGCTAAAATGTTGTTGAAGGTTCAGGACAACCCCTTAAAATATCCGTTATGGCGTGTACAAAACGGTGCCCTTTATAAGTTCGTGAAGCCTGATATTCTTAATTTGTCGCCTCTCTCAGACGATTGGAAATTAGTGGTGCCTAAAGACCAACGCGACCCCATCCTACGGCGCTGTCATGATTTACCATCTGCTGGACACGTAGGCGTATATAGGACCTTTGGGAAAATCTGTCAGAACTTTTACTGGCCCAAAATGAAAATTGACGTGGCTAGGTATGTTCGTCGCTGCAAGAGTTGTGCACAGAATAAAGTTGAGCAGAAAGCACCAGCTGGGTTGATGGGCGATCGTCCTGTAATATCCGAACCCTTCCAGGCAATAAGTCTAGACTACATTGGACCTCTCCATCGATCAAAAAAAGGTTACCAATATATTTTGGTTGTTTCTGATAATTTCAGTAAGGCAGTCTTCTTATATCCGTGCCAAACCGCTACTGCCAAAAACTTGACTTTTTGTTTTATGGAGCACCCATGACCTTAACGTGTTATTCCGGAAACTGTGTGAGAAGTATAACACCCGAATATTCTTTACCGCACATTACAATCCACGCGCAAATCCCACTGAACGACACAATAGGGTTAATAAGACCATGTTACGTACATATGTGAAGCAAGAAAACCACAGGACCTGGGATAAGCATCTTAATGAAATCGGCTGCGCAATCAGGACAACGCCGAGTGAAACCACCAAATACAGTCCATACTTTATTCTTTTTGGTAGGGAACATAAACTTTACGGAACGGATTACGAGGATAAACTTCGGACGGACCCAATAGAAATTAACGACTACGCTACAAACCGTCGTGGGGGCTTTGCGAAGCTATATCTGCAGGTTCGACAGCGTATAGAGTCCGCAAGAGTGCAAAATGCAAATCGTTATAATCTGCGTCGTCGACCTCTATCTTTTAGTTGTGGGGATAAAGTTTGGAGAAAGAATAAAGTCCTGTCGGATGCTCTGAAATTCTATTCGGCAAAATTAGCACCAGCGTATCTTGGTCCTTTTGTTGTTAAACGTAGGTGTGGTTCTTGGTGCTATGAACTCCAGGATGAATTGGGAAATTCGAAAGTATTTGGCATGTCCAAGATTTGAAGCCTTTTTGTGAATCACTCGCTCCAGACGACAACCCTCTATAGTATACTTGATTTCATTTTGCTCGTTGGTTGATTTTCCTTTGTAACTTTTATTATTTCTCTTCTTGTTCTTTACTTTTCTGTTTAGTTGTTTTGTTTTTTTTTTTTTTTGGTGAGCCTTGTGGCTGGAGGCATTAGAATTTCACCACCCGAGGATATTCCAGGCGGGGTAGGTAAAAGTCCTCCAACCTTAACACTGCTTGCCCCTATCCATATCGGTTACCTTCTCACTCCTTCCCCAGAAGTTCCTTAATATTCATTGGTTCTTTTAACAGACATTGTTATTAAATTAATGTAAATTATAACAGAAGATATGTTATTAGTTATAATCTTTCGTAAAAACTTGAAACCCAGATTTTAGAGGTTATCTATAGCGGTTATCTTTTCACAGTAAGCCTCTTATCCATATCGGTTACCCTCTTTTTGGTCATCTTTTAGAAGCAATAATTTCAAATGGTTGACCTTACTTGGGAATCACTGCCCGCTACTTGCATATTCATTAATTTTAAAAGATTTTCCTGAACATCTTCAGAACCATGGAAAACACTAATCCATCTTTCAGGAATTTATTGATTTATAGGTTCTTTCACAACCAATTCCCTTATGATAGATCATATGGAATCCACACTGAGATATTAGAATTTCATTGTAATATCGGAATCCACATTGGGCTACCTTACTGTACCTTTGGGTTGGTCGTCCAACCTAACCACTTTCTGGATCTAAGTTTCGTTATACCTTTAGTGAACTTATCGTTACCTTATCTTATTTTGTTACACCGTTTTCCTGCTTCGTTGGATTTAGAATAACCTCATGGTTTTGGTTTCATTCTTAGTGGATCTACGACACATTTTGTGGATTTCGAGGCCAAACCTTTTTATTTTTCGACCGGGCCATTGGTTGTTGAGTGTCCGGTGGAAAAACCACATAGTGGGATTTGTAGAGGAATTTTTCGGAGTTGATTTAGTAGGAACCTGGTATTGTTAACTTATGGTATCTTTCGTTGCTCGGATTCAGACCCTTGTTCAACATAACCATCGTTGACTCTCTTGTGCCCTGTGGCTGGGGGCCTAAGAATCTCACCACCCGAGGATATTCCAGGCGGGGTAGGTAAAAGTCCTCCAACCTTAACACTACAGGATTCGGGACTTCTCGTTTTCTTTTCTTTAATTTACCTTGTCTCTGGTTCCCGAATCTGAAATATCTTACGTTACATCCATCAGTAATTATCTTACGTTGGTTCCATCAGCATTTTCTTGTATGCTTTTCGTCCCTTTCCTCCTTCCAATTTCTTTCTTTTTATTATTGATTATTATTTTACCCTATTTGCGTCTGGAGCGAGGATTGGGCTTACTTTTCCTACATTTTGTTACCTTTTGAGTTCATAGTTAAGTGGTAATAATGTTGAGGGTTTGTTGTTGTGGATATTAGTCCGGTTTAGTTTGGATATTGGTCCGGTTTAGGTTCCAAAGTGTCCTTTTTGCGGTTTTGTATTAGGAGTACGTTAGGGCTATTTATTTTGTTAGTCTCTAGGTTGCTAGGGAATTATGTTAGTTGGGGGGTTTCTTTCTTTTTTTTTGTGGTTATTAGTCTGGGGTGAACTTCATCACTCTGGGTCCCTTCAGGTCCCGGGCTTCGGTCCAAAATGTCCCTCCGTGTTTCCTTGTATTACGGCCTTAGGCTCTGGTGGGTGCCGGGGCTGTACGGGGGGTTGCCTTTAGTGGAACTGCATTGCTTACGCTCCTTCAGTGGGAGGTGAATTGCCTACCGGCAGGGACCCGAGGGAAAACTGTCACTATGCGGGGGTTCACTACTGCTGTCGGAGTCAGATGACCTTGCAGGGACTCCTGTGGAAGTCTCGGCAGTACCGGAACCTTTGATACCATAACGTGTCCCTTTGTTAGTCACCGGCGGAGGTCTAGAAGTGGGTGTGGATTGTGTTCGTTGGCTGCTGGGTGAGAGGACTTTGTAAGGTGTGAGGTCCAGGGGTGTGTAACTATGGCGCGTTTAACATCCTTTGCGAGGTCGCCCCTGGAAGTGTGCACTGCTCCCGCTTGCCTAAGCGGACTTCGAATGCAGTCCTCCGAAATGGATGGACCAATGCTGTTTTAGTCTGGTCGTACTTTAACGCACTGGGTGCTTGCTCCCGAGTATTACTCGAAACTTTTGTTTTCTTTCTTTGGTTTTGTTGTTGTTGTTGGGTCGTATTCTTACGAGTTGGGTATTCGAACAATGGCGTTCTATATATTTGGCTATTACAGCAATTTGTTCGTTGGCTATTGTTTGGGCTTGTTGTTGTACATTGTGATTGTTGGCGTTATTTAAACATCTTTGAGTTATCGTCGAAAATCTTCGGTAGATTTTCTCCTTTCTTAGGGGAGGGGATGTTGTCACGGGCTAATTTCTCGTAAGCGATAGATATCTTAATTTGTAAACATAATTGTTTTCTTACCTTATAATTGCCATTACTAAAGGTCTAATAGTCAGGAACAGGTTGATTTTAGTTCATCATCATCATCATCAACTAATAAATATATTCTGCCATAAATTATTGCTAATATTGTATTGAAAGTATATTTATTAAATTCAGATTATGAATTCTTGTGGTTATGTTTATATTTTTACCTGACTGAGGTACATCTTCTTTCTTTTGTCGATAACTCGACGTATTTTGGTCTACAGCCAGTTGTTCCGTTTTATTGCTATCTAGCATATAAAAATTTAAAATGAACGAGAAATCAAGTTATATTGACAATTTTGGTGTTACTATGATAGTTAATAAGATTTAGTGTTATTAAACTATCACTGTGGCCGTTTGTAGTTGATGGCTGATAATCCTTCGGTTTTGACCTTACAGTGGTAGAGGTCATTTTCCGAGTCTGTCAGATTCTATCGAAGAAAAGTGGATCCTGGTTCCTTTCCTGTTTCTGCTTTCAACTGAATAGGTTGTCGTGTGCAAGCCCGAAGATTTTTGGTTTAAGTTTTTAATCCCGGTGCATCTGGGTCAATTAAGTTTGGATTTACGAAACTAAACCTCAGTTTTTCAATTGAATTGTGTTGGAGTAGTTTTCTTGTTATTTTTTTGGACAGATTCGTTGGAAAAATCCTCGTGGAGGGATATTTAGTAAAATCTTCGCTGATAGCCCACAGAACAGACAGTGGAATATTTGGTAATTCAATACCGTTCAGCCAGCGAATTGTGGTTAGAATTAGATTGGTGCAATTAGCAACAAGTATATTGTTCCACCCGTTTACCAGCCAGGGGTGTCACGATCTTGAAGAAACAAAATAACCCTATTTTAATAAGGTCCTAGTTACAGGCATAAGTCCTAGATACAGGCATAAGTCCTAGATATAGGCAGAATTTTGATTGCTGACCTGATACTTAGTACGAGCTTAAGTTATTTGTGATTGGTGCAAGCCTATTGGTTTTGGGAACAGGCTTGATCTTGGTACCGGCCTAAGTATTGGAGTAGCCAAGGACTGCAAGAAATCGTATTTTGTTAACAGATAAGCAATATTAGACTTAAGTCGTGACTATAGCTTTTTTTGTTAAGATTTAAATTTTTCTTATTTTTCTTTTTTATTGCGTGTGATTACACATATATTAGTTAATTCTTTTATATTACTTATTTATTTCCTTTTTTTTTATATCGATAACGTTGTTAAGAGTAAGGTTTGACATTGGTGTAAAATTCTTTATTCACAATCACATATGTAATGTAACCATTATCGACATTTCAAAAGTTAGAAAGTAAAACTTTTTTATACAGTAGCACTTCCCGACCTAGGTCGGGAAATGGCCACTTCCCGACCTGTCATTCTTCTTCTTTTTTATTATTATTTACTAAGCTTCTTAATTTTAACTCGGACAACTCTCTAATTATTCCATTAAACTAATCATATAATTGTTCATTGCTGCAGGTAGTAGACTATGACAATGACGTTTCTCGATTTCTCATTATATTGACAGTAACTTCAGATTAAAAAGAAAACTCATTTAGTAAAATGTCTGACAGTGATATAGAAATGGAAAATACTCCTCCAGAAATAACTGAAATGGCTAACAGTGTCATTCAATCTTTGCTTCCTGATAAAAGTAAAACAACCTCTCGGTCATAACTCAATTGCACAGATCCCGAAAAAAATAGCCACTTATTTAAAATTAAATAATGTGGAAACTTACACTGGTCATTGCTTTAGGCGCACTGCAGCAACTTTATTGGCCAACAAAGGGGGAGATATAATGCAACTAAAAAGATTAGGGGGCTGGAAATCAAGCGCTGTAGCTGAAAGTTACGTAGAAAATTCTACTGATGGGCAAATAAGAATTGCGGAGCTGTTGACATCATGTGAATCTCGGTCATCAGTTTCTGCCTCAACATCCAGTACTTCCAATCAAGAATTAAATATTACTGCTTCAAAATCTTCAAAACAGTCTGGATTATCCCTTGTTATCAACGCTAGGGATAATGCCAATGTTACTATTAATATTAATAATAATTAATTACAAGGTATATCTACCTACCTTAGTCTAAGTTACCTTTTATTTCATTTTGTTAAAATACCTTAATACCAATAAATATTAAATAATAAGAAGAAGACAATTATTGATTATTTAGGACATACGAGAATACTAGGTATTTTAGAAATATACATAGTTTATAAATTGTTATTTTTAAATTATTTTCTGAAACAATTGATTGTGATTAAAATAGTATACAAACCTCAGTAGAAAGTTTCCTACTGTCTCGAGATGTAACTGACTTCGGCGCTACGCGCCTCAGTCAGTTATCTCATCTCTCGACAGTAATGAAACACTTTCCACCTCGGTGTGTAATATACTATTACTGTTATTAAAGAAGGGTCTAGTTAATATTCTGTTTTATTTAGCTCACTTTATCATTTTTTATAGTACAATTCAATTAATACTGATTAAAAATTCTAAATTTATTTAATTATCTCCAGTGGGAAAGGTAGTGCCTGGGACAACAGGGGTTTCCGATTTTAACCGTTTAAATCGGTGGTGCAGTCACTTTATTTTGGTACTTACCCTCTACGGCTGAGCTGGGCACTAATTTGCCAGTAGAGAAACCACTACCGATCTCAGCTGGAGTTGAACTTCAATTGGAAGAAGTTGATTAACCTTTTGATTAACTTATCAAAATTTGATTTTATTTTATTTTCATTAAAAGTACGTGGCAACTTTTCCAGAAACGTCGACGCCCAGGAACAGCTTTCCAAGTTTTGGGAAGTTGAGGAGATAAAACCAAAACGGCTACTCTCGATTGAAGAGCAAGCGTGCGCAGATAGTTTCGTACGAGTCGCTAGGTAATTCGTGTGACTTAGCATTTAAACGTTTCTTATCATTAGAACGCAAGCTCATGGCTAACGATAAGTTAAAAGAGTTGTACACAAATTTTCTAGAAGTCTTTAAACAGCTGGGACACATATCCCAAATAAAAGACCAATTCGACACTAATAACGGCTATTTCATGCCTCACCACGGTGTGTTGAAAGAGTCAAGCAACACTACTAAGTTGCGGGTTGTCTTTAACGCTTCTAGTCCAAGTGCTACAGGACTATCATTGAACGACATTCAAATGTCTGCTCCAACAATCCAACAGGATTTGTTATCCATTATTTTACGTTTTCCCACACGTTGTATTGTCTTGTCGAGTGACATTAAAATGATTCAATTTTGGGACTGTCATGGAACAGCTCGCTTGATATTTTGAAATATAAAATAAATCAACCTGGTATCATCCAAAAGGTGATAACCAAACGTGCCATTCTATCCATTATTGCTACCCCCTTTGATCCGCTAGGCTAAGTCAGCCGTTGCATTATTGTGGCAAAGGTGCTTTTGCAAAAATTATGGGGGCGAAAAATTAAGCTGGTATCAACCGGTACCCGACAACATACGTATTTCCTGGTTAGACTGGTACTCGAACTTAAAAATATTAAATAATATAAACGCAACCCGAAAGGTTGTTTGCGAAAACTCAACTAAAATCACGTTACACGGGTTTGCTGACGCTTGTCCGAATAGCTACGTCGCGTGCGTCTATGTCGTGTCAGAAGATAATCAAGATTGCGATATTCTCTAATTTGTTATCCGCCAAATCGAAAGTCGCCCCGGTTAAGCATTTAACAATGCCACGATTAAAACTATGCGCGGCATTAATATTGGCTCAGTTCTTTAAAAAAGGTGTCAAAATCAATTAACATTAAAATTGACCAAATCTTTTGTTGCTCCGACTTCACGATAGTACTGGAATGGTTACGTGCATGCCGACATTTGTTAAAACCATTCGTAGCCAGCGGACATAGTACCGAGAGGGTTAACTCCTCAAGCATTACGTTACTAAATTTTTTTGGAACAAAGTTCCCTTTCGGGCGTTACGAACAGTTACGACTGACGCTAGGAGCTAGCCAAAAAAAATTCATACCAAAATTTGTCACGACACGACACGACATACGCATGTTGTCTCTCTCTCTCTCTCTCATAGATAGATATACCTATCTTTATTTAAATAGGAAACCCTAATATAATAAATACTAATAAAAGTACAATTAAAAAGACACTAATTTAAAAAAAAATACTGTAGAAAAAAATAAGTACCTATAATAGTATTATATTTTATTTTATCCTGTTTTTATAAATCAATAAATTCATAAACATTTCAAAAATAGTTCTTAACTTGACTAGTTAGGTACCTACGTCAAATTACCGTAACCGTCAGTTACTGTCAAATATTTTAATTTTAAAATTTGTATTAAATTGTTAATTCCTGTTTTAAATTAAATTGAAATAAAAAGTAATTCTAGGTAGATGTATATCCTCTAATCCTCTGGTATTGTATAAATGGACACTTTTGTTAAAAGAAACGAACTGTTAAAAATAATGGATTTACTATTTTTTTTTCTATTTTGCTTTGAACAGTGTAGTAGTGTCGCGACTTTGTTAAGTTTATACAGGTTTTTTGTAGGTAATAAATATTAAAATAATAGAAAATAAAAACAATAATGTATCTTGACAGTGTTTCTGCACAAGTTCCGGATATTGCTGATAGAGTTAGGTAAGTAGAGATTTTATACAGACGATAATAAAAAATGCTTATGTATGTACAAACTCTCTGTTGTGTTTACAAATTACAATTCCTTCACTAATTAATCGAAAGGAACTTCGTTCCATCCGGGTGTCCCTTGACACCTCTCACTTTTTTTATATTTGAATGTAAACATAAACAGTTATGTCATGCCGAACCTCAGTTACTATTATTTACCTATGATCAGAGACACCTTTTAGCCTGTGTCAGGTCGCAGCTTCGCGCGAAGAATTGTTAAACAATGTGTATCGGGCGCCAGATTTAGTGGCCAAAAAATTCAACCTATTATGGGTGATTTTCCGGCGGTAAGAGTTTAACCAACAGTTCCATTTAGCGTTGTAGGAGTTGCCGGGCCCTTCTGGTTGAAAGATAGACGGGGTCGCGGCTGCAAGGCTTTCAAATGTTGGATAGCGCTATTCGTCTGCTTTAGTATCTACCCGTGCTATACATTTGGAACTTGTCATGTTTCTTAGTTCCGAAGACTTCATGCCATCATTTTATCTTTATCGTTTTGTAAGCCGTCGTGGCAAACCAGCTCAGGTATTATCCGATAACGGAACCAATTTTGTCAAAACTAACCGCGAAATGTTAGAGATGAGTTAGTTTTTCAAAAATCACAGCCAGGAGATTATCGAGAAAGCTTCCCATTCAGACATTGAATGGCATGTTATTCCTGCAAATTCGTTGCATTGTGGGGGTATTTGGAAAGCAGGTGTAAGAAGTTTGAAATACCACCTCAAGCGTACAATAGAAGACCATAAGTTGTTTTTTTATGATTTTTAGGCGTTACTCGTTCGTATCGATAATTTAACTTGCCTCTTTCCCTCCCACTTTCTAATTAGAAGACCAATGGAAGCAATACCCGAATTACCAATCAACAATATCAAAGAAAACCACTTGAGTCAATATCACCTTTTGCAAAAATTGTACAAGCATTTCTGGACCAGATGGAGCAGAGAATACGTCAACGAATTACAACAGAGACACAAGTGGAAAAGGTCCTCTGAAAGTTTAGATATTGGACAATTAGTCGTAATAAGAGATGATAACGTTCCACCACAAGATGGTGTTTGGGACGCGTTATTAAAATAGTGCCAGGAAAGGATGATGTTAATCGCGTCGCCTCAGTGAAAACTGCGGACAGTGAAGTTACCCGTGCAGTGACCAGACTCTGTCCTCTTCCCATTGAAAGTTAGCCTAGGACTTTAAAGGCCGGGGGCATGTTTAGTCAACCCTTCCCTAGTGCAACCCTGTGCAGCCGAAATGCCGGTGCCCGCCGGCGACATAGCGCTATTTGCTAAAGGACAGGTTTATGTTGCACTTAGTAGAGTGCGTTCTCTTGATGATGTTCGAATTTTAGATTTAGACATCACAAAACTTATAGAAAAGGCACCCTGTAATAAAGAAGCAACGAAGAAAATGGACGCTATGCGAAATCTTCCTTAAGATGAAAAGTAATTTAATTTCATGCTATTTAACGTATACTTGTTTATTTTTCTTCTTAGTATTTCTTTATGCCAAGTTTTGCTTAAAATGACCCTCTGTCCGTCCGTCCCACGGGTCTTTAAGAGTATGAAGCGTCATACATGTAGTTGATGAAAAACTAACAAAATTAGAAAAAGCAAAATAAGAAAATAAATTAAAAAAAATAGATAATAATGAAAAATGAATAAAAATTAAAAAAAAAAACGGAAAAAAACAAAAAAAATCGAACATTATCATAAAAATTGTAAATAAAAGAAAAATGTAAAAAATAAAAACAAAACAACTAAAAAAGAGACAAAAGCATAAACATTACAAAATACAAGAAAAAAAAAAGTAAAAACCTGTAAATGGACAAAAATATGATAAAATCAAGAAAAAAATATAGAAATCAATCAAAAAAAAGTGGAAAAAATCGAAAAATTAGAAGAAAAAAACCGAAATATGAAAAAAAATTATTGATTATTAGGTGAGACGAAGTTCGCTGGGTCAGCGAGTTTTATACATAATTATATTTTAAATAATTTTACTGATTTTCAGCATGTTGTAAATTTCTGTATCACGGAATGTCCAGATTGAGTGGATTAAAAGCACCGCATCTTAGTAATCATTTTAAAAGCTCTGAAAATACCGCACCTTCCTCTTCCTTTGGCTATAGCGCCTAATAACCTATGCAACCCATATATCATAATACTTTTTTCCCCGTCTTGTAGATCTGTGTACCTATATTACGCGAAGCGGACTCAGCAACTCAGTTCAATCCGGATACTCGAGGAGACGGTATTGCGCGTTGTATTAATACAGTGAACATAACCTTAAAATCGGCGTTTTGTGTTCGATAATGTTACAATATAAACTTGTTAAAGCAGATTTTACTGATAAGTTAGTTTTGTGCGCTCTTTAAAAAAATTAATAGTGTGTTGTTTTAATACTGTTTTATCAAAATGTTGGCGATTATATTCCTCCTTGGGTTAATCCTTGCTTCTAATCAAACACGTAAGTTTTTATTTTTAGATTTTGTTATTTGTTTTGCCAAATATTCAACAGTCAGTTTGTCAACATTTGGATGATAAGTGTAGTTTTTGTCGCGAAATTAGCGTAATATTAACACCTGTTACACGCATGTTGTGTTTAACCGGGCAATTACTTAAAATCTTTAACTACAAGATGATTTATAAATATTCAAAGAACAGGTAATAAACCTAGAAATTTTTTAAATTTTAAAATAGAAGATTAGTAACTCGCTGATTTTATTATGACTGTCGCGGGTTAGGTTTACTATAAAAATAATAAACAATACAGAATGAAATGGTTTAAATGAATCAGATGATTACTTTCAATAAGGATAATAAAATCAATTATCACTAATAATATGAAACTGACAAACATGCAAAAGATTAAAAGAAATATTGCAAATGTAAGGGAATGATTCGTTTAATTAAAAAAAAAATATACTTAAAAATTCATATAGGGTTTAAATATGAATTTAAGATACCTACTTTGCTTTTGCTTCTGTGGATACAACATTTTATATTGTAGCGTAGTGTACGCATAAGTAAAGTGCGTTCACATTTAGTATACCTTAACTTAGGCAGAATTAAAAAGTACCCACTTTATTGCTTATCAATATTTCGAACGATAGGTAAATGGGGTTATAATGAGGGTCGTCGGCTAAAATAATGAGTGAATAAGTTGTTAGTTGTTAGTGATATTAAACAAAATATTGTTACAATGTGGCACCCGTGGAATTGTGATAACGATAACAGAGAAGAAGCTTTTCTTAAAAATTCTGCCCTCTTAATGAGACTTAATAGCCTTGACAGTGGCCACTCCGCATTACTTGAAGCAGCCGGTTTCTCCTCTCCCAGTACTAGATACCGCGTCCTTGCAAGGCCTTCACATTGGCATAGGACATGAAATGCGGTTTCCTCTTCCTCTTGGCAGTATCGACAAATGTCTTCATGTGCTAAGTTCAGCTGACTCATGTGTTTTCTGAGCCTACAATGTCCTGTCAAGAGACTGACAATCATTCTAACATCATTTCGCCTTTGTGATAGCAGCTCTGCAGTAAACTTTGGCGAGTGTCCCTTTATGAAGACTTTGGCTTGTCGCTTGCCCGGTGATTTTTCCCACCACTCCTGGGTCTTCTCTAGCCTCCATTTCTCAATGACTGCCTTTCTGAATTTATTAGCAACTCCGGGCCAATTCATTAGCCTTCTCATTGTCCCGAAACCGTAAGTGTCAGAGAATTTTGACTGGCGGCATGTGTCAGGCCCCAACGCAGTCCCACACCAGCTGTGGGCTTATTTGTGCAGAGACTATCGCCTTTAGAGCTGCTTGGCTGTCCGAGTATATGACTACGGTTTTACCCGTTATACCCTGACTTACCATCTCCGTTGCACAGTGTTGTATGGCCATTACTTTAGCCTGAAACACTGTGGCATACGCACCTAGACTTAGTTGGACTTTTGTCCTGTGTCCTCTACTATATATACCTGACCCTGTGCCTTTCTGAGTCTTTGGGCCATCGGTATACCAGATTGACTCCCCTTGGATTGGGGGGCCATTCTTCCATGAGTCCCTTTCCAGTATTTCTACTCGAAAGTTTCTCGCAAAGTTATACCTGTGGACTATCCTGTGCTGAGGCATGCTCATTATTTGATCCGCCTTAACCCTATCATATAAGTCGGTTTGCATTTTTCGTTTTAATAAGGTAATGGGAGCCTGGCCTTGTAGCAGCCTGTGAGCAGTTGCCATAGCCTCGCAATGTATGTAGATGTGCAATAGTGGTAGGTTGAGCAGAACCTGTAGTGCGTCCGTTGGGGTGGTCCCCATGGCAACTGTAACATTCAGGCATGCCTGCCTTTGAATGTTTTCCAGCTGCCTGATCGCCCCGGACTGCTGCGTTCTACTCCACTACACCACCGACCCATAGGTTAACATTGGCCCGAGCATTGGCCTAATGACTTGTGTATACAACCAAAGGTTCATTTTGGGGTTCAGGCCCCAGTTCTTGCCACACAATTGTCTACACCTACCAAGGGCTATTATTGTAGCTGTGCGTGTGACTTTTTGAATGTGAATCTTAAGAATAAGGTGAAACAGCAACTTGGTAATGAATATGATATTATAATTGAAACATTAGCTAATCCCAAAATTAAAATAATTAATATATCCTCAGACGATGTAGTTGACTCTAAAGATTTTAAAACAAATTTAAATATCAAAATTTACCGAAGGATTTAATTAGTTCAGAAGCTAAAATTATTCATAAATTTAAATCTGTAAAAAGTTGAACGATTGTATGAATGTAATTGTTGAATTGTCTTTTAGAGAATTTCAGTACTTAGTTTCGAACAAAGATATCGGAGCACGCTTTAAAATACAATTTACAGAATTAAAACAATTTTACTCTATCAAAAGTTATAAGCTTCTGAAAATCGAGGAATAGTGAATCTTTGTAAGTTTGGTCAAAAATATCTCGGAAACGAACCGTTTAGAATTGTCCAAAGAACGAGAAAAAATCGTTTGTGTTTAAAAAATAATAATTTTACAATAATTTTCAAATTATTTGTTAATAACTGGCAAACTTCCTCCCAGAAAATTTAAGTTTAGGAGGTTAAAATACATAAAAAACTTGGGTGGGTCCATCTAAATAAAGTTGGCAAATAATTTGGTCTGACGCCAGAACGAATAATTATTAAAACGAAAATTTATATTAAAATTAACCAGTAAAAGACCAAGAAAAACAAAAAAGAACAGTTAGACTCTAGATTTAATAACCAGCAATTTATGTATGCTGTGTTTTAATATTCAAGAAAATAATCCAATTAAATATTATACCCATCTCTGCTAAGTCTGTATATATTCTCAAATCTCAATACACAGATATAACTCAGCGACAAATATATATGTAGATTACTTTTTATAATTTCTATTACGAACACCTGCAGCGTGAAATAGTCGGGTACGCTTACCTAGCTTAGCAGTTTTATATCAAGTATAGTAATTTGCAAGGTGGCTTGAAGTGTAATATGATGCCATATATCAACAATTTCAAGAATAAACTTTAAGTAACTATTTGATATTAAAGTAAAAATTGTAATGTCAGTCGGTGTCGTCTTTGAAAAGCATCATATTATAGTTGTTTCTTGATGGCATGGAATTTTTCAGGATTAATCAGGTTTCTAAATTATTAACTTGTTTAAAAATTACCTTAAAGATGATTGCAGTTCGTATTTAGAATTAAAAACACAGTTGGTTAAAAAATGTGTTTATTTTTCTTCACTTAAAATAACATCTGAAGGCACAACATTCAGTACCTACCTACAAAAAATATTCAAATTAATAATGGACAATTATAATATACCCCATAAAACTTGTACTTACTTTTAAATATAAGTATTGTTTACATTCGACCCTTGTCAATTTTATTGTTTCTTTTATTATTTTAAAAAGACAATGATTCTGTATCAGTAATTATACTAAATCAATATTAAGAATAAAAAAAATTTTTTGGCCACTTCTCTTTTAACTCGAAAGAGCATGATTTATTTTCCTCTATTTTTGTTATTTTTGAAGTCATGTTTTACTCATATACAAATATTAATGTATCTGGAATCTGGAAATTTGGGAAGGGGCGAGCTAGTGCTCAGCCAGCACTGAGGCCACATATGACCCATTGTGCATCCTCTCGTGTGTAGGGATATTCTCACCTCAGGCTATCACCAGGCCTAGTGATTTAAAATAGGTGATGAGGCTCCCGAGGGGGATCTCCCTGACATCGGCTGGTGTAAGCCAGTACTCGCCCAACACAGAACTTATGATTTCAGAAAAAGCAGAGCAGTCATACATTATGTGTTCTACTGTTTCCTCTTCTTGTTCGCAGCCTCTGCATAGCAGCGATTCTGTTAATTTCATCCTAAAGAGATGTTGTCGCAATTGGTAGTGACCTGTCAAGATTCCCACAGCTGTTTGGAGATTTTGTCTGGTCAATGCCTTTTTTTGCTGCTTTCTCGCCAGGATGAGGTAATAACTCTCTGGCCAGTCTACAGTTTGTAGTTTCATCCCAGCACTGTATAAAGTTTTGGTGAGAGTGCTGTTTGATAAGGTCCACGACTGCGGACAATGTTAGCTTGGTAGATGGGCGAGGGCTAACATATTTGTAGCCCGCAGCCCTCCTTGCTAAATTGTTCGCAATGCGGTTGCCTTAAGAGTTCCCATTTCCTTTGATCCAGCTAAGAGTGACCACGTTATTATGGCTGGCCTCAGTTAAAGATTGGTTACATTCTAGTACTAAACTTGAAGTGAAACGTGGTCTATTCAAGGTCAGTAGTGCTTGTCGGCAGTCTGTGTATATATTTATATTCCTGCCTGTGATGTTCCTATTGATTAATTCTTTTGCAGCTATGGTTATGCCTGTGAGTTCTGACTGAACCACACTTGACAAGCCATCCATAACCCATTTTATTTTTAGGTTTAAGGATCTAGAGTAATTTCCACATCCCAACCTTGCTTTGTTTTTGATCCATCCGTATAGCGTTCACTACGTTGGCTCTGCTGTCTTGTTTGTTAATATTTTGTAGAGTTTGTCAAAGACACATCTTGGTGCGACGGCAACCGTGGCTGCCTGTAAGAGTGGTATCACCTTTATCGATTCCCTCCACAGACTGTCCCTATGGGTGCCAGTCCGCACAGTGGGTTCGATACCAACCGTGCGAAAGCGTATCATGGTCATCAATGCGACCTTCTTCACAAATATATCAAGGGGGGTGAGACCGAGTATGACTTCCATTGCGCTGGTCGGTGTGCTTCGCATGACTCCTGTTACGAGAAGGCATGCTGATCTTTGGATTTGGTTTAATTTTTTGATAGCTGTCGTTTGTTTTACTTTATGCCACCACATGACAGCAGCATATGTTAGCATAGGTCTTATGATTGCCGTGTAGATCCACATGATGACCTTGGGGGATAATCCCCAGGTCTGTCCAATGGTTCGGCGGCATTGCTCATAAGATATAAATGCTTTTTTAACTCTGCTTTTTATGTGTGAGTTCTACGTCAGCTTGCTGTCAAGGATAACACCTGAATATTTCACTTCTGTAGCAAAGCTTAATTTAACGTTGAAAAGTCTGGGTGCGTTTAAGCCCCTAGGATTCTTTTTTTTTTCGTGAAGAGAACCATTTCTGTCTTTTTGGGGTTAAAAATATTAATGTATAAAAATATTGATTTTAAGAATATAGTTCAAACCTTTTATACGCTAAGGGTCAGAACGTATGTGTCCATTAGTTATTTGAGGTGGGACATATAAAACTCAGTAGTTTTAAAAACACAATAAGTTTATTAGAAGACATTTAAGAAAGATGGAAAAAATTACAACAGGTGATACGGTGTTAAGGAAGATTTGCACTAAGATTTGGTGCAAAGACTTTGTTTTGCTTCTTGTTTCACTTTGATTTTATGTTCATTCCATAGCTTTTAATGAGTAAATAAACGCCACGATTTTGAAGTTTCGGTTTCTTTAAATGATGTCATGCTAACGATTTCGCAGATCTTCTTTTTATATTTAAATCACATCTGCCCAACGCAATCAAATCTTTTGCTATTGTAATTAGAAATGATAGGAAAGTAGATTTTGTGCAACTGACATGGTTGTATAGAATATGAGCATTCCTTGCAGGCATCATCAGAAATTGGAAGAAATATTGATTACATCTTCGTATTTAATCTGTAAGATCTTTTCCTTCCATATTATTATTGTAGAACTTCAACGTTGTCTATTGTTTTTTGGTCTCATTAGTTTATTTTATGAGAGAAGTCATTCTTAATTACATTTTCGCGATTTCTCTTGAAATAAATGTTTGCAGGGTGTGTACTTTAAAACTGGTATGCTTATGTTTAATGAGTACACGAATGTTAATAATCTCAGTAGTCCCACGAAACTACACATGCAGGCAGGATAATACATATGTCCCGATGAACTTCAAATAGTTAAATCGGTTATTGGTAGACAAACTTGTCAGTTTTGCTTCAGAGATTCGCCAAGATTCGTGTCGTAGGAAAAAGAATTGTAAAATCGGACTTTATCAAATCTTAAAGTAAAAATAGTTAAAAAACCCAAATCGTATCATAAGTTTGATTGTTTACTCTCACAGTATGTTCTTGTTTTTCATAATTTTAGAAACTTATACCTGTCACTCAACGCCAAAGGTGTCCTTATTTTTTAGGTTTCTTGAAGCTCTTTTTTAAAATTTACCTACTTAATTCCTTTAAGACCTCTTTATGGTTAATGATACTATCCTTGACACTATTTTGTCCCTGAAACTTGAACCTATTTGTAATTCCGTAATCAAATAACTTATGTTAAGATGTTTATATAGTGCATTAGTTATGTTATACCACGTCGCCTACATTAACATGATAGCTTCAGCCCTACTAGTGACAATCAATATCAAAGATATTCATCTAGGAATTACCTTCTTAGTCTTAGGTCTTAACCATTAGAAAATCGATACGGCATTACTTTAATGAATCTGTTAATTATATTTTTTAATATATCACGTTAAGTTATATACGTCATGTGTTCTTTGGTAATTTTTATTTATAAAGTCTAATTGTAATTTTTGATTACAATCAGTTTCATATTCAATTGAAGACATATCATTTAAGCTACAATACGAATGTGAATTTTACTGCATCATAAAACTTTTTTATCTGTTATCTAAATTCCTTTTGTGATATGTCACGTTCTGTCCACGTTCTATTGATAGTTATTGATTTTCTATACTTAAAGCCAATACAATAAATTTACCGTTAATGAATGTATATCCATATAAAAGGTAATATAATTTTTTTCAAATCAATAGGTTAAGCATTAATTTATTTAAGTGATGTATCTTAGATTGGCTAAGTTTTATTACCAGCGTAATAGAATCCAAATTGAAAAGTTTTTAAATTATTTCTAGTTAACTAGGTATGCTACAAAAAATGATACTGCTGATGAGCTTATAGCATTCCTTGAATATTTGTGCAGCTATTTGTTCTGATTCTTTTAAAACCTTAGGACTAATTCGATTGTGAATTTCATTTTCTTTCAGGTTTCGGAATAATTTACGATATTTTGGTATCATTTTATTAACTGTTTAACCAATGGTTTTATTGCTGAAGACGTTTTTTAAACAGAAGTTGAAGATTTTTAGTTGTATTTTGATATTTATGTGAGTAATAATACTAACGACAATTGGGTATTTCGAGGCCTCACACACAAACTGATAGACATGTCATCAAACCTAATTAAACGTTTTATTTCATGGATGATATAATGCGACACGAAGCTTATTTTATAAATGCATGATTTATTGAGGATTTTTTTTTGTTTTTCTCACTAATTTATATATGCTTAAAATTTCTACAATACTTTGAATCGGTATTTTACGAGGATGTATTGATATCTAGTTAGCCCAAAACGGTTCCGTGGTTAAAGTTAACAATTGGATTGCAAGCTTAAAAAGAGGTAAATTCAATAAAGGTGAAGACCGATCGATAAGGCCAGTTTCTGATTTCGCCCAGTAAATATTGATGCAATTTATGACATGATGTTATCTGAGGTAGGTACTAAATGTTTGATATGAACACGCGAGTGAACACGTCTATCATATACTTTTGCACAAAAGATTGTTAAATGTTAATGTTGACCAGAAGTGAGTAATGGTAGAAGCATCGTATTCGGTCTGTGCTCAGTTTACAAAAGAAGCAAACTTTTTAAGCCCTATTTTTACTATGGATAAACGTGGATTACACCTCTTGGTTCCAGAAACAAAGCAGCAATCACTGGTCCCTCAAGGTCTAACAAATTTCATGTTTAAAAATCTGATGAAAAAGCATTCGCGTCAGTTTTTTATGGTTAGTCAGAAGTTATGATTAATTTTCTGAAGAAGGTTTAAACAATCACTGGTATTGGCTACTCTATTTTTCTATGAGAAAAAATATGTCCATAGGTAATTTGTTTTTGCAGGACAAGGTCCCTGAGTTATGGTTCAAATTAATTGATTACGTTTCTTATTTTGCAGATGTGACTCTTGCTAACTATAAATTTTCTTCTAACAAAGAACGGATACATGGTGTGGAATCATGATTTGAAGAGGAAGATATATTTTTTTGAAAGGTCCAGCAGCGTTACATATTCGTTATAATAAATGAATTTCAATAAACGAAGAGTATGTTGAATAATTAAATCCTTTTATAGTATACGAATTGCTTAATAAACCTCCTTATTATGGATAACTTATTCCGAAAAAATACACCATTTTTACCGTAGTTGTTGCATAAATTGAAATTTCCATTGTGTGCTCGCAAGAACTTTTTCATTTTCAATTTAATATCTATTCCAATTCATATCTGGAATATCTATTTTAAAACAGTTTTCAATTCTTCCTTGTGTATATCTTAATTGCAAAAAAGTATTTTCAGTCAGTCCCAGTATTTTCAAAGTTTGTGTTACCCAGAGAGTATTTTAAGAAACGATTAAGTTTCTTTAATATTAAAATTATTAAGGTGGTCTGATAAGAGATTGTAGAAATTGTTTTATTTAGTACAAATTTCCTGAATAGTATCCAACGAAATGTTTGTTCTGATTTATTAGGAGAAGGTGTTTTAATGGAATATGGGTGAATAGCAAGCAACTCACAAAAACATAGGAGCAGTAGTATTCAGTTTAACTTCTTTTGTCTATTAACACACCTTTCTTGAAGCTTTTTATTTTGTAAAAAAATGTGTAGAAAATCTGTTTTGACCAAGTTTTAATGCATATAATTAATAATCAAATAAGTCTAGAAAGAGGTCTAAATCAGATCGTATACCCATTTTATACACTACCAGAATTATACTTGCACCACATATTTTTTTAAGGTCTTAGCTCTTCTAACATATGAAGTTACTTTTTGATGACCCAAAAAGTCTGAGTTATATCCAAAAATTATCATTATTTAAAGAAAAATCGTACCGGAACCTCTTAAAATTTGCAGATATGTATGATGATGCTGCAACCTACAAGAACTTTAGCCGTCTATGGTTATTGCCACTTACGAATGTTTTATAATTAAAAAATAAAATTGTTGATTTTTGTTTTTTAACTAGAAAAGTTTTGAATAATTTTAATTTATGTGATTTTGCTTTATTGCAAAGAATTTTTTTTTTTTTAAAGAGAGGGACTATGCATTTGGTGTAAACAAGCAGATGGATCGATACATTGATATATATATATATATATATATATATATATATATATATATATCAGTCAAAGTATGACGAGAAAATTAAAACTAAACATTAACTCACTAGTAGTAAGATCTGCTATGAAGCTCACTTTTTACAGTCATAAATTCTATTTTCAAATAATTTAAAAAAAATTAAAAAACACTTAAATATGTTATTTTCTGAAATTAAAAAGAAAACATCTTTTAAAAACACTGAAAACAGTAAAGTTTGAAACTTTATAAAATCGACATGAGTTTGCCTCCGTACGTGTGAGCTATAACTCTTAAACGGAGGGTTTTAGGGTCATAAAATTCGCTCTAGAATCCTCATATTATGAGGATAAAAGCTACTGATTTGGGCTTAGATCGGATAGCCCTTACAGTAAAATTTGAACGGTTTTCCGAAACTCGTGGATATACTGCATAGGTCTTTCCCTTGCTTTTGCCTGTGCTATTACTCTGAAGGGGTTATACGCAGTTAGAATTAAAAAAAAAACGATTTTTTTTTAAATTTTATTTTCGAAATGTACATAAGTATATTCAAATATATTTTTTTTAAATTTGGTGTCAATCCAATAAATACTTTCGGAGATATACGTGAATTTGTAAGGCTGCGTCAGAGTGTTAGAAGGTAGGGACAGTAAGAATTAGAAGAGCAGCTGCAGTAATGACGCGCGCTAGCTGAGAATGGAAGAATGGCTCGACAACACCATCTGGTCTTATTGGAAGCTACGGAGCCTAAACAAGGTCCCTCTTATGGGCCTGGAATCGATGATACCATGTAAGTTTCAGAAAGTAAAAAATTTAACTATGTACATATGTGTAAACTACTTCTAAAACTTTTAACGCGTTTTTCTCAAAAATGCCTTTTCCCGGTCGGTGAGAAAGATTTGTCAGAGACAGCTCAGCTAATCGTGCTCAAATTTTAACACAATCTTTTCAGATATATTCTTGAGGTATTAAACGAAGAATTAATGTGTAAAAAAAATTTTACTATTTTTTTTGACAATTTTAATCGAAAACGAAATTTGTTTGCAAATAGCCGCCATTTTGTCAAAATATTAAAATTTTGTTTATTCCTTCGTTCAATACCTGCATTTATCTATCCTTTAAAAGAATTTACCTTCATTTTTTAGTTTAGATAATCCAAACCGTCGAAATGGTGCTCACCGCGTAAAAACAATTTTTTGGAGGTCGTCTGGGACATCATCTACAGAAGCGGTGCACATAAATATTTTGACATGAGTAAAACACAATTGTGTTCTTAAAAGAGTGCTCTATCAGTCTTACCATCACTTGTAATTAATGAATAAAGCTGTTTATATAAAAAAAAACATTACAAAACGTTATTTTTGAGCCTCGCAACTGCGTATAACCCCTTTAGAGGAAGGTCACTGGGTAATAAAATTAGGCATATAGTGTCATCATGTCAAGAGAAATATGACTATTGATTTTAGTCCAGACTGGATAACCGTAACGGTAAAATTTTAACGGTTTTTCGAAACTCGTGTGTATTTTACTCTGTTTGTGTGCGCTATAACTCTTAAACGGAAGATCACAAGAATATAAAATTTGGTATATCGAATCCTTATGTAATAGAGAAGAACATTAATGATTTTAATTCGTATCGTAAAATCACAACGTTAAAATTTTAATGGTTTTCCGAATCTCGTGTATATAATTCATTTTTTTTTTCGTTTGTAACTCTTGAACAAAAGATCAAAAGTGCATGAAATTTGGTATATACAATCCTCATGTCATATAGAAGAAACCTATTGATTTGGTTCTAACGTTAAAATTTTAACGGTGTATCATTCAACATATCTGTAGATTTCAATAGTTTCCGGTACGCATAATGATAATTTTTGGAAATTACGCAAATGCTAAACCCTTAAAAAAATATATGGTTTGTAGCAAGTATAATTGAACCACCAGTTAGAAGAAGGAAATAAACGCCAAAACATGGCGAAATTAGTTATATCAGAAATTGAACTCTTGAAAGCAAGGCTCATCTATCAGCGCTAAGTAGGAAATAAACACCATGTAAATAACGTAGATATTGAAGCGTGAAATATGCGACAGTTTTAAGAAGGAAATAAATCCGGGAATTATTTCTTTCTTTAAACTTACGGTTGGATTGCTTTGTCACGTGGATAAAATTTATCAGTACTTTCCTGTGCGTGGACATTCCTTTTTACAGTGCGATCGAAATTTTGGAACAGCAAAAACACTTATCAGGAGAAAAGATAGGATTTACGTACTAGAGGAGTACAATCTAATGATCTCCACTGCTAAAACAAGAGGATTTTCAGTAACAACAATCACCTCAGATGATATATTTGACTATAACCCTCGGGCGGGCGCGCCTCTTAAGATTCCATGAACAGGCGCACCGCGGCTATTGCACCGCAAATGTTATTTCTTACAAAAAACACCATTTAATAATTTGAAATGTATTTAATAAGTGAAACCAAACATATTACCAAAAATAAATGTAATTCTACCACTAATACTTGAAAAAATGATAATAAAATTAAAAAAAAAACAAATAATTAGATTAGCCATTTAGTTTAATTCCATTTCCTCTTCTCCACATTTTGCGCACGTAATATGTATGGACCTATGCTTTTTATAAATATTTCTTTTACACTTATTACACTTTTGTTGGTTCTATTGTTTTTGTGAGGGCCAAAAATGAAACAAATACCAGCCTTCTTCACCTCTTCCAGGCTCTTCTTCATTTCTGTATTTTGATAGAAAAAAAAATAAATCTGTTTAGGCAGCGATTGTATCAGAGCCCTCTCCTTCAAGTGATCTCTAATTAGTTCAAGGTACAGCTTTTTTTTTATAAAACACGTCTATTATCTTTGTTGTCCAAATTGTTAAATTTAAATATTACACAGGCATTTATTCCAGCTATAACCAGATGTCTGAAAAGAATGAAAAAATCTGTTAAAAAATTTAACTAAAAAAGCGACATACAAACGCACACATATACTATACGTGAACATAAACAATTAAACATAATAAATGTGCATCAAACAATCGTAAATGAAAAAACTCCATAAACATATTATACTTACATGACCAGGCGCGCCGCGGTAAATCAGCCGCAAAAATTTCACTTCCTAACTCAAACGCCACACTGCAAGTAATGCCGACCGAAATAGGTTATGTTTAATATATAAGCAGGGGGACAAAAGTATCGTGTAAGAATACCTACAATCACAGCGACGTCAGTTTTAATGTACCTACACTATTTACAAACAAAAACAAAAAATGCGGCATTTTGCCGCTGACGCGCCTGCCGGAGGGTTAAAAATACATGGCAAAATTATTACAAAAAAACTTGTAAGTCGGTGGACAAAAGTTGTACATTTATGATTTCTAAATATAAATATTTAGAGTATTTTTCCTCCCATCGAGGCTACGTAACTGCTTCAGAATATATAAATGGCTTGCTGAAACATATGTTTCTACTTCAAAAAAATGGGGTGACTCCTTCATTGCCTATTACCAGGGCATACACTGAAAAAATACCAATTAACCAGAAAAAGATGGAAGACGTTCGGAAAATCATTCAGTATATTCCAGAAGATAAAAAAGAATTTTATGAAAATATCCTTACATGGCCAACTACTACTACCTCAGATGACACTATTGCGGAAGAAGGATAGTTTATTTAGATTTGTCCATTTTTTATAGGTTATCTTAAAAATAAAAACACGTTTTTCATACATTTTTGTGTCTTTTTTTGTATACATCCAATAATTTTTTTATAAGTTGTAAGAAAGAAATAAATCCAAGAGTTTCTTATCATTATTTCTAGATAACGAAAATCAATGAATGGTTTCTTCCAGTATTAATTAACCCAAACAAACTGTACTTTAGAGTAGATTTCATTATTACACGAGTAAAAAATATAATTGAAGGAATAAACAGTTTTTATCGATTTCCCAAAAATCTATTTTTTGGATTCATTTCCTTCTTCTAACTGGTGGTTCAATTCTGGTTGTGATTAAAATGGGTATACGATCTGATCCTGTTTCTAGTCTCATTTGATTAGCAATTTTATGTATTAATTCTCTCTACATTTTTTTGCAAAATAAGTAGATTTCGGAGAACTTTTCTAATGTCCGGTTTTTTAATATATCCGTTAGTATATTTATTAGAAATTGAAAGTGACAGTTCTATATACAGTATACATATTTGTCACATGATATTTTGGTTATATTGTAACATTTTATATTATGTATATATCCGTAATCCTCAATAAGTTTGTAATAATTTTCTCATCCTATTTTGTGTGAAATATAAACCATTTTTACTAAACATTTAGTTATGTTTGTAAAACACTCGAGCTTTCTTAAGTTAACAGACAAATATTATACAGTAAGTACATCCATAGTACGAAAATAAACAAGAATTGTTGGTCATTAGACACCTTCACTGTTGTTAGATTACAGTTGTTAATTTCGCTTTTATCCAAGTAATGACGTAACTGTTAACTCTCGAGAATAACTAATGAAAAGAAAACAAATTCTAACTAGACCACGATAATGACAACATCGTGTACTCGTAATTTTATAAACACGGTAAAACAACATTTCTTAACTTTTTATAGTCCCATTCTGATGAAACGGTAAGTTAAACATAGATATGTCAGTGTGTTTTAAAATAAGATTACTGATAAGATAACACCAGCTTACGTAGTGTATATATTTGTATCAAACAAAATAAGTTTCATATTTAGTAGCTCTCAGCTGATCTTGCTAAAAATTTAGATAATCGAAATTGTTATTATGTATGTTTATAAGTAGGTTACTCTTAAGTTTACTCGTATGAATCAGACACACTTAATATCTATTCAGATAGATTTGTAGTTTTTACTTGTAAATATTAATTCAAGACTAAAAACATATACAATGAGTAGCAGCAAATCAAATAGAAAAATCTGAGATTACTTCTAACAAAAATATTGATCTAGGTAAAAGTAAACATCTACCTGACATGGAATTCCATGTAGTTATAGGCAAAATAAAAACTGAAAGCAATATAGGACATTTGTTATTATCAAATATATAAATTTATATTTATTATCCCGCTAGAACCAGTGGCGGCGAGTAGTGGTATGTATTGGAAAGGCACAATTAAAAAAAAAGTGAAAAAATGGGGTTACAGTTAAATGCCGGGGGCAAAGATTTTTTTGGCTGGAAATTTTTTGGAATTATTACATTGCACAAAAAAGTTTATTGAGGAATTGAAAATTTAGAAAACAAACTCACCTCTTTAGTATGTTCCTAGCAGTTATTTATATTGTTTGTATTGTTCTCATAGTGTTTTATTCTCACAGAAAGTTTTATATTGGAAGAGAAGTCGTCTATCCTTCTTTTTGATAAATCCTTTAGCAGCCAATTCGCTAAAACTTGAAATATTTGTTTCTCAATAAATAACATTGCTAGAGCAATTAGTCTATCCTGACAAATTGTACTTCTAAGGAAAGTTTTCATCCGTTTTAATGTAGAGAAGCGACGGCGACGTTCGGCTTCGGCGGTTGTCAGGGGCATCGTAACAATTGCTTGTAGCAATAGAAATGTCTCAAAGAAATCTGTTTTTAAATTATTTTCAATAAAAAATTTAAGCAATTGAACTGTTCTGGATACTTCTTTAAAAGATAATCGTTTGTATATTATTTACAATTTACAAAAAAAGCATTCACACTATCGGGACACGCGTTACAAGTTCGATCTTGTTCAGTGTTACGGATAATGTGAATATACTCAATAATTTTTAAAATTTTTGAAATTTAGAAATTATACAAACAAGAAATTATTAAAATGACATTAAGGAGAAATTGAAAAAATGTCACATCCAGTGGGACTCGAACCCACCATCACTGCCTTATACGCAGGCATGCTTTAACCACTTAAGCTATTGGATGCTCAAGTTACGGTGTCTATACGAAGTGTCGAAACCTAATTTATTGTATATATATTAGGCTTCGACCAGCTTTAACATCTCTTTTGGATAAAATTAACTGAGAAATTCATATTATAGATATGAAAGTGTAAAGAAAACATTGGAACACATACTGTACAACAGCTTGTTTTATTCTCAAATACATGTTGGGCAAAAATTGTTTTTCTCCAGCTGACAGGTCATACCGTCACCTGTTTTAAAGCTTGATGACCACTTAAGTCTTATCAGTTCCTTATCACTCTTGAGAGGTTGTATAATGGGTCAAACGTAGCCTAAATGCTGATAGAGTGCAGCTCAGACATACTTACTTTACGGATATAAATAGATGAACATTAAACGATAACCAAAGTGAGATTTCAGCATAAATGTCAACTGAACTTCAACATAGAAATAAGCGAACTGTAAGCCAACTAAGACCTTCCAGTGTCAACATGTGCAACCAAGTGTATAAATTAGCTATTACCTTTAAAAACAGGTTTAAATACAATATTATTCGTAATGACACAAAAAATAATATCGCAAGTCTTGTAATATCTTCGGAAGTTGCTTATACATTTTTAACTGTTTTATATCACCTTTCGTAATATTTTATCGAGTATTTTATCATTGTACTGGACTCAAGATATGCACTAATTTATTACTGCAAACCGAGCACTGAAGGACGACAATGCTTTAGGCTATTATTATAGTTTATTATATTATCCAAAGGCTGTTGCACTTAAGCATTTCTAATAAAATTAATGACTGTGTATCTTGCAACTTGATATATCCATTCATGCATAAAACAAACATTATCGAAGAAATCGATTAATAAACTACTTTAAATCGATCATTCAGTTAAACTTGAAATCACTTTGATGACACTCGTATAGGCAGACCTTGTTTAAACTTGTCCATTTCGTTAACGTTGCGACCCTTCTTCATGTCAATATCTGAATAATTGATAATAATTTATGGGCAATTCTGATGACCGTCTGTTGAGAATCAAATGATTTATAGTCAGTTATCTACATATACACACAGAAAACAGACCTAATTTTAAATATGCTGTATATGTATTTTGTGGCATCCTGTTTCACCGACGAAAAACGGAGTAGGTTCCAAAGTCGAAGCGTATATTTTTTTTATGTATGACCTCGCATAACTTTTTACAGAGTAGTCAGATTTTAATATTTTTTTTTTTATTGGGTAGAGTATATTTAAAAGTTGGTCTTACAGAAATTTTGAAAAATCTGCCCTAAGAATGGGTGTATTGAATGTCCATTCACTGATTTTAGTGTATGACCACGCACAAGTTGTGGCATTTTGACTGTGGGTGGCAGTCAAAATTTTAGGTTTGAGAAAAACTCTTTGACTTTGTGGGCAAGCTTTCGAAATAATTTTAATTTTTTAGCAAGATATCTGTTTACAAAAAGGAAAAAAGAAAAACTATTAATTATTAAAATTTGTATAATCTGTTTGAACTTACCAGTCGTGATGAGGTTCTGGTAGATACAGAAACTTTAAACATTACATACACTATACAATAAGATTAAAACACATTATAAATTTTAAAATTTTCTTTAAATTAGTTCTTAAAAATATACATTTTAGGGGATACAATTTTATAAGTGGTTTCCATTTTATTTTATTGTATTGTCTAAGACAGGTTTCTCTAGAATAAAATTTTTATTTTTTTAAAATTTGTTTTATTTTATTTCTTATGTATTTTAAAATTTAAATATATTTATAATAATTTGCTTAGTAATTACTTATTAAACCTTGAATTTTATTTTGATGTATTTCGTTTCATTAGCGGGCTCGCACACCGAAGCAATAAGCAATAAGCAACTAGCAACTAGCAATAAGCAATATTATCGCCAATGTGTTTTTCCATTACATTTTTATGGATCTCGCACACCGACGCAATACGATATCGCTATCGCCTTTCTACAGCAACATATATTGCTAGCGACACGACGTGTCGGTTGAAAAGCAACTATGTTGCCCATAATTTGGCAATATTTCGTTTATTAAGCAGTGTTAGATAATTAAGGGTTTTAATTTTTCACCCAACATGTCAGTTTATGACAATAGGAATTCGTCTTTAACAGAACAATAATATAATTTTTTTGTATTTTTTAGTTTTTTCAATAAAATACTTTTTTATGTATGTTTTATTTAATTTATCTTACCTTAATGTGATTAAAAGTTGTTCCTGTGGGCTGATCGCATATCTGTAATTGGTGTCTTGTTTAGTAATATGAGGTGCTATCAGCTGAACTAACGTTTCAAAAGTACTCGGACTCATTCGGTAACAGTTTAACTGTGTGGGATGCTTCTTTAATTCTTGAGCACATATATTGGCTTCATGTTTACTCAACGCTTCAAATGCTGGATGAATCCAATATCGTCTCCTTGTTCTTTTCTTTCTCCTTAACAAGTGACACAACATTATCACTTCGTCTTCATCAGACGACATTTTAAACAAGTGATTTTTTATTGCTTTGGTGTGCGAAGTACAACAAAATATGTTGCTTGTTGCTTGTTGCTTATTGCTTGTTGCTAGTTGCTAGTTGCATATTGCTCCGGTGTGCGAGCCCGCTTATATGACCTACTTTGCTACTATACTTTTTATAAAATAAGATGTAGGAACAATAAATATTACTCAAATTTTACAAATCTGTTTTTCCGTTGATACAATTTTCATTAAATAATTTTTTTTTCCTATCTAAGATATATGTGTCTGTGAAATTAAATTGTTGTTTATTTTTCATTTCATGTTCTGCTAAGGCACATGATTTTGATTTTTTGGTATGTAATATCATTTTTATGTGATATATTTCTTCTATATACAGTTCGAGATGTTTCCCCTAAGTATATTAGGTTGCAATTAAGGCAAGGGATTTTATGATCTACGTTTACTGTTAGTGGATCTTTTGTTTTAGTATATAGTTTGGAAATAGTTTTTATATTCTTTGTAGCTATTTTAGATTTTTCAGTGTTTTTAAATAATTTTAGCAGTTTTGTTGTTAACACGTTCACGACGACGGCGCATTGGCTAAAACACAGCTGTAGCCGAAATTTTTTTTTTGTGTAGGGGAAAGACGGGCATAAAGGCCAGTGCGGGCTTAACGGCCAGGCTGGTTTGTGTGGCTGTACAGTGCTGCTATCTTGCGGAAACAACTCATTCGGGTTCCTGCCAGTCCCGCTAGTTGCGTTGAGTCGGCACAAGAAGACAGACCTGTGTTGTCGCGATTTATTGCAATTTTCGTGTTTTAATTCTGTCCGTTCTAAGATAAGTCGTCAAATCATGTAATAACTACCTTATTAATTTTATAGATATATTTAAACATATATAGGTATTTTACTCCTTAATATGTAAATAAGTTACCAGAGTTCTTTATAATAAATAATTTTCACCTAAAAACGTGTTTTATCAAGTCATTTACCACATTTTTATATCTGTGGCCATTATGCCCTAACCCCTGCGGACATAATGGCCACATGAGTAATTTTTTAATAATTGATTTTTATAGAATTTTTGTTGCCCAACCCCAACTAAACTTTTTATACAAAGATTAGGATAGCTGATGTATTTTCTCTATGAATTTAAAGTTTCCAGCTTGATAAAAGATTAGTTTAAAAAATCAAAATACCTTATCCTGGCCATTATGCCCGCCCTTCCTATAAGTATGCAAGTCAGGTAATATAATTCAAATAAAACATGTAAGTCAGTTTAATTTTGACCTTTTTGCTCTTTTTCAAGAATGTACCATGGGTGCTACACGACGGCTCTGATGAATATTTTTTTATTATAGCCGCAGTGTACCACCGGTGTCCACTTATGAAATAGGGGTATACATAACCATATTTTTCTTTTTCCTAACCCAACCCACTTGGATTGTAACTTTGTAACTGTTTTATAAATAAAATGTTATGAAAAACATGCGAATGCCACCCGGGTGGTACACTGATGTACATTAACTATATCTATAGCAGTATGGCCAATATAGCATTTTCTACTGAAAAGAGTAAGATTTGCAAGCGCGTTAAATAATCCCTTGAAAGTGTACCACCGGTGGCCACTGACGGCTCTTGGCAAGATACATATGCGGTGTACCACCGGTGTACCACGTCGTCGTGAACGTTTTAAAAAGGGAATATAGGAAAGTGATCCAAAAGTAGGTGAAACCGAAAAATTCATTGTATTATGTGGAGAGGCAATATTATTTGGCAACGGTTGTTTGTTAACATTAACGAAGTTGATGTGGTACCAAAAAATAATTTATTTAGTAAGGCTGTTTGGTATGAATTCTCTATTAATATTGTTTTTAGCTTTTCTAACCCTTTTTCTTTACATTTTGGATGTGATATTTTTATTACTCTATTTTTGAGTCCTAATTAATTTTCAATTTTGGTAGATGTTCAGAGTGGTAGTTTATCCTCTTGTCACTGATTAGTTTTCGATACCATTCTTTTTGTAATGTGTTTTTTTCTGTTCGATGATCGTGTCCAGAAATGGTAGCGTGTTGTTTTTTCTTTTTCTGCCGTAAATTCTAGTTTATCACATTGATTATTAAAGAGTTATAGTACTTTATCAACCTCATTTTTCGGTACTGCTAATATTAAGGCATTAACGAACCATTCTTACAAATGGAATGTTTTTTAAACTTTTTTTTTAATTTAATCATCCAGAGCATAATTGCAGAGAATATGTGATAAACTAGTGCCCATTGGAGTGCTTAGTATATGTGTCTAGTATCTATTATTAAATTGGCATATATTACGTCTGAGAAAATTCATTTTCTCTATTTTACCCACACAAGATGTTTGTTAGATACGATAATACGAAATAGTACCTGGGTGGAGCTCGGTCGGCAAGTTACTTTAACCTTAATAAGTTAGTAAATTCTTAAATTACCTATACATAGGTAATTGAGTAGGCGCCAGAAAGTCAATAAAAAAAGATTGCCAAATTACCTTAAATTAAAAAAAATACCCAAATCAAATTAATCTTCTTAAATTTAAAGGAAAAATAACGCTCGGCAAAGGAGTGTGTCGCGCCGCGGGCTTTACTTTTTGCACCAACTCAAAATTACCTACAGGTATACTTAGATTATTTTAACAACTCACTAATTGAGGTTAAATAACAAAAAAGTTAATTATTATTATTAGAAATGCAAAAGAGCTTTGAACAACTAAATCGTTTGTCATCTCAAATATTCCTTAAACCAAAATAACATAAATTCATCAGATAATTAGGTACTCTTTATATATTTATAAATCTTATCTCTGACAGCAGCTTATAATAATTATAAAGTGTTTTATTGTAAATTATATAAATTATTATTTTTTATATTTTGAAAAACTGTGCTAGAGTGCTGTTAGGATGTATAAAGTATTTTTTGTACAACTGTGACACTTTTAATGATAGCAAACAATGTTAAAAACGATTGTTTACATAGCAGCGTGTTAAAAATACTTTTAACACGTTGCCATGTAAACAAGTTTACTTTTAATACGGTTTAGTTTACTTTTAACACGGTTTGGTTTATTGTCATTACAAATTCGCTCGTTTCATTATCAAAATAGGGAAGTTGTACAAAAAACATTGTATGGTATTTGTGTTAAAAGTGATTTTATTTTGTTCGTGAAATTGTTCAATTCGCTCCGCTCATTTCACAAACGTTTTCACTCACAAAATAAAACCTCACTTTTAACACTCATATCATAAATATTTTGTACAACTGTCATTAAAAGTGACACTTTTAATGATAGCAAACAATGTTAAAAACGATTGTTTACATAGCAGCGTGTTAAAAATACTTTTAAGACGTTGCCATGTAAACAAGTTTACTTTTAACACGGTTTAGTTTACTTTTAACACGGTTTGGTTTATTGCAAATTCGCTCGTTTCATTATCAAAATAGGGAAGTTGTACAAAAAACATTGTATGGTATTTGTGTTAAAAGTGATTTTATTTTGTTAGTGAAATTGTTCAATTCGCTCCGCTCATTTCACAAACGTTTTCACTCACAAAATAAAACCTCACTTTTAACACTCATATCATAAATAACTATTATAAATACCATCTTCTAACTCTAACTAAATGTATTTTATAAAAGTAGAAATAATTACGATCACAACTTCGTAAATTTTTAGTTTTATGTACAAAAATTGGATTGGTGAGGAGTAGTTTCTACTGCTTTTCTGCAAGGTCATTACAGTAACATCTCTGATTCTTTTGTCTTTAATGTCGAGGTTAGTATGAAAAGTGTATAAAATGTAGTTGTAGTTCTTTTAAAAAGAAACACTAAGTAATGAATTTAAGTTGAAAAAAAATTAATACTTTGTCTTCTAAAATGTTTAAATAAACTTGAACAAAATAAGGAATTTTAACATATTCAACACATATTATATCAAAAACATTACGCAAGTTTACTTTTTCGGCAGCAACACATACTAACTGTATACGTTTGAAAGTTGTAAAAGGACAATCGTGGTTGTGTTATTCATTAAAAAAATGACTTTGCATTAAAATGTATACAAATAAGTATTTATTAAATAACATTAAGGAGAAATTGTTGCATCGGGCAGGACTCGAACCCGCAACCTTTCCTTTTACGCGGTACGCTCTAACAGGGCACAAAAAATGACTAAGGGCCGGTTTTACAATAGTGGTATAAACTAAGAGTAAGCCTACTCTCGGTATAGGATGTATTCTAGCGTTTTACAAAGCAGGTATAAGTTTAACAATGGAATAAAATTCTCGGATAGACTAGAATAAGCTATACCGTCGCCGAACAGGCAGATAGGTCAGTTACTCTACGGATAACCTCAAGAAGTGATATAAAACATAAATAAAAGTATGTGTGTTAAAAGCGAAAAAAGAACGCGTTGTAGCAATTTTAGTGCAACCGAAATGGAAATACTGTTGGAATTAGTGGAAAAACATAAAAATATCATTGGTAAGTCAATGCTTTTTTATCTATATAAACATTATTAAGCTTACTTCTTTATTTGCTGTTTCTTTTAATTTTCTTTTTGTAGAATTTTCTTCTTTACATAAAATTTTTGTGTCATTCCATTTTAGTGGCAAAAAGAACCCCAAATAAAGAAGTAAATAGATGTTATTTTGCCACAAAGAAGCTATAGAGAATATTTAAATATTATTATGCTTACTTGTTTTACTTTATAGAATGCAAGTTAACTGATGCTGTTACTAATAAAGAAAAAGAGCAGCGATGGCAAACCCTCTGCCAACAATTTAATGCTGCCTCTAGAACAGGCAGAACATCAAAAATGTTAAGAAACAAATGGGATGCCTAAAAAAAAACAGCAAGAAAGAACAAGCTGCTGTCAAGAATAGTTTATATAAAACAGAAGGGGTCCTTGTAGTACCTAGTGATATTAAATTGAGTGTGTGGACTGAAAGAGTTTTGGCAATACTTGGAGCTACAGGAACAGGGACTACTAACGAGTTTGATAGTGATGCAATAGGTAAATTCTTAGTTCTGATATAAAAGTACTTGACTCATATTTATTACTTTTTAGAATTGGATAGCTCACATATTGAAGAGGAGGAAGATATGAATAAGCAAGCTCCAGCTTTTCAAGATTCATTAGCATATAGTAATTCGATTTTTATAGAAAATATCATTCAAGAGATTGCTTCTCAAGAGACTCCTTGTACATCCCAAGAATCAAATGAGCAGCATGATAAAAAAGAAAAGAGGAATGCTGAAAAACATATTTTAGAAATGAAAATTCCGGGAAAGAAATTGATCATTGATGATTCTTTATAAAATAAATTTTATATTTTACATTTAATTAAAACTAGTTGTAAGTGAATAATAAAGTTATAATTCTAACTTAAATGATTTGTTTATTTATACATAGGTACCATATAAACAAATTAAAATATATTCACACAAGCTTACTCTAAATTACAATAAATTTGAGAAATGATTGTTTATTAAGTCTAATCTTCGTATATTATTCTCTATTTGTATATCTTCAATTTGATTTTCATTTTCAACAATTTCATTTTCTTCATGATTTTCTAATTCAGGTAGAATATTTCTTTGGTCAATCGCAATATTATGTAGTATGGCAGTAGCAATAATGATTGCTTTTGATGTCTCCAACGACAGCCTTATTCCCAAACTCAATATTGGGAATCGTCTTTTCCAGACCCCAAAACATCTTTCCACAACATTTCTGGTACGGATTTGGCTTTCATTATAGAATTTCTCAGCCTCACTCACTGGATTATGAAGGGGCGTTAGGAAGTAATTGGTGTTGGCATACCCATTGTCTCCCAAAAAAATTCCATTTCCAAATTCTTTTACTTCACATCTGGCCTTTATTCGACTATTGCTTAATATAGTCTGATCATGTGATGACCCAGGCCACCTAGCAACTACATCGCGAATTTTCAAATTTGGGTCGCATATAACTTGGACATTCCAAGAAAAATACCCTTTTCTGTTCCGATACACCTCTGCATCGTGCCCACCTGGTGACTGGATGCGTACATGTGTGCAGTCTATAGCACCTACTACACAGGGAAACTTGGCAATTTTATAGAATTCTTCATTTATATATTGCCTGTCTTCCAAGCTGACAGGCATTTTTATATAATTTTTCGAAAGTCTTGCTATAGCATAAGTAACTTTCTTGATAGATACACATGCAGATGCCTTACTAACTCCACTAAAATCTGCAACAGTTAATAATATTGAGCCTGTTGCATATAATCTTAATGCCAATAACAATTTAGTTTCAGCAGTGAGAGCATCATTCCTTTGAGAAACAGATGATATTTCTTCTCTGATTTGCTCTAGAAGATGTAAACATGTTTCGTTTTCTAACCTAAATCTGGCCACAAACTCATCGTCATCTAAGGTTTCGAAGTAATTGATTCTACAATAAAAAATTATTTAAAAATTAAAATTTAAAAACAATTTGAGTAGTTACCTTTCAGGTATAGTTTTTCGCTTCCTTCTTAGCGAAACCATATCTTCTTCATCGGAAGATTCAAATATTGGAAGATCATTTAAATCCATTTTAAAATAATAAATAAACGACAGCAAAAATTATCAATAATAAAAAAATCAGATAAAATCCAATAACAATCAAATAACTTTTTGTTAAGTTTTAAGGTTAACGAAGAAAAACATCTGATATGACAGGACTGACAAGAGATATCGATTTATATGAACTACTTTCACGTTACTCCTAGAATTGCTATACCGGTGTAAAAAAGCATTGTAAAACCAACCAGTTTTATACTAGGTATAAATTCTGGTATAACTTTACTCCCAGAATAACTATACTGTTATTTATACCTAGTATAAACCTCTCTTGTAAAACCGGCCCTTAGAGTTTAATTTTTTAATTGTCGGTTTGACCAATCTCTCTCGTTAATGTCAAGCATACATGTGCTTCATAGGAGAAGTGAGTAAGTGTCATATGTAACATGAGATGAAACAACACGACCAAAATTCTGACTAAAAACTAATATATCTATGGCTTATTCACCGAGTTCCTCTTTTTTTTAATGTTCTTAAGTAGGAATACACTTGTATAATACACATCAAATGTATATTCTAGAATTGATGTTTCTAAAGCGCTTAATCTAGCTTTACTTTATTACCACTGCTTATTAACAGGTATCATTTTTAACACGCTTTTGTTAACTTCAAGTTATGTTTGTTGCTTATTACTGTTAGTATATCCCACCACTCTCAGTAAGTTTGTTGCGAGGTTTGTTGGCAGAGCGGGCTAATGCGCGGGTGCTGAATAGACCGCCGGATTTACCGGTCCAGAGTTCTAATCTTGTCTACGCCGAAAAAAAAAAAATTCCAGCAAATTTTTTTGATTAATTTTTGTTAAACAAAATAACCCCAAGAAGCAGTCAATTTTAATATATGTACTTATATGTTTGCCATCATTTTTTTTTAATTATGCTTTAAATTCTAGCAGACAGAATCCGCTTAAAACGACGACCAATTTTAAATAAATATATTTTAAAAGAACTAAAAAACTCTTTTAAACCTCATCGAACTAAAATTTTTTAAAATAAAATGAACGAAAAATACTACTTAGTATTATTGTTTTATTTCTTTTTTACTTTTTAGTTCAAACTGCTTTAAAAGAGTTTTTTATGTTTTTTATTTGTATTTTGGTTTAACATACCATAGAGCACCTTAAAGCAACTCTAAATATGGAATTGGCTTCCGTCATTCTCTTTTACGTTAAACAATTTTTTTTTTATTTTTTTATATTTTTTTATATTTTTTGATGGAACATAATGAACTATAAAATGCTCATATTTTAAAAAAAAAGTCGAGTCAAGCTGTATAGACAAATCGTTAGGTAAAACCATATATCTTAAGAAGTATTTCAAATTTAATGCAACGGATGGAATGCTGTGCTCCTAATAAACTTACATAAGACCCCCACTAACACGTCCGAACATAAATCAGAGTTGACATGATTGTCGAGGTTGAATGGATGAATTCTAAAATAAAACCAATAATAATTGTTAAAGATATACTCAATTGATGTTCGCCGTCTTTGATCGTAATAACTAATACCGTTCGAATAAAATATTCCTTCCACGAACTTATCGCCGGTGCAGATTTAAAACAAACAGTTTTAATGTAGAAAGTAACGATTTTGTCGATTGAGGAAGCAAACGTAGCGAAGTTTACATATGTAAGCGGAATGAGTTTTTCTCTATAAACGGTTTTCGGTTAATTTAATAGATAAATTTGTTCGTGAAAGGAATGTTCAATTTTTATAAGGCAATATAGAAGTGATTACTGTTGAATCTAGGTAGAGTAAATGTATTTTTAATCGCTGCTCACTATGTTAACTAACCGTGCTGTAAAAGCATTGATAACGAGTTTAGAATGCACTATAATTTTCGTGAATGAAAAAATTGTCGTACAAGGCAAGTATGACGGTTACACGAAATCTATAGTAATCATAGACTTTGCTATTTTTCTACTACTTGTAAAATCCATTTGCACTCTTATTTTGTCTTTTAGCTTCACCTGTATTATGGTTATAGTTGTCTGTAAAGCTCTTGAATTGAAACTTCGCGTTCAATCTAATTGTGCAGTAAGCTACTCACTTCTAAAAAATTTTGATGGCGAAGAATTTGTATTCAGAGGAAGGAAGGAAAACTAGTATTTTTCTTAACGAAGCGTGTATTAAAATTATAAATTGTTAGCTGAGCGCTTTTGGCCTAACACCGGCCATCATCGGAGCCACAAATCGTAGATGCCTCACACTTCCACACCGACGTCACCGACTGTGTTTAATTTTAATTTTCCATCCTTGCTCTTCTTCAATGAGCCTGGAAGTTTCAACTTTTTTATTATAAGATATATGTTTGATGTTGATTTATTGACCACCCCATGGTAGATGCTTTTCCTATGGATTGGTTATTTTTGGATGACTGTACAGTCTATTCTTCAGTTTCAGTATTGATTTACTTTAGGACTTTTAGCTCCTCGTTTAGCTCCAATGGTGGCCGGTGTTAGGCCGAAAGCGCTCAGCTAAAAATTTATTATTTTAATACACGCTTCGTTAAGAAAAATATAAGTTTTCCTTTCTTCCTCTGACTTCAATAAGTGTGTACAAGTATTACAGTCTATTTCATTTTAATTTGTATTCATGTTTAAAATTTATTAGATTATACCTGGTCACCTCGTTTCCATAACAAGAATCGAATTTGGTATTATTGGTACTAAAAACTAATAGAACCGTACTCCATAGTCTATACGTTTATACAATCAGTTGGTATTTCACTTAAAGTAAAACACCACTTATTAGTAAAATACAAATCTGGGGTGGATCTGCTAAGACAGTAATAACAAACACGTCAATATCTTAAGACCCAGTTACACCGACCGACTGGATAAATGTTCGTTATCCGTTTTATAAAGTTAGCAAACAGTGTTCGCGGTTCGTGTAAATGAGTCTTTAAGTCACTCTGATTTTTGGGTTGTTCAGTTTGTTAATGCAAGAGGGTTATGCATTTAATACTAGCACATGGGTCCCCTTAATTAATTTACTTCTTTTTCCTTCGACTAGGATTATTCCTGTCTGTCTGCCTCTATTCCGTTTCTATTGTTTTTGTCTGCCAGCAATGCAGCAATTTTAATAAATAGAAAATAAAAAAAAAATTACTTCGAATTTAGGGTTGAAACTAAGTCGTGACACAAATTTCCATCGTTGGATCTAATCCTCACATTTTTTTACCATTTTTATGAGTATGTTAGAGTTGTAGCAGAAGGGGGTTGGTTCACCGAAACGAGTAATATTTTGAAAGTGGTCTCAAGAAAAACAGGTTTGGAAACCTCTCCTCTACAATAAACAATTCAATAAATTAAAATCGTTTTTTTCGTATTTTATTTTAATTTGTGTTTAATTTTTCTTAAGCTTCTTTGTATAGAAGTTTCTTTTCTATCCTGAATATTTTTAGCTACATAGCTAAAGGAGAAAGTCATTCTAATCAAAATTAAATATGTTAACAAAATTTCAGAGTCAACTGTGTACAATTGTAAATACCAAATTTGAAACCAACAAATATTCACAAGAATGAATCTATGTAAGTCCGTTTAAATATATTAAAAATACTACTTTTGTTTGTGATCTATTAATGCTTAATATGTTTGTCAGTTCATTAATATTTATCTGGATTTTATCTTAAACTTAGATCTTAATTAAACCTACGCTACTGATTCTCTGGAATTTGTTTTGCGATTCTTGCTACTTTTAAAAATAATTTGTTAATTAGTCATTAGCTGTATTTATCCATACTGAAATGATACACATAGGTACACTTCCACATAAACAAAAGGCATCGATCTGAAACAACTACTAGGGAATCAAACGATTTTCAAACAATAATATTTGATAAAAAGAAGAAATGGTTTTTATCAATGTACGCGATAGATTGATGAAGTAAGTAACAGGTTATTTTCAGAACATTTGGTAGTAATTTTTGAATCTTAAAAAGTAGGAATACAAACAAGAATATATTAAATGACATCAAAGATAAATAGAAAAAACGTCGCATCCAGCAAGACTCGAACCCGCAATCTTTGCATCTACGTGGTAGCGATCTAACCACTAAGCTATAGAATTGATGTAATTAGGTAAGTTTTCATTAATATGAATAGCTTAGTGCATTTATAAGTTAAAAAAAGTATTAGTATATTATTTAATTAATAAATTATAAACAAACACTTTTTTATTAATATATTGATAAACTATGGATCCTAGGAAAAAGTTTTCAACTTTCTATTTAGAGCTCAAAATCTCAGTTTTTGATGTATGCAATTTGACTAATTTATTTGTGTCAATGAATTTCTTTAAATTTTTTAAAACAGTTAGATTTTAGTTTGTGGGTATGAACGGTATTACAAATATTTAAAAAAAAAAACAATACCTTCCCAACTGGAACTCAAAGGGAATGGTGAGGGGAAAACTATCTATCGCTGCGCTGCCAAATTGAAAAACTGCAATATCTCGGCTTCTAGGCAAAATAACAAGTTGGTAATCTGTCAAATTACACGTTGTACACGTCTTATTAAGTGGTGAATACTGTAGTAGGTACATTTGGTCCTGAAGTTGGTAGGTAAAATGTATTGCCAACTCTAGATGCATTTCTTGGTACATCAAAGTTAAGTTTACTAAGAAAATTAGCATTATTCGTGTTACCATAAATAATTTTATACAGAAAAAATTATTGACTGTGAGTCAAAACGCGAAGTTAATGCTGATAATCCATGCCTCTCCGAAAGCAAGTGTTGAATATACCAATTTGTGGGTAAATCTTATCTTCCCTAAAGGACAGAAGTTTCAAAACACGACATTGAAGTGACTTAAGCTTCTGTTAATGTATCAAATAATAAGGACTCCAAATTATGGACGCGTATTCGAGTTTTGACCTGACAAATGAGTAGTAAAAGGTTTTAACTCTGTCTTTTTGTATAAACTTCCTCGAATTTGGTGCTATAAAGCCATAAATTCTGTTTGTTGCCAAAGTAAACGCATCAATATGAGGTGCAAAAGACAGCTTAGTCTCATACGTTACCCCTAAGTCCGTAATATTTTGGGATCTCTCAAAAATACAGTTATTTATTTTATAGTTAAATATTTAACTCTAAATTGTTATTAATACACCAGTCTTGGAGACGTTTTAAATTTAACGATAAGTTGTGGCAATCACCAATACCAAAGTTATATTTAATGATTTTAAAGTCATCTGCATATCCTAAAGTTTCAGAAGAAATTACGTCAACTATGTCATTAATGAATATATTAAATAATAAGGGCCCCAAATTACTACCTTAAGGGACGCCAGATGTTGCTTTATATTGAATAGATCTAAAACCGTTAAACTCAATAAATTGTTGCCTATTTTTTAAATATGATCTTAAGAGATTAATAAGTGGAACAGATAATCCGCATTCGTCTAACTTTGGTAAGAGCTTATCATTATCAAATGTTTTGAAAAATCTGTGTAAACAATATCTATTTGGATATTATCATCAATTCCTTCGGCAATTAATTGAATTATGGTGACAAAATTGGTGATAGTAGAACGCCCAGCCATAAAGCCGTGTTGATTGGGTGTAATTGCTTTTTGCACATGGGCATAAAGTCTGTTGTATAGACGAATTTCAAATACTTTACAAAAATTGCAAGTTATAATAAATATTTTAGCAATGTAAATAACCAGCAGATATATTAATACTGGTTTAATTTCCTTTTAATTTTTTTCGTACATTTAAAAAAAATTAAATTCTAATCCTTTTATTATCACAATAAATATTAACAAGAAGTTCATCTGTGTAAAAATTATTATAGTTACAATAATTTAATTAATTTAATTGAAGTAAATAATGTAGTATAAGCTTAAACGTTTTAATTAAAATATCTATAAATGTGGCAGAATGGTTAGCAATTACGTTAATTTTAATGACAGGTTGTTGATCGTTGATTACACACTTACAAGTCGGTAATGCTATTGTAATAGATTTATTTAGACGTGATTCTAACTAATAAATGGTTATTTAACAAACCGTGTGCATCAATAAAAGGAGATTTTATTTAGATGCGTCACGTGTCTGTGTATAATTAACTATTTAGATAATCTCTTTTTTAAAAAAATACAATTAGGTCAAATGTAATTGTTACCACAAGAAAATTATTCAAATGACAAACTTAAATATGGAAATATACATTTTTTTTATTTTTCAGTTAAATTGTCAAAAACAAACGTACACAAAGTTATGAAATTATTTTATCTACATCTCGTGTTGGAAACGTGGTATTAATTTTTTATTGCTTGTCAGTCACCTTCAAATTAAGTAAATAGGTAAATAAAATCAAGTTTATATTTGTCACTACATACTTCTTATCGATCAGTTTAACACAGTTTTCGTTTAAACACATAACTAAAATTACACGACGAATAAAACTCAGTCCTTACCAATGACTTTTAATAAAAAGTGACCCACATCGCAATAAAAATTGTGAACAAAATAAAAAGAACGGTATTGGTTTTTAATTTCTGAATCGAACAGATTTAAAGGCTAAAAAGCAAAAACAAATGATAATTGATAATTTTAATAACCTTTTGCCGTTACGCAAACGTCAATTCGCATTCTAAACCAAACCACAGATATAGACAATATAGATCGGAAATGTCATTTTTATAAAATACGTACAATTGAAAGCGAAAAAGAGAGGTTTATGCGACTGCGCATTGAAACGTACAGGGCAGAATTTGTTAAAAATTTAAATTTTAACTTGAACTTATTAAATTTAATGTATAAAGCGTTTTTAGCACAGAATAATAACGCCAAATAACTAATTTACAATAAATAATAAAAATTTCTATTGACACAAATGAAAGATGACACATGTGTCATACGCTTCAAAACGATAAAAGAGCAAATGCGCATGAGCATAAACCTCTTAATTTCAATCGCATGGTGTGTGTATTTTTAGGATTTCGCCAAATGGTTATTTCCAAACTATATTGTCTATATCTGTGAACCAAACACAGTACATACCAAAAAATATATAGAAAATACAGTCACATAAAGGTGCATTGGTTTGTAGTAAAAAAGTAAACTGAAATTTAAATAATAATTAAAATATTTAGTAATATGATAAAAAAACAGTTTGGCTGTACTTATCAACAGTATAAAAGCTAGCATCTATAATCGAGCCGTTCAAAAGATGGAATGATCACGTGAACGGCACGCACTCTTTGAATATTACTCTCCCCAACCAACTTCACAAGTCCGATTTACACCACTCAACAAAAAAGTGCTCGATGCTTACAGTTTATATTATCTCTGGTATGAGTACAGTGTAACCCGTCCTTCGTTATTTCAGTTTAGAAGGCGTGGCATCGTACGATTACGCCGGCCAGTCACTAATCACGCGTCCTTGAATTCCATCTTTTGAACGGCTCGAGTATAGAAGAAGTTTTTATACGAAATTTTTAAAGCCTTTTTGTATCTTAATAGATCTTATACTATCTAGTAATTTATTATATAATTTTAAGTTAAGAGAATTTTTGTTAGATTTGACTAATCCATAGCGAGAGCTATCTAAATGGTTTGCTTCAGCAGAACGTGTATTGTGAGCATGTACATCTGAAATAGTAGGAATAGATGGTTTACGTGAATGAATTTCTGTAAGTTTGGTGTAAATAGATACATGGGAAAGGCATAATACCTAACCTTTTAAATAAAGGTCTGCAGGAATCCCTCAGACCTACCTCCGCTAATATTCAAATAGCTTTCTTTTGCAATTTAAAAATTTTATTTGAATTTAAAGAGTTACCCCACAGAACTGTTCCATAGGAGATCACAGAGTGAAAAAGACTAAATTAAATATTTTTTAAAATTTCTCTATTTACTATTTGTCTCAGTAAAAATATAATACTAGATAGTTTATTACTTAACTCGTTAATATGATATGATCAACTTAAAGAATCATCTAGAATTTCCTACACCCAGCAACCTACATTTGTTTCCAGTTGAAGTCTGACTGTTACTTGAAATAAGTAAATTTTGGTATTTGTCCTTATTAAGTTGAAGGCTGTTTACTAAAAACCACTCATCGGCTGCATTTATTAAAACATTTGCTTGGTTAAGTAAAATCGCTATATTTCCATTAAAAGTGATGAAAGACATGTCATCAGCAAAACCTACTAAATGACATTTATTTAACAGGAAGTAGCATAATTCATTTATATATAGGTATGATGAATAGAAGAGGAACCAAGACAGAACCTTGGAGTATCCCATGGGAAACAGATTTTAATTCCGATTTAGATTCATTATTCAGATGAACATATTGTTGTCTTGATTCTAAATATGATTGAAGGAACTGTAATGGTCCACCCCTTACACCTAATGTTCAAGTTTCTCTATCAGAAGCTTGTGGGAAACGCAGTCGAAAGCCTTTGAAAGATCGCACATTGTCAAAAGAGACTGTTGGTTGCCTTCAAGGCCCTCGACTATGCTTTTTAAGACCTCTAGCAGTGCCTTAATATTATCAATTAAACATTGACATCAGTGACACAGAGTATTAGTATACATTTACTGTGATAAAATTTCACATATTTACCAACCAGTCAGCAAAATATAACGCTGTGGCTTATTTTATATTTTTTTGTTTTTTATTGCACTTTCACTAGTAGCGGTTTATTTTTACTCTTCTTTTTTGTTTAGTTACGACAAGACCACGTTAAAGCGTTAAGTTCCTTTTATAAATCACATTCAACCGCATCTCTATTTCTAGTAGAATTACTTCAATATTAAAGGGTTTAACAATCTACTAGTAAAATCTTATGTAAACATTTCTGGGATAAGATGTACTTAAGTCTGAGAATGACTGAACTAATTATCATATTGAATTTCTCTATGGACTAACGGTTAGGTGGGTGCAAGTAAGTTAATCGTAAGTAGGTTACTGGTGTAGTTAGTTCTGACTATGGGCTATAGAGAAAATTTCCTTCAAGCCAAATTAATCGATAATATATTAATTTCCTGTATGCTTAAGATAATCGAATAATTAATTCAGCTATAAAAAACGTTTTATATGATTAAAGAGTCTTTTTTTTAAGAAAATGAACAGATAAGTAACTTTTAAAATAGATTGTCTGTAATATCGCTCCAAGGAAACTTTTTGTAGTGAGACGAAAATATTTTGGGGATAGACTTTAACGATGAAAGTTGTGAAAAAACAATTTCTATTTAACAAAGGTCAATAAATGTTGCGTTCCACCTGGAAAAAAATCAAGATCATATCAAGCATTTTGTACTCTTTAACGGAAAACATTTCATTCTCATGCAATATACATAGCGGCTACATAGGGCATATTTAAGTGATAATAATTGACCAACGTAAAACCCAGTCCAAAGCATTGTTTACCTGTACCTAAAAAGCATTAAGAATAGGAGCGTACTATTCGTTTAAAATGGAACAATATTTCCTAATTAATCATTAATAATGTTAGAGGTTTAATACGATGAATGCAGGCAGTTAATGGAACTATTGAATATGTTTTTTAATAAAACTAAATGTGCGTTTATAGATAAATTGTTTTATTTTTTTTAAAACCGGCCAGAAATTAGTACTTTCCGGTTTATTTTTAGGTCAGAACATCTCATTTTGTCGGAGAAGACCAGAAAATAAAAATGAGTGCGGTAATAGTATTATACGTTACCTACAAGGTCGGTAGGTGACTTATTACAGTACGAGTTAGTTTACGGACGAGGCGACGTAGGAGCCGAGTCTGGAAATAAAAACGAGTACTGTAATAACACCTAACGACCATGTATCGTATCATATTTTATTTCATCCTGTTTTTATAAATTAATAAATTCATAAAAAATTTAAAAATTGTTCGTAACTTGACTAGTTACGTCAAATTACCTTAACTGTCAGTTACTGTCAAATATTTTAAAATTTTTGTATTAATTTTTAATTCGTGTTTTAAATTAAAATAAAATAAAAAGTAAGTAATTAATTATTTTATTTTTATTTTAAACTCATTATAGTGTCTTTAAATGTCAAAAATTAAAAGTAATTGTCTTCACTTAGCAATCAGAGCAGAGTTGCTAGGCAACATATTACAGTACATGATACCGTAATGTTTTACTTACCGGTGCCGAATTGATAATAGGGAAGTTTATTTACTGGATAGGAGGAAATAAAAGCTTTTAGCGGACTATCACAATAATTTTCTGGCCCGGTCCGACAAAATGAGATTTTCTGACACAAAAATAAACTGGAAATTACTAAATTCTGGCCGGTTAAAAAAAATATTGTACGTAATACGTCCCAAAAGTGCTTTTACTGGACTCGCAGGCTTGCAATTGCCCACTCGTCCAGTAAAAGACCACTTTCGGGACTTGTTACGTAAACTACTATTAAATTCCCTTAAACATATATTGATAATTTAGACAGAAGTGTGGCAACACAACGCTATTTACGTATAAGAACTTCACAAAAGTATCATATTAAAATATGACACAAAAAACACTAATTTGAAAAACATTACGTCTGGAAACTAGCGACGTGAATATTAAATTCCATGATTTTTCGAACTAACATGCAATTTACATCTAAAACTACGATCTTTCGCCTTGAAAGTTCGGAATATTCTTTAAAATACGTGCTTCGTGCCTTTCTCTGAAACAAATGCCATTTTCAACCTAGGTTTCAGTATAAATTTTTACATCCACATAAAGTATGAATGCTGTATCCACAATATGTTAACATCAACGTAATAAAATGAAAATTTCTTGTTTTATTGACACTGGGGCGTATGCTGTTTTTTTTAGTTTTATAGGAGTTAAAAACAATTCTTAATTACTCTATTATCTTTACCCAGGAGAATGGTAAATACGATGTCGTACCACAGTGTTTGTATTTTTAGGATCTAGGAATGTAGACAGTGGTATCAGAAGATTTGTTTATTAGAACTGTATCAGTTTTGTGTTTTGGTATATATTTCTGTTGTACAAATAATTTTTAAAAGTGTTAAAAACTGAAAAACTTCTGCGATATCGATAAAATTGGCTAAGGTAATAGACAGTGCTGCCTTTTTCATTAGATTATTGACGTACTTAGCAATTAAATTAACAAGTCAAAAGAAACGACTGCTACGATATATTAGAGAGTGAATTTGGCGGGGAGTACTTATATAAAACTATGATTCTCACGTACTTGCAAGAATTATTGCTCGTACGAGGGTTGTGTTTTTAGTTATGCACATAGCCATAAAGACAAAAAATATATAGACTTAAAGTACTTTATTCCCTTTTAAAATATGTCCCACCAAGATCAATATACTTTTGCATACGTTTAAACCAATTGGTGAAACAGTTATTCCAGTCTTCAGTTGACACGTGCTAAATCGCTGTTTTTAATGGATCGATGGCTTCTTTTGGCGACTCAAACCGCTACCCACACATTGAATTCTTGATCTTTGGAAATGTAAATAAGTCGTGGGGACTTAGGACTTAAATATGGTCTAACAATTCGATGTTGTGAAGCTTCAAAAACAGGATTGTCTTTTGATCAGTGTAAACACTTGTATTGTCCTTGTGTAGAATGATTCGCCGTTGTGTGTTGCTTTGTCGGAGTTTCGCGATAACTTCTGGTAAAAAAACGTTTATATACCAATCGGATACCGTTCTTCGATCTTCTAAAGCAATTGTTGCCACATGACCAGATTTTGACACAAACGTTGCGACCATATTCTTTCGTGAAACATCCACACAGCGGATCGGAGTTTATTTTCCGATTCGTAGAAGTAAATCAAATAAGGGATCCAACGGGAAACCAAGTTCATAACACCCAGTTCTTCATTTAGTGTCTTTAATTAGCTGACGAATCGTATCAATGTTGTGCTGTTGTGACTTCAGTTTTTGGTGGATCTTGCCGTGATTGGTCGCTGACACTGGAGGGACCACGTTGAAATTTGCAATACCAGTGAGAAATAGTTGACTGATATGGTGCATCATTCCCAATCACAGAAACCATTTGAGCGAGACGTTTTTGTTGTGTTAATTCTCTCTGAAAATTGTAAAAAATTATTGCTCGAAGATGTTCTCGGCTAAGGTCCATTTTTTTGGCCGACTTGTTAATTTCAAATTTTACTTACGCGACTTGCATATTAATGAAACTCGGGATTTATGTCAACAAAAGATTAAGGTTAGATTTGTGTCTAAAGGTTCTATGCTGCTATATCCAAAATTAAAAAGATTACCCCATTATTAAACCAGGAAGAGCCGTAGCAAAGGTAGTTGGTAGTAACAAAGTTGTTTTATCGAAAACATATACAGGGTACTTAAAACTAGGAAATCATAAGAACAGGCTCTGACAAAGTCAAGACAACTTCTGGAAGCTACAGGTGTTCTTAGAAGTTCACGAACTCTAGCAACACTCCTGATCTGTCTACAGATATCAAGGAGGAACGGTAATTATTAGAGAGGTATTATGTTGAGGGCAAAATCTTTATTCTTAGTAGGTACTGCAACTAACTTTAACCTGTCGAAAGTAAGCTGATTTACTGCTAGAACCCATTGGTGGGCTTTTAAGAGTTATACAAAGGAGGCAAATTTGATCTTCGTGCACTATAGACACTTTTTCATAGAATTAAAGTGGATGCTGAAGAAATTCAATTAGCCTCAAATACACAGTTGAAGTACCAACTATAGGATTTAGTCATAGCTGAAGGCAAAGCTAATATAATGTTTAATATAAATGTACTCTTAAGTATTAATTCGGTTTTCTTAAACTTAGGTGACTGTCACTGAGCTGGTGACAAATATTATAAATTGACCTTGGCTATCTCTAAATTGTCGAGCAGTTAATAGCATACAGACTGGAATCAAATTACTCATTTCTACTCCGTACTTCGATAAAACTACCTGAGCTTTTTAAAAAATCATATTTTCATTTGATATGTAAATAAACGATATAAGAATTGCAGTAGTTCATCAGCAGATAAATAAAATTGTAAATATTCTACGCTATATCTGTCAAAATAAAATGAATTTATTATTCCTTCTCTTTTAAGAAAACTCATTTTACTTTCATACGCAAAATAAGAGGTTGATTTGTATTACTAAAATAAATGTAATCGATTTGTTGAGTTAATTTCTGTTTTAGATCAGAGAATAACATTTAATTGAGGAAAAGGCATCTAGACTATATTTTACAGATTTTCTTTTGTAAATACATAATTAGCCCACCTACAAGTGCATGTTTGTTGGATCACATATTTACCAGAAAAAGTACAGTGTATTTCTAGGAACAAAAGTATACTGTGGTAGAGGGTCAATTCATCTATCGATTTTCGTCTCCAGTTATGATTCTTCTTTTCCTTCGTATCCAGCGCCAAAATTCTAAGCCAATGTAAGACAGACAGTTGTAATTCCCATAGCGGCATGTTTCCAGTTGAATTTTCAACCAGTAGAAGAAGAAAATAGCAAAAACTAATAGCAATCGGTGTCTCAAAATGCACCTATACGTATTTAATGGTTCCTACCAAATTGCAAAATAAAAAAATAACAATTTTTTACTAACACAATTGTTACTAGTTGCACGTGTACCTACTAATTTGTTTATTTAGAGTAGTTGACATGATAAATGAAAAAATTATGAAAACATTTACCGGTCGAAATAATCGCTTGAAACAACATACACTGTTTCCGTTATATCTGTAATCTCTTCAACTCATAAAAACATTTTTGGTTACAATATAGGCATTTACACGCGATGTTAAGTGCTAGAGACAACAATAAAGATAAAAATCCAGTGGCAATTTTACAGATCGATAGACTAGCCCCGTGTATGAAGTGAAAATCGTCAACGAGTTGAACAAACGTTTATAAAACAAATGGTTTTGCATTTCGCAATGCACTGACAATGTCAACACAACAGGTTCATTTAAATTAATATTAATTAATGAAATAGAACAATACCTACACTCGTTGATTTGATTATTCTATAAATTTACTAATGTATTGACGTAGTATCTATGAAAGGAAAATTAAAATAAACCCCCTCTTTCTAATGGTACTATATCACAAAAACCACCGGTGCCATGATATTGTATATATGTATATAAGTTTTTGATGGTTCGTATTGCTTTCGTTAAACGGTAAATAGTAAATATGTATGCATAAGAAAATGGCAAATAAGAAATGTTGAATACAAATATCTAAAGCCCGGTCCAGACGTAACATCTTATTCAAAAAATAACGTGTCCACTAGTTTCCAGTTAATAGGTTTCCAAACGTTTTCGACAATAAAAGAAAAAATAGAAGATTAAAATCGTCAAGGGAAATGTTACTAAAAATACGGAAATCTTCTCATATGAGATTATTGCGGAGATTTGAACCTGATAATTGGCGTAATTACATGAGGATGGACACTGGAACTTATAATTATTTGTTAAAATCTGTGACTGTTTACATTAAAAGGCATAATGAGAAAAGCCATTTTTGTTTCTTTGTTTACAGTTTCATTAATTTTCTTGTATTTTTCAATCAATATTTCATATGCCTCTTAATTCTTGTTCCGATCACTATACTCGACAATTTTAACTTGTCAGAAACAAGGTAAACTAGGTAAACTACGTTACAATAAATTGTCGGGAACATTGACATATTGATTGAAAGTTTTAAATGGAAAATTATGTAAATACGCATTCACGAAAAACAAGAAGCGCAATACATAAAAACAATTAACAATAAAACCGAAGTTTGTCCACACATTTCAACTTGCCGAAACAATTTTAATTAATTGATGCATGATGCCTTGCCTTCCACTTATCGTACAACTAACTATATTTCGATCATGCAAGAAGTAGGTACGTTTTGTGGTCCACAGTCCACACCGTCTTGATATAGTTGATACGACTGGTCAGATTCGATAAATCGTTTGACGTTGCGTATGGACCATGCTTAAAACACTCTATATTTTAGATAGTTTTTGCCACGATTTAGCAAATCATTCTGAACGAGCCTATTAATTATATTTTTTTGTGAATCGAGTACTTACCACTGTAAGGTAGCGCAGTTAATACAGTCGACTCTCGTTAATTCGAAACTCAAGGGACTCTTAAAATATTACGAATTATCGAGTGTTTGAAACATCAAAAGGTTCGGAATTTTTGAGAGAAAATGAATAAAAATTTGAATTATTGAGTGTTGATCAATTATTATTATTTATTAAACTATTCTTTAACATACAAGTATGTGTACATATTCGTAATGAGAATTAATTAATCTTTCCAAAGAACTCTGTTATATTGGTTTGCTTCAAAACACATTTCTGCTGCTCAGACTGCTCAATAACATTTTTTAACAGAAAAAGTGCCTGAAATGTTTTTTCATCACTTTCGTTTTGTAGACAGAATCTCTGTAAAATATCGAATGAGGCTCTTGCTTCCTTAACTGGCACCTTTGCCAAAGATTCTGATTTGTCGTCCTCATCTTCAAACCAATTTGTGCGAAAGTGCGTGTCAAATTAATCATTACAAAAAAAAAAACAGAAGCACGTGTAGGATGATACACGTTTGAACTTGTCTCAGAATGTACTTACCTCTGCTAGTTCGGCAATCTGTCGGTGTCTTTGATTGAATCAACCATGGAGGAATCAACTTTGAATTGTCGAGTGTCTGGCACTGAGAAGTTCGAATTAATGCGTCGTTTTGTTATAGTCTATCCAATGTAAATGTGAAAATCGGTGCTCTTTGGCGGTTTTTAAGTGCCTTTGATGACATTTCCGACCATTGGCGTGGAATTAAATAAAAAGGGTTCATAAATTTTTATTAATTTTTGTTTTAAATTTCAAAAGAAAAACGGTTTTTGTATATTTGTAAATTTTGTATCAATTGGAAAATTGTCAAATAACAATTTAATTCTTTTAAATTAAAACTTGTTAATTTTAGTTAAAATAAGAACATTTGGCTCATTATTCAAATAGTACATAACTCATAATATTTTTATAACAATTGTCTACAAATAATACTCATTTTATCAGACAATCTTAAAAGATTTTTTGTCCAGCAAGGACCATGAGGAGGTATAAGCCTTCCTTGCCTGGAAAGGAAAGGGTTGGGTATGTTAGTAAGAATATAAAATTAGTTTGTTTTTAAGAACAAGTTTTCAAGATACATCACGATAGTTGTAAAGGAAATTGGTTGGAATTAATAACAAGAATTGACAGAGTCTTCTGAAGTAGAATCGTTTCCAGGTTGAATAACTAATGGTGCTATTGGCGGTAAAACAGGATATTCCTTTTCTATTTTTATAACATATGCTTCGCAATTTTTTCTTTCATACATCGCTATTAATGCCACTAATTACCTCTTGAATATTATCAAGAAACAACTGCGCTTAAAGTTGGTGACTGATTATATTTTCGTAAACGTTTCTTTACAGTACTCCAAATCATTTCGATTGAATTAAAAATACACTAGTATGGAGGTAAACGCAAAAGGGTATGACCATTATCTGCTGCAAATGGTGTCAATGACGTACTCATTTTTAAAATTCTGACTTTTGATCATTCTTATTAATTCCTTCTTTACTGGAACCTTTTTAGGAACATTGATATTTTTGATTGCCATAAATCTTAAATTTTTATTCTTTTTTGTGTTATTATTAGGTATTTTGTTTAATATGCGGTAATGATACGACGCATTGTCCATAACAATTACTGAATTGTAAGAAAACCCAATAGATAGTGTTGAATTTAGATTCATAAATAAATAAACGATAAACTAAAAGAAAGTAGAAAATTAAAAACAGAAAAAATACGAAAAAAATAAAAAAAAAACCTTTCTAAATCAAATAATATAACGCCACCGTAAGGAGGCGCAGTTATTATCTTATATATTTAAACGAGAAATTCTTACTATATTAAGTACTATCAAGCCAACCGTAAAATATATCTAATATAAAAAATCAATAAAAATCACTAACGCTACTGTGTACTGTAATGGGGAACCAGACCAAACGCGGTATTTAACTCACGCAATTTTTCTTTTTGATGTTTCGTTTCATGTACCGCGGCGCTTAGTAAGAGCCGTCGGCATTACTTTACATTAATATCAAAGGGGTGCGCACCGACTTTGAAATCGCAAACTATATATACAATGTTGCCTTTTCTTAAAAAAATCTTTAAGTATAAGTAATATATACAAAATTGATACCTATCATTAGAAGTCAAAACTGTTTAAATATGAAGAATCTAGTTAATTAATTTAAGTATATATTTTGTAAGAATATTTTTATATTATCTTTCTAAGAGTCATTGACGAACAATTGAATAGTAAAGTAGAGAGAAAATTTTCAAAATATATAAACTTAGGAATATTCGCAAATATATCTGACAACCTAGATTCAAAAGTCGGATCCTTTGTTGGGGTTAAAGGGCGTGGTTATGTTTTCACATTAAGATTGGATAAACTATACTAAGCGATGATTTTTTCGTTCGAATTACCAAGTGTATAAAAATGTATTGATTTAGTTCGAACTATAAAGAGATTTTCTAGATAACTTTGAATTATAGAGAGGTTCGAATTATCGCAGGTTTGAAACGAGAAATTCTATGTACTATGACGCCACCGTAACGAGGTACAGTTGATATCTTATATATTTATACGATCAATTCTTACTTATTTAAGCACTATGATGCCACTGTTAAGTAGCGCAGTTGATATTTTATATATTTAAACGAGCAGTTTTGACTTCAACAAGTAGGTACTATGACAGCAACGTAAAGTAAAGCAGTCGTTACCTTATATATTTAAACAAGCAATTCTTACTTAATTAAGTACTATAACGCCACCGTAAGATGGCGCAGTTAATATTTAATATATTTTATCAAAAATTAGTAAATAAAACGAAAAAAATGTTAAAACCTGAAACTAACAAGAGAATTGTAATAAAAGAAAACACATTAAAAACAGAAAATGAGGAAAAGACTTCAGTGTTAGGTGGAAAAAGTTTTCCGGGTCAGCTAGTTAAATATTAATATTTGACAGAAATAGATAGCAATAATGACCAATGCGGTGTATGTACTGTAAAAAAATCAATTTTTTGTTATAACTCTTCTGGATCTGGAAATTTGGGGAGGGGCGAGCTAGTGCTTAGCCAGCACTGAGGCCACATATGACCCATTGTGCATCCTCCCGTATTGTAGGGATATCGTCACCTCAGGCTGTCACCAGGCCCAGTGATTTAAGTTATAACTCATTATTCCACTTTAAAAGAAATGTTGTCATGGCTTACTATATAGGTATGCACCAAAATTTTTTTTTTATATTATTAATGGACATTCGGTACTATAAAAATTCTGTAAACATTTACTGACCACTTGGATTTTTGTCTTGTGTTCAGATTAACCTAATTTCTAACTAATTTAGAATCCGTTGTGTTCTCGTTTTGGTATTTATTTAGGTATTTCAACTGGTTAGCTGAATTGGCTATTTGATATTGCACATCCCGCAATTTCGCGATAGAAATAATCATACATCCGGTTTTTGTGTAACTCATCTTTAATAAAGTTTTTTAGATACAGGAGATGTTACTTTCAAAGTATACTTTTTATTTTTATTTTTTGAAGTATATTGTATATTTAAATATTAGTCAAATTTTTGGTATAACTACTTATTGTATGGAAATACGAAATTAAATTTGTTTCATGTTCTAGGCTAAAATCTCCATTCGATACTGAATGTTTACTCATTTCCGAAAGCCTTTCGATCATGTTGATCTTGTTGTTGCTTTGGGTTGCATTATTTTTGATTACTTGCGACATCTCTTAAAGGAGTTTTCAAATTTAGAAATAAAAAAATAATAAATAACACGAGTGGTTTACATGTTGCTGAAAACTCACTTTCCTGGCTGCCTAGACGTGGCCGAAGGCCCGCCTCCCGACCCAACTCCGGAACTTCATGTCAGAAGACCGGACAGAGGGGACTGGGAGGTGGCCAAGGCCTGTCGTCACAGCGGACAGGATACGGTGCGCCGTAGGCAGCTTCTCCTCTTTCAAATCACCTGGTCCAGACGGAGTCTATGCAGCTTTTCTGCAGAATGGGTTGGATCTCCTGATACCAACACTGTGCAGACTGTTTAGATCAAGTCTGGCTTACAGGTACATTCCGTACACTTGGAGGAAGGTGCGGGTCGTCTTTATACCTAAGGCTGGTCGGAAAAACTTCGACCAACCTAAGGCGTACCGACCCATTAGTCTCTCTTCTTTCATTGTGAAGACCCTGGAAAGGCTGGTGGATCGTCGTGTGAGTGAGGAACTGATTGTCAGGTCCCCACTTCATCGGCACCACTATGCCTATCAGCCAGGGAAATCCACAGAAACCGCGCTGCGCGTCTTGGTTGACAAGATAGAATCAGCGCTGGATCAAAAAGAAGTGGCTCTGGCCGTCTTCCTAGATGTCCAGGGTGTCTTTGATAATACTTCTATCGATGCCATAGTCGGTTCCCTTAGAGGGCTAGACTCTGCTACTACTGGGTGGATAGAGACCTTTCTTTGGGGGCGACTTATCACTGCCGACTTGTTTGGCGCCTCGAGGGAGGTGTTGGCCACTAGGGGCTGCCCGCAGGGGGAAGTCATCTCTCCTCGGTTGTGGAACCTCGCGTCTGACCCTTTGCTTCGGGAGCTCAATGAGTCGGGAATACATGCCCAGGCCTATGCTGACGATTTCGTCATCTTGGTCCGAGGCTTTTGTGTGACCACTATGACGGAGCTGCTCAATGGAGCTCTGTCAAGAGTAGAACGCTGGTGCAGGAGTCGACATCTTACGGTCAACCCTGCCAAAACGGTAGTCGTACCTTTCACACGCAGGTATAAGCTGGCAGGCTTAACGCCACCCAGAATCTTCGGTGAAAGAATAACAATTGCCGAGGAGGTAAAGTTCCTAGGCGTCCATTTGGACAATAGACTTACCTGGAATCGGCATTTATATTACACTATAGACAAGTCTAGGCGTGTTCTAAACATGCTTAGGCGATCTGTGGGGAAGATGTGGGGACTCTCACTCAAGGTCGTCCGATGGATATACCTGGCGGTTGTCAGACCCATTGTCTCCTACGGATCATGCGTATGGTGGAACAAGGTTGAGCAATCAACTGTTCAGAGGAAACTGGACTCGCTTCAGAGGCTTGCATGCCTGCAGATCTCTGGGGCCATGAGGACAGCCCCTACAGCGGCACTGGAAGTTATCCTGGGCTTGCCACTTCTCAATGTTTACATCAAAGGGGAGGCGTGTACTGAACTCGTATTATTAGTGTAAATAAAGGCATTGATGCTTCAACTTCATTTATTGAATTCGAATTAAAATCAATTTTTAACAATAAAAGAAAACTTAAAATAATCATGTTGCTGGTGTCAGCAATAAAATAGCACACCTCATTTTAAAGTGTGGAAAGGAAGTGTAATGAACTGTTCGTTCGTTCAACTATCAAAATTGCAACTAAGTATTATTACCAATTAATAAAATAAGAAAATGAAATATGTAATATGAAATATTACTATAATAAAATAATATATTTAATGTTTATTCACTACACCTCCCTTGCTGAGTAAAAAAAAAAATTTTATTACAATAACAATTTTTTTTTTAACTTAAAAGTAAAATGTTAAACTGGATATTTTAATTGTCAAATGCTAATATTTATTCTATATAGATTTTTATTCTGTTTTTATGGACTTCAACAGCTTTATTTCCTATACTTAAAACTACATTAGAATCCTTAACATCTATGACCTCATACGGTCCCTTAAATAGAGGCTCATATTTACTAGTACTACCCATATTTTTAATTAAAACCTTATCGCCTATATTAACATTAACCATATTTAAATTTTTATCCCATTTTTCTTTTCGATTCAACTTTGATGCCAGCAAATTATTTCTCGCGTCATTCCATGCGACTTGCAATCGATACTTTAATTCAATAGGATAATCATCAAAGTTGTATACAGGATCTGTTTGATTTAAAAAGTTTGACGGTATTCTACTTTGTTTTCCAAAAACTAATTCATACGGTGTATAAGATGTTTCGGAATGGACGGAATTGTTATACGCAAAACACCAAAAAGGAATCCACGAACTCCAATTATTAATATGACTTGAAGAATAGATGCGCAAGTAAGCACCTAAATTTTTGTGAGAATTTTCTAATGCACCCAAGGTTTCGTGATGGTATGCCGTAGAGTTAAGTTTTTTGATATTTAACAAATTACACATTTCGTTAAAAGTAGAAGACATGAACTCTGAACCCTGATCGGTTAATATTTGCTCTGGAATACCAAATCGAAGAACAAAATTTTGGACAAAAGCTTTAGCAACTGTTACTGTCTCTTTGTTTTTAATAGGATATGCCTCGACGAATTTCGTTAAATCGCACTGCAACGTTAAAATGTATCGATTATTATCATTGTCTTGATCTAAGGGGCCCACCAAGTCAAGAAATATTTTTTGAAAAGCCGATGTTGCAGTACTTGTAATTGTTAACGGTTGTTTTATATTTTTAGAATATTTATAGCGTTGACATGCATCACAACGCTTAATAAATTCTTCTACATGCTTTCGAAGTCCTGGCCAAGAATATGACTTTCTGATGTTATTGTACGTACGTTTAATGCCTGCATGGCCTCCCGTTGAAAGCATGTGATAGTCGTTAATTATTAATTGTTGTGTTTCTTTGTTGTTAATATTTTGAGTACCCTTTATTATATTTAATTTAATACCTAACTTTCTTATACTGTCGGAAACTTTTAAAAATTTATTAACTACTGAAGCGCATTTTTCATTTTTAATTATGACTAATTCCGGAATTTTCTCATTGTCACAAATTTCTTTCAGGACTCTCAATGCTGTGCCTAAGCCAGTCACTGATAGAGTTTCCTGGTTTACATAAATAATTTTCGATTCTTTATCAAATATAGTAGCTACTGTTACGCCTTCGTTATATATTTTATTTGTTCCCTGACTAATTTTATCATTAAAATATTTATTATTAACAAATCGTAATTCGACACATTCTGATGGGGATTTTAATAATTCCACAACTCCTGGGTGATCAAGCCTTTCGTTAGAAGGAACATTAGAATCCTTCACAGAATTGTCGGTGTTTTCCATTTTCTTTTTACGCGCTCTTGTTATTACATTAACAGTTTCAGTGTTATTTGAACAAATTGACTTTAAGTCATCTGAACTTATAGTTACCCTAGATAAAGCATCAGCTACTACGTTTTCTCGACCCTTAACGTATTCTATTATAAAATCGTATTCTTCTAATGTTAGCCTAAATTTGGTAAGTCTACTTGAGGGGTTGGTCATACTAAACAAATATACTAATGGTCTATGGTCAGTTTGTATTAAAAAATTTTTAGCAAATAAGTAAGGTCTGAATTTTTTTACTGCCCAGCAAATAGCTAATAATTCCTTTTCTATGGTACAGTAATTTTTTTCGGCTTTATTTAACTGTCTACTCGCAAAAGCTACAGGTTTATCGTCGCTATTTGATAAAACTGCTCCTACTGCCACGTTAGAAGCATCTGTTTTTAAAATAAATCTATTTTCATCGGAAAAATCAGGATAAGCTAATATTGGAGGGTTAAGAAGTGCACTTTTTAAAGTTTCAAACGCTTTTCCACATTCCGTAGTCCATTGGAAAACTACTCCTTTCTTACTTAATCGATTTAGTGGTGCAGCAATATGTGAAAAATTTTTTATAAATTTTCTGTAGTAATTCGCGAACGCTACGAAACGTTTAGTTTCGTTTGAATCTTTTGGCACTGGATAGGATTGAACTACTTTAATTTTTTCCGGATCTGGTAAAATACCCTTTGTTGAAATTACGTGACCCAGATATAATATTTCTTTTTTCAAAAATTCGCATTTTATTGGATTCAATTTTAAATTAACTTTTCGTAAACGATGTAAAACTTTTACTAAATTTTGATTATGTACTGTTAAGTTGTTTCCGAAAACTACAAGATCATCCAGATAAATAAAACAATTTTCATAATTTAAACCCGCCATTGCTATTGTCATTGCTCTCGAAAAAGCACTCGGGCTAATTTTTAGACCCATCGGTAGTCTAGTCATTTGAAATTGTCCCCTGTCTGTAGTAAACGCTGTACAAGGTCGCGATTCCTGTTCCAACTCCACCTGGTAATAACCTTGAGACAAATCTAAATGAGAAAAATAGACTGCACCCGATAAGGAATCTAAAATTTCATCTATGCACGGCAAAGGAAATTTATCATCGATAATTTGTTTATTTAATTGTCGGTAGTCGATAACAACCCTATAACGTTTTTGACCGTTGACGGGATGTTTTTCTACCAATAATAATGGGCTGGAAAATGCTGACTTAGCCGGTTCGATTATACCGTTCTCTAATAACTTATCTACTTGCTTATGGATTTCTGATTTTTGGGCATGAGGTAATCGATATGGTTTAACATAAACTGGATTTGCATCATTTTGTAGTTTAATTTTATGTTTATAGATATTTGTTACAGTGAAAGGTTCATTATCTAAATAAAAAACATCAGCATATTTTGCGCATATTTTTTGAATACTCGTTTTTTCTTCTTTATTTAACCCTTTAATATCTATTAATTTTAATAATTTATCAACCCGATCTACTGAAAAGGGGATATTTCCAAATTGATGTATGTCAAAATCCGATATATTCTGGAGCGTTGGTTTAAAATTCTTTAACTTAATCTCCCTATCATTAGTATTTAATATTCTAACTGGTACTTTACTACCGCTTGGTCTTGTTATAATTCCTGCTACGAAAACACCTTGTGAAATCTCTTCTGGAACTACCAAACTATCATATTTACTTCCAACTTGAAAATATTGAATAACTTCACAACGAGGAGGAATTATTGTATAATTACTTTGTTCAGACTCTAATGGTATAGCTAATTTTTTATTGTTTGCATAAAAATAAAAAATAAATTGTTCATAATCTAAAACAGCCTGATGTTTAATAAAGAAATCTGATCCGAGTACCCCGTTTATATTACTCTCAAAATCATTTACTACCTGGAACTTATGACCTATCCTAACATTATCATATTCTAATAAAATATTTGCTGACCCCATGGTAACTGTTGATCCTGTAATGCCTTTAATTGTTATCTTGTTTGAAGTGTCGATGAACTGACTTTTGTTTATACTAGACGAAAAAATTACACTAATAGATGCACCGCTATCTAATAAAAATATTAAATTTTTATTTCCATATTTTAAGTTTATATAATTTAGTCCATTTATATCAAATACCGTGTGAATATTTTTAAAATCATTATTAGGGACGAAAAAAAACGTCTTCGTTAGTTTCCGAGACTTGTTCATTATTATTTATTAGGAAATTTCGCTGTACTCGTCCTTCATTCCCATATCTATTAAAATTATTTCTGCTACTTCTAGTACCTCGATGGCCCCCTCTATTTTGAAACCTAGAATTCTGATTCCCATAAGAATTATTAAAAAACGTTTGATTTGCGGAAAAATTCGGTCTATTTGGAGCATAATTGCGTGATCCTCTACTGCGAGTAAAATTCCGTAATCCTCGGCCTCGTGATCGGTTATCGCTATTGAAAGATCTAAAATTTGTTTTACCCCGCATGCTAAAAATTTGAGGGTTTGAATTTCTCGTTATTTCTTCATCTTTAGCTCCCCGTATCGCGTCGTTTAATGATGTATAATTTCGTGCTTTTATTATTGTTCTTAAATCGTGATTCCGTAAACCATTTGAAAATGAATTTATTGCTAATTTTTCATTTGGTGCCTTTAACACGTTTGCCACGTTCTCGTCACCATCAGCTTGCGCCAATGTTAGATTAACCATTATCTCTTCGATTGATTTTCCAAAGTCATCGATTGATTTATTATTTTGCTTTAGAGTGTGCAATTCTAAAGATAACGAAGCTGCAGATTGTTTTGTTAATAAATGGGTTTTAATGTCCCTAATTAACTCTGCGTTGGAATTATAATTTTGTTTTAATTTTAATTTTGCACTTTGTGATAACCGCGTTTTTAAAACATATTTAACTAGAAAATCTTTTCCGTCGTTATCTAACATGCTATCATATAATTCGATGGCATCAATTAGTTGTTTGACCGAGTCTTCAGTATTATTAATTGTAGGAATTAAACTTGAAGCTACTTTTAAATCAAATTTTTCCCCCATATTGACTAAATTTTCTTTATTTGTCAATTTTTTCCTTTCCTCTAAAATTACTTTCAATTCAATAATTATATCCTCAATATACCCTACAGTTTCCTTAACAGAATTAATTGTTTCTACCTTATGACTACTTAAATTAAATACATTTCTTAATTCCTTAAAATATGTTATTAATTTCGTTAGTTCAGAATTATATTGTTTATAAACTTCTACATTGGTACGCCTTTGTTGATTGTCTTTCTTTAACTTAACTTTTAATGCCTTTAGTGTTTCATATAAATTATTAAAACTATCTATACTACTCATTTGAAACATAAAATAAAAACTTATAGCTACATATACCTTGTCCCATTTTAATTGTCGTTATTAGCACTATTCACTTTTCACTATTATTTCTTTAACTTTTTAACTTTCAGTACACTAATTCTTGACTTCTTGTTATTTCACGCTGTATCTTCTTTTCAAAATATTTCTTACATCTTCTGATCAAAAAATAAATTACTACCGCTACAAATCCAACGAATGCAATAATTCCCAACAACTCTGCTGTAGAAAATGAATCATCCCCCTTTATACTAGGGCTGTTTGTAAGACCACCACTGTTGCCCGCCTGAGCAATAATTACCTCTTCTTTTGATGCTTGTTGTCCCATTTTGTTGATTGTTTGTTTTTTACTACGATTTTGCACAAACAATATTAAAACATTTGTCGCAGGACTGGCAGGATCGCCATGTACTGAACTCGTATTATTAGTGTAAATAAAGGCATTGATGCTTCAACTTCATTTATTGAATTCGAATTAAAATCAATTTTTAACAATAAAAGAAAACTTAAAATAATCATGTTGCTGGTGTCAGCAATAAAATAGCACACCTCATTTTAAAGTGTGGAAAGGAAGTGTAATGAACTGTTCGTTCGTTCAACTATCAAAATTGCAACTAAGTATTATTACCAATTAATAAAATAAGAAAATGAAATATGTAATATGAAATATTACTATAATAAAATAATATATTTAATGTTTATTCACTACAGGCGATGTCGGGAGCTTACAGGCTGAAAGTTAACGGGTGTGATGTTGATGGTTTGTATCGTCATCGCACACTGTTCACTGGAGATTGTCAGGTCCTGTTGACAGGCTTGCCAACTGACCAGATGATCCCCTGTTACAACTTTGAGAGTCGATACCAAGTCCGGCTGAGAGACAGAGCTGAGTGGACTGTGGACGGCTCTCAAAGAATTTTTGACGATGCAGGGATCAAGTATTTTACTGACGGATCTCGCACGTCAGAAGGAACCGGTGCAGGGGTCTGTGGTCCACGCAACCTTAGGCAGCACTTCAGCTTGGGAACGGAGACAACCGTGTACCAGGTATACGCCTTACTAAAGGCTGTCGACCACGCCCGAGGCCGTGGCTGGAGAGGGGAGAGGATAACTTTCTTCTCAGACAGCCAGGCTGCACTGCTGGCCTTAAAACAATTTCGGGTTAGTTCCAAGCTGATCTGGGAGTGCATACAAAACCTCAATGAACTGGCTAGACAAAACAGTGTCTTCTTGGAATGGATACCAGGGCATAAAGGTTTTGAAGGAAATGAAACCGCGGATCTTCTGGCCAAGAAGGGAGCGGATACACGATTTACTGGTCCAGAACCTGTATTGGGACTGCCTAGAGCCTGGGTAAGGACCAAAGTCAGGAACTGGGTCTGGGAAGAGTCGACCAAACACTGGAGTAACACTGTAGGGCTGAGGCACTCGAAGCTGATGCTCAAAGGCTACTCCAAAAAACTCACGTCTGACATACTGGATCTAGACAGGAGTCAGATCAGAGTACTAGTGGGCCTGCTCACCGGGCATGGACCATTCAGACTACACCTTCGGAGAATGGGGATTCTGACACAGGAACCCACCTTGTGCCGACTGTGTGACATGGACGATGAGACGGCAACTCACATTCTATTCGAGTGTGAGGCCTTGGACTATAAACGGTTCCTCATCTTCGGTGACACGAATCCTGAATCCTATCACCACCTTGAGGAGCTGGTCACAGGACTCAAATCTCTTATAAAGGAAACTGCCCTGTGGCAACAGTGACTCAAGGAATTTAGGACAACTGGATTCTAGCCTTCCTGAGAATCAGCGGGATGCTGATTTTCAGCTGAACAAACTAGAGTCCTTCAAGCACGGGTGCATGTAAGGACTCTTGGTGCCGAACCTGGTCACAATATTCCCATAGGAAGCAGTGCTTAAAACATGGGGCTTCATAGGTGAGACCATGCTAGGTTACTTAGATTAGATTAGATTAGTGGTTTACATGGTTCAAAGAGGGTCGTGAGTCGGTGGAAGTCGACAAACATGTTGTCCAGCCGAAATTTGGGTATTTATCTATGAAATAGTGCCGCCGGTTCTGTATGGTAACAAATAAATATTGACTGTATATCTACATGTTTATTATAGCAGTATCCAATTATGTTTTTTCATATTTTTTTTGTGATCGTTTACATCGACGATAATTATTATCGTCGGTATTTTTTTGTTTTTTTTTTTATATTTTTATTGATTTTATTTTATTTGTGGAGTGCTTTTTTTGAAATATTTAAATTATTTATTTGTTAATTTTTGGTTTGTAAAATTTTTATATCTTTTTATTGTTTTTTGGATATCCAGAAAATTCGTAAGATAAATTTTTTTACTTTGCTTCCAACATAATTACATATTTTTTTAATGTTTTTAAGTATATTTTTATTTAAAGTTTTTTGATCAGTTCAATTCGTTTAAAATATACAACTGTATAATTTTAATTATTTTTTACCCGACTGCCGGAGGGTTATGTTTTCAGCGCGTATCTTGTATCTATGTAATATTCTTCCTTACCTTGTATCTCCAGAACCGCTAAACGGATTTTCACATTTGAGGTATCGTTAGATTTGTCTTAATAGTCCAAGTGTTCTTAGATAGGTGACATTGTGAGGTAATAAAAAAATAACCAAGCATATCGAGTGGGGTATCAAAATGAAGGATTTTAAACACAAATTCTAAATATGTATATAACTTTTGGTTTTAATATTAAATAGAACGATAAAAAAGAAATGAATATTTTTTCTGCAAAGCAAATCGAATTTTTTTTTTTTGTATTTCGATCTAAATTCCTTGGCGAAAGTTGTTTAGTTTCATGAGTATAACATGTGGTATGAAAATAAAAAACATAATAATAATTGGACATACAAAATGCTACAGCTGATTTCTCATTTACTATGGGAAATCAATTCTTTCCATATTTCGATCTATGTTTCTTAATGAAAGTTGTTCAGTTTCATGAATACAAAATTGCTTAAACAACCGCATGATTTAAACTCATTCAGGGAATTAATGCAGTTACGCAATCTTCCTTAAAAAAGCAGTATTAAAAGAAATTGAGTATTATAATAGTTAATTCACATCTGGAAACACAGCTCCGGTGCAAAATTATTAAAACGCTGTGAAAAGCTTTTCTCGATTTTACTCTATGGCATTATTGTTAAAAATATTTGATTCAAAAACAAATAAATATTTTAAAAATCCGACACAGATGTCCTGTAGCGCCATTCAGAAATTTATGATTTCACATGAACTCTTTAGCGAGTTTAGAATAAGCACTCTAAACTAAAAAGACATAAATAAAAAAATAATTAAAAAATAACAAAAAACCCGCCTGCATGGATAGCTACAGCTAAAAATCAACTGAAAAGACTGAAACAAGACGAAAATTCAATGACTAGGTATTTGAAAAAATCAATGATTAGGTACTTAGAACTAGAAACATAAATTGAAACAGTACCACACCTACGTACCTACGTATTATTGTAAAAATAGAAATATCAGCACGGTAGTCATTCAATTTTTTGCAACATTATAAACAGAATTACAGTCGGAGGCATGCACAAAAGGATAATAATTTAACATAGCATACACTTTCATGCCTCCGACTGTAATTCTGTTTATAATGTTGCAAAAAATTGAATGACTACCGTGCTGATATTTCTATTTGTACAATACGTAGGTACGTAGGTGTGGTACTGTTTCAATTAATGTTTCTAGTTCTAAGTACCTAATCACTGATTTTTTTAAAAACCTAGTCATTGAATTTTCGTCTTGTTTCAGTCTTTTCAGTTGATTTTTAGCTGTAGCTATTCATGCAGGCGGGTTTTTTGTTATTTTTTAATTATTTTTTTATCTATTTTTTTGTTAGTACCTGTTCCTTATAGTTGGATATTTTTGGTTTAGTTTTCTGTTTTCATATTTTAAATTTTACTCGTAAGTAAAACAAATATAATATATTATGGGAAATGCGCATACAAATTGTTTATAAATATATGCTATGATACTGATAGTCTATAAGTAAATATTTTCAAACGTGTAATATACAGTACATTCATATTTTAAACAAATTTTTGTATTTAATATTATATATTTTACTCATAATATAATTTGCTTTTATCCCAGCCCCCATCCCCCACTCTCGCTCCTTCTTTCTCTCTCCACCACCTCCTCCTCTCTCTCTCCACCACCTCCTCCTCACTCGATATCTCTCATTATTTCTCTTTGTCTCCTCGTTTTCGCTTCTGCATATCGTAACACCCTCGCTACTATGGCAAGATTTTTGCTCTCACTCCTGCATATTGCTATAACTTCTGTGCTTTGGCTGCTCTTTTTCCGTATACTCTCTCTTTGGTATAATATACACGAACAAGCGGTATATAACATGTGATATAAAGCGGAAACATGTTTATACAGGTTAACTTTAAAAGCTGTGCTTTCCTCACAGAACCTCAAATTCCACAAACTTTTTTATTATATTTTTAACTGTGAAAACATTAAGTTACCTTTTGCACGGAGTAAATTTATTACATTATGGGCTAAAACATAATCGCGTTGAACTTTCTTTTGCAATAAAAAAAGTAAAATAAAAATAAAAACTTTTACTTGTTAGTAAAGAATTAAGTTTTCCTAGGTCACTTTGTACGTGTATATTTTATTCTGCAATAAATCCCATTTACCAACCTGACCGGATAACAAAGAAATTATAATTCTAGAGCAAACGCGCGGGTTGGCCAATTGTATTATTTATCGGAAATATGGGGGTTAAACAATCACACATTCATGATGGATGTAAACGTACTTTAATTAATACGTGTTGTAAAGGCTGAACAGTAACAAAGTTTACAGGGTAATGCGATAGTTACTATTGTTTTTTACTTTAACGTGAAAGCTATTCAGCGCTAATATTCACAGTAAATTTCTAAGTATTTGTTAAAAAAAAACAGAAAATACATTGTTGGTCAATAATCTTGGCATTTTTTAAAGTATAATAAATAATATCTGTTCATAATAAAATAAGTAGTTAGTTAATAGGGGCGGTAGAAGAGCCAGTTTAAATCAAAGCAAATAGCTACGTAATCAGCCTCATTTTTGACATGCCGAGCTTTTTGTGTTTTCTTAATATGTACACCTTTTTTGTCTTTGGGAGAGCACCTTCTTTTGGATTTCCAGTTATTATTATTTTGCTTTTCTTGTCATTTAATTTACATGTATCTGTATATGCACTGTGGAAACGATAATTGAAAATAGTATATTGTAATACAAGTGTTACAATGACAGAGGTTTCGTAGTACGAGTTCAGTTTGTGAAACGAACCGCGAAGCGGTGAGTTTCGCAAAGAACGAGTACTACAAACCGTCATTGTAACTCGAGTGTTACATACTATTTTTTATAATGAACTTTTAAAAGTATAAAAAAAGTAAAATGAGTGTTTTTCGAAATATTTATTTATGTTGGCAATCTTGACAGTTTTGACACTTGTCAGTTTTAATGATTTTAAATTAGAATGTTTGTCAAATTTGTATAAAATATTCCGAATTAAGCAATAACGCTAATAATGTAGTTAATAATTTACTACAACATACTTCTTGATTTACTACCTGAACTCTTTCGTTGAAAATCAGTGCAGTGCAACCAATTGTGTAAAACAAAAAGATACCAAAAACAGTGTTACAATGAATCTATTTCGATACTGTTTTTAGTGTCGAAATAGAAACTTTGTGAACGTGAATTATAAAAAAAATATTAAGGATTTGACAACGTAAGTCAGTTTTCCAGGTTGTTCGTTTTTAAAAGCACAGTTTTCTTATGACGCACGGTTGTGCATTGGTATTTTTTTTTTCATTTCACTTTAAGAAACCTTAATTTGGGATTAAAGTTAATTTAATTCTCGAGGCCGATTTTGCGAGATTTTCGTGATATTTTTCTGAATTCCTCTGAGTTCAATTTTGTTGTCAAATTTTGCTAAGGTCATTAGTTATTATTAGCTAATTCTTTAATGGTTGCAGGTGATCGGGATAAGTGGAGAATTCTCCTTTTATTATTGAATTCGACTGGATCGCTTGATGCTTCAGTGATTTGTTACATCTCTCTCAGATACAGGCAAGTTAGAAATTTAAATGAGGACGTTTGTTTTTTTATACAACACTTACGTAACTGCATCTTGTTTCACCGGTAGATAAAAATTATTTAATACGGAAGTCTTGACTTAATTCACATTCCTAGTAACCGTCATGTACGGCTCGTTGTTGAAGGGTTGAATTTAATAATTATTAATGTCATATTTTTGTAGATGTCAAACCACACTGATTGTTTCAGAAACTTACGACCTAATTTAGAAAAAAAAACTCTCCGCCATTGGTAACTTGGATGACAGTTTAATCTTATTTCAGTGGTTTCTAATATCAAATCGGCCAAAAACGATGAAATGGACTATACCACTGTCTAAAGTACACAAAAAATATTGTTTAAAAACACTTAGTATGTCTGGTGTCTTGAATATGTCTACTCGAGGGGTAAACCGCTGGTGAATTTTGGTGTACAAGCTTGCGGTATTAGCAGGAATTAGTGGGTATTACGAGGAATTACCGTGTATTACACAAGTATTACTGTGTATTACTAGGAATTACCGTGTATTACCAGGAATTAGTGGGAATTTTATGGGTATTATGTGGTATTACTACTATGTATTACAGTTATTACTTGTATACTAGTTGCTGCGCAAATACATAAACAGCACATGCGCAATAGAAGGTAAGTCGAAAAATTTCAAAGAGACAATATTGAAACTGGCAAGACAAACATACGGATATAGTAGAAGTAGTAAGACCAAGAACCAAGACACAAACAAGCTGGTGGAGCGAAAATATAAAGAAAGAAATAAAAGAAAAGAAAAGATTGTGGAAAAATTATTTACAAAGTAGAAGTCAACAAACATATGGCATATATAAAATATAAAGAATCAAAGTTAAAGAAATGGTCAAAGAGGCAAAAAAAGAGGGATGGGAAGAGTTTGCAAGAAAAACGCAGGAAAATAGTTAAGGAAACAAGAAGCAATTCTACAGAACATTGAGAAACATAAAAAAACAAACAGAGTGAATCTTAATTAAATAAAAGATCAACAAGGCAATATCATAACAGATGAAGAAAAAATTATCGGGCGATGGCACGAATATTTCACAGGAGAAATGGGATAGACAACATAACCGAATCAGATATAACTGGAATACAAATGGAAGAACTTGAGGAAGCTTTGAGGAAAATTAAAGTAGGTAAAGCACCAGGATGTGACCAGCTAGATACAGAATTACTAAAATACCTAGGACCAAAAGAAAAGAAAGAATTGCTGGAAATATTAAATTTGGCATGGAAAATTAAAAAAAAAAACCTTCGGATTGGAACATCGCAACAATCTTGCCAATACATAAGAAGGGAGATACTAGGGTATGCGAAAATTATACAGGAATATCTCTCTTATGCGCAGGACTAAAAATATACGAAATAATAATAGAGAGTATAGTCGTTGTCAAGAAAATTGGTTGATTCGTTAATGGCAAAAAAAGTGCACCCTATTATGAGGGACAATAAACAACCAGGTAACAGATTATCGATAAGGGCCGGACTAAAAAATATATATTTAGTGTAGTTACTATTGTTATTTAAAAAGGATTGCTGTTCTAAGTAAAACTTTAATGATATGTCGTATGTTATGTTTATATATGGGTTTTGAAATTTCTATAAGTTTTACCTACGTATGTTTTAGGGCAATCACGACAGTTAAGTTTGTAAGCACCAGATTTTTGTGATTTATTAATTTTGGATTTGTTGTTTTTAATGTGTGAGCTTAGATTATTATTCGTTCTAAAAGAAACTGTTAAGTTATAAACTTATATAAAATTTTTATTTAACGTAGTTATGGATATCCATCAAGTATTATAACAGCCAATTCAATCATAAATTTCTCCAAATTAATACTAAATCAACCAAAAATTAATAGATATAAACTTTTACAGTCCTTTAAGTAATATTTTCATAGATAAGGTTGAAAAGGCTGTATATACCTGCTGTTTATTGCCTATCACAATAGGGTGCACTTTCTTGCCATTAACTCTGAACCAATTATCTTGAAAAATACAATAAGTTACATAAGATGATAGAACCAAGACTAGCAGATGCACAAAGTGGATTTAGACCAGCGCACAGTGTACAAGATCACAATGTTACTTTGCAACAAATAATAGAAAAATCTATAGTCAATAATGAAGAAATAAACTTAGCATTCCTAGACATGAAAAAGGCGTTTGATATTGTAATGCGACTCCGGCTCTGTCCTTGTTGGCAATATGGGCGAGTCCGCCTCTGTACGCCGTAAGCATCATCAGAGACGCGTCGAATGGCTGAGAATGTTCCCGATTGTACGAGAACCGGGACTAGAAACATCTCTACGCGAGTAATCGAGCAATTACTCGAAGCATCGATGCGCATATAAATAGACTTTTATTTTGAAATAGAGTTAGTTTAGTTTTTGAGTTGAGTCTAAGTAAATAAGTGTTTATATAAATCAATGTTCAGTGTTCATATAAATTAGTATATTGTAAATAAATTGTGTTATAACATAAATTAAGTGTATTAGTTGTATAAATAAATTAAATAATAAACTGTGAAAATAAATAAACGTTACAATATGGTGGACGGGACAGGAATCTGGAAGAGCCTAAAGAACAAGAATATAGATAAAGAGCTGCTTAAAGTGATATATAGTCTCTATGAAAATACAAAATAACCAAGTAAGAATAAGAAATAAAACATCAAAAATCTTTAAAAATAAGAAAGGAGTCAGACAGGGTGGTGTATTGAGCCCACTATTGTTTATAAGCGTGATGGACGAGGTAATAAAAGCTTGCTGGCCAAAAACTAAAAAATATATTGTGAGATATAGAAACATGCAAGTAGTGAAAATAGAAGCATGCGTATTTGTAGATGATATAGTGCTTATAGCAAAAACAGAAAAAGAACTACAAGAGTACATGATAATATGGACAGAAGAACTAAAAACATACAACTTAAGAGTAAATACCGAGAAAACTAAAGTGATGGTGATGGTAGCAAAAAAAAAAAAGAAAACAAAAACAAACATTAACATTGAAGGAAATAGAATCGAACAGGTAGAAATACCTATACAAGTATTTCGGAATAAATTTGAATAATAAAGGGACACAAGAAGACGAGATTGGCGCCAGAATAAATTCAGCAACAAGACTATATCATGCACTATACAAAAACTTATTGAATAAAAAAGAAATAACAACAAAAACAAAAATGATCTTATATCAAACAGTGTACCAACCAGTATTATTCTACGGAGCAGAAAACTGGGTACTCGACGAAAGACAAACAAACGACTGCAAACAAGTGAAATGAAATATTTAAGAAAGGTGCTGGGTACTAGAAGAACAGATAAAAGAAGAAACGAAGACATTAGAAAAGAATTAGAAACGAAATCAATAAAGGATAAAGTAGAAGAAAAGAAAATGAAATAGTGGGGACACATGATCAGAATGAACGAAACTAGACAAGTGAAGAAGATATGGGAGGCGAGAAAAATAGGGAAAAACAGGAGGGGACGACCAAGAAAAACATGGGTCGATAGCATAAGTGAGATTCTAGAAGAAAGGGGGAAGATGTGGAGTGAGGCGAAGGAACTGGCTAGAGACAGAAAAGAGTGGCGTCAATTTGTAAATTAAAAAATTAAGAGAGCTTGTACCTACACCTCGACACCTCCGGGTATAAGAGGTTTTCGATTATGTATGTATGTATCTTTGATAATGAGTGGTAATTTGCTAATTTCACTGGATGAAATCTATATTCTTAACATTTAAAACTAGAATATCAACGCAAATAGGCAAGGAATTACTAATTATTATTGTGAATTACTTGGTATTACAATGAAATTAGGGGTATTGCCGGGGAATTAGTGGTATTACTGGGGAATTAGTGGTATTACTGGGGAATTAGTGGTATTACAGGGGAATTACTAGGTATTACTAAGGAATTACCAGTAATACACAGGTATTACTGTGTATTACTCCATGAAAGTGGAATTAGTGTACAAAATTTTACCAGCGGTTTACCCCTCGTGTCTACTACCAACTACTCTGAAACATTGGAGCTGAAATAAAGTTTGAGGATTCCAGTTCCTTAAATTAGATAGATCGATTTGCATAAACGTCAAAGACAAATTAATATAAACAATACAATAACAATGCGTCAAAGGGTAATAAGTCACTTTTTAACATACCCAGTAAATATTCTAGATATTTGTTTATATTGCTAATTATGTAAATTTAGGTGAGTAAATTTAAATTATTTGATGTTGTATCGGATGACCGAGTTTTTTCACTATCTATATATATAAAACTCAAAGGTGACTCACTGATTGACTGACTGACATAGTGATCTATCAACGCACAGCCCAAACCGCTGGACTTATGGGGCTGAAATTTGGCATGCAGGTAGATGTTATAACGTAGGCATCCGCTAAGCAAGGATTTTGATTAATTCCACCTTCAAGGGGATAAAATAGGGGATGAAAGTTTGTATAAAACTTTGTCAATTTTAAACCGATCGGGCTGAGATTTTGCGTGCATATAGCTTCTATAACGTAGGCATCCCCTAAAAAAGGATGTTGATAAATTCCACCCCTACGGGAATAAAATAGGCGATGAAAGTTTGTATGAAACTTTGTCAATTTTAAACCAATCGGGCTGAGATTTTGCAGGCATATAGCTACTATGACGAAGGCATTCCCTAAGAAAGGATTTTGATTAATTCCACCCCTAAGGGATAAAATAGGGGATGCAAGTTTTTATGAAACTTTGACAATTTTAAACCGATCTGGCTGAGATTTTGCATGCATATAGCTACTATAACGTAGGCATCCCCTAAGAAAGGATTTTGATAAATTCTACCCCTAAGAGGATAAACTAGGCGATAAAAGTTTGTATGAAAGTTTATCAATTTTAAAGCGATCGGGCTGAAACTTTGCATGCATATAGTTACTATGACGAAGGCATCCCCTAAGAAAGGATTTTGATTAATTCCACCCCTAAGGGATAAAATAGGGTATGAAAGTTTTTATGAAACTTTGTCATTTTAAACCGATCGGGCTGAGATTTTGCATGCATATAGCTACTATAACGTAAGCATCCCCTAAGAAAGGATTTTGATTAATTCCACCCCTAAGGGGATAAAATAGGGGATGAATGTTTGTATGAAACTTTGTCAATTTTAAACCGATCGGACTGAGATTTTGCATGCATGTAGCTACTATGACGTAGGCATCCCGTAAAAAAAAATTTGATTAATTCCACCCCTAATGGGATAAAATAGGGGATAAAAGTTTGTATAAAACTTTGTCAGGTTGACACCGATCGGGCTAAGATTTTGCATGCATATAGCATGCAAGTTTTTATAGTTTTAAAATAATAATAGTCTAATACCACTCGCGCTTTAATGTGCGGGGTGTGTGGAGCGGTGAGGTGGTAGCACCTGCTGGCTGACATGACACTGTCGATAGACGCGTAGAGTCTTGAAAATTCGAGAATAAATTTGTTTTATTACGTAGTGGTGTACTAAGAAATGACTTTTTTAAATTCCATCCCTAAAGATTTAAAATAAGGGTTGCAAATTTGTATGAAACTCGGTGGCAGAAAACTTAAGTACACGCGGATAAAGTCGCGGGCGACTGCTAGTAATTTATAAACTCAGCAACAAAATAATAAATGTTACTCTCCCCTTTCATTTCACAAATAAATAACTAAAAAGTATAAGTAATATAAGACTATATTATAATATTTTTTTTATCTCGAAAATCAGCTGTGGCAACTAAACTTTAATAAAGTTGTTACCTATCCAAAGAAGATTTAATGATGACTAATAAATTCAAAATTATAATTCATTAATCTTCGGTCGTAAACATTTCATAGTTAAACAAAATACAAGGACAGTTGATGCCAATTTTGTAAAAGTATAAAACACGAATAAGATTAAAAATAAAATGTCATATTTTGGTGTTCTGATTAGAATCTAAAATTTTAACAAAGACTCATACAATAAATAGGCTAAAATAAAGATTAATGCGAATATCAAAAACGGCTTTTTAAGATTCATTGACCTGTCAAAAACTGATTGGTTTTCGGGTGTGATCAAATACAGAACCTTTCGAGTTTTAATAAATAATTTAACTTTGAATCATTTCTGTATCAATTTCCTTTAAGAAATTATTTTTAGCAATACATTTTATCCTTTACTGCGTTTGTTTCAATAATAACTTTTGATGTTTTTAATCACCTGATGTTTTCTTCATTTTAATCTCTCGTTTTCTATATCTTTATAACTTGGGCTGTAAAAAAACGCCCCAGGGTTCATATTAATAGAGGTACTTATCTATATTTAGATAGATATAATAAAACTGTAGAAAGTCTGTTGTCCGGCTTTAATGCAAAAACTACTGGATGGATTTTAATGAAAACTTTTTGAAGTTATACTTCTATTACGTTACATATGTAATCGCGTGATAAGAGAAAGACAGAAACACATATATATGTATATTGGTCGATAGAAACAAAGATGAAATATTTACCACATGTTATTAGTCATAAATATAAGTCCTTTGAGTACCGTTTAAACATTCAGTACTTTGAAATGAGATAGATATAAAAAAGACAGTCTGAACTAATGTTTTAGTATCATAGTGACGTTTCACATTGTGTTTAACGAATTATTTTATTATGCTGTCGCGTAAGTATACATATTAAGTTTGGTATTTTATATTAATAATATTAATAATAATCTTCGGTAATGAGTATTGTATTGTAGTCTATAGTACCGTCACATGAATGCAGTATAGGTTATATTACATCCTGCACTATGCTCTTGAGGTTGTTGGCTACATAAACAGAGTTTTTAAGAAATGTATTTCAGATAATTTTTTGGAAAATTATAATGTAAGTATTTTATAAATATTCTTTTATTCCTGGCATTCTACATGCGTATAGATCGCCCAACGAAAGTTTGGGACAGCCACGTGGCCTCTCGTTCAATGCGCAGTGGTTAGTTTACGAGCGTTACGATAACAACGACCGTTCTGGAAGCTTGTCAGTGTGGTAGCTGGAATGGTTTTGTAAACTGTATTTAGCTACGAATATGCTGAGAGAGTTTCTGAGTTGTTTTTTAAATGTATGTATTTTTTAGTTTAAATTGGGCAGTAACAAATTTATATAAAATAAATTCTTCTTAATTATGTTAGCATCATACATTAAAAATTAATTTAAGATGTATAATATATTTTTATTTCCGTCCGCCACTGATAGAAAGACTCCACCTACCTGCGCCGACTAACACGTGGCTGTCACAAACTTTCGTTGGGAAACCTATATAAGTTACTTCTTTCAGTATTTTCGAGTTTAACTTTTTATAACTTGGCATGAATACTTGGTACAATGGGTCAACCAATACGTTACCTACGTGACTTCTTGTTGAAGTTTCTCTATTTAATGCTAGTTTTAATATCACTCTCGTTCTTCAAACTTTCTCTATTAAAGAGGCCCCCTCACATTGTTGCCAACCTATATGCTAGTCAAAATAATTGATACTGCACACGTTGGCAGTACTTATTAACCTTATAGGTACTTACAGTTTTTAGGCTATATTGTGTAAACAGGATATATAGTTTCGCAATAAATGTTTTTAGATTCTGATCGATAAACGATATTTTGTAACATACAATTGAAAAGATGAGGAGTTTTATTATGCGATGTGATTTTTTTAACAGTACATTGCATTTTAACCGATAAAATGGGCATGGAAGTTTGGATTGCTTCAATCATATAATGATTTTGTTAAATCATTTCTATACAAATTTCTAAACCCGGTCTCGTGCATGGAAGTATAACTTCTACCAGCAGTCCCACTGACTGCCACACACGTTTTTTTTTGTTCTATAGCTATTAGTCCTCGGCAACATATAGACTGTAATTTATAATTTTTTAGAATTTAAATAATTTAAACAATTTAATATGTATGTGTATTTAGTGACGCAATTGATATCTCATATGTTTAAACGATCAATTCTTACTTACTTAAGCAATATGAAGCCACCGTAAGGTGGCGCTATTAATTCCTCATATATTTAAACCAGCAGTTCTTAGCAAATTAATTCACTATGACGCCACCATAAGGTGGCGCAGTCGATATCTAATATAAACAGAAAAAATCGTAAAAAACAGAAAATGAGAAAAAGACATCTGTGTTGAGCGGTACGATTTTTACCGGATCAGCTAATAAAAAATTGTCGAGACTCTCAACACATCGTACTGTATAAACACTCTTTGTGTACCTACGTAATTTTTTGCATAAATTGCTGTTAATTTTTCTTATTGAACCTATATTGATAGTCGCTGTCTGTCTCTAACAATTGCTGTAGAAACCTAATTAATCTGTTTTATAGTTTACCTTTCATCCGCAACAACTTTGATTCAAGCTGTCACCTGCGATTTATAATTTCCTTTCTGCACCAACCTATTATCGTTCGGAATGCATTAATTGTATTTATACCAGGTGTCTTGTTGTACATTTCGTCTATATACTTAACATTTTATCCTTTTATTAACTTCCCGCTAAAAAAAATTAAAAATTTTTTTAAAATCGGGAAGTTATTGGTTTCACCCCGTTTTTCGAAAATCGAGTTTTCATCGGATCTCAACGTTTTGAGGTCTTAGGAACCTCCCCTGACTATTTTTACGAGGGTGTCTGTATGTCTGTATGTACGTGTGGATGTGTGTGTGTGTGTGTGGATGTATGTAAACCTCTTATAACTTTTAAACGGCTTGACCGATCGGAATGAAATAACAAGTGTTCCAAAGAGTTCTATCTAACTTAGATTCCCTGTTAGTTTGAACCGATTCGAACCAGTAGATTTCGAGAAATTTCAAAAAAAACGAAAAAAACAATTGGTAAAAATGATGTTTTTTGGGCATATCTTTTTGACTATTACATCGATCAATTTCATAAGCTAATCAGCTCTTAAGCTTAAAAAACTACGTCGAATGCCGTTTTGCAAATTAAAATCGGTTTATTCGTTCGTGAGATATCGTTGTCGAAAAATTTCAAAAAAAGTGTATTTTTTTTAATAACTTAGAGGTTTTTCGACTAATCGATTTTGCACTCCTAGTAACATTTTTAGGTCTCAAAAAACTGCGCCGAATGCCATCTTGAACATCAAAATCGAATAACGCGTTAAAAAGTTATGGCTTTTTAAACATTTCAAAAAAAGTCAAAAACGTCAAAATACGTCACGTTACTATATAGCTTTGCGGTTAAAACTAGCGGGAAGTTGCAAGGATGGCCTTTAAGGTCAACCTCTTTTCGAATTTTTTTTTAATAGTTTTACTGCATCAAAAATTATTTAATATTCTTTGAGTACAATTTGTCAACTTTATGATTATAAAACAACTATTTTAAGAAGTTTCTCAACATTTATACTACACTACATACTCACCTAAATTTAGGCATCACCTGATGCCTACGTTTAGGTAAAACATCCGTTTCTATATAGTGCGGCATAAATATTGGTGGTAGACTCGTCAAAAGGAATCCTCTTGATGGATTTTCATATCATTAGAATCGTGAAGTACATTTTCAACTGGCCTAGTAACTAATCATTTAATGTAAAAATAAGGAAAATTTACTTAATTTTAGCACGTGTTTCTTACTCAAGATTCTTAAGCATTAAACAACCATCTTTAATTTCTTGTTGAAGTAAAAAAATGCAGAGCTGCCCACACATTCTTAATCACAACTGTCATATTTCGTAATTCTTTTTTAATAAAAAAGCAAAAAAATCTTCATAATCGTGTTACTGACATACAAAAAAACATGCTTCGACGCTGCATATAAAAATCAGTTGTAATAGTTATTATCCTAACAAGTGCGGAAAGTTATACTTTCCCGCACGCGAACTGCCGATGCCCGAACGACGCGAAGCGGAGTTCGGGCAAGCAGCTAAGTGCGGGAAAGTTAATTTCCGCAAGAGTTAGGATCAATATTTTTTCTACAAGCAAAATCACCTCGCAAATTACTTAGATACTTGAAAAGATGCGATTGTGACAATTAATTCTTTCATAGTGTCAACAAATACACAACTGTAGCTATAGCAACCCTACTTAAACAGGTGAGTTTGTTGTTGCTTTGAGTAAGGTTTACAGGGGTGATTTAATAAATTATGATTTTTTTAAAAACAAACATTTTAAAAATCCCTATTTTCATGTAAAATAATCTTAATTTTCTTTACTATTTGTATGTAGTCCGACAAGATAAAGATAATAATACAATAATTTGTCAAAAAGGTTATCGGAAAACATCTCTAATTAATAAAAAAAAAATGCGTACGGGAAAGAGATATTTTCTGAATTAAAATGCGTGCGGGAAAGTGTTGTTTTACGCATGCTTATAGAATTTTTTTTTATCATTTAAATTTTTTTAAGATTCAAAAAATTTTTATACCTATGTTGTTTATGTTTTAAGATTGAGTTATTTTTGAAATTCTTCTTATAGTACCTATATTTTAACAGATGGAGTAAACGTAGACACCATTTTATGGAGTCACAACGGTAAAATAAAAAAATCTTTACTTAATCATGCTGTTATGAAAAACCAAAAAAAGGAATTGATCAAAGAGAGCTCTGATTACTCATATTTACATGAAAAATGAAAGTTGGATTTTGTCGGTCAGTCCACGACTGATACGGTTTTTACCTTGTTTTCTGTTGAAATTTTAACATATATTTAGAGCAATTAGAAATTACTACAAAGTCGTTCTGAGATCTGAAATTTTTAATAGCCCTATGGTTGTTACTTGAATTACCAGAGCATTCGAATGTATAGCATTGTGATAATGTTGCCAATTGCTGCTGTGCAAGGATTACTTCCCAGTTTAGGAACGGGAACTGAATAATTTACATAGTCCACTGAGTAGAAACGTATCAAATTAATTTATCCACAATATTCGTGTTTCTATCCAAACCGTGCAATATGATACCTTAATCTACATATATAATAAAAATGATCATATAGATAAAACTTATCTTCTTATTTTATGTATTTTTTATTTATTTTTAGAAAAGTAAAGTGGGTGTATAAAATTAATTACACCAATAAAAAATCCTCTTAAAAATAATATTCAACTTGATTTGCCTAGCACACCTACATCATATTAAAACCAAAATAATTCCAGTTATAGATTGTGTTAACAATTTGTCACATATACCATAAATAGCAAAGTTGAACGATTTCCTCATTATTAATGTCAACGTGTTTGATTATGATTTAACACCAAATATGTGTTTTTTAAATGTTATCTGACATAATGAGACAGTATTTCTTGCAATAATATAATTAAAAATTATAAAGGTATATGTGAAAGTAGTCTAAAATTTAAAGTATCGAAATAAATCTAAAAAGATATTTTTTTGTTGTAGATGTTATTTAATTAACTTTTCTTTTCATTATAATGCCTCCCCTCTCGTCCACTGGATCCGGAAAGCTGCGAACTGCGAAGATTCGAATTCGGACGAAAGTCGTTATAACAAAATTTGGCGAACGCCCATCGTCAATTGCCTATGTATTCGTCCGAACTCTATGGTGTTAATGAGGCTCTGATGAAGAATTTTTCTTTTTCTTCTTTGATTTATCAACATTTTAGGCAATATAGACGAAGAAGAAAAGTGTGGGTAAATCCTATTTATGCATAAAAAAATGAGTTTTGGGAATTTGCTCATTTTTGTGGTACGATTTTTAAGTAGATAATGACCACCACTTCTTCTACATTCGAATGAAAAAAGGTACATTCCAATACATTTTTAGCATAATTCATGCCAACTCCATTATGTCACTCTCGCGCGATTCAATTTCGCAATATTTTGCAAATAGATCGTTCGTATTCGGACGAGAACGTATGTACGGTACGGGCCCAGCGGACGCACTTCTGTTCGAGCTACGTGTTTGGTTTTTTCAAGATTAGCATTTTGCAAAAAACAAATTTTGTTTCTTTTAAAAATCAAATGCTGTAAAAAAAGTTTAAAAAAAAACAAAAAATCTGATATCACTACTTCGTTTTGAAGTATTAAGACAACGTGTTTAGTATATTAATGGTTGAAGGTTTTCATTTTGTCATTGCTGCTAACTTCGCACTGCTGTTGCTGCCAATCTGTAGCTTTGATATTGTAACGGGATAACCGAATAAGGAATAGACCTTTACTTAAAAGAATGTTTTCAGGTTATGTATTCCTTCTAGTATATATAAATTAGGCTATATCATGTTTTCGCATAGACCTATGGCATAGACTAGAGACTAGAATATTCGTTTGTTCTATATAAGGCGATGTATGAGCAGTTAAGGGGAGTTCAACTAGTTTATTGTTTTGACGTTTTGCAGAAGAGTTCTTGTGAATCTGTTACAATTTTGGTGAATAAATTGTTTAAAGTCCCCATAAGTGTTTCAATATGTATTATTTCAGTTTAAAAAACTTAGTTGTAAATAGCTAATTATTAGACTTCTTTTATTTGTTTTACTAGAATTGCTTCTACCATGATATACAGTAGGATATGTTTAAAAAACAAACAAGAAATGTTTTTAAAGCCAAATTAAATTAATGCTGTATTTGGCATGGGTCCAAACTGCGATTTCCATAGCCGATAGTGTCTAAACATTCGGCTACCAATGTCTAACGGTTAGTACAGCGTTTTTGATTATATTTTGATTCAACTCAGGTTGTAAAGTATTCCTTTTTAAGCACATATGTGAGTAAATGTGAGCCGAGGACAATATTTAAATTGTAAAAACAGTTATAATAAATATAAATAAGTCAAATTAGCGTAGTCTCGAGTCTCACGTCTCGATTTTTTGCACTAGAATTAAATTCCTACTTAATCAGTTCAACGTGTTGGCAATTCGAGATCTTCAATTATTATAATTTAATTTAAAATGAGGTAGACGACCCATGTCTAAATGGAATGTCGTTTTAATTTGCTTATATTGTGAGAAACAGCACTGTTGGTTAATAAAGTACGTACGGCATTTTATTAATGAAAATTTGAGGAAAGGAAAACGCGAATTACAAGTAAAGATTAAAATCGACATTTACACCTCAATTTATTTAATTAATTCCTAAAAAGAAGTAATTTTAAAATATCTCACAGAATGAACAAACAAGATTAAACAGAATTTTACAAATAATGATTTAATATGGATTTTTAACTTTTTATAACACTTTGTAATTATTAGGTAGGTATAAAAAATAATTTATTTTATAAATTACTAGCTGTTCCGGCGGACTTTGTACCGCATAACACTGGCGTGTCTTTTTTTCCATTTTTCATTTTTTCAAATTTTTACCATTTTGCTTTTTTTTTGTTTTCAATGATTTTTTTTTATATTAGATATTTTATATAAGATATCCACTGCACCACCGTACGTTGGCTTTATAGTACTTAATTTAGTAAGAAATTCTCGTTTAAATATATGAGATAATAACTGCGCCACCTTACGGTGGCGTCATAGTTATTTTAACATTGTAATATCTTCTAAAATGTTCATTGAAATTAGGTGATGTCAAAGACAATTTTGTTCACAATTAAATACTCTTAATCAACAACACATTTATTTGGATAAAGATTAATATTATTACGTTGATACAACTCTTAACAAATAATGCATTAATTTCGACCAAATTTGATTACCATAAAAACGGTTCTAGTGAGTTAATCTTAAAAGATAGACATATACTGTCGCTGACATTTTTTTAGATCATTTCAAGAGGAATAATTCTTTCATACATATATTTTTGGTATCTTGAACCGTTTTCGCAGCGCATGCAATGGAAGCCCTCAAGGATCAATAATTTTCCCTGTTTTTTTACACATTTTCCATTAGTTCTTCGCTCCTAATAGTTGCATCGTGATGTTATATAGCCTAAAGCCTTCCTCGATAAATGGTCTATTCAACACAAAAAGAATTTTTCAATTCGAACCAGTAGTTCCTGCGATTAGCGCGTTCAAACAAACAAACAAACAAACTCTTCAGCTTTATAATATTAGTATAGATTGTGGAATTTGTCTCTCATGGAAGACATGTATTACTTGTTTGAACTGTATTTGATCGAATCCTTTTTACAGATTGAAAAAACACATGAATGCTGCTCAAGTTCTCCGTTATTTTTCTTATGAGAAAAATGACATCTATGCAGGATTTTTCCGATCTACGGCCCTGTTGTTTGTTTAATAATAGTATCGTTATGTTGGTTCGGTAGTTATCTGTGATTTTATGTTTTGATAAAATATTTCTTATTATGGTTGTTTTGAACACTACTGCTTCTCGAAGAATTTATATTTAATTTAAAATTGTTATGTTGGCAATTATTATAACTTCTGGAGTTTTTGTCTAATAGATTTGTTCTATTTGTTTTTCACCAATACTTGTCTTCGATAACACAAGATGTCTGAATACATAAATATTAGCAGGGTTACAATAGTAAAGTTTTAGAGATTTATTAAAAGCAGAATAGAGTTTTGCATTATTGTGTTACTTACTAATATGTGAAACCAATGTGTTACTTACTGATTTGGGAGACCATAAGATATATTCTATAGCTGCACACAAACACGTAGACACACATAACGTGTTTAATCTCATGCACTCTTTATATGGTTATTTGTAATGGGCTACTCAAACAGTTCTACTAAGTATATGGGCGCCCGTTTATTTGTTAAATAAACAATATTTGGAATTGTTATTTAAATACACAGTCATATGTCGAACGACTTTAACTCTTTTTAGGCTAACGAGAAAAAACAATGAGTGTTATTTTGAAATTTGAATAGTGTTTATTTAGGATCAAAATTATGGCCCAGGCAAGGTTAATTCTGACTAAATTTAAAAAACAAACAAACAGGTGTTCATTAATTTTGGGACTGAATAAATTTAAGATTTCGTATACCTAAATTTTAGCAAATGAAACGGAATTATTCTAGACGATTGACAAGTTAGTAGTTATAAGTAAAACTCAGTCCCTACAAAAACCTTTTAATAAAAATATCTTCCACATAACAATACAAAAAATAGGTATTTGGAAAAATAACCAGTTCCGTGCAAATGATGTCTATGACCATCAAGGAAAACTTCCCCCTCGGTCCGAATATGCTATCATAGGTAAAACACAAATAGCTTTTTTTAGGTGAAAGTGTTAAGGTAAAGTTATAAAATTTAAAATTTTTGTCGCTAAAAAAACTTAATGAAAGTTGGTAGCTCTATCTAACTCTTATGTAGGGTTATAGGTGTCTAGGGGGGTATGTTTTCCTTCTTTTAAGCCGATCGATCGGATTTTGGTTTGTTGAAAGTGCTGGCCATTCAAGATATTCTGAAGCCACTCTGCTTCTATGGTGCATAATTATTCATGAAGGTGAAATTATTCCCAATTACAGCTTTTCAAAGTGAAAAACCATTGATTTTAGCACTAAATTAGAACAGCTCTGACCAGTTTAAGTTTGTTTAAGTGGTAAAAATGCAGTTTTACACTTAACATAAAACATTTTCCAAACATTACAGCTTCTCCTTAATAAATTGGTTCAAATCTGGAAGCCTGATGTCTACCTCGTCTTCTTGGAGCTCTAAAATCCGAAAATCAATGATCATCTGATCCTTGCCCAATTTTGATTTTATCCGAAAACAGAATATTTTACTAATCTAAATTGTACATAGTTTTGGCATCAAATGTTCTAAATTAGCGTAATATTTTGGTATCACCCTAAAGAGGAACAACATTTTAAGTCACATTCTACAGCTATTTAAAATAATAGCATACAGGGGAAAAACCTGATTAGTCCAGCAAAATCACGGGAACAACCTGGCAAGTCTATTTTATTTTGTTACCTACAGTGCTGCTGTCTTTGTTGTGTTGGCTAACCTAAAGTTGTTTACAGTACGAAACAAGCGTGCAGCTAAAATTGTTGTGAGGTTAGAGTGTTATTAGTGCTTACTGTTTTAAACTTTAGTGATTTTTGCACCATGGAAGTGACTGATAGTGATTGTGAAGGCTATTAAAGTTAAAATAAAACTGCACATGTTAACAAAAATTGTTTTTAGACTATATAGTTTACTTAATAATAAATGAGGCCACAGTTTGATGTAAATTTATAAACAATTTGTGCAATAACTTTAACCCTATAATAGATATAAACATTAAAACGGCTCTCCTAAAAAATCTGTAAAATGTGACTTATCAGGTTTTTCCCCTGTGGTCTTCATATGATTTAAAAATAATTTATTTTTCTGTTTAATATGAATTACGAGGTCTGTCAGATAGTAAACAGAACATAGAAAAAAAATTCGAAAAGAGGTTGACCTTAAAGGCCATCCTTGCAACATCCCGCTAATTTTAACCGCAAAGCTATTTTGACGTTTTTGAGTTTTTTTTTTTGGAATGTTTAAAAAGCCATAACTTTTTAACGTGTTATTCGATTTTGATGTTCAAGACTTCATTCAACGCATTTTTTTGATACACAAAAATGTTATATGAAGTGCAAAATCAATTAGTAAAAAAATCTCAAAACTTTCAAAACAAAATAATTTTTTGAAATTTTTCCGATTTTAATTTGCAAAACGGCATTCGACGTGGTTTTTTAAGTTTAAGAGCTGATTCGGTTATGAAATTCATCGATGTAATAGCCAAAAAGATATGCCCAAAAAACATCATTTTTACCAATTGTTTTTTTCGGTTATTTTAAAATTTCTCGAAATCTACCCGTCCGAATCGGTTCAAATTTACAGGAAATAAATAGAAATAAGTTAGATTGAACTCTTTGGAACGCTTTTTAGTTTATTCCGATCGGTCAAGCCGTTCAAAAGTTATAAGAGGTTTACATACATCCACACACACACATACATACAGACACCCTCGTAAAAATAGTCAGGGGAGGTTCCAGAGACTTAAAAACGTCGAGATCCGATGAAAACTCGATTTTCTAAAAACGGGGTGAAAACAATACCTTCCCGATTTAAAAAAAAAATTAAATTTTTTTAGCGGGAAGTTAAAAATTTTTTTTGGGCAAATGGAATTTATTTTATTTAGATTAGTCCCCTTCAGACTTCATACAGCGATTTGCTTGATCTACAAGTTTTTTGAATCAGGATTTCAACAGATTGACCGAATTGTTCTTTAAAATGGTCGTCAACACCTTTTGGAAGTTGCACGGATCCATATCCGGAGTATATGGTTGATGGTTAAAATGCCAGAGTTTGTCAAAAAATTGGACAAAAGTATCGATTGATGTGATGGTGCTTTATCGTGCAACACGCGCCAGCTTTTTTTTTGGGATTTTTTTTTATTTATTTAAGGATGTCCTCGTAGGTATAGACCTAAATAGAAATGTACCGAGATCATCTAGTTGGGATTTAAAGAAGTTCACGTTAGGACGAGTGGGAAAGATGTGAAAAGGTAAGGGGTTTCACAATCTGGCGACCCTGTGGATGAAGAAACGATCAAATCTATCCGTTCTGGATGTCTGGCACTGAACAGGATAAGGGTGCATGGAGTTGGCACGTCGCGTTGCTCTGATGGCCGGGCAAGTAGGGGAACTATAGAGCGGAGTTCTTCTAGGCAAAATCCCTTTAAGTATCGGTAAAACAGGAAAACATCAGACACTGCTGTTCAGTAGGACAATAAGGGTAGGTTTTTGGTGATACTTGTGTAGTTTATTAGTAGACCTACTCTTCTCTGTATTGCATCAAGAACTATGAGCCTTGATGGAGCCGCCGATCCCCAAACATGCGAGCAGTATTCAAGTTTAGGTCGTATTTGGTCTTTGTAAGGAGTACCTAATGTGGATGGAGAGAAATATTTCCGTGCTCTAAAAAGATCATCATCTGCAAAACCGTGTATCAGGTTATTAGTGGCTTTTAGTAGATCATTAATTAAAAGGAATAGAGTAGCAGGTTGAGCCAATCCTTGGGAAACACCAGCGTTGATCTTGTACAGGTTGGAGGAATGTCCATCTACGGCAACTTGAATGTGTCTGTTGGATATCTGAGGTGCTTCCCTGTGGATCGTTTAGTCTTGGTTTCGGGATCGTATTAAAAACACACGATTCTTGGCCTCTTTAATGATGTTACTCGAATGATGAATTTCCTGAATCCGTTAGCTCGTGCGGAACAAACCGTGGACACACCTTTTTCATGCCCGAACTTCTGGTCAAAATCCGATAAATCGAATCTTTGGAGATATTTAGTTTCATCTCAATGGATATTTTGGTTTATTTTTAATAAACAGACGTACTTTTGGACACAAATTTTGGTTGGCCTACATATTAGCAACTTAAGACCTTCTTTGAAAACCATGTAAAACACTTGTGAATTCGGCTACGAGATAAACAGAATTGAAGATTGGTTCTTTGTTTTATACTCATTTTTCGACTGATGTTAAAAAGGTACCTACTTTTACTTTGAGCGTGATAACTTGGCGAGTTGTTCGATTGTCATGAGATTTTGATAAAAAATCAATCAAGTTGTACCTATCGAACTCTAGACCCAATAACAGATGGCGCTACTAGTATCGGATATTTCTTAAAAGTCCTGTTTACTTTGCCATAGACCTCGTATATCTCAACTATCTTTAAGGTTACAATTGTTTTCGTAAGTAATGATTTTTGTACAATTCCGACAAGTTTCTCTACAGTGTTTGAAATTCTTGTTTCACTACTACTTTTAAAGTACCTATTTATAATAAGTTACAACACTCCTAATTTTAAAGTTACTCCGCAAATTAATCCCTTAGCAGCTCGACTGGATTTAAACTGTAATTTTGTTTCCATTCAAACACTTTTATTTTAATAAAAAATAAAAATAGCGTGTCAACAATTAGTAATTTTTTTATGTTCTCGATTTTTAAATGTTTACAAAACTACATTACCTCCAGATATTATTGATTATAAATAATTGTTTATTATCAATTACATAATTTTATTGAAATTGTGTAAGAAATTTTTAATATAGTTTACTATACACATTTATCTATATCTATACTAATATTATAAAGCTGAAGAGTTTGTTTGTTTGTTTGTTTGAACGTGCTGATCTCAGGAACTACTGGTTCGAATTGAAAAATTCTTTTGTGTTGAATAAACCATTTATCGAGGAAGGCTTTAGGCTATATAACATCACGATGCAACTATTAGGAGCGAAGAAGTAATGGAAAATGTGAAAAAAAACGGGGAAAATTATTGATTCTTGAGCAGTGCCGAGCCGACCCCTACCAGCGCCGTCGGGCAAAACTTACGAAGCGCCTTTCTTAAAATTTGTTTAATTTATATAGACATTTAATTACAGCCATAAATATAAAATTTCTGATTTTTCTAAATCAGTATATCATGCAACTACTTTAAAAAATAAAACAAAAATTAACGATTGACTTAAATTTGTGCACTTTTTATAATTATTAAAATGAGCAGTACTTTTTTCGTGTTTACTGCAAGATTCCGCCAAATGTTTCCAATCGTTTGTTCAGTTGCATAAACAAAAAAACCGCATTTTTTGATTTAGAATAAAGCAACCACTCTCTATGAAACTTGTCACCATTTCTTAAATGTCTTTCATAATAACAATCCGAAAATTTTCGTCCCGAAGAATCACGCGGAAAATTATAATTTTTTACTTGCGTAATCGGGGTTTCTATTAAATATTCAACCATGTTTGAAGTCAAAACTTTTGACCAAAGTCCTGGGTCATCTTTGGGAAAAGCTGGTGCTGGTGTTGATCTTTCTTTTGGTGGCGGCGCCGGCGGTGCATCAAGCGCAGGACCAGGCAATTCTTTAGGCGCATCATATTAAAATACAAACACACAAATGAGTAAATACCGCCCACTATAGGTACCAAATGCATTTTAAATGCATTGATATATTTATTTAAAATTTAAATAAAATGCTGAATTTTTTATAGCTTTTAAAAATATATACATATCTTTAAAAAAAGCACACACCAGTGGACACGTTTCACTTTCGTAAATTTCTTCCTCGACACCTAGCGATTGTTTTGATGTGGATTGTGGACGGTGCCGAAGACACAAAATATTGCTGTATTTTTGCATGTGGCATTCTTATTACGCTCTTCTTCTCGTTTGCGTTTTTTTATTAAATTCTGGTAGCCAGACAATTTCTTTTTTTTATCACTCATCACAATATTCACAAATTATTAAGTATCGCAAAAACACAAATACTAAAACAACTCTCGATATTGCACCATGCACTCACTTTCGATAACTGAGAATTCTTTTTGGTCATCTGCTCGTTAAACTTGCATTTGTTTTGCATTTTGTCAGTATTTATAAAATGTTCTATTGGGCTTTATTTTATTGAAGGGCAATAACGCTTTGCTCCATGCCACTCACTACTCACTTTCGATAACTGATAATTCTTTTTTCTACATGCATGCGTAAAACAACACTTTCCCGCACGCATTTTAATTCAGAAAATGTCTCTTTCCCGCACGGAGTGCGGGAAAAAGTTTTTCCTGCACGCATTTTTATTTTATTAATTAGAGATGTTTTCCGATAACCTTTTTGACAAATTATTGTATTATCTTTATCTTGTTGGACTACATACAAATAGTAAAAAAAAATTAAGATTATTTTACATGAAAATAGGGATTTTTAAAATGTTTGTTTTTAAAAATTTTTAAAAAAATCATAATTTATTAAATCACCCCTGTAAACCTTACTCAAAGCAATAACAAACTCACCTGTTTAAGTAGGGTTGCTATAGCTACAGTCGTGTATTTATTGACACTATGAAAGATTTAATTGTCACAATCGCATCTTTTCAATTATCTAAATAATTTTCGAGGTGATTTTGCTTGTAGAAAAAATATTGATCCTAACTCTTGCGGAAATTAACTTTCCCGCACTTAACGCTTCGCGTCGTTCGGGCATCGGCAGTTCGCGTGCGGGAAAGTATAACTTTCCGCACTTGTGTTAGGATAATAACTATTTGGTCATCTGCTAGTCATCTGCTCGGTAAACTCAAAAATTTGTTTTGCATTTTGTCAGTATTTATAAAATGTTTTATTGGGCTTTATTTTATTGAAGGGCGATAACGCTTTGAAAGATAGCCTTTGAATAATTCCTATGATATCATTAAAATGTATTTAGCGCATTTGCATTCATCTAAATTCCAAAATACTGACAACCTGCTGAGATGAAAAATTGTAAAAATTATAGGGGGTTGCTAAATTTATTTTTTATGTAATTTAATAATTGAGTTTAAAATTACAGTCACAAAAAAAATCTAAAACGTAAAAACATTTTTTTTGCTACCACATTTGTAGCTTTTATCCGGTCTAAAATCTGAGAGCGGCGCCTTTACCACCTCGGCGCCGTCGGGCGCCGCCCGACTTGCCCATATGGACGGCTCGGCACTGTTCTTGAGGGCTTCCACTGCGTGCGCTGCGAAAACGGTTCAAGATACTCTATATATATGTATACAGGAATTATTCTTCTTGAAATGATCTAAAAAAATGTCCGCGACAGTATATATGTCTATCTTTTAAGATTAACTCACTAGAACCGTTTTTATGGTAATCAAATTTGGTCGAAATTAATGCATTATTTGTTAAGAGTTGTATCAACGTAATAATATTAATCTTTATCCAAATATATGTGTTGTTGATTAAAAGTATTTAATTGTAAACAAAATTGTCTTTGACATCACTTAATTTCAATGAACTTCTTAGAAGATATTACAATTTTAAAATAATTATAAATGTGAATGTAAGTTTGTTTGTTACGCTTTCACGCGAAAACTAATCAACCGATCATTATGAAACTTTGTACATATATTCTTGGAGGTATTAAAAGTAAAATAGGATATATTTTATTTAAAAAAATATTTGTTTGTCAAAAAATCTCAAAAAAGTGATTTTTACTAAATTAAGTATTATGACGCCACCGCAAGGTGGCGCAGTTAAGATGGTATAACTTTACATTAGCAATTCTTGCGTAAGTAAGTACTATGATGCCATCATAAGGTGGCGCAGTTAATATATAATATATCTAATCCATAATTAAGAAAACCGTAAAAATTTGGAAAAATGGTAAAAAAAACATCAGTAGGCGGTACGAAGTTCGTCAGGCCAGCTAGTTTTATATAAGTATAGGTTATTTGATGCCGTTTTGTATTTAAACAGTATCCAATTTATCATTATTGTTATTTAGTTTATACTCATATATAGACATATTTATCAGTAATTTATTATGTTTTTATACACATTAAAAATTAATGTCTGAATCTGCGAAATATTAATTTTTCATTTAAAGAATAATTTTTAGAATTCTTTACTCCTTTCCAAACAAAAGAACGTGTGTATGTAGACAAATAACGATATCAATTCCGTTTTGTTATAATTTATTATTCGAAATCACTGCCATCAGTTATGAATAATTCATAAAAACTGCGCGGAGGATATCTGGGGGCACGGCAGTGCCCCCGCCAAGTCGAGCAAAAAAAAAGCGGCACGGCCGTACCATCCTTTTCTCGAAGCAATTCGGGCCTTTTTCGACCCCCTATAATTCGGTTGTGGATAAAGCAAGAAACCTGAATTTTCAGTAACTAATCCGGCATTGTATAAACACGGAATATTTGAAATTTCAGTCAATTTGAACCAGTAGTTTAAGAATGACAACTTGTTAATGTTTCTAAATTTTGTCACTCACTGACTCACCGATCATCAAAAGTCCAAGGCACTTCTAGCAGACTTAGAAGCTTCATATTTGGAATACATATAGAGTTTAGTGTCTTAATCATGGGAAAACTTAAATATTTTGTAATTTCGGTCCAGTTTTCCAAATACACCAACTGCATCAATAACTTTGTAATCCCATATAAATATATGGGATTACAAAGTTATTTATGCAGTTGGTGGTTGGTGGTGGTTATAAATTTAATAGGTGTAGATAGGTACCTACCATATGAGGCAAGGGAGGGGGTATAGGGTGGGTAAGGGTGTGTTTAGCCCATGAAACTGAACAACATTATTACTTGTAAAATGGTCGACGTAATGAAAAACACATGATTGGACATGTCTTGAAGTACGAAAATCTAATAAAACAATATATTATAATTTAAATCTGTTATATATAAATTGTTGGCGCGACTAGCCTCCTTACAGACAGACTGGCCTCTATTTTACTCTATGACTGACAAGCAAAATATACGCCAAAATGACAGAACAATGAAATGTGAATGCCTTCGAGCGCCCTCATGCTGTTCGGATGTGCCTCGAAACCTAACCTATAAGTTTGCGATTTTCATTTATAATTTCGATTGATAAATTGTTGGTTAATTTTAAGGAATTTAGATAAATACCTTAGTCTTCAAATATAATTACTTAATAGTGTCGGTCGAAATAACGAGACCAAAGTTACGTTTAAGTATTAATTGTATTCTTACATCTTGCATATCTACCAGTACTAGTAGTCGCAATGGATTCGGAAATACTGTATGTGAATGACCATCCATGCCCACACCGGATTGTCCGTATACCTGGTGATGGTTCGTGTCTATTTCATTCTTTGTCATTCTCTATGTATGGGAATACTGAGTCGTCGTATGAGATTAGACTTGCTATAGTGGAGTATGTGGTAGCGCATTGGGACGAGTTCAAAGTGTATACGTGTGACGAGAACGGAGACCCCTACATTGACGCCGACCTGTACTCGACGGCAATGGTAAAAACAACTACCTATGGCTCCGTGTCTGAACTTATGGCTGCCGCAGCTTTGTATCCGTACGCTTTCGAGGTTTACGAAAACGGCCTTTTGAGAGGATCATTCGGTGGTGATTATGGAAATCCGGTGAAACGTTTACGATTTTCTGGTAGTTACTTAGGCGGCCATTATGAAGTGCTCCTTCCAGAAGTGCCTCCGAATGATGATAATAAGGATAAAAATAATACAAACTTGCCTAAAAAGGGGGGAAGACCTAAAAAGGTTATAGGAAGACCTAAAACTTCGTCGCTCTCCCGTTCTCAACAACTTAAAGAAGCGGCGGCTCGTTACCGCCAGAACAACCCCGAAAAACGTAAGGAGAAATTAGCTCGTTACAGTGCTTCATGTCCGGATGTTAACAGAGCAGCTGTAGCGCGTTAAACTGCTTCTCACCCAGAAGTTCACCGAAAAGCAGTGTCGCGTTACACTGCTTCTCATCCTGAAGTTAATCGAGAAGCGGTGTTACGTTACACTATTTCCCACCCCGATGTTAACCGTGAAGCTGTCCAAAGGAAAAGATCAAACAAAAAATTACAATCTCAACTAAAAAATATAGAAAAAATTACTCAAGCGCTAACAAATAAAATTAAGGACAGATTAGAAGCGGAGAAACTAATTAAATGGGTACTCCATAACAGGCAGCAAACTTTAGGAAACTTTAATAAAACTATTGATAAATTAAAAGATAAATTTAAAGTATCGTTAGAAAAACTAAATTCTTGCCCTTCAGATAGTTCTTTAAATGACAAATTCGAATGTTTTATTGGAAAATCAAAACATAGAAGTAATCAAGAGCCATATTACGCAGGCCAACCTTACAGTTTATTACATAACCAGGACAAAGCTATCAAAATTGACGATACAGGAAAAGCTGTCTTTGGGGATGTTAAAACGCATGGCCATAGTTTAGTTTGGTCTTGTAATGATCTGTGTGCACTAGATGAGGACGTAATCATACTATTAACAAACATTTTCGAAAGCCTGGTAAACAAAAGTGTAGCTCAGTATTACACATTAATTGAAAAAGGAAACATATTTGAGTACTTAAATTATATTAACACTATCAAAGCTCATTTTCCTCGCCTAAGAACAATTTCAAGAGAAATTTATCAAGTACTGAGTATTTTTAACAATTTAAAAGATATTGACGAATCATTGGAAAAATCTGACGTCGAAAAAATAAAAGAACACGGAATACAACAAAAAGTTGGAAGTATGGCAGTGGAAAGTGAAGAGTCACAGGAAATTATAGAGGATGAGATCATAAATAAGCATAAAGCTGCGTTTAAATCTCTAAAACTAAAGTGTCTTGAAACTCCAAAGCTAGAGTGCATGTCATGTATAAAACTTTGTTATTCAAGAGATGTTTCATCTCTGAACAGATTAAGAAAGGCTATAGACACTAGTATTTGGAATAATCTTCTCGACTACTATAAAACCAACAATCTAGACCACAGCCCGTACATATGTCACTCGTGCTTACAAAAAATTAGAGCAAATCAACTGCCAGCAGCTTGTGTTCTAAATGACCTATACGTTAGTATTGCTCCACCACAGATAACCGAGTTAAATGACTATGAGAAGATATTAATTCAACGCGCCAAAGCATTTCAGGTGGTAATGCTAATGAATCCCGTTGCTAACAAACATATACCTAATAGGAACATGGTGAAAAAAGTAAAAGGCCGAACTTTCCACCTTCCTCTGCCGATTGAAGAAACTTTAAAAAAACTGCCTAGACCAGAACACCCTATCACTAACCCTGAAATATTTATTATGGTACGAGGTACGCCAACAAAATCTAAAATAGTGTGGGAGGATATTGTAGATATTAACAAGGTTTACCAAGCCTTACAATATTTAAAAGGTGTTAATGCTCTCTACTCTCGAATACAACTGCCGCATTCACCTCAACAATTGATTGATTATATTAACGAAGAGGACAATATTCATCATATCGTAGGCCAATTAGAATCTCAAGTAGATAACGTTGTAGAAGGAAACGGTGGGCTACTAACACAAGTTACATCAGAAAAGGAGGCGGACTATGAACAATACACTATTTACCCATTGCATGAAAGGAGGAGAAACGCTCCTATTTCCGAACTCTATCAAATGCTGAAAGTCAACGCTGCTCCAATTGATTCCAGAGATAAGGATTTAGATGTAAAATGCTTTCCTGATCTTTATATTGAAGGCAAATATGGTCAATTTTATGATCGGCAGCAAAAGCTAACATCAAGTGAGTATATTAAAGCAAGATTAATGTCAAAACACTCTCAATTCCGCCTTAATCAACAATATTTATTTTTTCTCCTTAATGATGCTAATATACGTCAAATAAATTCTGGCATTTTCTATAAAATGAATTGCGTTAACCAAAAACAAAAGCTTACAGCTGAACAGTATTTTGAGATGCTTAATAAAGATGAATTAGAAGGTGACTTAACAGCAATATTTGGTAGATTACGAAATACAGAACAGTTCTGGAAAAAGCCAAGGAATGACGTCAATTGTATGACTCAGCACTACGGGCCAGCAACCTGGTTTCTTACCATAAGTCCTTCCGAATGGATGTGGGATGACTTAGGTGAGTACCTTAGGGCAATTAATAGTCCAGAAATGGCTAGCAAGAGTATTAGCGAATTGGTTGCTTTAGATCCCGTCTCCACTTCCAGGTTTATTGACAATAAGTTCAAAGCCATGTTAGAATTCATAATGTCAACGGATGAACCGCTTGGAAAAGTTATTCATTATTTCTGGAGGCGGGAATATCAGTCACGTGGAGCGCAACACTTTCACTTAATGTTATGGGTAAAAGACGCCCCCATACTTCATGAGTCCTCGATTGATCAGGTTGCATCATTTATTACAAAGTATGTAACTTGTGCCATACCGGACAAGAATCTTTCACCAACGCTCTATCAACGAGTCACGTCATATCAGACCCATAAACATAATCAGTATTGCATGCGGCAAAAGAAAATAAGAAGAGGTTTCATAAAAGTTTGTCGTTTCGGATTCCCTCGCCCGGCCACAGAAGTACTTACTATTAGAGATTTAATAGAATCAATAGCTGCAAGAAAGACATTGTCGTCTAACAGTAGGCTCTACAATATTGTACGCAAACAAGAATGGTCTATGGTTAATGATTATAATCCTGCGATTTTGCTAGCATGGAATGGCAATACAGATATACAATACGTTGGCGAAAAAACCGCTATTTTAAATTATTACGTCACTAAATATACCACTAAGAGCGAGAAAACTCACGCTGCTGATATGTTTCAAGACATAAACTCTACGAAACCTTTAAGAAGCCGCCTATTTAACATTGGTCTTAGAGTTTTATCTAGTAGAGAGTGCGGTTCTTTGGAAGCCAGTGACACTCTACTAGGTATTTCTTTGTACGGCACAGATCCTTCCACAACTATTCGATGGCTGGACGTCAACATCTTTCGTAACCGGCGTGTTAAATCTAAGTCTGATATGATGATACTAGAACCGGAGTCCACCGATATTTATTACGAGTCATGGATCGATGACCACTATCCTAAACGGCCCAAAGAACTAGAGGATACTAACTTATACAGTTTCGCTCAAAATTACGATATTGTGAAAACACGCCCAGTCTCCTCTGAAGTGGAGTGTTACGAGATAAATGACAGTAAAAGGTTCCTGAAACGAAGAGCTAACCCATATTTAATCAATCACTATTTCTACGACCCAGAACAGGTACCAGAAAAATACTTTTTCTCTTTACTTCTTTTATTCAAGCCATGGCGTTCCTCAGATGAGCTTAAAATAGGGTGTGAAACTTACACGGAGGCGTTTAATTTGGTGAAAGAAGAATTAAAAGAAGGAGTCAATTATGGCAATTCAATGATAGAGTCAAGATATAAAATACAAAAGGCATTTGAAATGATAGAGTCTAAAGTTGCTGAGATAAATGAAGATAGGGAAATGGTTGATGATGACGATGGTCCTGAAAATCCTCTAGACTTTGAAGCCGTGGAAGCTGCAAATGCCATGGACGACTTTCAGAGAATCAATATCGCTGAAGAAGAAGAGACTGATCTTCACAGTATGATCGCAAAACTGAATGTAGATCAAAAAAGAGTCTTTGATATGATCATAAATAAAATGGACACTACTGATAATAGCGCTGACGTTTTACGCTGTTTCGTCAGCGGAACTGGTGGCACTGGTAAGAGCTTTTTAATAAAAACCCTAAAGGTTTGGGTTAAGACGCATTTAAACAAAAAAGTGGCAGTTAGTGCTCCAACAGGCATAGCTGCCTTCAATGTAAATGGATTGACAATACATAGACTATTGCAGCTGCCTGTGGAACACAAGCAAACACCAAAGTACAAACCACTTTCTGATGAAGTACTCCAGGTTTTGAGATCAGATTTGAAAGAAGTAGTGTTGTTTATCATAGACGAAGTGTCGATGATATCCAATGTTACTTTAACATATATTCATTTACGTTTGTCTGAGATATTCGACACAAGTGACGATCAGAACGGGTGGTTTGGAAAGAAACATCTTGTAGTTTTCGGGGATCTCTTACAACTTCCACCGGTAAGAGAAAAGTCACCTTTTGAAAAATTGACAAATACTGAAACTAACAAATTGCTAGGTTCCCTCAGTATGCCCAATCTGTGGATTGAACTGTTCACATACGATGAACTTACAATTAACATGCGGCAGATTAATGATTCTGACTTTGTTGATATGCTAAATAGAATTAGATTAGGTGTGACTACAAAAAAAGACCGCGAGTTACTCTCGACTAGATTATTAACTCTCAAGTCCGATTCAAATGAAAACAGATTAACTGAAATAATTAAACACCTCTCGAAACTTCCTGATGATACCGTTTGCTTATTGCCTACAAAAAATATGTGTCAACAATTAAATACTGCAATGCTAAGATCTCTCCCACATCCTGAAATAAATCTTATAGCTATAGATAGCATTGATTGTCCCAGGTACCTAACAAAAAGAGCTTGTGAATGTATAAAAAAATATGAAGATGATGCTTCTATGACTGCAGGTCTAGAAAAGAACATAATTATAAAAATAGGCGCAAAAGTCATGTTAAGGCGAAACATTGACGTGAGTCTCGGTTTAGTTAATGGATCTATCGGTATAGTGCGAAAAGTAAAGGTTGATCCTGAAAATTCAAAAATAATTAAGAGAATATATATCACATTTAATAATGAACCTAATGCATACGAGCTTGGTCCGGTCAAAACTAAATTTGAAATTATTAATAGAGCTTATGTTCATCGCGAACAATTTCCCATATGTATAGCCTATGCTATAACTATACATAAAAGTCAGGGCCTAAGCCTAAGTAATGCGCTGATGGATATAGGTTCTGCAGTGTTCACATCCGGTCAAGCTTACGTGGCACTTTCGAGAGTTACAAGTCTGGGCGGTTTACATCTCATTAATGTCGACTTTGGAAGTATTAAAGCGCAGGAATCATCAATTTGTGAATACAACAGATTAAGAAGTATTTACCGTCCAGACTTGTCAAAAATTGAGACATCAAAGCCTCCGAGAAAAGCCCATAGAGACAGGGAGTGGGCTTTGAGAAAAACTGTGGCTGAAGCTCAAGAAGTAGTACCGGAAAAGAAAAAGAGGAAGACTACATATAAAAATAAGAAAATATCATAAGACCTTTAACAAAATTCGTTAGAAGTAGATGGTATCAAAAAGAAAGGCTCTACAAAAAGAAGTGAGATCCCATCAAAAACATCCTGTAAAAAACCCAAGTCTCGCAGCTCAGTTCAGTCTTTCTACCGTCAAAAGTTGTGAGATCCATGTAATACCAAGTCGGTTAATCTATTTAGTGTCTACTTGAAGGACCTTCTGTCTTAAGTTATTACATAAGTTATTATCATGCCAATATTAAAAATATTTAACGTTTTAAACAAATAGATCGACTTGGACATCGCTTGATTTGATTATTAGTATGTATCACACTACACAGCACGACGGGCCAGCGACCAACAGGAACGAGAGTTTCAATCGCGTGAGGCGCGAGAGACTAAAGAATCTAATATAATATTGTAATATTCATTTTGTTTTCATGCGATGTCCAAGTCGATCTATTTGTTTAAAACGTTAAATATTTTTAATATTGGCATGATAATAACTTATGTAATAACTTAAGACAGAAGGTCCTTCAAGTAGACACTAAATAGATTAACCGACTTGGTATTACATGGATCTCACAACTTTTGACGGTAGAAAGACTGAACTGAGCTGCGAGACTTGGGTTTTTTACAGGATGTTTTTGATGGGATCTCTCTATTACAAAATGACATTAAAAAATCGATTAGGTTACAATGTAGCCATTGGAATTAATATTGAAATGTATCTCATATTTGACAGTTAAATATTTAACTAAAATGTAATATACATATAAATATGTAAATTTTTTAAGTCATATTATATTAACAATTTTATTATGAAGAATGTACTTAAATAAGTAAGTTTTATACTCATTTGAAGTTTCTGGTGCAGATGATATTGACACTATAGATAGAGATAAAGAGATTTAGGTATTTTACGAAAAAAAAAAAAATGGTTGGAAAGAAGAAGTGAAAAATAGACTCACAAAGCCCGCTTTATTTTAATTATTAAGTTAATTGGATTACCGATGTATCAGTGGATATATTAAATAGTTACAGTTTTTATACATAAAACATTACTGTTTATGTTATACTAAATAAATGTCTTTTCTGCCATATAGTACAAGGCCGTACGCTGATAGATGCAAACTGGTATGTGTCAGATGTTGATAATTTGACTTTAGAATCTGTTAATCATGCAATTTGTAACAATGCTTAATATAGTTTGTAAGAAATTAAGTGAATGGTTTTAAATCTCCGAGAAGAAAAAGGTTAGCAGCATAGGTTGGTGCAAGATTTTTTTAATTAATAGGTTTTATTAAATTTTAATAATTCTGAAAATAAAAGTATATCGTAACTTCTTCATGGTCCCTTTTCTCACAAATACTCCTAAAAAAAGTCGCCTCACACATGAACAACAACATCGTTAAGTGTGTCAAATTGCTAAAATATTAATGTAATAAATAAATAAAATTTAAAAAGCCAATTTAACCGAGTAAGGTATATAGCTGGTAAAATAAAGACATTTTGTCGCATATGGTAGTGGATTAAAAGCTGTCAATACTTCAATTATTTTAGGCATTTTCATAAAACTCTTTTGGACGACGTTAAAGGCACTCTTTCTGGACACCTGGTACTAAACAGGCTCTTACCATTACCAAATTCATGTTCAACAACCTTAAATATCGTCAAATAACAACGGGTCAAATATTTAATAATTTTTTTATCATATTCCAGAGGAAGCTGTTGATAAAACCCTTTCCGTAAGCCCTCACACCTCATATTTGTGTTAAAAAACCTTCAAAATTCCTAATTAACAAAATCAGATTACTTTCATAATTTTTAACCAAATTATAAAAGCAATTATGAAATACATTTTTTAAATTTAGATGTAACTTGACATTTCTAAGTAATCATTTTAGTTTGCAAAGTTTGTAGAGATTCTCACGAATTCAACTCACCAAACCGCATTAAAATCCGACTTGCCTTTCATAAAATAGTCCAGTTCCTGAGGGTTTTACCTACGAAATAACGTTAGCCATGTTCACTAGGATTCAAATAAATTTAGCAACTTTATACTTTTTATTCTTTCATTTTTTCTATGGCTGGAGATATACATGATTGAAGTTCGCTTTGTATAGCGCGCGAATTACCGGTCTCCGACCAATTAAATTACCTGTAAAATGGTTTTTTGATAAATATGGTAGGTAGCATCAAAATTAACCGAGTTATTGTCAAAAAACCAATACTACGGTTTTGTACTGCAACATACGGAACATTCTCTGTCGATAACTGCCAATTGTCCTTCACTATACGAACAAGAGTTGGACGATCAAAATTATTATTTGGATGATGAATAGATATTTACTTATTTTATACAAATAGGTATTATTTAATTAAATTTTTTTTAATATTTTTTTTTGTATTTATATCCATGTTTAAGTAAAAGTTTTTAAGGGTTATTTATTTATAAAAAAAGCATGGTTATAACTGTTATAAGGTTTGAATTATTGCAATTACAAAAAAAAGTTGCCTGAGGACAGGTTAGTCTCCAGTTATAACTCTTATAGAAACTTTCAAGTAGAATTACTGGAAAAGGATTCATGGAACAATGACTCTCCAATTCAAGGAGAGTCAATCTGGTATACCGATGGTTTAAATACTCATAAAGGCACAGGGTCATTTATATATAGTAGGGGATACAGGATACAAGTTCAATTAACTCTGTTTTAGGCTGAAGTAATGGCCATACAAAACTGTGCAACGGTGATCACAGTTCAAGGTATAACGGGTAACACAGCATTGATATAATTGGGCAGCCAAGCAACTCTAAAGACAATAGTCTCAACACAAATAAGCTCACAGTTTGTGTGGGACTGCGTTAGGACTGATACCGGAAGTTGGAATTCTCTGACACTGGCATGGACACCAAAACACTCAGGGTTTCGGGACAATGAGAAGACCGATGAATTGGCCCGGGCGGGAGTTAGTATCCTAAAGATTGGCCCAGAACCATTCGGCTATTGAGAAATGGAGGATAGAGAAGGCCCAGGACTGGTGGGAAAAATCACTGGACAAGTGAAAAGCCAACAGGACACTTGGCGAAATTTACTGCAAAGCTGTTATCAAAAATGCGAAACGATGTCAGAATGATTGTTAGTCTCTTGACACGACATTGTCGGTTTAGAAAACACCTACGTCAGCTAAACTTGGCATCTCTCCATACTGACGATACTGTCCCATGCCAGTGTGAAGGCCTTGCAAGGACGCGGTATCTAGTATTGGTACAGAAGATACAGGCTGGTCCAAGTTACGTGAAGAGGCTACTATCAAGGCTATAGGTTTGTTCCCAATATATCGTTTTGACTCGTACATCTACCAGTACTTGAACTGTGTTCTGCGCATGTCGTACACCAGAACCAGTACGTGAACTAGTGCAAAATAATTAGAATTAGGACTGCTAAGTGTGTTGTATGAAGTTTCGTCACAGAAAAGAAGAAATTCTTGAGATGACAGTTATTTTGTCAGAAGATTCATAACCTCCTCAAAAATTTCAAACTGAAGAGTAGATAAAAAGCAACACAAACAGTAATTAATCAACAAATCATCTTAATCAATTTTAATAATAAATCGATGAATACAAATTAAGTATATACTGTGGCACATAACCCTATAATTATTTCCTATTCCCTGTCATCAGTGACATCCTTAAAATCTAATGTGCTATTGCGCATGTCGTCAGAAACATAACGACCCAGTACATGCTTCGAGGCGTGGATCGATTTGTTAGTTTACAAACTAATACATGTATCAGTACGTAGTCATTGGGAACATCAACTGTACTTGTTCGTGCACTAGTCAAAAGTTAATTGGAACGGCTTTTATGAAATGCGCATGACAAAACCGTTCATTTAATAATACACTAGCTGACCCCGCGGACTTCGTACCGCATATAACGGATGTATTTTTTGGTTTTTTTAAATTTTTACGATTTTATTTTGGGTTCAATTTTTTTTTTGATTTTATCGTTTTTATCATATTTTCTCGTAAATTTTCAGCTGTATACTATTTTTTGATTATATTTTGTAATTTATCGATTAAATATATTAGGTAGCAACTGCAGCACCTTACGTCATATTATTTAATTTAGCAAGAATTTGTTGAAATATATGAGATATTATGCAAAATAAACCTTAAGTAAGAATTGCTCGTTTAAATATATGTGATATTAACTGCGCCACCTTACGGTGGCGCCATAGTACTTTATTAAGTCGTAATTGCTACTTTAAATATATAAGATATTAACTGCGCCACCTCACGGTGGCATACTCAGGCTTTGAACTTCATTACTGAACCGCTAGATGGCGTTGAAGAAGCTAGTTTTTGTGATTTTTTTAATAAAAAGTATCCCACGTTAATTCTAATACCTCCAAGAATATGTGTACAAATTTTCATGATGATCGGTTAAGTAGTTTTCGCGTGAAAGCGTAACAAACAAACTTACATTCACATTTATAATATATAGGGAAGGGATGTATTGTGTTGATTGGGAACAAACCTTATAAAGTCTCATTAACAGTGAAGGGATAGACAAGGTGCTCTATTCCCAATCTAGAGATGACGTGTGTTCACAATAGATCTGTAAAGGTCGCAGTAATAGAGGCTAACTGCCAACCCAAGGAATATCTATCTATTTAATATTTAAGGGTAAAAAATTTCCAAAAAATTGGATATTGGGTGTTTAGGGTATTAATTTATATTTGTATTTAAATGTATAATTAAAATATTTAAGCTGGTACACATCAATATTATGTTATTTTTTATTTTATTTGCTTCTAAGGGGTTTTAAAAGTGTAAAAATGTAAATAAGTAATTTTTATTTTATAGAACACATAATATTTACATACGTTATACAAGATTTAAGTGTATTAAATAAGTGATTCCATGTTTTTTCCATTACAATATTTTAAGCCTTAATAACTGGAATAAAATAAATACTTCACTGCTTTATTAACTTACCTAATCAATATTAGGTATCTGCGAAGGCGTTTTCTGGACACATGAAAAAACGGATTATTGTCATGGTTCTTTTTTGAATAACCAAAAGTAGTTTTTAAATAAATTGTCTATAGAAATATATTATTCGTTATACAAGTACAGACTTTTTTATTATCTTAAAAAAATAATGATTTATTAAATACATTAATAAAAATGGAAAAAGTGTAGGTTTAGTTTTTAATTGAAACTCCACACAATAGTATTATAAAACTGATTTTACGTAAATACATATACATATACAATCTTGAGTTTCTGAGGATGATAAATCACAATAAAATTTGCATATATGTACACAGGATGATGTTATTGTAATTGCTCTGAATTTTTATAACCACGTTGGAATTTTTACGACACGATTGTTTTATTCGGTAACGAGAAACGAAAACATGTTGAAAAAACAAATATTTGTGGGTACAGTTGAGTTTGTTAACAAACAAAAAGTTAAATAGGTTCATAAAAGTAGCTATTTATAATATAATATAGAACCACTCACAAAAAATTAAAATCATATATTAAAAAAAATCTTTGATATTCAATTTTATTGTTCGTGTAGAACGTATCCGGAATTCATTATTTTTAATAATTTTAATATATTTCTTTTTTGTAACATTCTCAGGCCAAAGTACTGCATCAAGTATCCTGCTAATAATAGGAGGCAATGGCAAAAATGCCATTACAATAGTATATTGTAATACAAGTGTTACAATGACAGAGGTTTCGTAGTACGAGTTCAGTTTGTGAAACGAACCGCGAAGCGGTGAGTTTCGCAAAGAACGAGTACTACAAACCGTCATTGTAATTCGAGTGTTACATACTATTTTTTATAATGAACTTTAAAAAGTATAAAAAAAAATAAAATGAGAGTTTTTAGAAATATTTATTTATGTTGGCAATCTTGACAGTTTTGACACTTGTCAGTTTTAATGATTTTAAATTAGAATGTTTGTCAAATTTGTATAAAATATTCCGAATTTAGCAATAACGCTGATAATGTGGTTAATAATTTACTAAAACATACTTCTTGATTTACTACCTGAACTCTTTCGTTGAAAATCATTGCAGTGCAACCAATTGTGTAAAACAAAAAGTTACCAAAAACAGTGTTACAATGAACCTATTTCGATACTGTTTTTAGTGTGGAAATAGAAACTTTGTGAACGTGAATTATAAAATAGTATATTGTAATACAAGTGTTACAATGACAGAGGTTTCGTAGTACGAGTTCAGTTTGTGAAACGAACCGCGAAGCGGTGAGTTTCGCAAAGAACGAGTACTACAAACCGTCATTGTAATTCGAGTGTTACATACTATTTTTTATAATGAACTTCTAAAAGTATAAAAAAAATAGAATGAGAGTTTTTCGAAATATTTATTTATGTTGGCCATCTTGACAGTTTTGACACTTGTCAGTTTTAATGATTTTAAATTAAAATGTTTGTCAAATTTGTATAAAATATTCCGAATTTAGCAATAACGCTGATAATGTAGTTAATAATTTACTACAACATACTTTTTGATTTACTACCTGAACTCTTTCGTTGAAAATCAGTGCAGTGAAACCAATTTGTGTAAAACAAAAAGTTACCAAAAACAGTGTTACAATGAATCTATTTTGATACTGTTTTTAGTGTCGAAATAGAAACTTTGTGAACGTGAATTATAAAAAACTATTTGTCAAATACTGTTGATTGTCAACAGGTTTACATTTCTGAAATAATGTCGCAACTAGAAAAACGAAAACGGTTTAAATATTTGTATGGAAAAGGTTTTTGAAATGTTAAAAATTAGTGCGATTGACTGAACTCAAAAAAAAGTAGGTAGTATATGAGACAATAAAGAGAAATAAAAATGGCGTAGACATAAGACATAGAGCAGTTTTAGGTAAGATTGAATAAAACAATTTAAACGCTTTATTGTAAATTAGGACGTCACAAAAATCTCTATAATGACACCTTTACAAAAGAAACGAAGAATAGAATTTCGTCAATATTTTTAAGAAGATTATTTTAATAATGTCTTTATATCAGATGAAAGTTGTTTTATTACACTTTTTATGGAACCACTATATCAGTTCGGGTCTGGACATCTTACTTTGAAGAGATTTATAAATTCAGCATAAAAAAATTCTCTAAAAAACATCTGATCTTCGTTATTTTCATCGTATCTGTAAGCTTGGGAAGCTTTTTTTAAATGAGAACTGGCGAATTTTTCGTAATATTCTTCGTTGTCAATGAAATCATCGTTAGTAACTTTGGAATAAGGATCCCCTTAGTATTAGTAGATTGTTCTGTAGAAGAAACCTAAGTACCTACTTGTTGGCTGGGATGAATCTATGCATTCAATTATACCTGCAATAAAATATTTTTTATATTACTAATTTAATAATTAAAAGCATTACCATCAATATATAGAAACTTTGTACCTGTTGAAAACTTGAATAGCATTTACTGTGTGACACAATTACTGTTTTGGAAAAATTGTTGGCATATAAGCAGGATTATTTGGTAGAACAGATTTTTTGTCTCCAATAAAATGATCGCTACAAATTATATAGCTGGGTGTTGGTGCCCAAGAAGATTTCTTATCACCAAAAAAATATTTTAGCATTTATTTTTACTATATAAACATGTTAGTTGTATAATCCATTCTGATATCACCTGTGTAAAAATATACTTTTGTAATTTTACTTCAGCTATTTATTTTTGACGTTCTTCTGGTCTTTTTATTTTATTTATTTATAAAATGTGCTTTTAGTATTTTTACCGTTATTTCGACAAAAAGTAATGCAACAAACACTATGACCCATATTTTTTAATAAAAACACTACAATCATATGTAAATTGGTCCTGCAGTTGAACTTTGCGTTAGATCCGTCACGAGCGCTAAGATCAGGCGACGTGGGTCACGTTATTTTTGTAATCAACTATAATATATGGTGTCACGAAAAATGGTCGCCGAAATTTGGTCGCGCGAAATAATGTCGTGCACAAATGAGCGAATGCAAAAATGTCGCCGGCGAAAAATGGTCGCCAACGAGAAATGGAGGCGCACAAATGAGCGCATGCAAAAATGTCGCCAACAAAAAATTATAATTACTATTTTATTATTCTTTGTTTATGAAAAAAACGAGTTAAACGTGATAAAATAAAACTGCTCCTGCATAGCACTAATTATTATAGAAATGGGCCGCAAACCTGGTTTTAAATTTTTTTATTCTTGAAAAAGTCTATTGTATGTCTCCTTTGTTTTATTAGGAAGAAGAGCATATACAGTTGGTACAACGTTGCTGTATTGTAAGGCATGAATAGTGTACAACTGTTTAAATATTAGAGGAGCACAACTAAATGTTCCATCAGCATACCAGTGTCTAAAATTTTCCATGAAATTCAAGTTTCTTTCTGTGGAAAAAATTAAAATTCTATTTTCCTGTGGTCCACTATCAAATAATAAAAAAGGTTCGTTGTTACCATTTTTGGTATACACTTCAGGAATAATAAGTTCTATTATATTCCTTGGGTTGGCTGGAATAGCTTCTTTCTTCTGACGCACATACTGTATCGTTCTCTTTAAAGATGACATTGTTGGTAAATGTTCAATCGCACCCATGCAAACTTCTTGTGACACAGTTGCTAAAATTCCTTGAGTAGTAAGTTCTACTTCTCGAGCCATCTCTTTAATTTTATTACATGCTTTTTTTGCTTCCAATTTGCCAGCATCTGCAATATGGTTATGGCTTGAACTTTTTACAACCTCTTCTCCTATGGTATGAACTCTTCCAGCACACTTAAATTTATTATATTCTGAACATTTCCAAATTGTCTTGTCACCCAATGTTTTTTCTTTTTTGTGGATAAATCCATTATACACCAACATATTGGCAACTTTTTGACTTTTAACATATCTTAAAACCATCTTCACTAAACAGAGCTTTGTGAATACTAAAATTTGGCTTTAATATAACACCTATTTATAATGCGTAAATCCATACACCCGAATTGCCAAAAATTTTTAATGCTTTTGTAATGACCTTTTTACCTAGCTAAGCTTATTCTGCAATTACAAAGGGCGCATTCTTTGTAAATAGATTAGTATGCTTTCGGTGAGAGAAAAAATCCCTGGCTAATCCAGGTTAATGTTTAAATTTTGATTGGTTATTATTTGATTTTAGAACGGTATTTAAAAGGGATCATAGTAGAATACTAGTAGGTAATTGCCACTAATTTGCTTTTAAATCTGATAGTTCTAATAGTTTTAATGACCTTTTTACCTGGCTAAGCTTATTCTGCAAGAACACCAGACTTGAATTTCTATATTTATCTGGTCAAAACGCCATCGTTAACTAAAAAATTATGCTTAAGTTATGTAGAGCAATTTTACAAAAAAATTAAATAGAAATTTTATTAAAAAAAAAAAAATGGACACCTCATAGACACCAGACCGGTGATCTTTTATTCATCTAATATCCAAAAAGTAATAGAATATATTTTTTTACTTGTTCTGGTTCACCACCTTTTAACGCGGTCGCCGCTTGGACTAGTAGAATACTAGTAGGTAATTGCCACTAATTTGCTTTTAAATCTGATAGTTCTAGTACCTTCCATTATAATTTTTCGTTGGCGACATTTTTGCATGCGCTCATTTGCCCGCGACCATTTCTCGTTGGCGACCATTTTTCGCCGGCGACATTTTTGCATTCGCTCATTTGTGCACGACATTATTTCGCGCGACCAAATTTCGGCGACCATTTTTCGTAGATCCATAATATATATTTTTTCTTCTTATATGTATTAGGAAAACTTTAGCCACTAAAATAAAAATCATAAAAATAATAAATAAATATTTTGAAAATAACCGTTGCTGATTTAATTTATCTTGATTAATGTCAAATTTGTTAAGGGTCATCTAAAAACTGAAAATGCCTAATAAAAAAAATTATGTAATATTTCATCTTGCAATGTTTTTTTTTTATTTTTAACATTTAAATTATAAATTAAAACAAAGGGGTAATTATACATAATCTTTATTTTTGAAAACGACAACCGATCTGGTTTAAAACATTTTTATGATTATTTTAATTTTGTATCAATGGTTTTTGGGCTGTTAGGCCGGAGTCGATTGTCATGTTGACTTGACGTTTCGCCAACACGAGCGGTTGGCATCTTCAGAAGTTGCTTTCTGGTTGACAGTCTGCGAAGTACTGAGCTCTGCGGGAACGGGGCCCGTATTTATACGTCGGGAAGGAAGTGGGCGGGGCCTCGGTTGCTTTCGATTCCAATTGGTTCTGGTCGGTGTTGTTCGTTAAGGGTAGAGTTTTCGCACCCTTAATTATGCGGACCCATGTTTTGTTGATCTTGACTGCTTCCTCATTTTATTAAAGTTGTTCGGGTGCTTCTCTATCTCTATGACTTCTCTATAGAGTCTGGAATGGTATGCTGATGTAGTAGCGAGGACTTGGGTCTCCTCAAACTTAATCCGATGGTCCATAGCGAGGATATGTTCCGCTACGGCGGATTTGTCCGTCTGCCCCAGACGACAGTTGGCCTTGTGCTCTTTAATCCTGGTGTTGATCGAGCGTTTGGTAGTTCCCATGTACACGCTTCCACATGTGCACAGAATGCGGTAAATTCCCGAAGCCGGCAGTGGATCTCTTCTGTCTTTTGCCGATCGAAGACATTCTTTTATTTTTCCCGTTGGTTTGAAAATAGTTTTCACATTTTTCTTTTTTAGCAATTGACCAATTCTGTCTGTCACTCCCGGTCTAACAGCCCAAAAACCATTGATACATTAGACAATTGCCGCGAAAGCCTTTCACAGTTTATTTTAATTTTGTTATGTATTTTCAGTTTTTAAAAGACGAGACAAATTTGACTTATCAATCAAGATAAAGTAAATAAGCAACGGTCATTCTTAAAATATTGATTTATTATTTTTATTTTTGAGGCGAAAATTCCCCTTATACAAGAAGATAATATTCCTTTCTTAAATCGATAAATTTATTACAAGAAACATACAACTCCATACATTTTAAAAAAATGGCCCTTGGTAAGCCAGGCGCATCAGTAGATTTATATTAATTTATATCATTTAAAGTATACGTTTTAGAAAAAAATGTTTTAGATAAAAGTTGTAGGTCTTTTTGAGACAAACAAAAAAGTCCCCTAACATTTTTTTGTACAGGGTGAAGTAAAGAAGTTACGAATTTTTTTCCATTTTGATTTGATGTCACGCCAAAACGGCTGTACCGATTTGGCCCATTAACGAACTCGACCGAGATTTTTGGACGATTGATTTTTGTACCAAATTTCATTTCGATCCGTTAAGAAATGCGACCGCTATCGTGTCCACAGATTTCGTTATATCGGAACTATACATATATATATATATATATATATATATATATATATATATACATATATATATATATAAACTTTTGAACGGAAGGTGTTTTTGAGGTCAGGGGGGCCCAAAACGAAAAACTGTAGTGAAATTTTCCCGAAGTCGTGACATGCGAACCAGCTGAATAGTAGATATAAATCTACTAAAATATCTTTATCTTATTCTGCAAATCATTGCTCTTTCAACTTCTCGTTGTGGATTTTTTTTTAACTTTTTAAGATAAGGATAAATAAGATAGTCGTGCGGAGCTAGATCCAGTGAAAAGGGATAGGGATTTGGGGATTATTCCCAAAATTAGGAATTGTTTGTGATTTGTGTGGAGAGGCATTGTCCTAAAAAAAACAAATACGTTTGAATTACTTTAAGAGTTTGTTCTTTGTAGAATAGTTAGTAATATCAAATACATACTAATTCCTAGATAGGTTTACCCTTAGCAATAAAACCAATTTGGATTTTTTATCCTTTTAAAAAAACTGAAGGAACTAATTTTTCAGCACATTTTTAAACATTTCTTATGCCTTGGAGAATCGCAGTGTCCGTTTTTTATCGATTGCTTAATAATTAATGAATCTTAAAAATACTCGACTTTTATCCATAAAAACCACACCGTTTAAAAGGTTTTTTTAAACCGAGCACAAATCGACCTTTTGCACGCTTCTGCTTAAGATTTAGACATTTAGAAAATTATTCTGCCGGAATATTTTTCATGTCCAAATCGACGTGAGTTATACGCGTGCATATGAAATATTCAGTGCTTTAGATAGTCAATTTAGCCCAATTCGATGGTCTGATGAACTGCTTTGATATTAACGTGAACACAGAAACTGGCCTTTTCTATCGGTCTTAGCTTTTATTGAAAAAATTACATTTTTTAAAAACTTCAATCCAGTTTTTCATAGTTAGACACAAAAAATATTATTTAATATTGTCAACCTTATTAAGCGTATCTTTAGATACCGACCGAATAATTGATTAATATTTCAATTTGTTCAATTTTGGTAAACATTTATTTTTAATATTTAAGCGCAACTCTGGTTTAACTTTTTGACCTGAAATTTTGAAATAGTAATTCCAATATAGTTATTATCCTAACAAGTGCGGAAAGTTAATAAGTTAGGATCAATATTTTTTCTACAAGCAAAATCACCTCAAAAATTATTTAGATATTTGAAAAGATGCGATTGTGACAATTAAATCTTTCATAGTGTCAATAAATACACGACTCTAGCTATAGCAACCCTACTTAAACAGGTGAGTTTGTTGGTGCTTTGAGTAAGGTTTACAGGGGTGATTTAATAAATTATGATTTTTTTAAAAACAAACATTTTAAAAATCCCTATTTTCATGTAAAATAATCTTATTTTTTTTTACTATTTGTATGTAGTCCAACAAGATAAAGGTAATAACACAATAATTTGTCAAAAAGGTTATCGGAAAACATATTCAATTAATTTAAAAAAAAATGCATGCAGGAAAAAACCTTACCCGCCTTCCGTGCGGGAATAGTTATTTAAGCAACGAGTTAATTAATATAGAAGTTTAATAATCGAAATATTTTAATGCGCGAGCTATAGCGAGCGCATTAATGTTTGAGATTATTAAACTTCCTATTAATTTACGAGTTGGTTACAAAATTTTTCCGTCGACTTTTTTTAAGAAAAAAATAGCTTATAAATAAATATTAAATAAATTTATGTACTTGTTCTTTGTTACAAACTTTCGATTTTTTTAAACATATCCAGTTTTCTTCTTTTTAATAAACGTAATTAGTTTATTATACTTACTAATATCGACATTTGTATTAATATTAAAAGTTGTTCTTAGCTATGGGGGGTACCCTCTATATTCTTAGCATCGAATATTTTGGGCATAAACTGGCTATTAAGCCTTTTTCAGCAAGGTATGAGAAATGTGCTAGTACCTACTGATTCTGAATAATGAGTAATATTTTTTTTCTACGGTTACTATACAAATGTATCATTTTTTGACAGTAATCTCTAAAGAAATAGGGTACGTTGTTATATCTAATAAAGAAATATCTCATTTCTTTATCTGATAAAACAAAGTGTTCATTTCTTTATTGTTTTAACTTAATCAAGTATACTGTGCCAATAATGTATTCATATATTTGACTAACAGTACAGATTGACAGTAATAAAGTAGTGACAGGTACAACAGATAGTTTTTAATACACTATTTAAATTAGATTGTTATTTAAGTAAAAATGTTAAGTAGTGATAAAAATGAATTAGAATTAACTCCTCCTGAAATAAGAGAAGCGGCAAACGAAGCTTGTCAGAATTTGATTCCCGAAATTTCAAAACATAAGTACCAGAATGCATATGAAAGTTTCGTGACCTGGCAAAAGAAAAAGGCAACAAATTCCGTTTCAGAAACTGTGCTTTTAGCTTATTTTTCTGAATAAATTTAAGGTATGATAACTGTAAATATTGTAAATAATAGTTAATTTTACTTAAATAATATAACTTATATCGTTATGTTTTGTTTTGTATTGGATTTATTTTTGAATTATTGTATTATTATGTGGTATAACCGTAGAAAAAGTATAGTGTTTGACTCGCAAGGAATAACTCATTTCCCACTCGTACGATTTGCTGCATTCGCCTGCGGCTCTTGCTGCAAACATCGTACTCGTGGGAAATGAGTATCATTCCTTGCTCGTAAAACAATATACTATTGTATTACACCATAAAATAAACTCTGCATATGTTTTATTATATAAAGATTTGCTTTGATCAGGCAATAAATTTAATGACGTTTTAAATAAAATGGCATGATAAAAAAAACGCGACTGATTAAAAATATTGACATTGACAGATCTCAACATTAATAGCCTGTTAACGCTCTTGTTCGTTAATACGACTTATTAATGATCAATTTTAGACAATAGTTAGTACATTAACATTGTTATTAATGTAAAGTCGGCGGAAATAGTACATTACGTAACGAGTGCGGAAAGCAGGTGATCCCATCACGAGTGCGTTTGTCGCGCAAGCTGAAGGCGAGCGCGATAGAAAGCACGAGTGATGGGATTAACTGCGCACACCACAAGTTGCGTATTTTATTTTTTATCACTCCGTGAGGAAAGCTCTTGAATTTGTGTAAAATAAAAGGAAAAAAGATATAAATCGTATTTTATTACTTCTATTGAAAAAACAATAACTGTTTATAAAACACCATTCAATACATGCTGATATAAATTTATGTATTACGGGTGTATAAATATCAAGAAATAATGCAAGGCAATCAATTGAAGTTTAAACATATATAATTTATACGTATATAAAATTTATTTAGTTTACCTTAATAACAAGCCAATCAGGATCTATAGCTTCATTGTACAATCTGGAAATATCATGTGCTGTTAACACGTTCGACTTTTTGCGTTCATAACCCTTATTTGCTTTTTTTTTTAAATGCATTGACCTTTTTATATTTACTAAAATCAGTATCATCATATGCTAAAACACAAGCTTTAAGCATTGAGTAACGCAAAAAGAGTTGGTGGTGAACACTGCATTTCACTAAAATATGCTATAAACATTTCTTCTGCAAAGGACGATGACTTTTTGTTTTTTCTCCATACTTTGAAAGCATTATATGTAGGTATCTGTATATCTTTCTTTTGACTTCTCCGGCAATAAACTTTACTGTACAGTTTTTGCAGTTTCTCGTATTTTTCCGGATAGGAATCAGAATCAATCATTGTAAGTATATACTAAATGCTTTCACAATACGACTGAAATTATTTGTTAGGCACTTTAATATGACGGCTAATATTTGACAGGTTTGACAAGCACAATAATAATAAAAACAGTTCGGCGCGCGTCGTTTCGCTGTATATACAAATAAAAAATAAAAGTAGTACTTATACAATAACAATGTAAACAAACAAATGTATATATACATAAACAACACGGCGCATCGTATTTCACGGAGTGATGAAAAAAATCTTATCCGCACTCCGTGCGGGAAAGAAATATTTTCTGAATTAAAATGCATGCTTGTAGAAAAAGATATTTTTCGTTACTGTTGTAACGCAATATTTTATTTTTTCACACAACCGGTACAGGGTAACTAGATTTTAATAGTTTCTCGTTTCGAACTTTGTGTGAAAGTACAAGATTGCTTTTTACCAAAATTCAATATTTTTTAAAGGTAATTTGACATTATTTTGAGCATTGATGCAAAGAAAACTGGAATTAGATTCTTAAAGAATCCCTGCTTTGATATTATAAAAATTCGACTGTATTATCTGTGGCATAAAACATATTAACACAGAGAAGTGTTCACAGATATACATAAGCACAATTTACAAAAAGAACTTTTTATAATAGAAAGTTTATTACTGATTTATAGGTCATATTTTGTGTCATCTCAACAATGCACAGCATCCCTGACATTGTAAAAATATTAAGTCATACAACGCTGTGATTGATCATAGAGAAGATTGTTTCCTTGTTAACAAAATCTAGGGTAGTTGTATCTAAAAACTTTCTAAAACAGTTTATTTTATTACCAGTTAAAATAATAATTACTGTTTTCACACGTAAGAACAAAAAAAAAAGAAAAAAAACTTCTCTGTCGCGTAATCGATCCCATTATGATAACATAACAGAACTGTCACAAGTGGACTAATCCGCCGCCTAACCAACTACGCTACGAACGATTTATTTAATAACTTTCAAAATAATATTATTTATACACAACTTAGATCATGTTTAATATCAATTCGGTATAAACTTCGAAATGTATGTATATGCCTAAACACACTTGAAACATGCATTGTCATCCAGTTCTTAGCTATCCTGAAAATTTCAGAGCTCTAGGTAGTCGGGAAATAGGTTTAAATTCGATTACAAATTCCACGGAATGACACAGAGACACAGAACACGGCGAAAATATAAATAAGCACAATTTACAAAAAGAACTTTTTATAATAGAAAGTTTTTTACTGATTTATAGGTCATATTTTGTGTCATCTCAACAATGCACAGCATCCCTGACATTGTAAAAAGATTAAGTCATACAACGCTGTGATTGATCATAGAGAAGATTGTTTCCTTGTTAACAAAATCAAGGGTAGTTGTATCTAAAAACTTTCTAAAACAGTTTATTTTATTACCAGTTAAAATAATAATTACTGTTTTCACATGTATAAACAAAAAAAAAAAAGAAAAAAAACTTCTCTCTCGCGAGTTCGATCCTATTACAATAACCCAACAGAATTGTCACAATCTACCGCTTCACCCCTTATCCAAATAGGCCACCGCAAACTTATATGAAGTCTTTTAAAATGATAATATGTATACATATTTAATTTAATAACAATTCAGTATAAATTTCGAAATCTGTGTATATACCTAAACACACTTGAAACATGCATTGTTATCCAGTTCTTAGCTATCCTGAAAATTTCAGAGCTCTAGGTAGTCGGGAAATAGGTTTAAATTCGATTACAAATTTCACGGAATGACACAGAGACACAGAACACGGCGAAAATATAAAAAACTTTCTAAAAAAATAGCACTAAAGTAACAATAAAAATCTTGGGTTCAGATATAGACATATATGAACAAGTGGTGCATTCACTATCATATATCGAAAAAGGTGAAGATGTTGGCGTCGTTTCAAATAGTGAGTATTTTAACTGGTTACCATTTTAGGAAAAAGTCATTACCTATAGATGATTAGACCGCGGTAGCTAACTTATTACTACCGAAATGGATACTTAAATACTATTATTATTGCTAAAGTCTATAAAAAACACGTTGATTTTTTCTCACACGGTTGCTTTTATCTACACTATCAAATCAATTTAATAGCTAGATTCGAATAGATGGTATTTAAAAACTTGTTTTGGTATTTTGTATTGCGTAAGTATTTAAGTAGGTAGTAATATTAACTAAACATGTATTACTTTGTAACATTAAGGTTTATAATAACTGTAATAAAAATTGTGCATTTTCTTTGGTGGGTGGATAATTGGAAAATTTTTACGTAAATCATATTTTATTACAAAAATTTTATTTATAAATCTGTATCAACAGCAAATAAACCTTGCAGTATCATATACCAAAAAAGTTTTTTATGTGTTCTATCAAATTCATTAGATATTTAAGTTTTTTGCGGATTAGAAAGACTTAATTTCAGAGCAAATAAAATTTCGCAAAAAGCAATGAAGTTAAAATGAAGATAGCCGATACAGCATTTTTTTCTTGTAAAATTTGTTAGTAGAGCACATATTCTACTTTTTCTTCTCAAAGGGAATTATCCATATACCAAATAGAGCAACTTCGGCTTCTATTTGAAGGAGTGGGGTTTTCTGTCACTTAATCAGACAAATGTGGTCTAAGTGCTGGCCCTTCTACCTCTTTCAACATTCTAGATCTAGAGATAGAGTATCACATATTTTTTCCAAATGTCCCTACTTGATTATTATGAAAAAATATAATAAAAACAATACCAACATTAACAGCAATAGCTATATTAATAGTTTAATAAATAATCACACGTTAAGTACAATGTGATGGTGTTAGCTTAAATTGAATCTATACGAGTTTTTCAATTGACATTATTTTAGATTGCTTATCTTTTTTCATTTTATTCTCTTTTTTTTGGCTTTATCTTATTTGTTCGTTTTTTCTATCTTTTTATTTTTTTGTTTGATTTTGTTTTCGTGTTTTTTATGTTTTGATAATTCTTTAGGGTTTTCATTTTTTTTTTCGTTTTTTTCACGTTTCTTGTTTCCTTCTTATTTTTTAATTGACCCTTTTTTACTTTAATCCTTTTTTGTCCCTTTTTTAATATCTTTTTATTTATTAATATTTTCGATTTTTTTCCAAATTGTTTATTTTTTTTTTCGTTTTTTTTTTTGATTTTTTATCGGATCTAAATAATAAAAATGAATTTGACGATGGAAGGAAAGAACCTTTATACTTTCAAAATATTGATTTATTATGTTATTATTTTGATTTTATTGGCGAAGGTTCGCCAATAAAAAAAGTAAATATATATAGTTAATACTACGAAGAAGTTATAGAGAATATTTAAATAAAGTTTAAAACAATATCGTAAATAATATCGTCAGAAGCGTAACACACATAGTAATGTAATGAATATGACGCATAAATTTATTTAAGAAAAGCCAATTTTGCTAAATATGGTAGGTGAGGTTTGGTAAAATTGCTTTCCGTATAATTATGAGCTTGAGTCTGCCAATAGATTTACTTTTTTTAAATTTTAAATTTCTTTATTGTTTGTTTTTATCCATAAATGCCTTTGATACCAATATTTGTAAATTTAAAAAAAAAACAAAATATTAATAAAAATTTAATTTTTACGAATTTAGAAACAGTTAATATTTTGTTGGATAACAAGGTGCACTTCCGAGTGTCGCCCTTATACAAATCATTGATCAAAGACAGCAGTTTGCATTCCAGAACAACTTTTTGTGTTTTTCTGCTGTAATGTGGTCTAAGATAGCCAGATACCCCACCCCACGAGTACTCATGCATGCTCACACCATGACAACCACAGGATGCTTCTTGTGGACGTGGTACGTAGGGGTAAAAGATCTACACCAGAGAGGCGACGAAGATACTAGATTTGCTTTCATCACTCCCGACAACTTTACTCCATACAAATTTGTATGTTTCTGATTTTGTTTTACGTTAAGAGGCTTTTTTCTCGGTATTCTCGCTCGCAAGTCATTATCACACAATTTCTTCCTACACACATCCTGCTCCGTCTTTAAAGAGTTTTCTTACACCCGATTTCGTGGCCCCTTCACGCTATCTGTTTGCTGTTTCTTTGGGTAAGTATAGCCTTCTTCACAAAGAGCAATTGCTTTGCCTCTTTCCCTTTGCGACCTATCGACACGAAGGATATTTACACTTCCGAATATCTGAAAATCACGTTAATCAAATCCTTATTACTTAAAAGTAAGTGACTGACTTATTTAGTTACAAAACTACTTGTAACTATTTAGAATGATTTCTGATTAACTTAATAAACCCACGCATCTTCGCAATTTGTTGATTAAAGACATGTGACATCTACTGTTGCCAATTCCTAAGAATGAAAATACTTTTGAATGAGAATAAATATAATATTTTTAATTTTAGTTTTACGAAATATTTGTATAATAAATTTTGTTTAAAGAGTCTTTGAAGTCACCCCCTTACCTGGGAACAGAGGGCGATCCATAAATCCAAACCTTTTCTCGACTCTTGACCCTCGATCCAGCATGTGGTTGTATGCACTCATAATTTTACAATCTTCTGTTTAAATTTAAAGAATAAGTTTTATTAATTTTATATAAATAAAAATAAATAAATACCAGAAACGTAAATATAATTTTTTTTCTGATTCCAACCACATATAGTACTGACGCAAAATTTTGAAGTTTACAGGTGCTAGCGATACTTTATGTTTTTTATGAGAGTTGTTCTTTTCTCAATGTAATGTAGAATACTAGGTGTTTAGTCTGTAAACTTTAAAATTATCTTTACCTATGTTGCTGATGCGTTTTTATTTATATTTAAAAAAATTAATCACATATATTTTTTAAATATAAAAAATAGATTGTAAAATTATGAGTGCATACAAACACATGATGGATCGAGTGTTGAGGCCAGAGAAAAGGCTCGGATTTATGGACCGCCCACTGTTCCCAAGTAAGGTGATTTCAAAGACTGTGTAACCAAAAATTTGCTTATTAGCGAGCATACGCCTCTTAGATTAAAATAAAAACATATCTAATAATTTATATACACTACCAAAAACGAATTTTACGTTAAGATTCCAAATAATTTTAAGTTACAATAAAAGTGTTCAGTAATAGTTTAGTTTAACAAAAATGGTTACGCAGCTTTACTACTCGGGCGTAACTCTTCCATTCGGTGTATAAATCACTACGTATCACTCTTGTTATGTTATATACTATAAAAATTGTAATTCCTTACTGAACTGTTTTTCAGCACAGATTCATTAATCTAATAATTGCAGAATCTAAATTAGTCAATTTCAAATTTTTAAAAAGTATGTATAAAACTCTAGACTTGTTACTTTTACAAAAAAGTACCTAAACATATGTATGAGAACATCTTATTACAATTTATTACTATATTGTTCTAACTGCCAGTGTTTTTTATCATTTCTACTTGTTAAACAACTTAAAGGTATGATACAAGTTCTATTTTTATGGAAAATGACTTAATTATTTGAACTATTTTAATCAGCACTACCCACAACAATCATCTTATTTTCAGAAATTATCATTTATATCTATATATCTGTTTATTTTGTAGGTGAGATCACTCTTCAGATTTTTACATGAAGGCCAATTTTATATACAATTAGTTGTCATTTCCGCAGATTGAATTAATAAAAATGCATATTTAGTGTTATTTATTGACATTGATGGATGATTTTACAATTCTGTTTGTATTTGTGCAAAATAACTTTTTTGCATATTTCATCTTTATTCATGAATTATAGCATATCATTGTACCGTAAATAAATATTTAATATGAAAATAAAAATGCATGATTTAATTTTATTGTTTGTCTGTAAGGTGTAACATGTTTGAAAATATTAATCTGCATCGCTACTGTAAATTTATCAAATATAAACATATAACATAAATAATATAGTGAATCAAGTTTCTCTTCTTTATAAAGAGTTGCGGTGTAACAAAGAAGAAGAAAAAAATATATACATTACGTAACTAAAAAGAGATTCGTATCAGAATCCAAATTAATATCGACTTCTTCCGACAAGTATCTTACATCAATGAATAGACAATGAAATATAATATTTATCTTAGCTAGTTCGTTTGTGTTTCTTATTGTTGTTTACATTATTTTTTTAGAACCGATATAGATTCTTTTTGCTCGTTCATAAACATGATTGATGTTTTTAAGAATGTTCTTAGATATAAAAATCAATCAGTAGCGTCTCAGTTACTTCTTACGATAAAAATTAAATATAAATTAAATTTGTACCCATCTATACATATAATAAAATTGGCGTATCTTTTTATTAAAATAACTCCTTTTTACTATACCCGAGCCACTCAAAAGATGGAATGATCACGTGAACGGCACGCACTGTTTGAATATTACTCTCCCCAACCAACGTCACAAGTCCAAATTACACCACTCAACAAAACCGTACCCACCCTCGACGCCTACAGTTTATATTATCTCTGGTATGAGTACAGTGTAAACTGTTCTTCGTTATTTCAGTTTAGAAGGCGTGGCATCGTACAATTACGTCGTCCAGTCACTGATCACGCGTCCTTGAATTCCATCTTTTGAGCGGCTAGGGTATAAATGCATATGTACCTACGTATACACGGTACATACACCAAAATAATTTTTGCTGAGCCAATTTTGCGGGATTTTTACTGGCAGATAACTGATAAGGAGAACTTAAGCTACCCTTATATTAGAATTCTCCCGCCAGCAATTTAATATTACAAATGCTGACTCTCACGCTAACTCGGAACGCGCGAGCGGGCTATTGCTAACAGTTGTGTCTCAACGAATGATCGTTTAAAACATTATATCCATCACTTACATCATACTTTCACAAGAAGTCGCGAGCACATCTAGTAGTAAACTAATTTTATTGTACTGTTTCGCATAGGATTCTTAAAATTTAAAAATTACGTAAACATACCTTATACACACCAACAACAACCCTACAAAAAAATCCACAACCTGCTTGATTTTTGAAATAATAAAATATTACAATAACAAAAGTTCTAGCTACCGGTTACCTACTACCATGCAATTTATCACTACATTCAGGTATTTTTCCAGCTTACTGAAGGGAAAGCTATGTAAGTCCAATTTATTAATGTAATACCAAGGAAGATATTAAAAACTATAGACCCATTTGCATTCATTTAGAGATTACAAAGTCACTAGATTGCATTGTCTCAAAAAAATTATCATGGCATACTAATTCGTTAATCAAAAGTCAGCAACATGGATTTATGCTTGGTAAATCTACAGTTACTAATTTAATTCTGTATAATTTTTTTATTATTGGTGCTTTTGAACTGCGCCAGCGTTCTCAGGTTGATGATATACTGATTTTACGGAAGCTTTTGATCGTGTTAACCATGAACTTTTGTTAGCAAAACTCAGCTCTATAGGTATTGCTGGCTCCATTATTTCATGGCTAGGTAGTTACCTTAAAGGACGTTCACAGTATGTTATATATGTTAGTTCCATTTCTTTGGCGATATCTGTCTCGTGAGGTGTGCCGCAAGGTTCACATTTAGGTCCTTAGCTTCCTAATATATTTGTATAATTCATTTGTATAGGTTATAGTTTACTCGAGTTTTGCTGATGATTTTAAAATTTTTTTGTCTACAAAAACCATTGAAGATCCCAGATTACTTCAAACTGATATAGATAACCTCGTCAGATTGTGTAAAATGAATCTGCTTAAGCTAAACCCAAAGAAATGTTACCAAATCACGTTCTATAGAAACAACAATCCAGTTCAGTTCGATTACATGTTAGACAACTATCCACTTCATACAGCTGTTACCGTAAAATATACGTCAAAGGCATTGAAAATATTAGGCTTTATTATGGGGCATATATCGATTGCACAACATTACATACTTATACCTATACTATTTTTTATAGTGAATGCTCACTGCTTTTACAAAATCAAATCTTGTTAGATTCTTAGATTTATACATATCTACCAAATGTTGAATATATTCTATGTTTTAATAATTTCTTATCATAATTAACTTTTGGGTCATGTACACTAGACATTTTTATATATGTATCTATTTGAAACTCTTTCAAAACATTTATAAAAGTATAAAGATTTGGATGCGGGGAGTAAAAACTTAAAAACTATTATTAAAATGGGAATGGAAAGATTCACAACAATTTGTGCTCCTTGTCCAATCTGCCTCGCAACTACTCCACATTATGGGAGGAAATTTACTGTCACAGTCGAGATAAGTTTCTACTAAATAATCGGCGAATAATTGCACTGTAGCATCGTTTGGTATAACACTCATGAAATCCATACAAAATGAATCCTCTACTTCGTCAGGAGTTAAAAATGGAAGCCCAAATATATTTCGTAACCACTTGCCTATTTCAATTTTTTTAGATTTATATTCATTTGTTAAGCCAAGTGTTTGAATTTTCCTATACCAGGATTGAGTGAGATGAAACTTACAACCAATAATTTTAATATAAGGCCACACTTTGCGAGCAGCTGAATGTATACCTACTTTGCTCAAAATCTATTATTATTTTTGCAGGGCGTAATAGCAATTGTAATTGAATACATTTTGCTTTTATATGTTCAAAAGCAAGATAATATGTACGTTCTTGTTTATTCGGCAATAAACAAAACACAAGCGGGATATAATATCCATTAGTAAGGGTATGAATTGAAAATAATTAATAGAAAAATTTCGAGCAATATTTAAAAGTTTCATCTACGTACAAAACATTTTAATTGCATAAAAATTTTAGATTTGTTTCTGAACCAAAAATTACTATGTTATTAATTTTATCATTAACTAAAACAAAGTTTTCACCTCTACAAGTTAAAAAGTTTGTCGATTGTAAAATTTCGTGAACTTCAAATATGTTACATGGTAGTTTTAGAAGTAACATACGTTTTTTCTTTATATAAACTTTGTCTGCAATTGTATACATTCCTTGCATTAAAGTTATCTGTTGGCGTACTCGTCAGAGCAGCATGCAAAATTTTAGATGGTTAGCTTTTCTTTTTACAGCAGCAACAACTATCTATTAAGAAGAAAATGGCTTAGTTACAGTTAAAATAACATACATTACATACTACATACATAATCAGAAACGTTATTTTACCCGAAGTTGTTTAAGTTTCGATCAACGTTTTTGACAACATCGTGATTGTGAGTGTTAAATTCTTCTAATATAACACTTTCCGTTTTGTCCAATAAACTTCGCGCTTTGCCTATTTTATTAGTGCAACGAAACGATACCCCGTTGATTATATCTCTATGTTTTCGAAAAGTATAATTTTTCACCAAAATTAAGTTTCCCCTACGTTCGCTTTCCAGAGAAAGATTATACCAGCCCTTTTGTTGACCTTTTTACCTGTCTTACTTGGGGCGCAATCGATGCACTCCTTTTTCAGGTAAAATTCGAAAAGGCAGATTATCCTAAGTTTTATTGCGGGTTTGGGCGCAATTGATAATTTCCCTTATTATGAGGTCTTCTAATCCTTTTTCTATAATCTCAATAAAATTATTATAGTGGTCATTGTTGAGATCTAATGTTGAATATAATTGTATCTTCAAAGGGACATCAATTTAATCGAAAGTGTTCAACATAAATTTTTAAAATTTGTTTTATATAAGATGGGTACTCCTGGAGGAAATAACAATTATGATAACATTATGGCAATACTTAATTTGAATCCTCTTGAGCATCGCAGAATGGAACTATCTCTCTGCTTTCTTCATAAGCTGCTCAATGGTACAATTTGTTGTCCAGATTTGTTAAAGCTTGTGAATTTTAATACAAGCAGAAGGACCCGCATATCTAAACTTTTTAATAATTCATTTCACTCCACAGATTATGCACAGAATAAAACTATTTCAAAAATACTAATTGGTAATATTCACAATGCTAGCATTCAGTTATGACTTATCTTTATTTTCTTTTAAGCGCCAACTTAAATAAATAAATAAATAATTTAATATTTTGTATCGATTTTGTGGTTTTGTTTTAACTCGAAAAAGTACTTGGATCGGTACCATTGGGGCTCCAAGTTCCTGTTTAAAATATAGTTTGGGGTATCCTTTCTCTAACACTAGACAAATACTAAATTTGAGGTGTTTTATCACAAAATTTTTTTTAAGGAAACTCTAACAACAATTCACGCTTAATATACTGACAGTAATGACAAGAGATATATGATTGACAGTTACAGTTAGTTACAGTAGATACTAAGTATGTAACAGATGATAACATTTTTAATAATTTTAGTAAAATAATACAATGTAGTGACTAGACTATTAATCAATGATTATAATTACAGCTTTCGCCGACGCCTATGGCAAAACAGAATAACTGATAGGTAGTGAAAGAGCTGATTGTAAAATCTTGTCTGCTCTTGAAGTTCATGTATTCTCTCGTGTCGTTCACACATCGTTAAACGCGTTGGAGAAAAAAATTGACATGACAGATCGGATTTTTTTATCTGTTATAAAATACACGTTTTTGCCCTAATGCTTATTTTAATTTGTAAACTACAACTACACAATAATTTATCGTTACGTGACCTCGCAAAATACCTAAAGAACACAATTCCTAGCTAACATTTAATTATGGACTCGAAACAATTAAAAATTTAAAGGTGTTTTACATGTTATAACCCCTGGAGCAGCGTCAGATGGAGGTCGGCTACATACACCCACGTTTTTAATATGCGAAGAACAACCTCCAAATATTAATTTAAGCTAGACGACGTTAAAATTTTAATCAATGTCTCATATTTTTAAATATAAATTAAATTTTTCACAATAATAAGTACACCTACTTCAATACTGCGGAACTCCTATGGGAATGAAACTTTATATTTTTTACTCTGCGAATTACCTAGAGTAAATTATTTGTGTTGCAATAATTAGAGAATATCATTTCAGTATTCATGTTTCATATATTTTTTAAACGCTGCAATATGAAAAACTATACATTTAGAGAAATTATATTTTAAAAATATATTTCAACAATCAGCGTTTAAAATTTTTATAAAATTGAATAAAAGTATATATTTTTTTAATTTGTAGAAAAAGCACAACGATTTAAATGCAGTATTATAACCAACTTGGCTCGTTACATAATGTGTAAAGAGGTGAAAATTTCACAAAAGGAAATAATTAATATTTTTGAAAATAAATAAAAGTTACTTATGTAAGCTTAAAAAGAACAACATAAGAAGTGGATATCATTCTGGACGACAAGAAGATTAAAAATTTAAAAGAATATGTATACTTGGGGCATGAAATAAAACAAGGGAAACAAAATCAAACGGCGGAAATTACAAGGCGTATACAAATGACTTGGGTAGCAGTAGGTAAATTAAGTTTTATTATAAAAGATCCAAAAATCCCAATTAATTTAAAAAGAAGGGTTTTTGATACATGTATCCTTCCTGTCATGACCTAGGGAATGAAAAACATGACACTTACTAACAATTCTCTCAATAGACTTACAACCACTCAAAGAGATCAGAGAGAATTATGACAAATGTAAGCTTAATAGACCATGTGAGAAATGAGGATTTAAAGAAAAAAACCAAAGCAGCCGATGTTGCTGAAAGCATTGCAAAATCCAAGTGGAGATGGGCCGGACACGTGGCACGAGAGAACAAAGAAAAGTGGACAAAACGAATAATAGAATGCAGGCCAAGATAACATAAACGGGGTGCAGGAAGACTACAAAAAAGATGGGCCGATGACATCAAGGAACATGCAAAACTGGCACCATTTAGCTTAAAAGAAATATAGTTGGAAAAGACAAGAGTGGCCTATGTCCAGAAGTGGACTAGAAGGGGCTTCTAAAGACGAAGCTTAAAAAAGTAATAAAAATTGAGCAAACTCTATTGTTTTAAGAATAAAAAACTTTATTGTAATATCATTGTAGCAATTCCATAAATCTAAAAAAACACTCGAAGCATCTCAGAAACGTTAAAAATAATTTCACACCAGCCAATACTAAAATTATTTGAAGAAGTTTTTATTCCCATGAACAAAAATTTGGTATATAAACAAACGTTTATATACCAATCTTATATATCAATAGGACGTAACCGTTGTTAGATTTTCTTGAGCAATTGTTGCCACATGACCAGATTTTGACACAAAAGTTTCGACCATTTTCTTTGACACATTTCGAGAACGGATCTCTTTTGTTGGTTTTTTCTCACCGTGAAACACACAGCAGATTGGCGTTTATTTTTCAATTCGTAGGAGTAAATCTAAGATTCATTTCTAATTACAGTATGTACTAAAAACGTTTTTTGAGCTTCCTTTGTTGAACCCTTCCAATGTTTTTCAACACCAAATGACGCGAACCGCTTTTATCTCTTCTATGAGCAAATAAGGCATCCAACGGGAAACTAACTTCGTAACACCTAGTTCATTATCTAGGATCTTTTGGATTTAGGTCTTTAACATGCCCAAAGATGCCTCTATCTCGGGGTAATTTACACGGCGGGCATTTTTAATTTGCTGACGAACCGCATCAATGTTTTGCTGTGTGACTACTGTTTTGGGTGGACCTAACCTGGATTCGTCGCTAAGACTGAAGCGACAAAGTTGAAATTCGCAATACCAGCAGAAAATAGTTGACTGATGTGGTGCTTCAGTCACAAACACAAAAACAATTTCAGCGAGACATCACTGTTGCGATAATCCTGCCTGAAAATTGTAAAAAATTATTACTCAAAAATGTTCCCGGCTATATAAGATCCAGTTATCGACTGACTTGCTAATTTCCAAAATTCAATGTACCTACACGACTTGTTTCGCAATAATAAAGCTCTGGATTTATGTCAACAAAAGATTGAGGTCAGAGTTTTGTCTCAAGGTTCTATTGGTGGCGCCTTCTAAGCGGCTATATGCAAAACTAAAAAGACAACCCTCGTATTAAGGATGTTGCACATGACACTAGCGATTTCATATTTACATTTCTTCACTCTTTTCACACACAGATCATCAATTTCTGTGGCTTTTTTAGAATTCATATTATAAATGATAATAATGACTTCTTTTGGATCAGTCGGAATAAAAGAGAAAGTTCGTTTATTAGTGTTTATTCGCACCATCTCTAGGAGAAAAGGGAAACCTTATTGCCAAGTTGGTTCCAACGATACAAAAATAATTATTAAAATATTCACTTATTTGATTTTTGTTTTTTATCTTTTTATTGTATACTTTAATTGAAGACCTTTGGTCTTTGGTTTTGGATGTGTTTTGCTTTTTAACACAAATTTAGACTAATCCTTGCAGTTTAGACCCATTAGAAACTCTTATTTTTACATAACCGACTTTTGATCAATAAGGTGCCATTAAACCAATTTTTGGTGAACTTAAAACCGAGCTTAAAACTTTACAGATTGTTAATAAGAAATTGGTTTTGTCTCTTTAATTTTAAGTTGACCATTTGGTTAACACCATAAGAAAATCGTTACCATAATTTCTAATAGGATATATGTTATCAATTAAAAACAGCATTTAATTTTCGGTATTCGCTTAAAAAAATTCCGCAATTTTGGTTTTCTTATAGTTGGTATGTTTTAAAAATAAGGACATCTACATCTTATCATTATAGCCATACCTCTAGTTTAGTTAATGTTAGTTTAGAAATACTATTTAGTATTTCGTAGAAATTTAGTATATAATACAAACTTCTTTTGTACATTGTTATATATAAAAACATGTATTTATTAATATATTTAAATATTTTTACTATAGTTTCTTTCTTTTATTTACAGGTAAGTGACTGTTCAGATTATAAATTTACAACAATATCGCCAATAAGTAAGTACAGCTGATGTATGCTGTTTTATTTTATTTTTATTCTATAAGTACTTTTATTCTTCTATTTTTCTATAGATCCCAATGTAACAGTTGTTAAAACAATATTACTTTTACAACAGATTCTATCTACCTCTGCTTTGGGACAACTACAAAGAAATCCTATAATTTCCAATCGACATCTTGCATTCGACGACAACTGGTTGCACAATATACATTTTCTTAATACCAACTTCAATTACATAGACAGCCAGAAAGGTACATTTAGTGATGTCTAAAAAATTAGGCCGGGTGTTACTGTTTTAGTAAAATATAAATATTTCCAATTACCGAATTAAAAGAAAATATCTATAGAAGAAAATTCGAACGAAAATAAGAATATGAATGTACAAAGTCTGTATGGGCATACAGAATATATTGCTTCTCTTTCGAATGGTCGGAGCATGCCATGCACGTAGTAATATTGAGAAACAAATTTTGCTTTTTTTTTCTAGCATCATGAGAATGAGTTCAAGTCAGAACGCTTAGTCAAAATAACCTTACCTAAAATCAAAAATTCAATCCAAAATTCTTGTTTATAAAACATTTTGTCTAACACGTCAAACATAGACATTATTGCAAGATAGCTGATAATAATAACCTATAGGTATGCCTTGCTAAAAGTACTTAAGTAATTATATGCTTCTTACCGTCTTAGTTCCGTAATATCTAACTCACATATTCACCAAAATTTTTAACAATTTTTATTCACAATAACAGTCATGTGTTATTTGCGCCGCTCAATGACGTGTAAAAGTAGTAATACCAACGTGGTTAGGTATACGAAAATGAAACATACACACCTTTATCAAAAATAGGGTAGTTGGAGATATCTGAACGGAAAGCATTAAAATTCCACCATGGAAAGACGAAGTCTAGTAAGCAAGAATATGTCATGGACTCAAGTCGCATTTCACAGTCCAAGTCTAAAATTTGATAATAAGCACAAAGTAGAGAAAGTTCTTTCACAAATACTAATAGAGACAAGGTGACATGGTAGAACAATAAGTAGATAGATACGGTGCAAAAAGTATATAGACAATAGAACACACATTAGTTGCAAAGCTAATCAAAAACACATAATACTCAACATAGATATAGAGGAAATCTCCAATTTACGAATTGTAGTTTTAGAGCATAATGATGCTATCGACCCATCACGCCCGCTAGAAATATAGGTATAGTCCATTTTATCGTTTTTGGCCGATTTGATATTTGAAACCACTATAATAAGATTAAATTAGGTCGTAAGTTTCTAAAACTATCAGTGTGGTTTGACATCTACAAAAATATGACATTAATAATGATTAAATTCAACCCTTCAACAACGAGCCGTACATGACGGTTACTAGGAATATGATTTAAGTCAAGACTTTCGTATTGAATACTTTTTATCTACCGGTAAAACAAGATGCAGTTACGTAAGTGTTGTATTAAAAAACAAACGTCCTCATTTAAATTTCTAACTTGCCTGTATCTGAGAGAGATGTAACTCTAAATTTACTTCGAGTATGATTTCTGTCATCGGCCAAAATCGGTGAAATGGACTATAGTGTAAAGTTTTAATATGAGTTTTGATTTTTGCATTTTTTTGTCATAATTTTGATTTGAAAATGACAACTTTTTATTGTATGAAAATTGTCAATTTGAGTTGGTTTGTACCATTGCTATATAGAGAAAGCTATTTACACTTGGTTATATTAAAAAAATCAAAGTAAATCAATATATGAGGGTGGTCGTTTTAGTTTTGCATATAGCCACAACCAGAACCTTCAAACACAAGTCTAACCTCAATCTTTTGTCGACATAAATCCAAAGTTTCATTGTGATACAACAAGTTGTGTAAGTATAGTAAATTTTTGAAATTAGCAAGTCTGTGAATAAAATGGATTTTAGCCGAAAACATTTTCGAGCAATAATTTTTTACAATTTTCGGAGAGGATTATCCCAACAGCAATGTATATCTGAAATGGTTTCTGTGTTTGGAAGTAGAGCACCACATTAATCAACTATTTCCCGCTGGTATTGCGAATGTCAACGTGGTCCATATTCGGCGACGAATCCAGGATAGGTCCACCCAAAACAGCAGTCACATAGCAAAATATTGATGCTGTTCCTCAGCTAATTATCGATGACCGCCGCGTAACATACCGGAAGATAGAGACATCTTTTGGTATTTCTCTCGATTCAAAGGATCCTACATGAAGATTTGGATGTTACGAAGTTGGTTTTCCCTTGGATCCCTCATTTGCTCACAGAAGAGCAAAAAGCGGTTCGCGTCAACTTATGTCGAAAAACATTAAAACAGTTGAACAAATGAAACACAAAAAGCGTTTATAGTATTGTTAATAATATAAACGTCAATCCGTAGGTGTTTCACGATAAGAAAAAACAAACAAAAAGATCTGTTCTCGAAATGTTTAAAAGAAATTGGTCACAACTTTTGTGTCAAAATCTGGTTACTTCCCATTTATATATAAACATTTATTTACCAGAAGTTATTGCTTAACTCAGACAAAGCAACACACCACGGCGAATCATCCTACATGAGGACAATGCAAGTGCTCACAGTGCCCAAAAGACAATCGAATGTTTGGAGCTTCAAAACGTCGAATTGTTAGACCATCCACCGTATAGTCTCGACTTAAGTACCAACGACTTCTTTACATTTCCAAAGATCAAGAATTCAATGCGTGGGCAGTCGTCAGAAGAAGTTATCGATGTCTTTAACATATCGATTTTGCAGATGTCAACGAAAGACTGGAATAATTGTTTTACGAATTGGTTTAAACGGATGCAAAAGAGTATCGATCTTGGTAGGAAATATTTGGCAGCAATAAGGTACTTTAAATCTATATATTTTTTGTCTTTATAGCTATTTGCAAAACTAAAAACACAACCCTCGTAAGAGCAATAATTCTTGCAAATCTGTACAACCCAAGGCACTGTTTTAAACCGAAATAAAAGTACGGGAGAATTATAGTTTTATACTCCCGTGCAAAATTAGAATGATAACCCTCGTATTAAATAGGTAAGCCCTTAAAATATGTGTTACTGGTTTCTTTAAATCTTTCATATTAACATTAAAAGTTACTTAATAACCCTCGTATTAATTGGACAGAGTGCGTGCAATTGACACGTGCCTTTTAAAGTAAATTTCAAGTTTTGCGATATTGTTTTTGGTATACCTCTTTTTATATCTTTCTGTAAACAAGAATATTATCAATTTGTTTTTTGCATTTCCTTTATTATTTTTAAGTTTATATTATTAGTTTTAGGTTTAATAGCCAAATACTTAATTTTAATTAAGATCTTGTTTTTTTTTTAAGAAATGGATCCGTATGTAAGAGATGTGAATTATATGCCAGTAGAAACAGTAAAAATAGAAAACACAACTGATTTTAATCTTTTAATTAAAAAGAACAATATACAAAATGATTTTTCTTATTTTAAATTATTTCATCAAAATATAAGAAGTATCACTAAAAATATTGATGAATTACTTATCAATTTACAACAAATATCTATTGATTTTGATTGCATTTGTTTAACAGAAACAACACAAATAAAGGATATTTCAATATTTCAGTTGCAAGGATATGACATGGTTTATAACGAAGGGAATATTAATAAATGTGATGGTGTAATAGCATATGTTAAAAAATCACTAAATTATACTTGGAAAATAGTAAATATAGGTATGTTAAAAGTGTTACAACTGAAAATTAGAGATAGAACTAATAACACAGTTTTGGTAAGTTCCTTATATCGCTCTCCCAATACTGATGTTGATGATTTCATTAATCTGTTCAGAGAATACCTAGATTCTACAAAAAATAATGTGTGTAAGTATCATGTTATAGCTGGGGACTTTAACATAAACATAAAAGACACAAATCGGGTATCAGTGGAATATTTAGATTTAGTAGCGGAATTCGGTTTTATTCATGCAATTAATAAAAGCACACGTGTTTACGGAAATACTCGAAGTTGTATTGACCATATATTAATAAAAACAATTAACCCGTTAGAAAATAACTTAACTGCAGCAGTTGTGGATTTAAATGTAACAGATCATAAAGCTACGTTCTGCTGTTTTAAAAATTGCTTAGATATATTTCCAGCTACAAATAAATTCATTAAAAAAACTGATTATAAAAACTTAAAAATTACTTTAAGTCAAAAAGATTGGTCGTACATATATAACATGGATGACGTTAATATAATAACTGAAGAAATTGTTAAAACATTATCAGAAGGAATACTACAAAATACTAAAGAAATAAAAATAAAAAGGGTAAATTTTAAAAGAAAGAATTGGATAACTGACGGATTGGTAAAATCAATTAACAAGAAAAATAAACTTTACAAAACTTATAAAATAAATCCTTATAACCTAGAAAATAAAAATATGTTCATTGCATACAGAAATAAACTAAACAAATTAATAACCGAGGCAAAGAAAAAATACTATCAAGAAAAAATTGAAAAAAATAAAAATACTTCTAAATCATTATGGAAAACAATTAAAGAATTAGATCAAAAAGAACAAAAAAATGAAGTAACTGAAATTTATGATGTAAATCAAAAAATAGTTTCTGATAGTCGACAAATAGCTCATTTATTCAATAATTTTTTCATAAACGTAGGTAAGCATTATTCTAAGAATACGATTAAACCAGACACCCCCCCTCCTCGTCGGAATATTGCTCATGAGTCCTTTTATCTATTGCCTGTAACAGAAAACGAAATAAGAATAATTATTAATTCACTGAAGCCAAATAAGTCACCCGGATTTGATAATATAAAAGCAGAGATATTAAAAAACGTTTCAAATGTGTTTGTCTCCCCTATTACTTTTCTTATAAATAAAATATTCGAGAAGGGAGAATGTCCAAATCAATTTAAAAAGTCCGTTGTAATACCAGTGCATAAAAAAGGTGACAAAAGAAATTTAACGAATTATCGACCAATATCTTTAATTACCTGTTTAACAAAAATTTTTGAAAAATGTGTACATAATCAGTTAACCTCATTTGTAAATAAACATAATTTAATTTCTGTAAAGCAATTTGGTTTTAAGCAAGGAATATCCACAACTGATGCCATAGTTTCCTTGACTTCTGAAATCTATAAATTTTTAGACAACGGTAAAAAAGTCCTAGCAGTATTCCTGGATCTTGCCAAGGCATTTGACACTGTTAATCATTCACAGTTACTCAGTGTCTTGGAGGATGCAGGAATAAGAGGAATACCACTTAATTTAATGAGGAATTATCTATTGAATAGAAAGCAATTAGTCCGGATAAATAACAAAGAGAGTGAAGAAATGGAAATTAAAACAGGAGTTCCACAAGGAACTATATTAGGCCCTTTGTTTTTTACAATATATATAAATAATTTATTCAACTTGGAAAGCTCTGGACAAATTTTGAGTTTTGCTGATGACACCACAATCCTATACCAAGGCGAAACTTGGGAAGATCTAAAATCAAAGGCTGAAAGAGATTTGATTTTTATTAAAAATTTTTTTGATCATATGAAACTAACAATCAATTTTGAGAAAACGTTTTTTATTCCCTTCACAATATATCAGCAAAATATTCCTAATTATGAAATATTAAGACTAACAACTAATGGAATAATAACAGAAATTAAAGCAACGGAAAATCAAAAGTACTTAGGTGTAATAATAGACAAAAACTTAAAATGGGATAAACATATTGATAATGTCGCAAAAACTTTACGCTGTTTATTATTTAAATTTAAATATCTTTCCAATATACTTGACAAAGCTTACCTTAGAACTATTTATTACTCTCTTGTAGAATCTAGAATTCAATATGGCATTCTGGGTTGGGGGGGAGCATATTATACACATTTAAAACCGCTTGATGTGCTTCAAAAAAAATTCCTGAAAGTGATGTATAAAAAACCTACCTTGTATTCATCTCGTTTATTATTCAAAGAAGCAAACCTTCTTGATATAAGGTCAATTTATATGTACAATATAATAATATATATTTATAAAAATAAAACCGTATTAAGAAATATTGAACATAAATATAGTACAAGAACGAAATGTAATTTAAATGTTCAAACTATCAGATCAAATAAGTCCTTTAGTCAACGGTGTCATTATTACCTTGCAGCTAAAATATATAACTATTTACCAGAAATATATAAAACATATTTAAAAATTATCAACTCTTTAAGCTTTACTAAAACTTTGTTTAAAAAGTTTCTCTTAAATACGGATCGTGAAGAAATTCATAAACTAATTAATTAATGTTAAAATTATACTTGGAACATTACTTTAAGTTTTTCTCTGAGTTTAAGAGGTACTAAAATGGACAGATGATAACCCCATGCGCAACTTTTAGTTTTTATGGGGTATGATTTTGTACCATCTAGTACCAACGTTTTTTATTTTATTTTTTTACCATAGGTATATTGTTTTTGTTTCTTTCTTTACTCTAAAATCATATTGACATAATAATGTGGTAAACTTACACACTAAATTTCCTACTGGTGTCTTTATTTCAAGTAAGCGCATATGTAAAATATTGTATTATATTTTTTTGTACTTATGTTGATGTATCCAGAAAACATTTTTGATGGAAAAATAAACTTATTATTATTATTATTATTATATTAAATAGGTAAGCCCTTAAAATATGTGTTACTGGTTTCTTTAAATCTTTCATATTAACATTAAAAGTTACTTAATACTTTTAAGAAAAATTTATTTATAAATTTTTGAAATTTCTGTTGATAAATTTTCTTGGTAAATTAAATGAACAACATTTTTATTTGTTACACACCACCAAGGAAGATGTCTAAGTACTCTTTATACCTGATGGATTTATTTGTTTGTATAGGCTAATATGTTGAGATCATAGGTGGAGAACATAACAGTACTACAGACTTGAAGTTCAAGAGTTAATAAACACGAGAGCTTATAGAAGACAAATATTGTGGCTCGGTGTATACGATTGATTAGTTGGAAAGAATGCTTCTTTAATATTTCTCGCTAACAATCCATTTCTTCTAAAAGAATTAATTGCATCATTTTTTGCATGTGTGTTTCTTTTAATGGGGCTTCGTTAAACTTAGGATTTTGCTTTCTTTTCCTTTCCTAGTTGAAATAAGAGAGCTTTAAATGTTGCAGATGTTCTTCTGATGATCATCTAAGTGTAAAACATATTTTCAAAGATTTTAATATTCTCGTTTAACGCAAACTGATATCAAAAATAATAAGCTTTTAAATTTTATTTAAAATTTTTATTTAAATGATCATTGTTGGTGAAAAAACGAATTAACTGGCCTAATGTAGTTGTTCTGATACTCATTCTTACTCTAATCTTGTACCTTTTTCCGTGTAACGCCAGTCGTAATGCGTCCGTGAAACTGTCAAGAATGCCATTTTACACTTAATTGCACGTTCAGATTTTTTGAAAGTCAGGAAAGAGACGTTTATCTCGACCTGAATGCGGTAATCAAAGATTTAGCGTGACGCCCGGCGAAAAATTTAAATTGCCACATCGAAATCGAAAATTGCCGACCGGCAAATTATTATTCACAATAACTTATTTTTAACATTTAACGTATCAGTGTGAAGTTTATAAAAAATAGTCTGGGTAAAACAAGTAGCAAACTTGTTTTAAATGGATGCATCAATTATCTTGAAAAATGTTGGGAATATGACCTACATTACGATAAAAACTTGTCTTGATTACCAACTATTAGATAATTACTAAAAATTACAGTTGTTAAAGCATCTATAAAAAAACTGCAAGCTCAATTTGAAATAGAAGCAAAAAACCCTAATAAGACAACTTAAATTCTATGTATTTAAAAAAGTGTTTTTTCATTTTCGTCGTGTTCTTTGTCTTTCTCTTTGTCATTCCGGGTAGAATTTTGTAATCGAATGTAAACCTATTTCCCGACCACCTAGGACTCTGAAATTTTCAGGATAGCTAAGATCTGGATCACAAAGCCTGTTTCAAGTATGTTTAGGCATATACATAGACATTTTGACACAATTTCAAAAAATTTCTAATTTTTATATTGGGAAAATGGAAAGTTTTTTATTTTCGTCGTGTTCTTTGTCTCTTTTGTCATTCTGGGTGGTATTTTGTAATCGAATTTAATCCAAAACTGTGTATTGGGTTATTAGTGGTTTCTAGTAGATCATTAATGTGCTATAGGAATAGAGTCGGAGCTAGAGCCGATCCTTGGGAAACTCCAGCGATGATCTTGTAAAGGTGGAAGGACTGTCTACCTACGGCAACTTGGATCTGCCTGTTGGGGAGAAGGTTGGATATCTACCTGCAAATGTCCATATGAAGGCAGTTTGTTCAAAAGAGCGGCATGCCCCACTTGATTAAATGCTTTTGAGATATCTAGTGATAGTATTTGAGTCTTCCCATAAAGTACACTAAAACTAAACTACACTATTGGACACAAGAGCATAAAAAAAATTAATACATTTTTGGATATTAAATATTAGTTTAACTATCCAGATATATTAAAGGTTTCTTCTACAAATCCCACCCTGTTATAATGTAAATCGCTGTGTCATAACGTAATGAACTCGGCAAGAGATAAAATACCAATTTTTTACCAAGAATTTAAAGAGCTTAAAACACTACATTGAGCAGGAAAAAAATTGTTTGTCGCTTACGTAAATAATTTTAGATGTTAATATACAGGTGGTTTTTTCGAATTCCTAAAATACGTTAATTTTATTTTGTTTTGTGCAAATAGATTTCATCGTCGAATTAATAACATACTAAGTAGTAATATATAAATAACCTTTTTTTATCAGAACCAATTTATCAATGTTTCTTTTTTATTATCCTGATACACTACCTCATTACGTAACAGATCTGACAGCTTGATCTAATTTAAATCTACGATCGCATACGTGAAAAAAATTATGTGACATAATTAATTTTAATATCTCCGTATAATCCTCACTAATGTAATATGGTTTCAAAGGCACCGAGCAACCATTTATCTAGATGACCTCGAAAATGATTGCTTTCTATTAATAACTGACCAGATATTATAAGCAGTGTCACTGAAATTTGTTAAAATAAATACTTTTGAAAATCTGCAGTTTTTACTAAAAACACAAAATTTTGTTAGGATGATGAGCAATGGCATACAACTCTTCCAAGAGTAAAAATAAAAATTGTGCACTTTTTTAAGAAACAAAAATCGTAATTAAAAAATGTAAGAAGAAAAAGCTTTTTTGCATTTTTAGGTTCTTATCTTAAACATTTTGTTTTTTTTTTCTGTTTTCCTATTTTATTTGTATATTCTATTTTTTTCGTGTTTATTTTTTTATTTTTATGTTGTTTGTTTACTGATTGTTCTTTTTTTAATTGTGCTAGTTATTCATCCCTTTTGCATTTTTCATATTTTTTATATTTTTCGTTTTTTTTTCCATTTTTTTATATATACTTTTATAGGATTAACCCATTTTTTTTTTAATTTTCAATATTTTAAAATTTTATAAAAAAATTAGGTAAATAAATATATGAAAAATGCAAAAAAATGTTTACATTTTTCAAATTAACTTTATCAATTTATTTTTAAATAGCATTATCAACATTATTGAATTTATTTTTTTTTTTCATAAATTTTTTGTTCTATCCAAAAATACGCAATAATGTTGCAAAATGGCATTTTAATATAATCATTGTAGTACGATAGATTTTCATGTATTGTTTATAATTATAGTTTCTTCTAATTATTTTTTTTCTTCAATTTAAATTAATCTCCAACACTTTTGACCTACCCAAAACACACATAAAATTTCATAAGAATCGGTCTAGCCGGTTCGGATGAGTTCAACCACAAAAACTGTGACACGAAAATTTTATATATGCGATATTATGCAGTGAATTTTATTTTACTGTTAAAATAAACAGTGGCGTAACATTTTTTTTTGCTATAAATGTATTTTTTGGTGACTGAAAGCTACTGGAAATAGTTATTTTTTCGTAAAAGAAAACGTTTACTTGTCTCCAAATTAAAACAAAATAGTCAGTAACAAACACATAACAATATTTTATTTTGGATATGAGACAATTTGGACACAAGTACGATTACTATCCACTGTTTACGGAGTTTTCTTCATGGTGCATGTTCCTTCAATAAAATGTTGGAACGTGATCCATGATTTGTAAATTAGTTGTCTAGATTAAGTATTTTTTTATTTAGATCTTTTTTGTAAAATTATTTTTTTTTGGGTTGTTACGTGGTTAAATGATTATTGATTAATTTGTCAGAGAATTTTGTAAGTGGGTTGTCAGAAAATAAAAAGATATTGAATTGGTATCAAGAAAGTATATTTTAAAATTAAATTATGAGTAGGAGCAATAATAGAAGAAGAAGCAATATTTAAAAAGATAGAGGCCGTGAACATAAAAACCAGAAAGTTCGATGATTTGATAGAAATAGTTTAGTTAGTAGATATTGAAACAGAAAGAGCAGAAGGAAGTTAATAGTTACAGAAAAGCAGTGAGGTCAGGGATGGAAAGTGGTAAGAGGATATAAGAGGCAAGAAACAGAAAGTATAGGAGCAGAAAGAAGCAGCGAATAGGAAGAAATCAGAAATTTGAAGGTATAGAGAAAGGGTTGAAGAACAAAAAAAAAAAATGGAATAGAAAGAAGAGGAAGAAAATAAATTTTTTTATTTATATTTTTTTTGTAATTTATTTTTAGGACAATCAATTTAAAAATTTTGGAATCCACGACTGATAATTTTATTGAAGAAGGGTGTTCCGAAAGGAGGATTCATTTTAATATATTTTTTGAGCAAAATAATATGTAGGTAATAGTTGGGCGATTCGAAACTCCGCATATAATCAGGTAGAAAGATGAAAGGTTCATGAAACTCCGCAGGTCATGCAATTCTAACGACAGACTGGTATACGAAACTCCGCACGTCATAATTCAGTTTCAATAAAACTCAAAAATCAAAAGAAATATATATATATATAAAGAGACAAAAAACAATTACATCGTACAAAATGGAACAACTCAACTTACATTTGGCTATAATAGTGTGATATCAGTTTGGGTTAGTTTAACAGTTAGTAAAACAATTACATCGTACAAAATCAAACAACTTAACTTACATTTGACTATAATAGTGTGATGTTAGTTTAATAAATTGTAAAATGCCAGTCTCTCCTGCTTGATAATCAGAAATGTGTTTTTCCAAGTAAATTTGTCTTCTTTTGGATCTACTGTTTTGGAACTTATAGAGCGTATTAATACTATTTATTTTTATATAAACTTCCATTTGAAATTTTAACAAAGGGAGGAAATTGTGCATCTTCCGATATACAATTATCGACCAAATAGTCTGCAAACTTTTGTACTTTTTCACTTGGCGGTTGAATTGTACATAGTTCAAAAACAAAAGCGTCGTTTACTTTTTCTGGTTCCAGAAATAACAATCCAAAACAGTTACCAAGCCACTGTCCAATTTCAGAGGTTTTATCTTTATATTCTGCTGTTAATCCTAGGTGCTGTATTTTCCGCCACCAGGTTTGCGTCAAATGGAACCTACATCCAACTATTTGGGTTTCTGGCCATACATCTTTCACGGCTTTTTGGATAGCTTTTTCGAAATCCGTTACAATATACTTCGGCGTCAGTTGTAAGTCATTTTTCGCGACATGACAAACAAGGCGTTCAAGGCACTTCTTGTAAGTACACTCGCTTTTTGTTTTAAGTAAGGAAAAAGCCAATGGTATGTAATGTCCCTTTAAATAACCATGAACGGTAAAAAGTTGAGTGAAAAATTTGGTGCAATAATTGAAAGTTTCATCCATGTACAACTTTTCAGCTAAACATAAACACTGTAGGTTGGTTTTGGTCGTGAAAATTATAATATTACTACTGCTATCATTTTCCAATAAAAAGTCTTCTCGTCTATTAGTTATGGGCTCTAGGTCATTTAGAGCTCTATGCACTTCTTCTACACTTCTAGGCAGTGTGGGCATTGATTTCCTTCTGGCATTATACATATTTTCCTTGATACATTTGAGATCACTAATTTGCAAATGTTTGTCGCTATTGGGCAAAATAGAGCACAAAATTTTGGATGGCCGTTCGCGATGATCATCCGTTGCTTTACGTTTAGCAGCCGCCGAAATGTGCTGCCGCTGAAGTACACGATCACTTATGTTTTCATGCTTATGCTCAACATTTCCAGAGCTCGCAGTTCTTCCAGTTCCTTGTCCAATAGTGAGAAGTACGGCATTACAATTTTTTGGATACATCGCCATCGGGTTTCACCAGATAATAGCACAAGATTAAAACTAAACTTGTAATTGTTACAAATAATTTGAGTTTTACCACGTTGGCTAACAGTTTCACTTATCGCATACATATTCTTCCGAAATAACGTACTACTTTTGAAATAACGCACTACTTGTAATTACAAAGGTTTATACAAAACTAAATTTAAGATAAAGTACCTGTAGGGAAATTAGTAGGTATCTATTTAAACCCCTGCGCGCCCTACCTGGAAAGTACCCGTGCGGATATTAGTATACGATTTAATGGGCCTTATTTTATGACACTGTACTAATTACAGATTTGTGCGGAGATTCATGCCGCCCTAATAGTTTTATATTTATTTTTAAAATTACTCTTGTAATTGAATAAACTATAAATTTCAAACTTTTATTTATACTTTGCAAATTTGCATTCTAAAGCCAATAGCTTCTGATTATAATTTGATAGTCCACTATTATCAATTTGTAAAATAATTACTAGTTCCACAAGCTAGTGAGGTCGAATTTCGTTCTACATCGTTGCTGCTAGCTAATTTTAATTGTTTTTAATGGCAAAAAACTATAACCATAAATCGTACACAGTATTAAAATAATTGCCTTCTATTCATATTCAAATTTCATTTAAAGAGTATGCAAAGTGTAAAACGATTTAGAAAATCTAATATAGACGAAAACATTTTAAATGTATCGAATTATAATAAGGTAAAAATTACATAATCTTACGATCTAAAAGGCTTATAAAATTTATTTTGAACTTACTCTTATATTATTTTAATTAAATGTAATAAAATAAAGACAAAGTGTACGATTGTCAAGGCAAATTAATTTTTAATTAATAAGTATTGCAAATTATCAACACACGTATATATACGCGATCCGTTTTATAAATCCAATACACGTTCTGATGTCTGACAGTGTTTAGAATATTTTTGTTTTAATTGGATGATGTGTTTTATTTAATTCTCTTATTCTTTGGATACTGCAATGCTCTGCATATTGCAGATTCTTTTATCACTTCTCACTAGTTCTAATTCCTGCTTAAATTTCAGCATATTGACAGAAAAACTTGTTTATTATTATCTGCATATAAGACTTTGTATTAATTTGGAATTAACTATCTACATTTTGACTTTACAACCACAACAATTTTTGTTAGGTTTTTGAAGTTGTACTTCTATTCATGCACTCGATTTGTGTGGGGTTAAATGGGAAAAATAATAACATATGTAAAGGTGTGAGTAAGAGAGAGACAGAAACATATAAGGTATATTGGTCGGTAAAAACAAATATGGAATATTTACCACATGTTTAGTCATAACTATAAGTACTTTAAATACCGTTTAAACATTCAGTACATTGAAAAGAGATAGATATACAAAAAACAGTCTGAGCTAATGTTTTGGAATAACATAGTGACGTATTACATTGTGTTTGACACATTATTTTATAAATCTGTCACGTAAGTAAACATATAACGTTTAGTATTTTATATTAATAATAATATTCAGTAATGAGTCCATAGTATTGTCACATGGTTGCATTATATCCTGCACTAAGCTTTTGAGGTTGTTGGCTACATAAACAGAGTATTTAAGAATAGTCGAAAAGTGCATTCCGAACAGACAATAGATAAAAAAATTACAACTCGGTAAGTATTCCAAATGGGTTCAATTTATGTATTCGGGGTTTTTGGGGTCGCTGAACACGAATATTATGATGTCGAAAGTCTCCGCGGCACTTGATGCCTAGAGTATTTACCTCTTCTCCTTGTGCTTTATGCAAATTCTGTACAAAATTACACTTGGAACTCGGCTGTTTTTTGGGTCGCTGAATACGAATATGATAATGGCGATGGTGTCCGAAACACCTGGTACTTAAGACGGACCTCGTCTGCAGGAAATGTTATGCAAATTTGATACAAAATGAGTGTGTACTCGGTACTAGGAGGTTTTTGAGGTCGCTGAACAAGAATATCATATAATGATTTTGCTAAATCATTCGCATAAAAATTTATGAATCCGGGCGCGTGCATAGAAGTATAACTTCTGCCGGTAGTCCCACTGACTGCCACACCCTTTTTTTATTAGCGGAACTTTGATATTTTTAATAGGTACTCCATTAATTCCTAGCGATTATAATTAAAGAAGTAACCATATAGTGAAATGTAACTCATACTGTTAACTGCAGTTTGAGTTTGTTTTGGGTTTCCTGTAAAAATTTTTGAACTAATAAGGTATTGTATCACTTATGCAAATTGAATCAGTGATAATAATGATAATGTTATTGTTTAATCAATGAGATAGGTAATCAGATCTTTAGTCTGTAAAGGAGGCTTTATATTGAGGCAACCAATGGCAACAAATCCGCATGCGGTGAAATCGCATGCTGGAAGTTTTCCTACTTATTAGAAAAAGCGCACAGTCGTACGCGACTGGAGGCGTTTTTCTCTCCTAATTGCTCTATAGACTGAGATCCCGGGACTCCCAGACCTTCCTTATTTTCTAACTCATAAAATTATGAGAAATGTGTGGGGTAATGTATGCTTAAACACCTATGCATACCCGCTAACTTGATTACCCGACCCTTTTACAGGTAACAGGTAAGAAAGGTACATAAAAATATGGCTTACTTTCCTTAAATTCTAACAGCTGGTTTTTGGATATGTTTTACAAAATATTGTACGAAATCATAATCCAATATTGCCAGACACCTCTTGTGGGCAGTAACTCCCGCCAGACGCTTTAAATTTGCATAAAAAATTTCTTTCTTAATTTCTAACTTCCAATTTTTATATATGATATTCATAGTAGTATTGTAATTAGGCTTTCCAATGACCTGTCAAAAATTATTCAATATGGCGGCTGTGGGCAAACAATAGTATTGTTTTGTATTGTTGTCATCGTGTTTTTTGAGTGTTTTGTTAAATTAAGTTGGTGTAGAAGTTTTTATTGTTGTGAGAATATAGATTTTGTGACTTTATATAATAGTTTTTATATATTTTTTGGACTTGTTAACTTATAAGTTGAAAAAATGCCTTGTGGTTGGTTGTGGAAGTCGATCAAACAGGGATGATGTAAAATTCTTCAGTGTGCCTGCGGTTTTGAGCCACAAATTTCTTACAGATAAGAACGAATTGTCTAAAAGGCGAAGGGCTCTGTGGATACTAGCAATCAAGAGGGACGACCTCACACACACACACAAAACTAACAAATCAGAGAGTGTGCAGTAAACATTTATGACTTTAGTCATAGCCCTCATACGCACATTGAAAGTATTTTACATGTCTTGATTAATTTTAGGCAAACCTGCTGCTTTAGAGGACGAAAATCATCCTGATTGGGTTCCATCTTCCATCACAGGAAATGGGACACACATCTAAAAAAGTGCATAGACAACAGGATGATGTTGAAAGAGTGAAAAGATTGGAAAAAAGAAGGAAATTAAGGGTGAGTAAATGCAAGAAACACATTTATCTTATGCTTTTTAAGGGTGAAACAATTTTAAAAGCAGATCAGACTCCTCTTTTCTGCAAAGTAACAGGTCTTTCTTTTAAAAAAATAAAATATTATTTCGACATTTTACTAAAAAATATTCCCAGCTGCAGTGCAGTGATGCTAGATTGTCTCCTTATTTGCCATAAATACTAAACCACCAGCTCATATGGCAGTTCAGAACTTACAGTATTGTATGATTTTGACTGTTCGAAGCACTGTCACTCAATTTGTATTTATATGAGGTATTGTAATTTGATTAATTTTTTTTGTAGGCTCGACAAGTAAATGAAGAAGTTGAAGTAGGCATGGAGGACCATGATATCATATTAGAGACTGGAGTGGCATCTCAGACTGATATCACTATATAAGAATTAAAGAGAAATATTGAAAATTTAATTAAGAGACTGACTACCTATGTTCTTTTTTTTGTTGTTGATTTTCTTTTAACTTTTTGTTTAACCCTGTATATCTCGAGAACTATAAAAGGTATTGAAAACGTTAAAAGTGTTATGGAAAATATAAAAAATTTTTCTATAAATTTCCAAGTTTTTATTAAAATTGATCAAAGAGAAATATTGAAAATTTAAGGGAGAGACTGACTGTGTTCTTTTTTTTATTGTTGATTTTTGATTTTCTTTAAACTTTTTAGTAGGTATTTCATTTTTTTATGTCTTGTTTGTTTTAAATTGTAATTTTGTGTTTTTAAAAAAAGTACAGAATAAATATATTGCTAAGAAAAAAATGTCTTTTTATTTCCTCTACAATTTATAATGTCTTTTTTTTACTTAAATGTTTTTACACTTCAGTAAAATGCAATATTATTTAATAACATATGCAATTTATATTAATATTTCGATTTTTGTTTACAAAGCTAAATACTTTTGGAGTAACTTTTTGTAAATATTTTTTTTTCCTTTTCAATGATGCACCAAACATCTGAAGGCTTTTCATTTGCTTTTTGTGAATGCTTGACCTGAAAAAAAGTTGTTGATTAGAACTATTGTAAAAGCTGATAAGTGATATTTCAAAATCTCAAATCAATGTCCCTTATAACAAACAAAAGTGACAGTACATTAGATTTGAAATTATAAATGTCCTCTTATGAATTACGAGGCATTTATACTAATCCTGTTTGAAATGAAAAATGCACTGTGTTGACTTAAGATTCAAGGTTATTTACAGTTAGAAAAAGGCAGCTGTTTAGGAAATGACTTACCTGTCCAACTAAAATATATTTATCATTCTAAATCTTCGTTCCCACCTTCATAACAAATCCAGATTCAAAATATTTATATGCTTCTAGACTTTTAAATGCCTTCATCTGCATTTGGGAATAGAAACAATGGGTTAAAACCAAATAGGATATAATATCCATGTTGGATGATGTTAACAGGAGGAACACCATCAATAGAACAATTCAGTTCAGAAATAGTCAGATTAAAAAGATCTAAATCACCCATCAACTTAATTTTATACCTGTAACAAATAAAATGCATTGATAAAAATGTAAACAAAAGATGAGGATGTATTTTCAAGCTTACCGTTCACCAACGTCTCTGTTTGTTAACAAAAGTCTCTTAAGGTATTCACTATACATCTCAATATCACTAGTTAGTAACAGAAAATAACAGAAAATTGTCAAAAATACACTTTTACTACCGAACAACCAAACAGACAATGACGTTCTTATGGCGATTGTCGTTTTGTGTGCCCATAACCGCCATATTGGGTCACGTGATTTGGATTGCCTAATACCTTTTGTATGCAGCCAGACCAACCCCATGGGCAAATCACCCCCCCAGACGCATTAAAGTTATCCTGTAAGTGTAAGCGCAACAGCATTATCTATGCGCTTGAGTGCGAGTGAGATGTACTCTGTAGATTGGTTTCTCACTCTCAAACTCATGAGCTATTTTGTTTATACGCATGCGCGTATTATCTGCTTTCGCGTTTGTGATCGCGCAGGCATTATATTGTTATATTGAAGTTTAATGTTATTTTTTCGATTTTGGTTTTGATGAGTTTTTATATAAATATATAATATTTTCATAAAAAATTTTAATATCACAATATAATGCCTGCGCGATCACAAACGCGAAAGCAGATGCTACGCGCATGCGTATAAACAAAATAGTCCATGAGTTTGAGAGTAAGAAACCAATCTACAGAGTACATCTCACTCGCACTCAAGCGCATAGATAATACTGTCGCGGTTACACTTACAGGATAACTTTAATGCGTCTGGGGAGGTGATTTGCCCATGGGGTTGGTCTGGCTGCATACAAAAGGTATTAAAATACTACTATGAATATCATATATAAAAATTGGAAGTTAGAAAATAAGAAAAACATTTTTTATGCAAATTTAAAGCGCCTGGCGGGAGTTACTGCCCACAAGAGGTGTCTGGCAATATTGGATTATGATTTCGTACAATATTTTGTAAAACATATCCAAAAACCAGCTGTTAGAATTTAAGGAAAGTAAGCCATATTTTTATGTACCTTTTTACCTTTCTTACCTGTTACCTGTAAAAGGGCCGGGTAATCAAGTTAGCGGGTATGCATAGGTGCTTAAGCATACATTACCCCCCACATTTCTCATAATTTTGAGAGTTAGAAAATAGGGAAGGTCTGGGGGCCCCGGGATCTTGGACTACTAGGTCGCCGTCTATCCGACATTTATGGGTTTAGTTGCTTGTTTGCTTGCGGAGTCATGGCTTGGAATCAAGAAAAGGTAAAGTTTTTGATATAAGATTGACGGGATTTGCATAATCCGTCAAAAAGAGACAATCATAAAAAATTAATGGTCAAAGATTTGAATGCATTCTGAGAGAATGTGTATCGAGGTTTCGTCCTCTTTTTCACAGAATCTGCACTGTGCTTCATCTACCAATCCTACTCTCTTTATTTTTCTTCTTAATCGGTAGTGTCCGGTTTATATTTCCGTTATAATATGGAGGTTGCTTTTACTGAGGTTTGGACAGCTAGACGATCTCTTCTGGTTTTAGTTTCCCAGGAGCGTCTTCGGATATCCTTCCAGATCGTTCGAGTACTTGGATTTTTTTCTATCCACTTTGACGGTTTTAGTTAATTTAAGTCTCTTTTTCTGTGGGATTGATATTAAGTCCCACCGAATTACACCATTACTTTGTTTTGTGCAGTTCTCTTTTTACTATGTCGCAGAGGACATTTTCATCCTTCCTTGCGGGAATAACCATGTCGTCGGAATACTCTTGGCAATGTATATCTAGTACTGTCAATTGCCAGATTAAGCTGTCCACAGTAAGACTACACAAGAGTGGTGATGCAACTGCGGGCAACTTCTGGCCGTATTGATGGAGATAGTGTCTTGGCCAGCTTTATTTCTGCGATTCTTGTAGACAACAATTGCGACAAACAGGTGGAAGTCGTTCTGTCTACTCTATTAATAAGTGGTCTTTTAACAGCCTGATGTAGAGTATTGTCAAAGGCCCCGTCTATGTATCAAGGCAGTTTCCATTAATTTGCCAGCCTATGATACATGTTGAGATGAGGGTACAGTACCACCTATTCCAGGACTTCTGCGCTAATGTAATTTTCTACAGCATTTTTCAGAACAAACGAGGTGAGGCTGATAGGTCTAAGGGATTTGGGGTGTATGGTGTCTTGTTTTCCTGCCTTTGGGATTAAGGTGATTGTGTCCTGTTTTCATACTTTTTGGTATATATCCCAGTTCAAAACTGCTCCCAGGATTACCAAAAATATTTTTCAAACAGGTTTAAAATAGTAATTGTACAGAAAACTATTCTGTATTTTCTTTTACGCGAGCACAGCAAAAAAAAATAAGAATTGTAAATTAGTTGTAAACTAAGTCTTCTTTTCCACATACATATTGAGTTATAATTAAAATTTCTTTACTATTTGAAGTAATGTAACACGAACTCACGAACACTCAAGATAGTTTTATTGCAAATCTTAACAATTTTTAATATTATGATCAGAAATTATTTTATTAACAGATTATGCTTTATTCATTAAATTAACTAACGTACGGCAAGCCAACTGACTTAGATTTACGTCAGCAATAATAACTAGAATGCAGACATTGAAATTGAAGATTAATGTTTAGTACCTAAATATTAAGGCTGATCCATTCAAATTGTCAATGAATTTAAAAAAAATAAGTAGATGTTAATATTTAAAAAAGTCTGCTTGCTATTGCAACAACTTAGTATTAAATGATAAGTTGTGGAATAGATCATGAAACATCTATCGGAATTTTTGCTCAGATTGTGTAACGTTTTAAAAAAAAATAGAAGCCTGAAATGACATTAAAGAGAAATTAAAAATCTACAGGAATAAATAGGTGTTCAAACCGCCAAATGTATCTTCATAAATTATACTTAAATAATGGAATGTAAAAACGTTTTTTTTTTACTTACATCACTTTTTTTATATTGAACATAGATCTGTCGTAAAATTTTTATAGTGACATATTTTTTCTTAGCACTGATTTTGCTCGGAAAAGAAAAAAAGGTCAACAAAAATTTTTTGTTGGTCAAATGAAATTGTACGGGACTCGTATTATCAAAAAAAAAACGCGTCCTTGTGTTTTGGGGTGAGGGGTAGATTTACTATAGGCACTTTCCACCCAGGTCGTTGTTATCTAACTATCTAGTTGGAATCCTGCTGATGGCAGAAACCTAACCAAGTGGAAAATGAGATAAACAATAGGGAACAAAGAAATATATGATCAAATAACTAGTTATAACAATAAGAACAAATATTGATAAACTAATCTTACCAATTACACTATATTGTGGCATGTCACATTTACTCACTAAAATGCGCCAAGAGTCCCAACCGCCAGACCCAAGGGTCTGTTTTAGAGACTGGGTGATTCTTACAGACACCCTCAGACTCCGGACTTCTCGAGTGCGACCTCAAAGATGCTCTTTTACGTGAGAATAAAAATTAAAGCGTTTAAACTTGCCTTAAGATCTAACGTACTACTTTGACCTGGTTGATTACAATACAAAATAATACAGTAAAATATTAAACTAATAAATTATTGCATAGAGTAAAACTACCCTATCGTATGATACAGTATAAATTATATATATCAGAAGCATTATTTGATACTATTATAATTACAACACCAAAAGTAATTAATGAGCTATTGTAATAAAACCGTGAGTATTACTCTGTATAGTAATAGATCGTCTTTATTCGCTTTTAATTAATTGATAGCGACTATGTGACATAAAGGCATTAGTCGTTAAGTTTGGTTCAGATATATCTAGTTGGATATGTTTGTAAAAAAAGTATCAGGTTGCAAGCAGAAACAAAATATCATCTCCTTCACCATGTCAAGAACAAAATCGTAAATTTCAATCAAAGTTAACGTCTTCCTAGACGAATGAGCGATTTCAATTTTTTTTTTGTAGTCAAGGTGAATACACCGATAAACATGTTTTTCATGAGCTGAATAAGACATAACATTAAATATATTAGTAAGATCGTATATCGCGAGTTAATGATACTGTTTGACAACTATGTATTTATTACGAAAAAAACTAGAATATAGATATTACATTATTAGCTACTGTTTAAGGTAATTTATTTTTTTTTAATTAATTAAGATTGACAATTATTTTCTTATGTAGCCAAGTTTTAAATTTATTTTTATATTTTAGAGTTACCAAGACACCAAGATATTTTTTTGTATAAAAATTATGTACCTACAGATTTATAAAAATTTCTTATTTAATTTGATCTTGAAGATTGATGACTAAATATTTACTTAAAAATTGTAAATTCGCCTGCGCATTGTGCCCATCACGTGATAAAATGAGGAAAACAAAACCATAGCATTACATATGAGAAAATAATTAAGTCTCAACTTTGTTAGAAAGTTTTAGTTGGTATGTGGAGTTAAATGACAGTTTTACTTTTAATAACTTATAATATTTCTATTGTAGACTCGTTTGGAAGTAAACCGAAATGACTTTGTCATGAATACTGAAACTAAAGTAGAATTAATGTTTTATAGCAGTGCTATAGTTGTTTCGCAAATGTCGTTAATATTAATCAATTCTAAACAACGACGATTAAAAAGAAAACGTAAAATATGGACTCGGTTATGGTTAGAACGAAGATATCCAAATAAGAGACTGTCAGATTTACTGTATAATGAATTATGACCCAAATGTCCTAAATCATACAGAACTTTTTTTACCTTGATCAACACTTTGACAAAACATATTTAACAAAAAAATCATTACCAAACAAGACACTGTAATGAGAGATCCTGCAAGGATTAAGTGGATACAAGAAAAAGTTTATGTATGTTTTAGATTAGTAACATTAACATATTTAGCTATAGGAGAAACATTTCGTTCTGTGATGTAAGGATTTCGTGTACATGACTCAACAAATTCACGTTTCATTCCTGGGTTAAAGAGTCTATAAAAGAGACCCTTTTCCGACCCTAGACTCAAAATCCGGCATATAATTTTAATTCATAATTTTACAATCTATTGTTTAAATTTAAAAAATATATGTGATTATTTTTTATAAATAAAAATAAATAAATAAATACTAAGAACGTAAAGATTTTTTTTCTGATTACAACCATATATAATACTTTCGCAAAATGTTGAAGTTTACAGGCGCTAGAGGGATTTTATGTTATTATGAATGTTGTTCTTTTCTCAATGTAATGCATAATATTTTGGTGACTAGTCTTCTACGTGGTCTAATATGAATTTGAATTTTTCATAATACCACAAGTTTGGTTAATATGCCTAAAAACGTATAATGATTTATGTAAGTGCTTAATTAATAACGACTTACATCTTCTTTGTCCATATTTGAATGGAGACATTTTATATATATTTTTTGTTTATTTAAAAACGTTGCTTTTAGTCCATTATATTTACTTTTTATTTCATTTATTCTAACATTAGGTTTCATGACCATTAAAGCAGGTTGTATTTGCTCCAGCGCCGTTTGTTTGGCATGTTTGTTACTATGTTACTTGTTTTTTACAACATACAACCAAGAATTTTTAAGGTACTCAAATAATATATTTACTGGTTCCCGTGACCAACGTGTGTTTTTATTCTCTACAATTTACACAAAAAATGATAATTGCCCGAATGCACTTTACTTCACTTAGAAACTCTTAATACACGTGACTGGGTTGAAATATAACGTTACATCAGCAAATCTGGTAGCTTTACGAAAATATTGGGTCAGTTTTCAAAAATTTACTACAGAACTGTTACTATTTTTTTTTTATTATTTTAAAATTAATATTAAACTTTAATAGTCTATATGTAACGTTAGAATAATTGGCTTGACAAAAGTCTGTATGTAGATAGCTAGTGTAGTTTTTCCTAAACGAAATTTAACATAGTTGTTGATAGCAGTCGATTTTAATAAAAAATTTCAAATTGCCTGAACTATTTTTTTATATATATTTTTTTTATTTCATGCCAGTAATTCATCGATTTAAAACTTTAACCTCTAATTATAACGTTGTAATTTACGCGTTAATTTTGGTGTTTTGTTAATGTATGATAGACATGCAGATAAAGTTTTCATTGACCCAAGACATATAAAATTATTGTTTCTCGTGACTACTAATTAACATCAGAGTACACATTTTGTTTCATATTTGATAGATTACTTCGGTTATTAACAGCTACATGTATTAAATAAAAAAAAAAGAATAGGCAAAGTTTAGTGTGGATTTAACCACATATACCATATCTACTATTTCTTTGAGCTTTTTCCAGATATCTTTAGTACCTATACCATACCATTATAGTAACGTCTAATGTCGGTAAAAGATATTAATTTTACATTTGATACTAATACTTATATTTCTCGACAACTTTTTTCAGATCTTCTTGATAGCGCTTTATAACATTGTAACGCAGTACTCGACGTGTAATCACAATTTATAAAAAAAACTTTTTATAGTAGAAAGTTTTTTTACTAGTTTATAAGTCACATTACTATTGTGTAAATTATTTTTTTTCTTGAATTTGTATATAATGTGGCAATTTTTTTATCGATTTAAAACTCATATCAACCCGAAATTGTGTCAAAATCTCTATGTATATGCCTAAAAACTCAATTGAAACATGCATTGTCATCTAGTTCTTAGATGTTCTGAAAATTTCACATCTCTAGGTAGTCGGGAAATACGTTTAAATTCGATTACAAAATTCCACCCGGAACGACACGACGAAAATAAAAATAAAACAAAATTTAAATATATCTAAATAGACACTCATATAAACCTAGTTTCTTATAAAATTTGATCTACACATTTGATAAATAATGTGACTCAGCTACCACACCCCTGTTATTCTTACATAAAAAGCTGTAGTTAAATTACTTGTTACCATTAATTTATGGCTTTGTGATTCGTCTAGTAATCCAAGTTGTATTGTTGTGGTCCCACATTCTTATTTAGAGTTTGGTATAGAAATTGTGAAATAAAAGAGTTAAATTCGACCAATTATTTATTCATTGCCTATATTTATAATTCTACCTTTATATAGTTTTATTATGAAATTTGAACCTATACAGGAGGAGCTTATTTTGATATCACTTCCCTCCTCAAAACCGTACAATAAAAATCGTTTCTGACTAAACTCATTTTGAGTTATATCTAATTTATCTTTGATTACTTTTTGTCGGGAATATCTTTAGGTACACTTCGTTTCACCTTTTTATTAAATGACTTATGTATTTTCTCATTACCTTTTTGTTATTTATATAGTTAAGTAGATACCTGAATATTTTTGTTATATTATTCAACTTAATACCTTTATAATAGCGAAAATGGGCTAAATCAAGTGGCCTTTTCCGGTCAGAGGACGCGAGAATGCATGGGATCCTTTAGCGGACTCTTACATGCACTTTCAAGGTTCTCCATATTGTTACCTCGTTGGGGTAACTGGAGTATAGGTGTAAGACTCTGTCGAACACATGCCACAGAATTCTCCCACAACACCATTATCACGGTATGGTAGTGTGTATGTGTGTATTCTGAGAGTGGAATTGCATGCAAAGTACCAATTTAAATAATATAACTTTTGTTTTTAATTACTGCTTAGGTAAAGTGTGTGTACCTCATACTCGCTTTCTAAAAAGTATTATTGTATTTCATTTATGACTGTCGGTCAACTCAACAAATGAAAGTGTCCCTCCACTTAAACATCTGTTGAACCTTCGGACGGTGCAGCAAATAGAATTGGATAGAAGTGAATAGAAACGGTCATTATCACCATAATTCAAAGGAAGCAAGTAGTTTCTTTGTAAAGCACCCTGTTTACAATACCTAACTGAATAATAAAGAAATAAAATTTAAAATAGATGAATTTGAAAGCAAAATTACTGAAATAAAATAAAATGAATGTTATTAATATTCATTTCATCCCTGGCTTTTGGAATGATATTTTACCAAGTGTCTCCAAGTTCATAGTCACCTGTCCGGCGGGTTGGTTAACCTTACCACCGGTGGTCCTAGTCAGGGCTCCGGCGGCGTCTCGGGGGATGGTCACCTTCCGGGCGTCCAGGTAGTGGTTCCGGGTCATCGGGTGGTCGGCGTCGGCGGCGTCTACTCTCGTCTGGGATGGTCCGTAGTCCAACAGGTGTTGAGCGTCGTGGTCGGTGAGGGGTCTCGTCGGGGTTGTCGTCCGTGGTACGTGGCAGGTGTTGATCGTCGTGGCTCTCATCAGGTGTCGTCCGTGGTCCTTGGTCCGCGTCAGGTGTGGGTCGTCGTTGTCCGTGGGGGTCCTCGTCAGGGGTCGTAGGCCGTGGTCCTTGTTCCGCGTCAGGTGTAGGGCGTCGTGGTTGGCAGGGGTCCTCGTCAGGTGTAGGGCATCGTGGTCGGTGGGGCTCCTCGTCGGGGGTCGTGTTCCGTGGTCCATGGTCCTCGTCAGGTGTAGTGGGTCGTAGCTGGCAGCGGCTCGGTCCTCTGTATAGCAGGCGAGGGTTGAATCACCTGGTCAACGGGGTCGTCGTGTCGCTGTTCTTGCTAGGGCGGATTATTGCGTGATAAATTCGCTATCTCGCAGTATTATGCAGTGGATGTAGACGAAACCAATTTCGTTATAATCGGTCAACTCTAACGAAATCAATTTCTTAATAATCTTGGCTCTACGAAGTCAACTTTGTAAAAACCAAAATCTAAATGCCTTTCTGTGTTAGAAGCTCGGTTATTTATATTGCTTCAAGTGGCGTGTTCTCCCCTTGAAATTGTCTTAATTTCTTCTAAAATTTTGTTCCCATAACGTCTGGTTGTCAGTGATTTGTGTAAAAGCCATTACTTTATGACATCTGGTATTTGTATCGCTTTGTTTCTTGCATTTTAGATTGTCATTTATTAACTTAAAATCCATTATGGTTGACACTTTTAAAAACGTAGTTTCCGGATACATTGTATTTGAAAGCTCGCACCATTGTATAGAATTTTTGGCTCAGCAGGTAGCGGCACATGTGCGTCGTCCTTATTGTAATATTTAAAAGTTTCTGCACTGGTTTGTGTTTATGATATGATATTGATATTAATTATAAGATTTTAAATAATTTTATATGCAGACTGAGGTAGGATAGCTTCAATAATAATGTTTTATTTCAGTGAAATCTGTTTTTTTTTATTACGTAATGCTAAATACCATCACTTCTTTCGCTCGGTGTAGCAAAGAAAATGTACTAAATATTAATCATGCCACGATTCGTTTCCTAAGGAATGCATCAACAGTGTAATCTACTCGGCTTTCTGCGACGTCTGAACATTGCATTATTTAAGCGATTTCTTACCGGAAAACGGCTGGAATTGCCTCTCGAAATCTGATATGTTGTTTTATTGAGGTTTTTTTCGCACAATATATTTTTTAAACGGTTTGAAGTGGACCTAACGTGTAACTATTGGTTTTATCTATGTAATTTGATATATGACATTGCATTTTATTGAAAATATAGGTTTTTTTTATAGAAAACTGAAATATTTATATAATTGAGAAAAATATATATTTAGAATTCTTATAAATAACATCTTTTATATTATATTGATTCTATTATTTAATTATTATACATCATTCAAATCCAAGCTTATCGACTGGGTTTTTAAGTTTAGAAGATGATTTCTCGTAGATTTTGGTGGATGAATTATTAAATCCAATAAGTTGAAGAAGTATCACCTTGCTAGTGATATTACTTACCTTCATTAAAATAGATACTGTAGAATGTCACACATCCAATTAGTGTCATAAAGTGGTCTAGATAATTAGGATTATTACCTAAGACAAAGGCTCCTAAGTTTCAAGTTAATTTTGGGATGTTTGGCAATATTACGTTAATAATGAAATAGGGTTAGGTTTCTGTCATTGTAAAGATATTGTCACGAAAACACAATTTATATGGTACTAAACACCTATATTTATAGCCTAAACACTTGGCTCCGCTCGCGTCTTACAGCAATCAAAGTTCGAAAATAAATACTAATATAATTTTAACATTTTTCCAAATAATTTATTGCTCTATTTATACATTTCAGCTCATCTTAGAATATATTCTCAAAACTATTGTTTTTGTTTTAATGCGTTTTGGTAAAAAACGTTGTTAGTTGCATTATTTGGAGCATAAATATGCAGGTTCTATGGGTATGGGTTTCCGACTCTTGAGCAAGCGACATATAATTGACAGTGTGAAAAACATGGGGGTTCTAAATGGATTCCTGCGACTTGAAGCGATTGTCCCTGTGCCTTATTAGACGTCATGCATTGTAACTGCAAGTCTATATACCAGGGAACTGAAGTATCCTGAATTCAAATGGCATGCCGGATCAAATTAAGAGGATGCGAGGTATGAAGACATCTTCACCGGCAGATATTCCCGACAAAATCGTTGCTTTAATGATATTTGAATGTAAATTTTTGACAATTAATCGAGTGTCATTACATTGGTGTCAAGTTTCTCAGCATCATTATCAGTGATCCTATTTTTAAGAATAAATATGCCTATGTTATTCCCAGGAATGTGTACAATGACTATAGAACATTTCAGGACATTTCATGCAGTGGTTTCATAGTTATAACGAAACAACCAAACATATATTCGCATTTATGTATAGATAAACTGCGCCACTTTACGGTGGCGTTGTAAGTGTCCATGGTGGATTCAAACATAAAATAATAATAATTAATATCTTATGTTCTTAAAAAGCAGTTCTTTATTTTTTTAAGCAAGAATTTGAGCATTTTAGACATTTTACATTTATAATTAATTGACGCATTTATTATTTCTCTTCATCTTCGCTAGTGGCAAGGTCATCAGCATTTGATATATTATTATTAGGCATTAACGGTGTTATTAGTCATCTTGGACACCTTATACTTCAGAGCCCTTCACCTACGTCACATTCGTGTTTAGCAACTTCAAAAATCTTCGATTACTCTGTTTGCAGCAATTTAGTGTCGGAGAGCTTAAAAATACCAGAAGATGACGTGCCTTAACAGTAACCCTGGGCACCAGATGATCTGGGTCTCGGTTCTAATAGCGTATTCGAACTCAATCTAGAAGATTACGTGCCAAAGCTGTAGCCCTGAGCTCCAAGTGCACCGAGGTTTGGTTGTGTTTAGCTACCCCAAAAACCCTCAAGCTTTCAAGTTTTTGGTAAAGTGAGGAATGTAAGCTTCCTTGGCGCACTGAATAATTTTAGTTATACTGTGACAATTTGTCGATGGATGTTCGTTGACAAAGCAGACGGGCTCCAGGTAAAAGTTGCAAAGAAGTCTTGGAGGCCTTCCCAATCCGGCTTTCTAATTCCAAAAAGTTCTCTTGGGTGTTACCTCAAATGAGTGAGGTTCGATTGGACATTTGACTTTTACCACAGCATAATCAGAAATGATCCAGAGTATTGGCAGCTCTGGGAAAGTAAGTGGGCTTGTCGATTAGTTGGGGTAGCCCATGATTGATTGCAAACTCTTAAGTTAGCCTGCCTTTCGTGTCTGTTTTTGTTGGACTTAAGCCACTTCTCGTGGTGAGCGTTAAAGTCCCCAAGTACAATTATCTTAGCAGATGGGTACTTACTATTAATGTAGTCGATCTTTTGTGATTAATAGTCAAATGGTTCGTCGCAATTACCGTCTGATAGCCGATAACAACATCTAAATTTGTTAGAGGCTTTTAGTGTTAATTTTAGCCAAAGGATGTCTTTGTTGTGTTCTAGTGCAGGAAAGTATGCTTCTTACATAAACACATACTCCATATGGTACCGTTTGAAGTTGTGGTAAAGTTCGTAACCTGGAAATTTAAGATGCTTTAGTCTATTTTTCCCAGAAACCTGTGTTTTAGTAAGAGCAAGAACGTGAGGTTTTACAGACTGCAGATAGTGATGGGTTTATTAATATTGACATTTAACCCGCAGATGTTTGCGAATTTTAATATGCAGTCTGTTTTGGCTTCTGGGTAAATTTGCCTGAACTAGTGGTTGGTCTACTGGTAAAATGATCGATGGCTATGTTATTTCCATCATGACTTTCTTAAGATTATCTCTCTCGGATATCCGAATGGGGAACTATTTTACTTCCGGAACATTTAACTTCTGGAGAACCTATCATTGTATTTTCTATTTATTATCTCTCTCTCTCTCTCTCTCATTAACATCATGCTGTATGTGCTTAAGGAGAAAGTGAGTAAGTGTCACATGTGTCATGCGTTGAATTAAACCACCAAAAAGCTAAATAATTACTAAGCATTCTTAGACCGACCAATGCCGTAACGAGGCAAAGGTTGCGGGTTCGAGACCTGCTGGATACGACACTTTTTTAATTTCTCTTTAATGTTATTTAATATATTCTTGTTTGTATACTTTCTAAAAATTTCAAAAATTGAGAGATATCTCAAAGAATAATCGTTTATTAAGTTATTTAAATAAAGATAATATCGTCTATTTTTAAACATCGTTTAAATTTAACATTAATCAAGCATTGAAAAAAATTTGATATATCCTTAAATGATTATTTAAACGCGGAGCTAGTTTTAACAGGCCCTTTTTAATATGTCAAGGTCTAAATTGAAACAAAAAGTAGATACCCACATTGTTATCTTTCAATTAATAAATAATCAACACACTGTTGTAATACTTAATCTTACATTTTAACTGTAAATGAATAATGACAGGTTTCTTTAAACAACGCTAGATGCAGAAAACAGCATTTTATATTTCCTCCACTTCTTCTCTCTCCCATGAAACCTTTAAACCTTGCCTCATCGCTCGTTTCTTCAGTATATAAGTATGTTTTACTTTTTTATCATCATTATTTCTTAGATATTGTTGCATTGACGTTAAACTCTATTTTTATTTTCACAGAAACAACTATGTGTATATTATTATCAGCCTTACATTTGTTAAAATTATTCTAGACTTATTACACTTAATAGAGGATCAATAAAAAACCATTAGAAAAAGTTAATTCGATACAAACATTGTATTAAATTTTTGTCTACTATAGCCGAGACTATAGCAGACTAATAATAATTGGTGAAAAAAAGTGATGGGTTTTTGATTGACATGTATACGATGTCTTAATTTAAACCAATGTTTATAATGGTTTTGTAATATATTATAAAATAGTTTATAATAAAATACAGAATGTTTTCAAATAAAATTAACCTATATCGATTCGTCTTTTGTAGTATGTTGAATTTCTTTTCCTTTAAATTTATTGATTGCTAATGAAATTATTTCTCTTTTTTACAGGATTAGATAGTTTTCGGCATTTTTTAATTATATATATATTGTTTTATTTTCACTCGACTACAAAGAAAGGCTTATTCCCTTGTATCTTGTAGGTACGTACAGTACGTAGGGGCCAGGGGAGCATAGCGGGCCTACGGGGCATAGCTGGACGAGCCTAACACAGCTCGAAACAAACACTAGGCAAAGTGTCAAATGGCTACATATTTTAGAACAATTAAAAAAAAAATAAAAACTGTTTTATTTTTATTTTTAGTGAAATTGAACAGCAATCTTTTTTAACTTATTCTAATGTATTGTGGGGTGTTATATTTTATTATAAATCAGTTCCTTTCTGGATTTCTTAATCAAAATTACAAAGTCATTCAATCAATGGTAAGATACCGGGATAAGAATGTACAAAACCCACCTAGGCAACCTTCTCCACAACCTGGTTGATGGTCGATAGTCCCTCGAGTTTTGTAATAATTCCAAATAATGCCAGTGTCTAAAGAAAACAGAAAAAGCAAAAGAGTTTATACAAAAACGAGCTTTGGACCATAAAAAAGTTTGTAGAACTAAAAGAACAAACAAAAAAAAAGATTTGATATTGAATTTCATCAAACTAAAGAAGAAAAACATTGTCAAAAAGAACGGCAATAAAATTTTTTAAGAAGATGATCTGTTTACTTGCGGTCAGAGTTAACTGAGGGATGTACCAAAGTTCTTTATTTCCCTTTTTTAATGTTTAAGTTTAATAGAAGATTGAAGAAACGTTTGTTGTTTGTGTTATCTCTGATTAGAATAGAATTACAATGATAATAATAAAGAGAAGTTTATTATAATTTGTATTGTGATTTGTTAGGCTAAACTGTTGTGATTATTTTTTCTTCTTTTTTAATCTGTTATGTTACTAAGACAAATTGAAATTGAAAGTCTTTATTGAAATAGGTTTTCTATTAAACAAACATTAATATACAAAGTTTATAACAAGTACATTATATGAGTATATACTAAACAGAAATTAACAAATATTAAAATAAAAAAATATATTTATAATACAAAATCAATTTATTTATATTATTTATATTGAAAAAATGATCAACAGAAATCCTTTTTTTTATCGCTGTTGGAAGCTTATTGGATTCTAGAAAAACTTGGTGAAACATTGAATTCATAGTGCGTGAATGTCGCGTACGTGGAACATAAAGATTAACACTACTTCGTGTTGGATAAATGTTAATTTCATTGGTATAGGTAATGAACTGGTAAAAATATTTTGGTGCATTTCCTGATAAAATTTTAAAAATAAAAATAGTTTTTGTGGGATCTTTAAAATTTAGTTTGTTGTAAATTATAAAGCCTAGATATTTTGTACAATTTCAATCTGCTCGTGATATATTTTTATAGTAGTGGCTGTGTTTTCAATTTTATTAATTTTATTTGTTGTACTAATGACTATAGTTCTACTGATATTAAGCATAATCTTGTTTGTACTAAGAAAAACAGATATTTTCTTCAAAATATGATTTAATTTATTGATTGCCTGTGGTAATTCCTCATCGCTTACAGCTAACAGTTAATCATCAGAAAAAAGGTTTAAAAATTCACAACTTACTACAGAATTAATATTATTGAGGTATAGTATAAAAAGGAGAGTTGTCATTAACTTTGGTACACTGGGTCCGGTCTAAAAGATAACTCTCAAACCAATTAAGAACCTTTCCACCTATCCCATAGTAGTTGAGTTTTTAAAGCAAGATTGGAATGTCTATGGTTTCAAACGCCCTCTTGAAATCTAAGAAAACTACAATAATGTTTAATTATTATTTTCATCTACAGTTGTTTTTCATTTTGAAATTGTGAGTTGAAGAGCTGTTTCGCAGAAATGTTTACTTCAAAATCCATCAAAATTTTATTTGTTTCGATGTATTCCTTCATTTGGTGATACACTGTTAGTTCAAAAATGATTGCTTCATTAGTAGTATTAACAATTTTTGGGATTGGTATGATGGTACTAAGCTTGAATTCTTCTGGAAAGCAACCTATTTGAACTGTTTAGAATAATATGTCCAACAGCTTTAAAAATATTTTTCAAAACTTTTTTGTTTAAGTAATCAGAGTTGCATTTGTTTTAAAGACCATTGATAGTTGCTCTCAGCTTCTTCATCTTGATTGGTCTGACTTCTGACAATGAACAAGTCATGATAGGCAGATCAATGTTTGACCAATCAGCTTACTGTGGATACTTGATCGGATATCAATCAAAATATATTGAACTCAGCAATTTTAGGTGATTAATGATATTCAAAAATTAATGTCCTGTTGAAAAATTATTGTGTTTTGTTTCTTATGACCACCCTATAATGCCTCATAGTAGACCCCACTTTACCCCTATACAGGGGGCATCGCGGGTCAAATGTTTTCTTTTCCATTTAAATATTGAAATCTCGATGATTAATTTCTTGATCAACATAAATATATCCACAGTCATTCGCAATAAATTTTACTATGATTTTAGAGTTAGAAGTTTTTATTTTATCACATTATTCTAGTTTTTAGGAATGTTTAAACGTTAAGTACACCCCTCTTCCCTATATATGTATACTACAAGGTGAGTATCAAATTACATTACCCTAATGCTAATAAAATAAAGTTTAGACTTATGTTTGCTTTTAGCATAGTGAGATTTCTTTCCGAGCATACTATCAGTTTTCTTGACCCTAAAAATTCACTTAGTTAACCATATTACTGTAACTCTAAAATGAATTACACCGATTACCTACGTTATTTGTCTAACTAAAAAAATAAAACTAAAAAAAAACTTTTAGATAATACACTAGAAAGGCTGGAGCAAGATATAAAGTCAATTAGATAAAGCCAATGTTCGTTTTAATCACTAAATATTCTTATAAAAAGTTGATGCCCAATTGACTTTTGTTTTCTTAAATCTTGTGCATTATAGCATGCATCTGATTTAATTTGATTCTGTGCTACTTTTATTATAAATAATACGTTATGCGGAAATGACATAACGCTAAAGCTTTTTTGGTTCTTCGGTACTTGAGTTATTTGACAGCTGTACATTGATTTTGCACTGAGTCAATGGCAGGCAATGCCTTAAATACCGGAAGTCTGGCAATATTAATTAGGATTCTTAACGGTATCAGACATGGTTGAAAACAGATAATAATAAATTTAGATCTGTCTGATGATTTAGAATGTTTTATCACAAATTTTATTCATAAAGATTCTTTTTAAAGCGATAATTATTTTTTTTTTCGAAGAAAATACAGCTGACGCAGAAATTAGAAAGTGACTGAATCCGTTATCTTGTATGAGTGTGCATAATTGAAATGACGTTGGACACCGGAAAAAGTCGCCAGAGAGTTCAAGTTCATGATAATTGATTATTGTTTTCATTGTAAATGGACCGTCTAATGACGGAGAAGAGATTATGTATTGTTTTTTTTTAATTAAATACAATTGTGTAGGTATATTCAATGGTGGTACCAGTACTTTAAAAATCGATTGGAAAAATGATATAGAACAAAATAAAATGTTTCTTAGTATCCACACAGTCTAAAACTAATATAATAAAGATCCTTATCTGCCCCAAAATATGCCTGAAAATGTGGATAGAATACTTTATCGAACTTTTAAATAAAATACATATACATATATCTCTAGGATTCATTGATACTTGTTTAATTTGAAAATTTGGTGATTTCAGAAATATGAAAACAAAAAATGGTTTAAAAAAATGAACAGTGACCGTAATGGGCGTAATGTATTCAATTGAGAACAAAAGTGTGAAGACTTACTGCCAAATTTATGTAGCTAAAACATGTTTAGTGTTATTTATGTATTAGGAGAAAAAAGTGATACATCATTACTCGAGAGTGGGTTACTGCGCGAAATTTATTACAAATAGCACACTAAACAATAGTATATTGTTTTACGAGCAAGGAATGATACTCATTTCCCACGAGTACGATGTTTGCAGCAAGAACCGCAGGCGAATGCTGCAAATCGTACGAGTGGGAAATGAGTTATTTCTTGCGAGTCAAACACTATACTTTTTCTACGGTTATACCACATAATAATACAATAATTCAAAAATAAATCCAATACAAAACAAAACATAACGATATAAGTTATATTATTTAAGTAAAATTAACTATTATTTACAATATTTACAGTTATCATACCTTAAATTTATTTGTTAATTCAGAAAAATAAGCTAAAAGCACAGTTTCTGAAACGGAATTTGTTGCCTTTTTCTTTTGCCAGGTCACGAAACTTTCATATGCATTCTGGTACTTATGTTTTGAAATTTCGGGAATCAAATTCTGACAAGCTTCGTTTGCCGCTTCTCTTATTTCAGGTCTTCAGGAGGAGTTAACTCTAATTCATTTTTATCACTACTTAACATTTTTACTTAAATAACAATCTAATTTAAATAATGTATTAAAAACTATCTGTTGTACCTGTCACTACTTTATTACTGTCAATCTGTACTGTTAGTCAAATACCTATATGATTACATAATTGTCACGCAGTATACTTGATTAAGTTAAAACAATAAAGAAATGAACATTTTGTGTTATCAGATAAAGAAATGAGATATTTCTTTATTAGATATATAGAAAAAGATAATTTACTTATTATTGGTAATATTGAAGTTAAAAGTGCAATCCTTGCAATCTTTAATAATAATAATACCTGATCCCGAAGGCGTGTTATGACTATATTATAATATTGTAACTCTTTATTTGTGTGAATATCTTGTACATTTGTTTCAATTTTGTTATTAATATTATCATCAATATAACCTTCTGCGACTGTAGAACTTTTACCCCCGTGTCTTTTTAATTGTATGTCACCATTAACGTTTGTCGGAAGCAGTGTTGTGTGCATATTGTGTGGGCTGGTAGGTTAAGATACCTAACAATTTTGCTCGGAATGTTAGCCATAGAATTCATACCTACTACTTGATTGCAACACGTACCGTAATTGTATTTTAAAATTAATGGCAATTTTTATTGGTAGATCTTGAAGAAACATATTTTTTGTATAATAATAAATAATCAATAGAATTGTTTAGGGTATCAATTTGTGATAAAAATCTTCTTATTAATTTCGAATCAGGGTTAGTAGTGATTATTTATAAAGGAGTTTCTTTACTTTAAATGTTTTTTATGCTCATTTTTACTAGTTCGTCGCGTCACAGGCACCAGAAAATCCCCTTATTATAAAAATGTGTAATAAAGCAACTATTTACTATTATATTACATATTTTTAAATATCCAAACTTAGGTTTCTTGGAAAATGTGTTTTATTAGGTGCTTCACATAGACATTTTGTTATTTTGCTTTCTGGAAAGACTTGGAATTTGTAAGTTCGTTCTCTTGTGTTTTTAAAAACGCAATTAATTTATTCAATTGGCTTATATCAATATCGTTCTTCGTAGACAATGTGGCTTTTAGCATTGAGGAAATTGACCAGAGTGATGGAGACTACAATGTTTTTGTCTTTGCAGAAAAATAGACAATTAATACGTTTTTTTTTTTTGGAATATTTGCCATTCCCTTTTGTCTTTCCATTGCACCACGTTACAAAGCAATTATATATATATATATCTTTTCGAATATTATAGCCTTTGATTTCTCTTTTAACAGATTTGATATTACTGGTTTTACCAAATTTTTGATTTCGAAAGGTGTATTTTGTACATCACTATCACTACTTTCTCTTAACGTGCCGTTATTTACATTATGCAAATAACGACACGCACTTTTTGTACTTTAACGCTGAAGAGCATTTTAGTGACAATCTTCGTTAAATATCCATTTTCTGTTGCCAATTGCAAGAAAAAAAGCCTACTTTTTAGGTGATTGTAGAAAAAGTATATTAAACAGTATTTTGGCGATATATTTTAATAAAAAATTGGTAACTAGTATAAAGAAAGTAAAAATAGAGTGAACAAAGTGGAGATCTATGAATTTGGCAAACTGATTGTAATACTATTTTAAGATTACAAACAACCACTCGACAAACTAAACAAAGAAGAGATATGTAAAATGCTAAAAGATTTTAATGTTAATCAAAAAGTAATGCGAATGGTCAAATTGACGTTACAACTTGTAACAGACAACAGTATGTCAGACAAATTTGAAGTTATTAAAATGTTAGAGAACGAGATGTATTATAATTAATATTGTCGTTTTGTACTTAAAAATGTACTGAGAGAAGCAGATTTTAACAGGACAAGTATGCTTTACCTACTTAAAAATCAGTTCCCTGCATTTGCAGACGATTTAGTGATACCTACCTATTATTTGATTCAAGTTCGTGCGGACTGATCTTTCTTATCTTAATGAGGGTTTGACGACGGCTAGTTATCGCTTCCATTGTATTATATGATCTGGTTTGATCTTTACAGGTTTGTGTGCACAAATCTAGTAATCTCAAAGTATTGTCATCGACCGGATCCTTCAAAAACTTTTTGTTATTTACTGTTGATATTTATTCTTCTTATGTTATTATTAATTTATTTATTAGTGTTGTGCTTTTTGTTTTATTATTACTGCTATTTTATATTATTCATTATTTTCGATGATTATGTAACATCTGTGGCTTACACCAAAAACTGAAAATTAGAACAATTATTTTTTTGATGCGGGTGATAATAATCTAATAGTGGAAGTTGATGACGGTGTCGAAAGAGGTGAAAGAAAATTTATCCGTTTTTATAGCTAAGATGCTCAGTACATAATTTTAAATGTGTATGAAGGACTAAGAAAAGAAATATTGAGTTATGTGCAAGCCACATAATGAGTCAATTGTTTTTATGATTAACTTTTTAATTTGAAAGAATGAAATCGTTATTTGACAATTTTCACATCGATCCAAAATATACAGGTATACAAAAACCGTTTTTTTTAACAAAAATTAATAAAACTTTACGATTATATGATTTTTCTCCAAATATGCAATTTATGCTGCGGTTAAGTAAAATAATTGAAAAGAACAGTCGACACCTGCAGGTATAATATGGATCCTATTACAGCCCTGAGCTTTTAAGTCTTGGCTTAGGTAGCCGATAAGTTAATCTGTACGAACATGGAACGAATAATACAAGAGAAATCAGAATTAGATCATATGGACACATTAAATAAAACAAATCGAAAACGAAATATATGCAGTCTGTAATGATTATATGATAATATTTAATTCAAAATAAGCACAATTTATAAAAAGAACTTTTTATAATAGAAGGTTTTTTACTGATTTATAGGTCATATTTTAAGTGTCATCTCAACAATGCACAACATCCCTGATATTGCAAAAATATTAAGTCATACAACGCTGTGATTGATCATAGAGAAGATTGTTTTCTTGTTAACAAAATCAAGGGTAGTTGTATCTAAAACAGTTTATTTTATTACCATTTAAAATAATAATTACTGTTTTCACATGTAAGAACAAAAAAAAAAAAAACTTCTCTCTCGCGAGATCGATCCTATTACGATAACCCAACAGAATTGTCACAATCAACCGCTTTAACCGCTTATCCAAATAGGCCACCGCAAGCTTATATGAAGTCTTTCAAAATGATAATATGTATACATATTTAATTTAATAACAATTCAGTATAAATTTCGAAATCTATGTATATGCCTAAACACACTTGAAACATGCATTGTCATCCAGTTCTTAGCTATCCTGAAAATTTCAGAGCTCTAGGTAGTCGGGAAATAGGTTTAAATTCGATTACAAAATTCCACGGAATGACACAGAGACAAAGAACACGGCGAAAATATAAAAACTTTCTAATTTCTAAAAAAAAAAAATGTTGTCATGCTCTGAGTAGATGTTTAAAATATCCTTAAGAGTACCTATAGTAAAAAAATTATAGTATAATAAAAGTGTTACTAGGCCAATAATTATATATGCAACAAGGGTCATTATGAGTAGTTTAATTAATAAAACAGGAAGACCAAGCTGGATGAAATATATTAAAAACCGTATAAGCTTTTTAAATATCACCACTGGAAAATAAATGCAACATATAGAGCAACATAAAAAATAGACAATAAAGCCATGGGTATTCTTATTCTAGTCTAACAGAACGGTGATAGTTTTATGTCTGATGACAAGAAAATAAAGATTTAATTAGAAGATATAGAGAAATCTTTTATTTCACATATTCATTTCTCTTAGGCAATTAAATTCAAAATCAAAAACAAGCAAAAAACTAACATTTATATAGGTATTACAAGACGATAGCGTGGAGATTCTTGAATCGAGATATGAATATCGGCAAGAGATGGATAAAACAAATTGCACTCATTGAACCATTTTATAATTTAATTTGGTATTGGTCTAACAAAATTAATAAAGGAAATATTATATATTATTGATACATATTTCTTTCAGTAAATGTCTGGGAATGTGATGTGTCCTAAAGGAAATTGGTTGCTAGTTTTAGTTTTGATTTTTGTATTAGATAGGTTTTTGTTAAGTTTTTGGAATTAAAAAAATAAAATAAAATTGTAATAATATAGAAATTGGCTATTGAAATAAAAAAAAAATAAACAGTAAAAAAATATCACACAAAAGATATAATTAAAAACAAAGGCAGAAGAAAATGGAAAATGGTGCCTGAACTGGAAAGTGGAGGAGCATAGAAAGTAGAGCAGCAGAAAGAAAAAGAAAATAGGGGAGTGAAAAGAAGAAGAAAGAAAATTATATATTTTTTTAAGTGTAACATACAGTCACCTGGAGATTATATTAATGGGAAGGAGTCCAAGGGAAGGAAATCCATTTCATATATTTTTTGCTCTGTGAATAAATCTAGTTATACGATAGACTTTATGTAAAATATTTTAAACAAAGTCAGTAGTTTGAAATGTCAACCATATATTTAAACTAATTTCTTTTATCTCTCTCTACCTCGACTTCTACTTTTATACAAAAAGATAAAAAAATGTTAAGAAAGATAGTTTTATTTCTTAATATGGTTGTTGGAATCGTTCAAAATGAAGTATAAACATTTTCTATGTACATTTTCCACTTTTTAATTCGGTTTTTGCGGTTGGGTTCATATTATTGCGCTGACTTTTTTTTCATTATCGCACAATAGCTGCGAATTTTTGCTGAAAGTTTCTTATTAAAGTCGAGTTGATACAAAATTAAATTATAAAGTTAATATATATCGTATTTAGGAGCAAAAAAAAATATGCAAACATAAAAAAATATTAGTTTTTTAATTTAGACCAACATGTTAATGTAAATATTTAAAACTAGTTGTACTCGCAACGTCGTTCGCGTGTCGTGTGATTGTTGTATAAAAATTTCTTACCCCACCCCATTTAAGGAATGGGACAGAAATTTTTATACACCAGATGTTAAGTTGAAAGAAGATAAATACATCTGTAAAAACCGAATCGGATCAGTAGTTTTTATGTGATGCGCGCACAAACATACAGACAGACAGACAAAAAAATCTAACTACATTTTTGGGTTCTATTTCGATGTACCCGCGACGTCTTTCGCGTGGCGTGTTGATTTTTGTATAAAAATTTCTTTCCTCAGCCCTTTAAAGGGGTGGGGGGAGAAAGTTTTATACATCAGATGTTAAGTTGAAAGAAGACAAATACGTCTTTGAAAACCGCATTCGAATAGGATTAGTAGTTTTCATGTGATGCGCGCATATATACATTTCTACAGCTTTATTATTATGTATAGAAGAACATTTTTTGTAATGAATAACATTCATAAATTATAATACAAAAATTTCTTTGTTTTTGTATCAAATATTATTCTACTAAAATTAAATTATATTTTAATATTTTTAGTTGCCACCATAATGTCAATTTCTATCATAAATTTTTAATTATTAATTTTAAACAATTGAATTAACAAAAATATTGCTCTAGTTATAAATTGTACAGCGCTATCCACAAAATAGTCAAGCTCTTTTAAATTTAAATTTTTGATGGAAATAACAACATTTAAAATGTTGAAAGTTACAAAGTTACATTAATTAGAATTTATAAGGTTTGGGATGGGTGAATGTTTGTGTATATTTTTGTGCAAACCATTGTTACCATTTATCTCCCTAACCACCGATTCGATTTTAATTTGGTTTTGAGATTTTATGTTAACAACTCACCAAGAGACGCTGCAGTAAACATGTTTTTGCGCAATTCAATTACTCAAATTTAGCTCAAAAACCAGTGGTCCGATTTTAATGCGATTTTCAGTGATGGGTTTTGATTTGGTTGGTGCATATTTTACTAGGAGAAGCTGCTTTTAACATTTCTTTGTACAATCAAATGTCGTCGTACTAGTCGAATTTCATGCGGTTTTAAGTTATAGGTTTGGTGCATATGTTTGGGTAGGTATTAAGGTAACAACTTAGTTAACATTTGCTTGTGCAAAACGAAAACTACTAGTCCTCTTTGGATGTGGTTTTTAATACTGGGTTCGTAATTGGTTAGGGAGGATCCTTAAACAAGTGTTATAATAGTAAATTACTAGAATTACAGGCAAATTTAATGCTTTTCTTTTTTTTGTAGTTAACATTGTCTTTTATTTTATCATTCTCTTCATCATACTTATCAGATTATTATTTTTATTCTAGGTAATGATATCAAGTTGAATTACAGCAAAGATTCTACCAAATTTGAACTCTAAATACGTATTATATGCTCTTTTAAAAGTTAAAATTAAAAACAAAATTAAAAATTCTGAAAAAATCGACGACGGTTATAATGTAACTTAAAGAGGATAAAATAATTTAAAAACCCCTGTGAACAATACAGTATTCGTTTTCAGTTCTATTTAGTTCTCAATTCTCAAAGATATAGATCTGGCAATAACATATAACATAGGTATTTAACTCTCTATGAACTTAATAACTTATTAATAATAAGAAATGCAAGAAAATCCGGCGAGAGCTGTTACCAATATTTTAAATTGAAAGATAGGTATAAATAAGCATAACAACAAAACATCCACTCATTCATGTTACTAGAAAACGTCAAAACTAATTCATGTAATGTTTGCAATTATGGGTAAAGTTTTTACTACATTTTAAATGCTGAATCGCTGAGACCACGAAGTATAGATACAGACGATTCCAAAATTAACGCGACAGCTCAGGTTTCCCCACCTATCTTTACCGTCGACTCGAACGCTACCGATTACCCAGTTCGAGAGGTTTTGTGAAGATGACTCTGGGACTAACAAACACCGCACACGAAATCCGCTAAGCAATTGAATAGTACTAGAATTCTCCGACTGGAGGCGCTGCGGCGCGCGCCGATCGGAGATCGTCGGCGTATATCCCCACATTGCCGAATTTTACTGGAGCTGTCGCGTTATTTTTGTAATCATCCAGGAGTTTAAACGTAATGTTAAAAAAATGGTCTTAATTTAGGGGACAGAACTATTGCCGGTAGAGTGCGCTCGTGTTCCTAAGATACTCGTTTAAATCCTTACGCGGGAAGTTTTGTTGCTATTGACAGCTTTTATGACAACTAATTCTAAATAAATTAATTACTATCATATATTGAATTTAATTTCGCGAAATTTAAATGTCATAAACATCGGTTCTTATAAGGCTCTATAAGTTCTTATGGTTACTCGCGCCGCCAGTGGCAAAAATAGAACTATGATCTGGGTTGATTATTGAGACCAGAAATATTATGGAAAAGCCTATACCGTGTAGACTCCTGGTATCTAGTCTTCGTGGCTGAGACGTATATATGAATTCCGAAAACGTTACGTCTCGATACGTTTTTTTATTAAATAAAACTTTAGTTTAGAGCTTGATTACAAATGATTACAAGTGATTTTAAGTGATAGTAAGGGATCACAAGTGTTTATAAGTGCTTTTGATTACTTGTGATTGCATGTTTTTAATATGGATGTTCGGTCAAATGAAACTTTCGAGCGTTAAGAAATATATGGCTTTCCTTTATAGTCATATGTCTTAAAAGAACCATTATTCTAAATACGATTAGTTTGTAGTTTACGTCTTACTTAAAGAAAGGTCTACACAATTTATTTGTATTTTTTTGGACCATCTATTATTTTCTTGCGTTTTCCTCATTTACCCTACTCTTTTTATTTATATACTAACTAAGTACTATGTAAATGTTTAGAGACACAAGTAGGTAATTTATATTTTTAAAGATGATATAGTAATGTTAGTTTTTTCTTATTAAACGCACCGGCACCGATACAGGCAATTAACTATCGTTTTTGCAAAATTATCTTAAAAATTTTATTTACTAACCAACTTTAATGATTTCTGCGGATCAGAAACATATCAAACAGCTAACAATATTTTTGAAGCTATACATTTAATTTTTTTTACTTCACTTAATTTTGGTTTTCAGTACCCAAACTTATAGTGTTTCTTTGAATAAAGTAAGTGTGACTTGGAGAACTGAATTTATATATAAATTAGTGCACAAATAAATTAAGTAAATTTACCTAGTTTCAGAATTTTTTATCTATCAAAGTGTGATGAACTTTATCGTGCTATCAAATTTCCGTGCGGTTAATACACCCTTATGGATTAGTTAGCCTACATCAGTGCAATTATTTAACACCGTATAAATTTGCTGTTCCGCATCCGCATTCTGTTCTAAACGTACACGCACACATGAACATCTCCGTGCACTTTGAATACCAGTGGCGTTTGATAAATTAATATTTTCGGGTTTGTACATATATTGTTATAGTTACTCAACTGCTCTGGCTTCTGGTTCCGTGAATATTTATTTTTATTTATATTTTAATTAGAAATCATAATTTTTTTAAATTTAATTAATAATAATTGCCAGAACTCCATGCCGAATTTGAAGTTATCCACTAGCCATTATTGCATGTGCATGCGCCTGTGGCTATAAAGTCCTATTCCTGATGAAATAACGCGGCCACAGTCCGGAAACTGAAAATTTTCAGGTGTGTAGTTAAGATGAATGGGTTGAGACTGAAAGTTCGAAACAACTTGTTTGCAATTGCTCCTATTAGCTTCATGGCGTTCTTAGTTGCCTGCTAAATTGTGTGTTTTTAATGTTTCGTGTTGAATGTCTTTATAACGTTTTTCCTGGCTTTATTGTATCGCTTAGTTCTCCACAAAAACACACATTTTTCTAGCCGATTATCAACCAATCGATAGACACTTGACTCTTCTAATAATCTCCTGGTTGGATATCCGATGATAACTCTTCCTAGCAACCTGGAAATATTTTGATGTGAAACATCTATAGCGGCACGTAAATCAGATTTCTCGCGTGGTGACGGTGACGTCATGACGTAAAAAACCTAACGCATCGATAATAATCGATAAGAGATGTACTGATATCTTATATGAAATTGGTGTCATGTTTTGAGCGACGCGACGGTGGCGCGCCAACAATAGGGGGAAAAAGCTCATCGATTCAAAAATTTGGCGGGACAGGGTATGAATTGTTTCATAAAAACCTAACTCGATTCCGCCTACTATCTATTCTATATATCTAAAAATGTTTGTTTGTATAGGCAACATAATATACCTACATATTTTGCTGACCTGTAAAATTGACAGCTAGTCAATCAAAATTGATTGTTGGTGAATAGTTGTCATATAGTTGTCCGCGTAAAATTTGTGTATTTAGTTTTAAATATGAATAAACAAAGTGTTAATATAAAAGTGATGAAAAAATATGAATAAAAATGAGTGAGTACCTATATACATTGGGGTGTCCGTTATTTCCCAGATTTGGTTTTGTTCTCCAAACACCCATCAAATTTTTAGATTATGACCTAACAAAAATTATCAGACCTTAACCAGCCCTTAATATTCACATTAACCCGTGCCTAAATCATAATACATTTCCCATTTAAATACCGTTTAAAAGTTATTCAACGATAAAGTTGTATTCATAGTTAAATTCATCATTTTCCTATTTTTTATTTAGTATCGCTTTTTGTTTGTACTAAAATTATGAAGTAACTACAATTATATTAATATAGTAACGTACTTCTATATAAATTTGTGTTTTAATAATTTCCTTTTTTAAGATTATTGAATTTAAGGCAATTAAATAAAAAGCTAAACGAAATCACTTTTTAAATTTATTCATTAAATAGTCATCGTTATCTGGAAAAAATCGTAATATTTTATTTTATCATTATGACATATTTAGTTCCTATCACAATCTGTTCTTTTCTGCATATTACTTTTACACAATAATGTCGATGTTTCACATCTGCCAGGCGTCCCGTGACGGCTCACATTTTTTTTTTTTTTTAATAAATACTAGAAACAGTGATGATATTACAAAATATATACAGAATTGCCTAAAACAGATATAATAAATACCCAATCGTACTTTATTAGTATTTTAAAATAAAATTTTACACATTAGATCATGATTGTCACTGGGAACTTATCTATTACATTTTTTTTAATGTAGAGCAAGTATTTTACCTACAAATTAGTTCCAGAGACAATCGTCATAATGGATCAGTTGCAGTTTTATAGGGAAGTGCAAATGAAAATTAATGCATGCCGTTTTAAATAATTACCGGTGAAACAAGTACTCGACTTATTTATATACTTTAAGCAAAGATTTTTATGTTAGGTTCTACCGAGAGGAGCTAAGTGAAATGAATGATATTTGACCCTGTTACCACCGCTTATTTTCTCCATTGCCTACATTTCTCTTTCTATCTCGCTCCTTGTTACCTTCCTTTTGACCGTTGACAAACTTTTAGCTGAAGTAATATTAGTTTTCTATATAATTAAAATGTGCATGTCAAAGTCATCTTAAAGTATTTTAAATTATAAGAGTCAAATACAAACAGTAACTTATATCACGATCACGCCGAGAAGATATATACATAAAAGTTATCTTTAATGGAATAAAGTTCGGAAGTTCGAATAGTAGGTATCTGTAATTTGATGCAGTAATTTTGAAAAAGTATCGTAAGTACAATTATGAATTAATTAATAACTTTATTCTAACATGAACCACGCAATATTGAGTAATAACAAGGATTATCGTTCTGCATGTATATTTGGAATTTAATATCAACTAGCTGACCCGTCGGACTTCATACCGCAAATCATTTATGTCATTCTTCAATTTTTCGTTTTTTTTAATTTATTTTGATTTTATCGTTTTCATCATATTTTTTCGTTAGTTATCTGGTTTATACCATTTTGTTTTGGTTCTATTTTGTAGTTTATCGGTAAAATATATAAGATGCATAACAATACTTAGGTAATTTAGTAAGAATTTCTCGTTTAAATATAAGTGATATTAACTGCGCCACCTTCCGGTGGCGTCACAATACTTAAGTAAGGATTGCTCGTTTAAATGTATGTGATATTAACTACGGTGGCGTGATATAAAGTAATCAAATAAGTAGTGGTTGCTCGTTTAATGGAAGCGCCATCTGCTAGTAACTTCCATTAATACGAATATCATATTCATCTTTCTCATTAAAAATACATCATCATACTGATTTTCATGACAATCGGTTGAACGGGGCGGAAGTCGATACTTTACAGCGCCGCCTGGTAGCAAGTTACATCAATGGGCATAGCATATAAAGTTTCTTCGTGGAAAAATATATGTACATACCAATTTTAATATTGATCGGTCAAATAGTTTCTGAGTCTATCGATTTCATACATACAAACATCCTTTTTTATATATATATAGGTAGATAAGGATTGCTCGTTTAAATATATGTGATATTAACTGCGCCACCTTACGGTGGCGTGATATAAAGTAATAAAATGAGTAGTGGTTTCTTGTTTAATGGAAGCGCCATCTGGTGGTAACTTCAATTAATACGAATATCACATTCATATTAACCATTAAAAATACAGCATCCTACTGATTTTCATGACAATCGGTTGAACAGGACAGAAGTTGCTACTCTGCAGCGCCACCTGGTGGCGAGTGGCATCAATGAGCATAGCATATTCGTTTTCTCCGTGAAAAAATACATATACATACCAATTTTCATGACAATCGGTTGAACAGGACAGAAGTTGCTACTCTGCAGCTGCAGCGCCACCTGGTGGCGAGTGGCAACAATGAGCAGTATCCTATGTCCATCTCTTGGCTCTAAGCTACCTCCTTACCAATTTTCAGCCAAATCTGTTCTGCCGTTCTTGAGTTATAAGTGGTGTAACTAACACGACTTTCTTTTATATATATAGATTACTAAAACACTTGTTCTATTTAAAAGCAAATTTATTAGATTCCAGACGAAAAAGGTGATAAAGGAAGTCAAATAATTTTTCGTAAACTTGTTTTATCTGTTCGTTCGTATACACAAACATCATTTACTCGACCTGCATCAACCTGAAAACAGCTGGTTTTAAGAAGAACCTACCAAAAGGTTTTTCTCACACAGAATTCAGTCGACACGAATCACTTCCATATACAAAGAAGTGAAACATTAAAGTTGTGGCTTACCCTAAAAAGGTCAGTAGGTCTTTTAAGCAAGATTTATGGAAATAATGTATCTTTAACCTTAACAAATTGTTACTAAAAAAATTAACATTCTAAAATTTAATTTGGGATTTGCTTTTACTTGGTAAAAGCTGATTATCTTTCTAGTTATAAATGTCCTACTACCAGAAGAATACGAAAGAAATGGAAAAAAATATCACCGTACAATTTACAAAAATATTAATAACAGAGTTTAGAACAACCCAGGAAATTACAGAATAATTGCTCTATTAAATAGCAGTAGTAAGCTATTTACTAAGATCTTCACTATAAAGTTAACAGATAATGTTGATATAAAAGAGAACATCAAAGATTCAGGCAAAATAAATTGACTATGGATACAATTTTCATATATAGAAAAATATTTTAAAAATTAACAAATTCCTTTTTTTTGCATGATGGACCTGAAAAATGCATTTGCAAAGTACAGTTGGAAGGCGTCATAGAAATAAACAGAAAACATATAATGCCAAAGGATAACATTTCAAACAATATTAATATTAAAAAACAGTTGTGAAGACTGAAATAAAACAAATCATTATTTGAACCGTACGCTATTTAACATGAATTAAAATATACAAAATGTGAAAAAAAGAGAAATGGATATACAATGGGACAGAAATCAATGATATCACAGTAATATGTAAAATATAAAATATTGTTGACTGAGGACAAGAACTATTAGAACTAGAGCATGGCTATATCAAGAGAACTAATAAGTTACAAACTTGCAATAACCAATTGAACAGTGCAACAAAGCTCGAAATGTACTTATTTGGAAGTAGAGATAACCAGCCATAGAAACTTAGTTAGAGAAACTCGCAAACAGATTAATAAAGTATCAAACCCTTCCGGAAATTTGAAAGAAAAAGGATATGATTACTAACAGTAGTCTGAATTAACAAGACAGTAGTGACATCGGTGTGCAAGAGAAACTAGGTCGAAAACAGTAAAAAAAGCATAAGACGAACAACAAAGGTGACGTTACTAAGAGCAATTAAAGAAGTAACTGACAGCACAAATAAGTGAAATCATAAGAAGTGAGCTTAAAACACAGAATTTAATACGGTTTAGCAGGATAAGACAACGATATTGGATGGACCACGTGGACCGAATCAAAGAGAACATATGGAATAAAAGGGCTAAAAATGAAAAACCCGATAAAATGTGATTTCCTGGCTAAATACCAGAGAACTACGAGAACTAGACTTCTGCCCTAAAATCAGTTACAAAACGAAAAACAATATTTTAACAACTTTATTTATGACCCGTGTTTTGTTCTATTGCATCCTTATAAAATGCAACAATTCTTTAAATAATTTCTCTAAATAAATTTATAACATTTCTACCTAAATATTTTTAAAAGATTATACACGTAATGCGTGACTCTTTGCTTATTGTGTACCATTGTTACTAGGTAGACTGCTTAGATATAGAAAACAAATAAAACCACAGAGAAGCAAGTGTTAATATTTAATTGATCAGTAATTAAATTCCAAGTATTTTTAACTAATTTGTTTCTCATAAATCTTTTATTGAAGTTTATTTAACTAACTAGACATTAAGTTTTCTTAATTTTTAAATTTGTTTGTATTAAGCAATCTTATGTAAATAATTCCAGTGTAGTGTTGTATAATGTAAATTAAAAGTGAAGTCGATTAGCCCAGATTCCCCAGATCACTCTTACACTGCGATCTAAAATATTTTTTTTATATCCACTACAGCTAATTAATTTTGAGTCCATTTTTTGGAAGTCGCTTATAATGTAAGTTTGTAACCGGATCAGGCTCTAAGAAGACGTGTCCCAGATACATATTTATATCGTTGGTGAACGATTACTCTGCAGTTACAGATAATATGGTCAGATGTTCCATTTGCGTAATCACTGAATCTGCATGTTTCACTGTCCACTTTGCCCATTTTGCAGAGTGAACAGTATCGTGTGAGCATTTCTGAGTTTAGATTTCTGAAGATATAAAATTGTCTTTGTCCTGGAGTGTTTTTTAAGTTGGCTGCTCTGAGTTCCTTTTACCAATTAGGAACTTTATTCAAATGCGGCTTTTTGAGATGTCATAAAATGGTGCAGGTTCAATCAAACGAGTACTATCTCGTTGTTTTTCAAAACGATCCACAGTCTCGTTTCCGACAATCCCTTTAAGCACTGGTACCCACAGCAGTTACTTTGTTGTTTTCAGCTTCTTGATTAAGTAACTCTTTACAGTTCCAGGCTGTTTGGGACTTAAATGTGATTTTAGAGTCTTTAAAGCAACTTGGCTATCGGAGACAGTAAATATTGGGTGGCACTTTTGAGCACAAAAGTCTAGCTATAGAAACACCACTTGGAAGATTGTAGGAGTGTTTCCAGGGTTATTGAAAGCGTAACATTAGGACCTGTAACCCGTATACCCACTCCTTCTGGTATTTTAGACCCATCAGTATAATAAGTGAGTGCTTTTTCTGTACGTTAAGCGATGATATCACTTTCATTAATAATAACAGTTAGAGTGAGTTCGAAATCTCGTTTTGAGGAAATGATAACCTCTGTTCTAAAGTTCATTGTGAAAGATAGGTAAGTAAAATAGGTAAGTAAATACAAAGGAATCAAAACATATTAAATATTATATTTTGTATTTAAATCAGGTAATATAACTTAGTTAAAGGCTTCACACATGATCCTATATATTTCAATAAATACGCTGTGAATATAGTTTTAATATATGTTGCAACAATATATGCAACACGCATATCAATCGTACAATAAAGTTATTGGTTCTTAAATTAGGTCTATATAAAAGTAGATGTGCTGCAGTTGCAAGCAATTTTGCAGTTTAAACAAAAAATAGTTTCAGGAAAAAATATTATTTTTTAAAAATAAAACAAAAAACTTCTTAGGCTATAATATGACTTTACAAATTTTTAAAAAAGAAAATTATTATATAGTTACGAGCCGGTGCGGACCTGTCGCCCACAAGGTGAGTGAGTCGCGACTGGTCGTTCTTAGAATCTTTGAATATTCTAGTGGCTTTTCGAACGTTCGGAAGATTCGAGAATGTTGTATGTTCTGGATGTAATTGTGGAGATGCTTCTAGAAGCAATTGATTTTATATATAAGGGACCGCTTTGGACGGAGAGAGAGAGAAAAATTTTAATTGTAATAGTTGGCTATAGACATTGATTGAAGTGCGAATTGTTGTACGAGGTATTTTAAAGACGTTATTCAGTTATTGTGACTGTGTTAAAGTTGTGTAGATTATTTTAAGAAATTTTTATTTATCTATACTTATAATAAATCTGTAGAGAGGTCAATTCTGTACATAAAATATATTTCCAAAATAACTTTTAGGGGGTGATTGGGGATCAATACTGATTCCAAAAATGCAATCAGTAAAATTTTTGTCTGTCTGTCTGTCTGTCTGTATAACCGCTACAGAAACAAAAACTACTCGACGAATTTTAACGAAATTTGGTACAATTATTTTTCATACTCCTGGGCTGGTTATAGTATACTTTTCATCACGCTGCAATCAATAGGAGCAGAGCAGTGAAGAAAAATGTTGGAAAAACGGAAGAAGTTACTCCATTTTTAAAGCTTCCGTCGCGTGTGCAACCTTAATTGTTAAAGCTATAAAGAAATCATCTTATTTTTATAATTTGGAGGTCAACTGTGAACGGATTTTACAAAATTTCACCCACAGGGGGGGTTGCGGGGGCGTGAAAAATAAAAAAAAATAAAATCTGTGAGTCCTACAGGTTTGAAACTTTGCAAAATAGTTTTTTTTATAATTTTGAGGTCAATTGGGAATGGATTTTACAAAATTTCACCCACAAGGGAGGAGGCGGTGGCGTGAAAAAAATAAAATAAAATTTAAAATCTATAAGTCCTACAGGTTTGACACTTTGCAAAATAGTTATTTTTATAAGTTTGAGTTCAATTGTGAACTGATTTTACAAAATTTCACCCACAGGGGTGTTGCGGGGGCGTAAAAAAATAAAAATTTAAAATCTAAAAGTCCTACAGGTTCGAAACTTTGCACAATAGTTATTTTTATATTTTTGAGGTCAATTGTGAACGGATTTTAGAAAATTCCACCCACAAGGGGCCATGCGAGGGCGTGAAAACAATCTATACTTATAATAAATCTGTAGAAATGAAAATTCTGTACATTAAAGATATTTAAAAATTAATTAGCGGGGGGTATTACTACATCGATATAGAACCCAAAAATGTGGTTAGATTTTTTTGTCTGTCTGTATGTTTGTGCGCGCATCACATTAAAACTACTGATCCGATTAGAATGCGGTTTTCACAGATGTTTTTGTCTTCTTTCAACTTAACATCTGGTATATAAAAATTTCCCCACCCCTTTAACGAATTCGGGGGAGAAATTTTTATATAAAAATCAACACGCCAATATTTATTAATATAAATATAGTATCACCCTATAATCAAACTATAATCAATTTTCTCTTTAACATTTTATAAAATTTGATATTTGGATTGCTGAATCCAATTTCGAATTCAGGAACGATTTGTATTCCGGTAATTAAGCAATACTTGAAGTGTGTAATTCGAAACAGCGGACATACGATGACGGCTGACCGAGCAGATATAATTTTCATAGCTGTTCCATTTAGTTAATTGATTTCGGGGAAAGAAACAAAAAAATATAATTCCTCAAAGGCAAAGAAAAGTTTAAAGTTAATACTAAGCATTATTTAATTAGACAGGCACAGATTTAGTTGATATCATATAAAAACATACTTTAAATAAATCTATTACTATCATTTTATAATCGTACCAAGCATCAAAAGATACGAATATTTTGATATTTGCAAGGTATAATATTCGTCAATTATCCCGAAAAGAACCTTACCATTGGGAGGGATTATTACCTAGCAATGTTGGAGCATTTAGAAAATGTAATCAATAAAATGCCCATTTGATAAAGAAAAAAGTTTTTTTTTATTGAGACAGTGCACCGGGTCACGTATAAATTAGGTTTTCAGGTCCACCGTATTCCCTAAATCTGTTCGTTAGTGACTTTTTTCTGTTTGCCGGTTTAAAAGTATGCAACATAACATTTGTGACGTCCACCGGTAAATTTGAACCTTTATTGTTTTTTAACAATAATTTCTATATTTAATTGTTATAAAATACACAAAATTTAAATAACTCAAAACAAATATTTCTCACTTTACTTCAGGGTAGTGGATTAAGACTTCGGGAATCAAAAGATAGGGTGCCAATACAAACTAAATAAACAAAATTAAGCCTTAGTTTTCGGGCTTGTATTTTTTTAATAAAAATAAAGTATAAAATCTATAACAAGAATTATGGTTAGTTCTCAAAAATGGATAATACTCTTGACATTCACTGTTATCGAGAATGTCCACAAAGATAGCCCTTTTAAACAGGCTAATAACAGTGGCACTTGTTCCAGGAACTCGTAAATGCCGGAAAAATTTATAGATCCAGTGACGGATTTTCAGTAGTGATTTTTTTTTTTTTATCAAAATGTACGTTGAATATTCAATTACCGGTAAATTTTGATTTCTGGTTATAAAGCTGAACTGAGACATTCTTCACAAATCTGAACTAACCCTTTGACAGAAACCACACAAATATGTATAAAACATCAGCGGCTATAATTTTAAACTATGGTAGAATATAGGTAGGTATATATACATCTTACACACGTCTCACAGTGCGGCCAAAGTCCTTATTATGCGGCCAAAAGTCCAAAAAAAACACTTTCTATTTAGGGCTTTTTCACCTTTGAGTTAGCTGCAATGATCCTTCAAGAAATTAAAATCGGTCGTAGTGATGACTTATTCGTCATGCCCCTTCCTTAGGCTTAGTTGGAATGTGGCCTTCGCTCAAGCGTCACTCGACAGTAAAAACACTGAGAACGGTTATATAGGTAAACATTTTATGTAATAAAGAAAATTAAATAGGACCAAATGGAATCCACTTCTGAAGATGAGTAGAACATGTAAAAAAAGTACAAATTATCAATTGTTAAGTAGTGAATTAGGGAAAACATAAAAAATAGAGTCATTTTTTCACATAATTTTTCCGAAAATTAGACTTTTCAAATGACATTGCATTAAAACGCTGCAAAACGCTGCTATAAAACCTTACTGAAATGATAACTAAATATATTATCTACCAAATAAAACAAGATTCAGCTGCCAAGAGCTGCCTATTCATCTTTTATACCCTTTTTTCTAAATAAAATTGATAGAGAGCAAAACGAAATATAGGTACACATAGTGCGTTTCTCTTTTATCTGAGGCTACTATTTATCGGTTTTACGTCATATTACAAGCAATTTCATGTGGATATGAAATCGATGTGAACAAATTTAGGCAGTATTGCAAAAAATTAGCTAAAAGGATCGTACATGCATATTATTGGTATTACATGTCTACCTTAGTGCATAAACTTTTAATTCACGGCTCAGACATCGTTAAACAATCCATATACTACCTATAGGCCAAATGTCCGAATACCAAGAGGCATGTCATAATTTTTTTAACATTATCTGCGTTGCTTATGCGAGAAAAAACTATCGGCAAAAAACTATGGAGGACGTTTTCAAAAGATTTCTGATTTTATCCGATCCTTTTACTTCTACTTGCTGAAAATTACCAGTAAAACCAAGTAGGTCTTTAGCACCCGATACAATTGACTTATTATCAGCTCCATCTGTACATGATAAAGAAAAAGAGCACGAGAGTTTGAACGGTTCTTCTGCCTCAGAGTCATCAGAAGCAGACGAAGATGTGGATTCCTACGAAACCAGTTTTTTATTCCAACATAATTGACCTACCAATTATTTGTAATTAATTTTTTTGTATATTTTTATGCTTAATAGAAATAAAGATTTATAACATAAAAACTCAAACTACGAATTTTCTTCGATTATAATTTTTTCTTCAAAGCATTAGCAAAAAATATTTCGGAATATAATTTTTAAAATCTTAATTCTTGTAACTGTAAATGTGAATTTACAAAATCTATATTTTATATCAACTTTTATTTACAATAAACATAAATATATATTTTACATTCTACAATGTATACCTACAGATCGTTTTTTTAATTTCTACATTTTTGGCTGTATTAGCTGTGGCGATATGATGCTTTATTGGACCCGCCATCTTGAATTTCGTAATTTTGACAATGGATTCGTAATCAGCGACCCCAAAAACCCCCAAGTACAAGATTTCAGGTCGATCGTTAAAGTTTTCGACTTTTGGCCGCAAAGTGCGACCTTTGGCCGCACTGTGCGTCTAGGCATTTTTAAAAATTTCCACTAAATTTACAATACACATACAATGTCAACACTTGCAAAGAATCAATTCAACTGAAATAGAGGAGTTCGCTTAATGTTAGCACGGATAATGTTATCAAAGATGCAATTAACAAGCATTTGATCGTGTCTGGCACGAGGGGCTCCTAAGTAAACTGCGATCCTACGGTATGCCCGGTCGATTCTGTTCATGGCTTTCTAGCTTTCTTCAGGACCGTTCTCTGCAAGTGGCGATTGACGGGTTTCTCTCGGACACCTTTACCATCAATGCTGGTGTTCCTCAGGGGTCCATATTATCCCCAACCCTCTTCTTACTATACATTAACGACCTTCTAGCGAAGACAGAAAATCCAATTTATAGCTTTGCTGACGACAGCACACTTATCTCATCGTTTACTTTGAATTCTCGAACATCGGCTGCTGACGCACATCTTCGCAGACAGCATGAAGTATCACGACTCAATAAAGACCTGGAAGAAATTTTGTCTTGGGGTGACAGTAACCAAGTCGAATTTAACGCTAAAAAAACCCAGGCAGCAGTTTTCTCTAAGAAGGTTAACATTGCAGAACCAGATATAGTCATGGCAGGACACGCAATTCCACTGGCTTCGTCTATTAACTTACTGGGTGTCAATCTGGGAGGAGATATGTCTTGGCATAATCACGTGGTAACAATCGCCAGGACAGCTTCTCAGAAACTCGGAGTACTTTTCCGTACCAAAAAGCTGTATACACCACAACAACTTTTGACACTCTACAAAGCCCAGATTCGACCATCACTGGAATACTGCTCTCATGTCTGGAGTTCTGCACCGAAGCATACCCTTCGGTTGTTGGATTCCATCCAAAGGAGAGCCATTCGCCTGATCGGTGACCACGAGCTAACCAAGAACCTCGACAGCTTAGAACATCGAAGACCAGGTTGGTGATTTAACCCTCTTTTACAAATATTTCCATGGCAAGTGTTCTACTGACATTGCCCGCTTGATTCCACCTAGAGCAATTCATAGCAGAAATACACGACAAACCACTTCCGCCCATCCCTATGTGGTTCAACTTAATACTCCTCGAACATCATTGTTTAAGAACTCTTTCTTCTGGAGGACATCCTCTTTGTGGAACGGCCTCTCTGAGGCCGTATTTCCCACCGAATATAACCTTCAACGATTCAAGAACAACGTGAATCGCTTTCTTCGCACACGCACCGCTCTCAGAGCGCCTTAAAGAAATTTCCCTGCAGTGCTTGTGCTTGACCATAAAAAAAAAGCTCTTGTGATTTCCAAATCCACCAATTTTCTGTGAAATTCAACCCCCTCCGAAGTAATGTCTTTAAATTTAGTAAAATTTTACCTGTTAATATTTTTTTAATCCTATGTAGCATATTTTATTATTTAGTTGAAAAAATAATATTTTTATATAAAAAAAAACAATTCTTTTAATTATTATTACTTAATTAAAATTATAATCTTAGAACATTAATTAATTAAAAACTCCTCTGTCTTGTAACACATTTATACTTACCCCAATGTTATTTTGATTTAAAATCTTACCATCAGTGCAATTTTGCCTAATTTCTTAGATAGAGGCTTATTAAAACTGGTTGTCAATGACTAATTTGCATAATTTTGTTAATCCGAAACCCTCGTAAGTCTAGCGAACGAACTATATATATTAGCTTACCCGGTGAACTTGGTACCGCCTTAAAAAAAGTAATGAATGTGATATTTTTTACAAAGTGACCGGTTTTAATCGATTTTTTTCCTAGTTAATGTTCTTTTATAATGCAAATTATTACGACTTATAATTTTTTTGCGATTATTTCCTTTTTTTTTAAATTTTTTTTCCGATTTTTATGGTTTATTCATTTTTAAAAATATTTATGTTTTTTTAAGACATTTTCTAGTATTTTACGATTTTTAACTGATCTTACCGGTGTTTTATTCCTTTTTTTAAAAACGATATTTTACGACTTTTGTAAATTTATGACATGTATAATCTTTTTGAATTCATCATTTTTTAAATATTTTTTTGATATTTTTCTTCTTTGTTTACTATTTTTTTCACTTTTTAAAGTGAAACTTTGATAACATCGTTTTTTGGTCTGTGTTAGTGCATGTCGGCATGTCGCGTGGTCGACCGCCTACTCAGCGGTAATTATAAATAATTACGTATCTAATGATCTAAACTTAAAGTGTGAATATTTGCGTATTGTATGTAGGTAGGTACCTAAAAGAAATCATGGATAAAATTAACACGAATTCGTATTTGAAACAAAATGCAAATTTTATTTAAATATAAAGTGAAATAGGCAAAGTTGTTGTTTAATTTTGATTTTGATTTCGATTTTGATTTCGATTTTGATTTCGATTTCGACGCCTACAGTTTGCAGCAGCTGACAGTGTAGTGTGCTGCACGCTATATTATTTGTGTTTATTTTAATTTTCCATTCCAATTTTCCAAGTGTAAAATTAAGATTGATAAAGCGATTTTTATACCCTTAATGGAATATTATTCAAAAAATTTTTAGTTAAATGTCTATAGTGTGAAAAAAAGTTTCACTTTTACCGTGGTTTCATAAAACCACACAATGCTTTTTTTTTCATTTTTTATGATTATTTTATATGTTTAACAACTTTTTTTTTTCATTTAATTATCACCCAAACAGTTTAGGTCGTAAACTTTACTGAGTGAAAGAAACCTTATTGTATTAGAAAGACAGGAAAGCTGTCTACGGGGAGAGATGTGATATCACTAGACGCCTGACGAAAATACGTGATGGAGTGGTATCAATCGCCAAGTGTAGAAAATTATTGAACTACTGTGTTAGCCTACGAACTATTTACCTTAAATACAAAACATTGAAAAATATGGCAATAAAATGAAAAAAAAAATTAAACATTCTAATTAAATTTAATGACATTATATGCAGATATTTACTAAATATGCAAATCCGCAAAAATTTTCAGTATGCGCATAATATACTAAACTCATGGACAAAATTAAAGCACCACTTAATAAGCTCAAGATTTCCTGTATTTGACTGATATGTTTGGTAACTTCACAAAACTTCTAAATGAAGCAAAGAAATCGGCAAGAGAAGACCGTATTTTAAATTTTTTTTTATTAATAAATTAATAACATAAACAGTTCACTAAACATAAAGTACACGCAAAAAAAACGCAAACAATTAAATAAAAGTGTTTTAACTGAGCCTGGTAACGCCTCAACTTCTTATTAGGTACTGCATTTATTCGCCTTGGTATATTGGACATCAGATGTTTAATAACATCTTAGGGGATACTCTCCCACTCTGCTATTGCTGCATCTAACATTTGATTAGGATTAACAGGTGAGGGTCTATAACTGCAAACTTTTAAGTCCGGACTGTTAGCTGGCTATTCCATTGTCTTAAGATCGATTTCATTTAGGTAGTTAATATGCCTAGTCACGGCGGAACGAGCATGAATACACAATTCGGCCCCGCGAAGGGAGCAAATGGCATGACATGTCCAGGAACTATATTTTTCGCATTCTTGAAACTCATGGGGATGGGAACCAATTATTATAAATCCTCCCCAAAACATGATAGTGCCTCCACCAAATGAATTTTGGGAACAATATTGCAGCTCACAAATTTGTCCCCTCACGTCGATCCAATGATTTCTCATCTGAGAACAAAAGTCTCTTCCAATCTTCAACCGTCCAGTTATGATTGTTACGAGTAAAACGTAGTCTTGCAACTTTATGTTCCCTGATTATCAAAGGTATTGTTGTTCAATCCAGCTTCATTTTTTACAGTTCGAGACGATATTAGTACATTGCGAGCAATGGTCAACGCATTTCGTAACATTGTACCATTGACTGTCCTATTTCGCGCTTATCTCATAATAATAATAATAATAATAATAATAATAATAATAATGCTTTATTGTCAGAAATTTTATAATTTGTCGACAAAGCTAAAAATCATACAAAAAAATACAAAAACCTTATAAAATAACATATCACATAAACAAAATACAAAAAAAATATTTATATAATTAAAGAAATTGAAAGTTATTAAAAAAAAGAGAGAAAGAGGAAGAAAAGGAAAAAGAAAAAGTTCCTTAAAGTAGTAAATTACTGTGTATTTAGAAGTATAAAATCATAATATGAAAAATTCATTTACTGTGTAAAAAGGTCTCTCCAATAAGTGTGCTTTCAAAGCTCTACGGAATGCAGGAAAGAGTGTAATAGATTTGATATTGAAAGGCAGACGATTGTGCATCTTTTTTGCATTATATAATATAGAGTTTTTGATAAACTCTAATCGTGGGATTGGTAAACAAAGATCAAGCTCCCTGTTTCTAAGTGGATAGTTGTGGGAAGGCGTTTCAGGATTCGCTGACGAGTGCTTGCGGACTCTTGCATCTGTAGATCCTTTGCGCCCTTGTTTAGATCTGGGATTGTAAAATCCTGTCTGTTTGAAGCGTTTAAGAATACGGTTTATACTGGAATGATTTCTTCCTAACAAATTAGCAACATAACGCATTGAGTATCCTTCTATCAGTAAAGTTGATGCCTTTACCGCGTCCTCTACTGTTAAATCTTTACCACGATTCATTTTCTAAGACTAAAACTTTTGAAACAACCAGTAGGTACTAACAACACAACACGTTCTAGCAAACAAAATCAATTGCTAATCAACAATCTGCTCAACTTTCAGCACAAGTTAATATTATGACATTTATAATTTTATCACAAACGACTATTTGACAGCATCTGTATAGATTATCAAAGAGGCCCCATTTCTATTAGTAAAAAATTAGCAGCATTAATTATGATCATCATTTTGAAAATTAAAGTAAAAAAGGTAATGCTTTAATTTTGTCCATGAGTTTTTTTGTTCATTTATTATTAGCGATAATAACTATAAATATAATTCTTTAGACAATATTATGGAACATCTGGCGCCAGTTAATTATTTTTTTCACATCGATTTGTTGTCTCTGTCAACATTTACACTTGGCTGAAGATTACTGAGTTATGTAATTTGGTCAGAATTTGTGGCAAAACTTGTGGGTTATGCAAATTAGCTAAGTCTATTTAAAGTAAAGAATATTTATATTTTAAATTTGAACCGTCGAATCGAAGTAGGAGTGAATAAACAGTATTAATCAGTGTTAATTTATGTGAATTTTTTCACAAAAAGTAAGTTGTGTAGGTAATTAAGAATAATATATTCAGTGTCTTTTATTAAATGAGTTATAATATTTATTTTGTTTTAGTAAAATATTACAATAAAAGATGCTCTTTTTGTTTAGAAAAGTTTAAAATTATTTACGTTTGAGGGTGCCTAAGGGAATCCCAAAAGTTTACGCAAGATTTGAACCCAGTTTTTAGTATTTTGATTATTTTTTTATTGAATTATTAAATATAGAACATAGTAAACGATTATTTGAAATGTCTCTCATGGAATTTTTAAAACTATACAAACCATAATACATTAAATGGTATTAAGGAGAGATTGAAAAAATGTCGCTTTTAGCAGGACTCGAACCAGCAACCTTTGCCTCTACGAGCAACGTTCTAACAACTAAGCTATTTTCGAAAATGTACGATCCAATGATATCTCCAGTTTAAAAGCGCCATCTTTAAATTACGTTAAACATTAATAATCTTCAATATTAATTTTTTTACAAATAAATAAAATATAAAAGATTTTTTTTTAGTATATAGAAATTTTAAGAAAACATTACATAATGTTTGATGCCCAAAGTTTTTTGGGTTTAAAAGTTAATGAAATCTATTTTTAAATAATCGGTAATTATTATATTTAAATATTTTTTTTATATTTTTTAAATTTTTTATCCATTTTTCGTTTTCAGAACAATTTAAATTGTTTTGTTAGTTTTTCTATTCTTAAAATTTTTCTTACGTGTTTAAAATTAGATTTTTGTAGATCACTGCTTAATTTATTGATTTTATTAAACTTTTATTTTTTTAAATTTTTGGTATACCTACTTTTCACACTTTTTGTGTTTAAAATATTTTACTATGTTTAATGGTTATCAGATTTTTGTTATTTTTCGATTTTCTGTAAGATCGTTTTCAGAAATATTTTGTAATTTTAAATGTGAGGCTTTTATTTTTATTAATGTTTTATTTTTTGGTTTTTGTATCTAAACAATTTTAGTTTTTTCCAGGTAAATGTTTGTTTTATTTATTTTTAATATACTCTTAATTATTTTTATTTTGTGCTTAAAATTTTTGGGTTTGTTTGAAATTTAACAAATAGTTTTCTATTTGAGCTATTTAAAATTTTTAAGGAATATTTTCATTTGGTTTGTTATTTTATTTAGCTCTCTTGACCTTTTTATTTATTTATTTATTTATTTTTTAATATGAAAAAATATGAAAAAATGGCTTACACCAGCCGATGTGGCTTACACCAGTTGATGTGTAAGGGAGGGGTCTAGGACATTTCAGGGCCGCCGATTCAGTGCAGCTGACTCAGTGCGGCCGTTTCAGTGCGTAGACGTTTCAGTGTCAGACGTTTCAGTGCTGGGACATTTCAGTGTCACAAAGATTGTTTTTCTTAAAACGATATTTAACGATCAAGCCATCTAGAATTTTACCATATTTGTTGTTGTGTTAACTTTATATAAAATTAGCTCCACTTGAATATTTGAGACGTATCGCCCACAACTATCAAATGACTGAATAACTCAAAATTTGTTATATCGTATATATGTAAATATGTTTAATAACAACTAACAACTTATATTAAAGTTGATTTCATATACATACATGGTTTTATATTAGTTAATAATAAAAAATTATTAAAAAAATTTGTTGCTTATTTATGTAAATATTTTTAATTAAATCTATTCAAACAAATCTAAAATGAAAAAATAAAGATCAAATATAAAAACAAACTTTAATTATGTTATTATATATTCAATTTTTGTAAAAATATACAGGGTGATCTATTTAAAGTCAAGTAATTTTATTAATATATAGCTGAATGACACCATCCTGGCACTGAAACGTCCCGACACTGAAAGGTCCTGGCACTGAAACGTCTCGGCACTGAAACGGCGGCCCTGAATCGGCCGCACTAAAATGGCAGCACTGAAACGTCCCATTCCCTCAGGGAGATCCCCCTCGGGAGCCTCATCACCTATTTTAAATCACTAGGCCTTGTGATAGGCTGAGGTGAGGATATCCCTACACACGGGAGGATACACAATGGGTGATACGTGGCCTCAGTGTTGGCTGAGCACTAGCTCGCCCCTCCCCAAATTTCCAGATCCAGATTTAATATGAAAAAATGGATTTTTTTTAAATCTTTTGGAGTTTATTGATTGTAATATTAATTTTTTTTTACAAATAAATAATTTTTAGAAATTGCATACCTACTTCTTTTGAATTTAAAATCCAATTGCGCTTTAAAGTTTACCTACTTAAGTTAAAAAAATCTGATTAAAAAATTTTAGCTTATAAAAATTTATCCTTTAAACTATTATTTGTTTTAAAAATTATTTTTTTTTTTAATTTTTTTATTTGCAAATCGTACACAATTTTTGTACAACGAATCAGGTACATACTTTTCACATAACAGATTTTGTTTAAATATGCAAACCTTTGTTTGCTAATTGTGGACACCTTACATCACCTCTCTTGGTTTACTAACCGCTCCAAAATAAACAGAAAAAAAATAACATGCACACAAAAGACCCCTTTAAGAAGTACAAAGCTTTTACTTTACAAATTAGTTGTCCTGTCCTCGGGCTAGCCTCTCATTGCTCCTGTGCAAAGGATTTAAAATTACACAAATGGCTAATTAAAAACTACGCACTGAACTTTTTTATTTAAAAAACTGTGTTCATTTCTTTTGCTTTGTTTCTAGGTGAATAGAACTGTAGATGCATAATTAAAGGTTTTGTTAATTAAATTTTTGCAGCTGTAGTTTAGACGGTTTCTTAAATTGACAGATGAACAAAATTATAATAGTGATTTCTATTGTTTTATATTAGGTATTATGTATTGATATAGTAAACTTTATAACTATTTTTGCCTTAAATTTTATACTTTAGAGTGTCCATTCTATCGGCACAACTAATTCGCTAACAGAATTAGAATTAGATATAGTAATAAATACTACAACTATAAAAATTGCAGATTTGATAAAGATTTTTTATTCACTACATTATCAGACACTAACCACATGCGAATGCAAAATTATTATTATTTATGTTTATATAACTACTATCCATGATTTTGACAAAAGACCCCCGCTACCATGAACTTCTGGTTTGATTTACGTTAAAATAAAAACCAATTATCAATTTACCCCAAAACAGTAAAGAAGTCTTTAAAGGGATTGATTGGTAAAAACACATCAGAAATTAAAAAAATAAGACTAGCAGATATCTACAGCGCTCCCATGATTTTACCCTTCAAACTACGAGATAATTTTTTAAAGCTTCCCTAAAAGAGAAACGAAGTAAACTAGATTTTTGTATGGAAACTGAAGAAATAAAAGAACATAATACACACTATGAATATCTGTAATAGAAAATTAAAAAACGATTTATATTCGTAAATAGAAACAAACGATTGGTAGGAATAGACTGATTTGATACAACGATTAACAATCAGCAAGTTGGTGATATAAAGAGTTGATAATGATATTGAACTTGGTCAGTGATTTTACACTTTATGCACTCAATATGTGATAGACCTCTTTGGTTTTCCTTTTGTGCTGCAGGAGGCACATCATCGACAAGTAGTTTTCTCAGATAGGTGGTTACCAATGTCTGATAAGCTGACGGAATTTTCGACAGTCAGTTTTTTAAATTTGTTTTTCGGATTACATGCCAAGAACCTTATACTTTTTTTAAGATGTAATTAACTATTAGATGATCGGGCAGATTTGTTCTTAAAGTAAAATATGTTTTTGGCTTACTGTTGAGGAGCTGATAACCTCAGTACCAACTTCTCACACGGCGGTTTGCTGTAATCCAGAATCCGCTGGTTGGGGGTGGAATAATCAAATTGGTATTATTACACTATATAATTTATTACTATATACAATCTTTTACCACTATTACTATCACTTTGTTTGTTTACGAACTTAATTACGATTGTCACTTTCACTACACTTTAAATACTAATATTACAATAGTTTATGTGTCTGTGTTGCGGATTTTGTCACTTCTGAACACGTACCAATAGCGCGAGACAAGAAGCGAGAGAACTTAGCCGAGAGAGAGTTGAGCGAAGAAGTTTTGTGCAACGAGACAGCTGAGAGAATATTACGCGATGAGGAGATATGAGCGGTAAGAGAGCTGAGAGAATTATATCTTTGCGAGAGAGCGGTGAATACGGAGTGATAAGAGAACTTAATCGTGAGAGGGCTGTTTGTGTACTACCCAGCGAGAGAGTGATGAGAATACCGAGTGATAAGAGAACTGAGCTGCGAGAGAACTTTGGGAGACTACCAAGCAGAGAGAGAGCTGTGAGTGTACTACTTCTTCGGATATCGGGAATGATAAAATTATAACCTGATCATAAAAGGGAGCGGATTGGTCTTCAGAAAGGATGGTTACCGAGAATTTTACTATGATCTTTTATGATGGGGAAAGTAGAAGTCGGGTATTTTGACGTTACAAAGTAACAGATGGGGTTTTTTGGGTACATTTTATAGAGTAGTGCGTGCCTAATTGAAAAAGAAAGGAATTTCTAAACTATTACTTTTATTGACGAGAGAATTGAGAGGCATTGTAATAGTCACGTCTTGTTCATAAAATATATAACTATTGTTGTGAATGTTTTCACAACACTTACTTTAAGGATTTTCTTTCTGGAGTTTTAATTTTTATATTATATAATAATTTACGATAGCCGTGTTAAGTATGTAGTAGAAAACTTTTAGCCACCGCCGCCAAGATTTCCTATCGAAGTTGTATGACTATTGAAGCTGATTAAATAAATCAACTCTACCCATAAACTGATTATAATCAGTAACACTTTTCGGACAATTCAAAGTAATTTTTTATAATTCACGTTCACAAAGTTTCTATTTCGACACTAAAAACAGTATCGAAATAGATTCATTGTAACACTGTTTTTGGTAACTTTTTGTTTTACACAATTGGTTGCACTGCACTGATTGTATACGAAAGAGTTCAGGTAGTAAATCAAGAAATATGTTGTAGTAAATTATTAACTACATTATCAGCGATATTGCGAAATTCAGAATATTTTATACAAATTTGACAAACATTCAAATTTAAAATTATTAAAACTGTCAAGTGTCAAAAGTGTCAAGATTGCCAACATAAATAAATATTTCGAAAAACTCTCATTTTATTTATTTTTTTATACTTTTAAAAGTTCATTATAAAAAATAGTATGTAATACTCTAATTACAATGACGGTTTGTAGTACTCGTTCTTTGCGAAACTCACCGCTTCGCGGTTCGTTTCACAAACTACACTCGTACTACGAAACCTGTCATTGTAACACTTGTATTACAATATACTATTGTCTCCAGTTTGGCTTGCCTTCTGTACTGTTGCCTTTTTGTAATTTTGTTTTTCGTACTTGCAACAAGTTCGCATTTTCTTTTCATTGTACTTTTATTTGCCCACTGAAATATTTGTTGTTTCAACTGAAAGAGAGTCACGGCGACCTAAAGTCTTATCTGCAGGCAGAGAATCCGATAAAAATGGTTTCTATTTGCTTTTACAGTACTATAGGCAAACAGTTTCAGATTAAGTAGACTCATCAATAGAGAAACTGAAGTGAAGAATAGTGTTTATTTTGGAATGCTTCCGTTAATTCCTATACAGTCTTTTTTCCCAAGGAGCCTGTTTCAGAACTTTCCGTGTTTCCCTTATAATAATAAAACTCTAGTAAATAACCAGACTCGCACAATTCACAGCCTTAAACGGCATATACTGTTTTAAGTGTGGTCTCTCTTTGAACGAAATCATCCTGTCATCAGCGGGCAAGTGTCTGCTAAGTTTATAAGATCTAAAGAAAGTAGTAGGCAAGTGAGAAATTAAAGGCCTTACTTTGTTCCGTTTATCAAAACTTTTGTCGCCTTTTTCTGAAATTGCTACGTTATCGTTCATAGAAGAAAACGTAAAATATTTAAAAAAAATTTAAGTGGTATTACTGATGCTATTCTGCCATAGTGGAAATTTCTATCAGATGATCAATACAAACGCAAACTCGGTCGTGAATTAAATCCCTACAGTGGTCGAAATTTCAACCACATATTACTTACGCCAAATATCAGTCATTTGTGGCTGAGATTTCGACTACAGTGAGGTAGTAGGTACAGATTTAACTACCACATGTGGTGAGATTTGAAACCGCTGTCCGTTTAGGAAATAATTTTTCGAGTCTTGGTCGAAATATCAAACCTTAACTGCAGTTACCTGTATAATTTTTAGCTATACCTTGTATAAGATTTCATTAGTTTGATAATGTTTTCAATCGCTATAAGTGTTAATAAGTCTTTTTGTTAACATATAAAAATAATGTATTAAAATTTGTTTTTCTACAACCGTGCGTAAAGTATTACCTTTACGCACGGTTTAAGGTTCGTAAAGTTTAACTTTTTTTCACTAGTGAAAAAAAACGTTTTTTTTTTTCACTAGTTAAAAAAAGTAAAATAAGCACTGTTTTGTATAAGATTATGCAAATACATTTCTGTGTGTTAGTGGCCGAGGTTGTAAGGTATATAGCTTCTACCCAGATGACTCGGGTTCAATACGGAGACTTTTTTATTATTATTTAATTGTGTAAATATATTTAATTGTTAAATTATTGCAGTTTAATACATACAAAACTAGATATTATATTCAGTAATTTTTAATTTGATTTTTAATATGACAGAAATATCAGTTCATGAATAAGAGTAAGTATTTTTATTTAAATGACTGATTGACATTTCAATTAATTTATAATTCAAGCATTTCGCGTTTCTACGTACCGTTATTATAAGGTGAGATTAATTTAGAAAATAAATATTTTGTTATCTAAAATATGTTTTAAATATAATATTTTTTTTTCAGTAAAGCGTAAAAAAAATCAGGCTTATACTTGTATTTCTTGTAAAGAAATTCGGTTGTAGAAAAAATATTGTATGCAACTCGTGCGTAAATGTTCCTTTTTTGACTCATGTGATTGTCGCATTCGCCTGCGGCTCATGCGACAACATTCACATTCGTCAAAAAAGGTCACTTTACGCACTAGTTGCATAAATAACTATTTTATTTATATCTTAATAGGATTAGAACATAAAATATTCACTAACATGACAGAGGAATTTTATTGTTGAATATAAAACATTGATGTATTTGTTTGGACAGAACAGAGTTGTGAAAATAAATGTCATTTGCTTAATAACCTGTCAATTAACCTTATATGTATGTGCAGATATAAATAAGAAGATTATGTCCTACGGTCGGGTAATACTTATTCAAATTTTATTCTCTTTTGACTTATACTAGGATTAACTTTCAGTCAAGGACAGTTTGGCGACTAAAATTTTCATCTTATAAAACTTTCTCAATCAGTAGTGCAACTTTTATTCAACTAAAATCGTGTTTAAAGATAATCAGAGAACTTGACTTTATGAAGTAGCAACCAAGTTTTAACACAACTAATTAATTTTTTTAAATGGCACAGTTTTAAATTGTTTAATTTAAATGTTAGCGGACAATAAAAACTTCAAATAAATTATAAATAATGTGGACTTTATTGTTTATGATGTGTTGTAATGCTAACAAAAGAGATTTAAGTCGAATAGTCATCCGTTTGTTAATTTTACCGAATTAAAATAATTTTGGATTTGTATACTTAATTCTATAATACATTCCTATTTATATAATATTATAAAAATTTAATAAACATAATTTTATATTTTGGGATTTGTTTTTACACAAATACACCACAGACAATAACTATATTATATTTATTTAAAAGCTTTTCATTATTTCATATACACTGCAAATCAAAGAAAACGGGTCATCAAAAACTGCTACAAAAAGTATAAGTATTAGATTTATTATATTTAAAATGAATAATCCCGTGTGCTATAACAAACCCCTCAGTGGTTGAATTTTGTAATTTTGAATTTTCTCGTCTTAATGAGCACCTATGTTCTAAAAAGAACCCACATGCAAAATTTGAAACTCCTAGCACGTAGTTTCTGAGATTTTGTGATGAGTGACCTTTCGCTTTTATCTATTTATTATCTTCTAAATAGATATATAAAAGAGAGTTTCTATGTATAGTCACTCATCACGATATCTCTGGAACTATAAGGCCCATTGAAGTGAAACTTGGTAGGATAGGAATATTCCTTACGAGAGGTAGAGGTTAGCTAAAAACGGATTTTACGAAATTCCACCTACAAGAGTTGCGAGGACGTGAAAAATAAAAAAAAAATAAAACTTAAAATCTATCAGTCCTATAGGTTTAAAACTTTGCAAAATAGTTATTTTTATAATTTTGAGGTCAGTTGTGGACGGATTTTACCAAATTCCACCCGCAAGGGGGTTGCAGGGGCGTGAAAAATAAAAAAAATTAAAACTTAAAATCTGCAAGTCTTACAGGTTTAAAACTTTGCAAAATAGTTACCTATTTTTATAATTTTAAGATCAATTGTGAACGGATTTTACCAAATTCCACCCACAAGGGGGTTGCGGGGGCGTGAAAAAAATAATAAAACTTAAAATCTATAAGTCCTACAGGTTTAAAACTTCGCAAAATAGTTATTTTTATAATTTTTAGGTCAATTGTGAAAGGATTTTACGCAATTTCACCCACAAGGGGGGTTGTAGGGGTGTAAAAAATAAAAAAATAAAATCCATAAGTCCTACAGGTTTAAAACTTTGCAAAATAGTTATTTTTATAATTTTGAGGTCAACTGTGAACGGATTTTACGAAATTCCACACACAAGGGAGTTGCAAAGGCGTGAAAAATAAAAACAAAAATAAAATTTAAAATCTATAAGTGATACCGGTTTGAAACTCTGCAAAATAGTTACGTTTATTATTTTAAAGTCGATTGTGAACAGATTTTACGAAATTCCACCTACAAGGGGGGTTGCGGAGCCGTGAGAAATAATGTAGGATACATAAATTAAAACTGTAGAAATGAAAATTCTGTTCATTAAAGATGTTTAAAAAATAATTAGCGAAGGGTGTTACTACCTCGATGTAGAACCCAAAAATGTGGTTAGATTTTTTTGTCAGTCTGTCTGTATGTTTGTGCGCGCATCACATTAAAACTACTCATCCAAATCGAATGCAGTTTTCCCAGATGTATTTTAACTTAATATCTGGTGTATAAATATTTCTTCCTCCACCCATTTAACAAAGTCAGGGAAAAATTTTTTATATAACAATCAACACGCCACGCGAACGACGTGACGAGGCGGTTACAGCTAGTATATATGTCGTAGGCAATCGCCGTAATCCGTCATTCCCTGAAAAGCCTAGGCATTACAGGTACTGCCGGCAATGACCGTAATAGAATCATTACTACTGTGATTGACGGAAATTATCCGTCATTTCAGGGACTGACGCTAACGTTTTAGGCAAACGGTGTAACTTTCTGATTTTTTGAAAATTACGGCGTTTGACGGTTGTATAGTCCGTCAATTCTTCAGTAAATTGCGGGGTTATTAGTCCAGTCAACCTGGAGTACAGATAATATCAAAAAGGTAGAAAAAATATTAGGATATTATTGGGTGTGAGTATGATGTAGATTACGAAGTGCATTGAAATGTTAGGGAGGGATGGAAAATTATAGTTTTCAAGTAACGGAAGACTGAAAAAGACTTATTAGGTGTGAGTGTGATGTTGATGATTACAAAGAGTCTGCAAATGTTGGGAAGGGATGGAAAATGGAATTTTAAGTAACGGAAAACTGAAAAAGACTTATTGGGTGTGAGTGTGATGTTGATATTTCGAAGAGTTTGCAAATGTTGGGAACAGCACTAACTTCATGATACGAATTCTGAATTGACTAAAAATGCATCCGACAATCGCTGTAAAATATCATTCGGGCGGTTACACCGTTTGCCTAAATGTTTAAACGTCAGTCCCTGAAATGACGGATAATTTCCGTCAAACAGCGTAATAATGATTCTATTACGGCGATTGTCGGCAGTACCTGTAATGCCTAGGCTTTTCAGGGAATCACGGATTACGGCTATTGCCTACGACATATATAATATATGTAGATTACGCAACGCGTAGATGTTTATCTACTCTCAGTAGTATAACTTAAGGATAAAACAGAAATTCACAGTTTTAATTAACGCATTAACAAAATAGTTAAAACTAATTTTAATTTTAATAATTATATATTATTATATTTTTATTACCATTTTCTGACTACCTTTAACATAACAGTCTTTAACTTTCGTTATTGTTTTTGTGCTTACATTTACGACATGCTTTAAATGCAAAATTTAAGACGCAATAAATATACACCAAAATTTCATAATCCTAAATTTTTAAATACATTATAAAAATCAACAAACAAATTAAAATCGAATTAATTTCAGTTCATTCATTATTTTTAAAACGACTCAAGTATAATTTACTAAACTGACTTTGACAGAACCATAAATTCTAAGTGAGTTTATAAGAGTGCTAACACTTTACTATTAGGTATGCTAATTTTTAAGTCATTAAAAAGATTGGTTTTAAGTGTCTTAACTTATACATGGCTATGTTAAATAGTTTCCTTATTGATGTTAATGAAGAAAACACCAACGTGTAAAAGCTCACAAAAAAATAAATTTAAATATAAACACAGCTAATTTTTATGAGATAACAGTAAGACACTACAAACGTATTCACATAAATGCACTAGTAAATTATATAGAACGACACATTTGATAGGTTTTGATGTGTAAAAAAGTAGTGTACAGTTCACAAATTTGCGTTGTCTGGGTTATTTTAATAAAGCCAGTAAGCATTATTCAGTATTCTATTACCGTACTCTACTTTGTCTGAATTTCCTTTATGTTAAACCATAAATCGTCATGAAAGTCAACATACAGCAACGTAGTGCAGCTTTAAGAAAATAGGTAAGTAAACATCTAGCCTAAAACTTAGATGTGTATACGGGATACTAAATAAATAGTTGAGAAATTGTTATATATATGGAAAGCAGTTATTTAATAATAGTTTACCCACGACTCAGAAGTAAATTGCCTATTTTTTAACCTCTATCTCTGTCAGTATTATCCATTCACTTCTTATTCCAATCTCAGTAGACTATGCATTTTATTTCTTGGATTGGCACTTCATTTTGTTGGGTTGGTACCTAAACTGAAAACGTCCTGTCCTACTGTCGAAATATTGACAGCTCATATTATCAAAGGTTAAAATTTTTAAATATAGAAATATTCAATAAGTAATCCCAAAAAAATCAGTATAGAACTACATAACAACATCATTAAATGTTATGGTATGTTTAAGAAATAAAGCAACAGCAGCGAAAGTGGCTCAGATCTTTAATGTAAGTGCCTACCATTTTGCTATTTCTTTTAAATGAATCCTAGTTTGTGACCGCTAACATAAAGTTATATATTTTGCATTAGATTAATTGAAAGAGGTTTTTGTAATGATTTTATAAATATGTATCACTTTTTAAATAAAATTTATATTATTAACATAATACATAACCGTTTTTGACAGATATCATAATAAGTTATAAACAACGTTGTCACATTTCACATTTCTAAATTAAACATTTTGTAACTATAATTTAATTTAAAATTTTGTTAAATATTTTTAAATCTCATATCTACCTTTGTGTAACTGAGGTATATTTTTTGAAACTAATTAATATGACAAACATTCTAAACGCTTAATTTTTTTAGATTAGTGTTTGGAAAATACGGAGAATTATAAAAGATTAAAAAATAATGAGAAAGTCGCAGATAAAGGAAGTAAAACTAATACATTTGAGAAGTTTATTTTAGAAAAGAGTTACAGCGACAGATTTGGATCTATCATTCTAAAAATGAACATTTTACTTTGGACTGATGCTATGATGCTAAACAGAATTTTGATTTTAAAGGGGGACGCACTACACTATACAAACTTATAAAGTTAATGGGATACAAATTTAAAAAAGTAAATGGACGACATATTTTATCCAGCTCGTGTAAAATCCGAAAGAAAGCGATTTACTATTTTACACGCTCACACGACACTGGATGATTTTTGGAAGGATGTGACTTGTTACTAGAGTCTTCGAATACAGACTTTGACTATCACAAAAGTATGAATATTGACCTTTTTAAAAACTGGGTTGTTAATCAACACATTCCTGCTCTATCTGTATTTCAAGAAAAATGTGTGGTGGTCATGGACAACGCGCCATACCATTCAGTTCAACTTAACAAACCACCCTATTTTAGCGAAAAAAGCGATGTTGCAGGAATGGTTGATTAACAATAACCTTATGTTTGACACAAAAATGACAAAGAAACAACTGTACTCAATAATCTTACCTTATAAAACTGACGAAAAGATATATGTAGTGGATGAAATTTTGAAACAACGAGGACATGAAGTACTTCGACTACCACCATACCATTGTCATTACAATCCAATAGAACTAGCATGGGGGTTTACTAACACATATTATAACCAGGATAGAGTTAAAAAAACGTGGACAGAAGCATTGACTAAATGTACACCAGACATGTGGCGAAATTTTTGTAGATATACAGACGAACTTATTTTGGCAGATTGGACTACTTACATGGGAAACTGCTCACATGATAATATTCATCCTTTAATTATTTCATTGGAGGAATCAGATTCTGACGATTCCGATTTTGGATTTGATAGTGACTCTGATTCTTCCAGTGAAATAATGGAAGAGGATTGATCACACAAATACACCGACAACATTTACACGTTTCATCTAAATCTGCATCCGTATTTATTTTTATTTGCTTTTATGTAATTAATTAAAATATTTTTTCATTGTATGGGTTTGAAAAATTTTTGAAGAATTTCTGTTATAAAAAAAAGAACATTATTAAAACATCTGCATATATAAGTCAACTGCGACTCCACTTGAGGCGGACCAGGAAAATCAAATTTGTACTGGAGTAGTTTCCTTAATTAACCCATTGGATGTGAAATTTTATTACCCTACAGCCACTATTACAATAATCTACGACGCCATTTGGATGTAAAAGAGATGGATATAAAATTTGAGTAGTACTGTGTTTTTATGTCAAACTCAAAAATGATTAAATAATTTTTTTACCACTGCTTGAATAATTTAAAAGTTTTATTATACATTTGTAAAAATTATTTTTTTTACTTTTGCTTGATTAATTTAAAAGTTGTATTAAACGTTTTTAGTTAATATATGTATATGTGCTACATTTTGAATTGTAGTTATTTACTTGCAATAAAATATAAAAGTACCTATATTTTTTGTTATAGACCAATAAAATAATAATTGACTATAAACAGGGATCTGTTCTGTGTAAAGGAATGTGTTATATTGAGTATCAGTCAAAATTCATGTGAATTGAAATAGACCATTCTTGGATATTAATACTACTTGCAGCGAAAACTGACATATCTACTTTAGTATTCAATTTAATATTAAATATAGTGACTTATTTCCTGCAAGTTTTAAATTTGGTTTGCAAATTTAATTAAGATATTTGTACTGAATACACATATTTTTATTGAAGACGTGACAACATCGTACTTACAATTAACAAGACCACAGAACAGTAAACTCAGACGTGTATTATACAGGGCGAAATTCATGTTACTAACAGAGCCTACTGAGATTGGAATAAAAAGTGAACGGATTATAAGTGTAAAATTATTGAGGAGTTGTGTTATAGTTTTATTTACTGCACTAATGGAGTAAATAGATAGAAACCTGTATTATTATGTTGGTTGCCTACTGTATACATTAAATTAAACTAACATTTGACATTCCTGTTTGCGAAATCGAATATTTTTGACAACTTATGCCAAAATTTTAATTTTATGTTTGTTATTTTTAAGTTTATACAAAATTTGGTAAGTCGTGGGTAAAGCATAGTACTTTACTCGAGGAACAAATTGCATGATTAGCTCGTTTCTTAAGCCCATTCGCTCGCAAGCTCGCTCATGGGCCAAACACACTCGCTGTAATATGCAATTTACTCCACTCGTAAAGTAATATACTATTATATAATGGTCTCCATTATACTTTGTAAACTACGAAACAGATAAAAATTTTTGATCTAAAACGCTTAAACAATGTAATTACAAATTTTTAGAGATAATATAAAACATTTTATTATAAATTTTTAATTTTCATTTTTTCCTAAGAAATATCTTAAATGTATTCAGTGAAACAATTTTAATGGACTTTTGTAAATAGGAAATTTTTATCTTAGTCTTTACTGGATACGACACATCTCGCAAATAGTTGGAGAGATGGTAAGAGTTCCAAGAGGAAAACAAGGTTTACGGAACCTGTATTCTGTCGCTCTCCATGTGCTTACGTAGTTTTTAGGTGACTCTATTTTTGTAAACCAAAAGTAACTATTTTGTTCTGAGAGTTATTCAATTAGGTATTGTGGTTATATTTAAGTGGGAATTTTGGGTGTATTCTTTTATATCTAACTAGCAGACCCGATCACGTGTTTAGAAAGATTTAAAAGACAAAATTTAACACAAATTAGCTTAACATTTTTAATTTCATTTTATTATTAAGTAAACAAAAATGCTACGGGCATTGTTGAAATTCGACTTTTTTGGTGGCATTTTACTAAAACAATAATTAAGTAAGTTACAATTTAAAAGAAATAAAAAAATTATAAAATTTTGTAGTCAACCTATACAATTATTTATTGTAAAACAGAGTTCTTGTAATTTAATGTTTTGGTTTATATATTTTACTGTTTTAATATAAGTTTTGTAAGTAGTTAAATAAATAACCAGAATAATATACAATACATGAAAATGAAATGAAAAATAATTCAGAAAAATCGATGTTACGTAATATGTCGATTAAAAATTTATATGCACCACGTGTAGAAATTTAGAATTCAAAGGTGCTATCTGTGAGAAGTTCACGGTGAAAGGTCCTATAGTTTTCTATAAAAAGATTAATGTAAGGCGCCATCTATTAGAAGTTCACGGCTTGAGGTCCTATAGTTTTCTATAAAAAAATTAATGTAAGGTGCCGTCTGTTTGAGATATATGAAACTTATGATTAATAACACTAATCAATATTGATAGTCAGTTTATTGGTCTTTATAAATTATTGAAACCATTAATCGAAATAAAAACTATCCTATCTCTTAAGTTGGACAAAATTACACCTAAATGCCAACTTTCATCAGATTTGGTTGACTTGGTAAAGAGTTCATTAGGAACATACATCGTGACATTTGATTTTTATATACAGTGTGTACAAAAAGTAACGTAACCTGATAATATTTCGGTTTGTGATAGGTTTTCAAAAAAAGTTTCAAATAAAAGTTATACGAAATAAATCAAGTTATTAGAATAAGTCAGTTAGAAATATACAGGGTGCACTTTTACTCCAGAATAACGTAATGACATTTTTTTTTAATGGTACCCCCTGTATATTTTTTTATTTTTTGAAAATCTATTAAATTAGAAATACAACTGATAAAACCGCGTGTTTCTAATTTTATTCATTTCAAAGTTACAGGGGTTTGAAAATAAAATATTAAAAAAATATGTATGGCAAAAACATAGTAGGCTACTGTCATTACTTATTTCTAAATGTAACAGTATTATTTATGTTGAGATTTTTTTATGTAGTTAGGTACTTTTAAAATTCCAATATGTTTACGGAACAGGAAAGAATAACGATTCTGATGATGAGAGGTTACGGTAATCGTAAAAGAACTTTTGATGAGGTAGCTCAATTATTTAATGATACCTATCCAAATCGTAACCCAATTACTAAAACTGCAGTTTGGAGAATTGTGAAACGTTTTGAAGAAGTGGGTTGAACTAAAAATCGCTCTAAAAGTGGACGACCAAAGAACGTAACTAATGATGAAAACGCCTTGGACATTATGCAAACATTTGTAGAAAATCCTTGTACATCCATTCGGAAAACTGCATTAGAACATGATGTTAGTATTGGATCGGTTAGTAACATTATAAAGAAAAATAAGTTTCATCCTTACAAAGTTATGCTGGTTCAAGAATTATCTGAAGATGATTTTGATCGCAGAATGGAATTTTCTGAAACTATAATGCAAAAGGTAGATGTGGACCCTAATTTTACAGAAAAGATAGTTTTTTCCGATGAAGCCACGTTTATGTTAAATGGTACAATTAATCGCCACAACTGCAGATATTATAGTGATACTAATCCCAGATGGATTCGGGAACATAAAACGCAAAGGCCTTTAAAAGTAAACGTTTAGGCAGGTATTATCGATAACACTGTTATTGGTCCATTTTTTATAGAAGGTAATTTGGATGGTCAAAAGTATTTAGATTTGTTGAGAAATCAAATAGTGCCTGCAATAAGAAATGCTGTTGGTGACAATTTCGATGACATTTGGTTTCAGCTGGATGGTGCACCACCACACTTTACCGTTGATGTTCAAAATTATTTAAATGAAGTTTTCCAAGACAGGTGGATAGGAAGAAGGGGTACAATAGAGTGGCCAGCAAGATCTCCTGATTTATCACCACTAGATTATTTTTTTTGGGGACATCTTAAAAACGTTGTGTTCAAAACAAAACCTGATAATCTGGACGATCTAAGACATAGAATACTGACAACAACCCGTCAAATAACGAATGAGCAGTTGCGTAATGCTACTTCTGCATTTTACAATAGAGTGGGATATTGCCAAATAGAACAAGGAAGGCACTTTGAGCATTTAATAAGATAAAATTAATAAAGTATTAATTGACAGAAGAAGTGCCTACTATTTTTTTGCCATACATATTTTTTTAATATTTTATTTTCAAACCCCTGTAACTTTGAAATGAATAAAGTTAGAAACACGCGGTTTTAACCGTTGTATTTCTAATTTAATAGATTTTCAAAAAATGAAAAAATATACAGGGGGTACCATTAAAAAAAAATGTCATTACGTTATTCTGGAGTAAAGGTGCACCCTGTATATGTCTAACTGACTTATTCTGATAACTTGATTTATTTCGTATAACTTTTATTTGAAGTTTTTTTTTGAAAACCTATCACAAACCGAAATATTATCAAGTTACGTTACTTTTTGTACACACTGTATTAAGATATCCTATTTTTCAACTTGGACAATACTACACCTAAATGCCAACTTTTATCAAATTCTGTTGACTTGGTGAATAGTTCATTGGGAACATACATCGTGACATGGGATTTTTATATATTAACATATATTCTATCTTTCAAGTTGGACAAAATTACACCTAAAAGCCAACTTTTATAAAACTCGGTTTACTTGGTGAAGAATTCATTGGGAACATACATCGTGACACTGGATATTTATGAATTAAGATGTAGAACATGACACCGTAATAAGTGTGTCTCATCGTTGTTAGGGCTTCGCACGAGAGCGAGATTTTTCTCGTCTCTTCTCGTTCTCGTCTCGCTTTTCCGAAACGAGACGAGACGTTTTGGAAAATATTATGGGCGATGCCGAGATCACATACAGTGCAACCCGAGGGTCTCGTTTTAAGTCTCGTTAATTTTTTTTATGATGTTTTTATTCGAAAAATCAGAAATTGGCTGTATAGAAAACAATATATTTTATAAAATATAAAATCTGGTGATCATCTGTGTTACCTATATTTTATTGTAAATTTAAACAGAAATCACTAACCGAGTATGATTTTTGTAAAATTATTAAATTTATGTCTGTGTAAAAATATTTTTGTATAATAGCGTAATAAATATAGCATTAAAAAATTATTTATTATTTGAGTTTATATAATATTTATAATCATTATTTACAATTAAGCGAGACGAGAAGAGACAACTAGTAACGAGACGAGACCGAGACTTGAACGAGACTCAATTTGTTGGAAATTGACGAGACCGAAACGAGATTTTTGTTACTCTCGCCTACTCTCGTCTCGTGTGAAGCCCTAATCGTTGTCACAATTACTATACTGAACGGCTTCTTACGTCATGGCTCCTCTACAGAATCGGCAATTAGAGACAATTAACTGCTACCACGATTATATAGAAGGCTAATCGTCTCGTTTTTTAGAGACACATATAAGGGAATTCACCCTGTTAAGCGAATGGCGCTATGTCACAGCTTGACACTCAACTAGTTGCTCAATCAAAAGGTTCAAATAAAATCTTCGTGAGTAGAAGGTGTTGAACAATGATAAAAATTACAAATTATCCATATAAATGTTTTATAAATGTGTGGTGCCTAATTGTGATAATGAATCATCCAATAAAAGTGTTATTTTCTTCAAAGGAGTTCAGTAAAATAAATTGTGTAAAGTGTTTATTTGACATTAACTTTTAGTGTATTTACCTATATAATGAGTATAGTGACTACTGGGTGGTCAAATGAAAGTTCATTAAATTTTATGGAAGTAATCCAAAACATAAATCTCATAAAGACAAAAACCATATACATTATTTTTTAACGACAATGTGGTTTCATTACTAAATTAACTATTTTTTTAGTTTGCCTTAATAATTTACAGACAATTATTTAATGATATGTACTTATCGACTCGGTTCCGTACACTAAGCAACTGATTACAGAACGATTGTGTGGATATTCGTACTATGATGGTGCCAATCATGGACCATTACATAATTAACCATCATCGCCGATTGTGTAGAGGAGCCATAAAGTTAGATTTGGGACGGTTGAAATATAGTCATTTTCTTTTTGTATTGTTTTCGTGATGCCTAGATTTGTCTAGAAGGCGGATACAGTGGCGTTTATCAATTACTTGTTAGTTTTATTTTAGTTTTTAATTCTGAAAATGTCGATGATTTGTGAGAAAAACAAATCATTGCAATTAAGTTTCATCGAATTTGTAGTTTATTTGTGTGTGAATTATTCCTTTTCTGTCTACTACATATATTAAGTATTTTTCCCCGCTTTTTTTGTCACATAGTAATTATTTTTTTATAAAGAATTTTCAGTACATTTGTAATATCAGTTTACCTTACCTTTCTCTACAATAACCAGGAAATAAATAATCAATATCATAACAATTTACATAGATATATATTAAAAAAAAAAAGATACTATAGAATTGTTCACAAATGTTTGTCTATCAGATTGGTGTGTACTTTAAAGAAAAAAATACAATATTATTTATTTACTATTAGAGAGCTTGTTCTTGTAAATTTACCTTTTAAAACAAATATTGAATTTCTTCTCACAATCGATGACAACACAAATGTTCCATTATGGAAATGAATACAAGTTCTTTCTAAACTATCTATTATCTGTGCTTAGACGCATCTTAAACTTAAATATTTGCTACACTCAAATAGCGTATTGTTTTACATTTTTTTTGTAGCAGTATAACAATAGAGAACACCTTTCTGACGACCTGCAAAATTACCGATAAAACCACACTCGATGCTTGCAGAACGGTACTGGATGTTGTTAATATTTATGGAAGGCGTGTTATTTATTGTGACAATGACATTGTTCTTCAATGAGGAAATTCATGTAGTCATTGCTTGGCATTCCCTCCAGGAAGATATGCGAATACTTTTACTCGATGATCGGTATGTTAAACGATAAAATTGTTTCGTGTCTAAGCCACAACTCTTTACGAGATATCTGGTACGATAAAACAATTACTTTTGTGTATATTTTTATTGACTCTAGGGTTGTGTAATATTTCTAACATATAATAATAATAATAATAATAATAATAATAATAATAATAATAGCTTTATTGCCCAACAGAAATCCATTTATAGGACAATTTACAAAATTTACATAATAGAAAAACTTATATCTAACTAAATATTTAAACAATATATTAGTCCAAGAAAACAGTAGCAGTATTAATGAGGGTATTTATGGAACAAGAAAAAATGTCACAATGTGTACATATCTTATTATAGTTCGTACACATTACATTTATTGGGGATTTTCTAAGGATATTTGTTCTTGCTCTATTACACCTAAAGGTTAATTTATTTCTGGAATTAAAACTTGGCACTTCTATATTAATTTGTGACAGAATAACTGCAGAATCAATTGAATTATGTAAAGTTTGTAAAGAAACTTTAATGAACAGAGGTCTCGCCTTAGATTTAAACTATCAAAATCAAATCTAACAGAAAGTGCATCATAGTCACAACCTCGTTCTGGATATACACCATCAGTTTTGAAAGCCAAATATTTCAAAAATTTTCTCTGAACTTTTTCAATGCCTGATATATAACAATTATATATGGGGTACCAAATAATACTTCCGTATATGATCATTTCGTAAACTAGATATTTTTGAGATATCTCTCATACGATTTTTAAAATTTAGCAAATATACAAACATAATGACGTTAAAGAGAAATTGAAAAATGTTGCATCTGGCTGGACTCGAACCTGAAATCTTTACCTTTGCGCGGTGACGCTTAAACACTTCAGTCACAGATACTATAGTAGTTTGTCGGCGCATTGCTCGTCTTGATTCAAGTTATGTGATATATGACACTTACTCGCTTCCTTCTTAAGCACATGTATGCATGACCTTAATGGGAGGGAATATTTTTCAATCTACAATTGTAACATCATACTCTTAAGTTACTTTTTGTGTTATGTCTGATGTATATTTTTTTCGATTAGCTGACCCGAAATATGGATTTATATTAAAATAATTATTTTTGAGATATCTTTCATGGGATTTTTAAAATTTATAAAGTATACAAACAAAATATACCGGAGCACAAAAAAGTGACTTAAACTTCAATTTTTGAAATTTAGAAATTATACAAACAAGAAATTATTAAACTGACATTAAGGAGAAATTGAAAAAATGTCACATCCAGTGGGACTCGAACCCACCATCACTGCCTTATACGCAGGCATGCTTTAACCACTTAAGCTATTGGATGATTAAGTGGTTAGGAAGCGAAACATTATAATGAACTCAAATCCCATCAGATATGACATTCACTCAGTTCAATGTTTCGATTGTTGATTTGGTAAATCTTCTTTTTCATCAACATCCTTTATACATTTGCTTAAGAATTATTCAAGACGACTAACTACTAAGGCATCTGTGGCTAAAGTAGTTAGGCGTTACCGCTTAAAGGTAAAGGTTGCAGGTTTGAGTCCTACAGGATGCAACATTTTTTTAAATTCTCCTTTATGTTATTTTCTTGTTTGCATACTTTTTAAATATTAAAATTCTTATCAAAGATATATCAAAAATATTTAGTTTACAAAAAATTCATGGTTCCAATCTCCTAACCGCATAACAATATAAAACAGGGCACAAATAGTGACTTCAAGTCGATTTGACAACTAATCTCTCTCATTACCGTCATGCACACATGTGCTTAAGTACGTGTGACCTAAGTTAATTCTAAAAAAACGACAAGCTGACTTATTATTAAAGCATCTACGGCTTAGTAGTTTATAGTGTTTGTGTTACTGCGTAGAGGTAAAACTTACGGGTTCGAGTTCTGTCGTAGGCAAGGTATTTTTAACTTGTCCTTTATGCCATTTAAATGTTCTTGTTTGTTTACTTTTTAAAAAATTTAAAAATCCCGTAAGAGACATCTCAAAATAATTGTTTACTAAAAATTCATGGATCTGGTCTACTTACTGAACCGAAATATAAAACAGGGTACAAAAAAAGCGACTTAAAAGAGTTTAATGTTTCAATTATTGATTTGACAAATAATCTTTTGCATTAACGTCATTAAATAAGTAAGTGTCACATCTGACATCTGAATTAAGACGATCAAGACGCCAACCAATTACAAAGTCATCTGTGGCTAAAGTGGTTAAGCGTTACCGCGTAAAGGTAAAGATTGCAGTTTTAAGTTCTGCCAGATGCGACATTGTTTCAATTTCTCCATTATGTTTGTATAACTTTTAGATTTTATATGATCATTTATTTTGTTTATGGTTTATTATTAAAGATTTTATTTTTAAATCTTACTAAAATATATTTTTTTTTTGTTTCAGGTAAGTGCGACATCTGAAACGTATATTTGTTAAATATCATTTCACTTAAACGTAAGTATATAAACGATTACTTAATTCAAACAATAAGAATTTTAAGTTACTATTGTCTACAACTATTTCAGTTAGCCAAAACGGCACTGTAGGTACTCTATTTATTGTATTTGACACCAATTAGGTGTATTTAAAGCGATTCTACAATATTAGATTAATTTATTAAACTTAAAATCAATAGTTTTTTATTATTAAGATATGTATACATTAACAGTTATTGGTTAGACAGCTATTACAAAGTATCAGCCACCATTGTTAAGACGAGTGACTAAATTTTCACTTTATTAATTAATTAGAAAAACAAAAAATAATAAAGCTCAGAAAGTGGCGAGAGAAGTTAAAACTTTCACTGTTGAATTTTTTTTATTTAAGATATGTTATTTGTCGACATTTCAATTTGCCAGTAAATATATTTAAATTAAAACAAATGTGCGTATTAAAAATAGAATTGGCGTCCATTCTATTAGTAATAATCCAGGATATGACGGTAAAATTGGTAGGAGACCTTGCAATTTTTGGTTAAAGAGTCTTTCGCGTCACCCCTTACCTGGGCCCAGTGGCAATAAAAGACCAATAAAAGAGACCTTTTCGCCAACCCTAACCGCATGTGGTTGTATGCACTGTCGATTTTACAATCTATTGTTTAAATTTAACAAATATATGTGTTTAATTTATTATAAATAAAAATAAATAAATAAATAAATAAATAAATAAACAAATAAATAAATAAATAAATAAATAAATAAATAAATAAATAAATAAATAAATAAATAAATAAATAAATAAATAAATAAATAAATAAATAAATAAATAAATAAATAAATAAATAAATAAATAAATAAATAAATAAATAAATAAATAAATAAATAAATAAATAAATAAATAAATAAATAAATAAATAAATAAATATCAGAAACGTAAAGATATTTTTTTTCTGATTTCAACCATATATAATACCTACTTACGCAAAATTTTGTAGTTTACAGATATGACACCAAAATATTCTAAATTACACTATGGTTTACTACTTATATGTCTTGATCTTATCAATTCTTTGATACAATTTGGTTTCATCTTAATTTATTCAAAATTGATATTGTCGTCAGCGTCCATCAACTCAGACAAATAACAGACTGCTTGACCTAATTGATATGAATTGGAATTGATATTTCTGGAAAGCCGCCGAAACCCATGTGACTATTATAAAAAGAGTATTAAAAGATTCAAATAGTTTAAGATCTATAATCAGACCAGGTGATGTTTATATTGTTAACAGAGGTTTTAGTGACGTGATACCTGATTTAGAAAACCTTGGTTATAAAGATCTAACCTGACTGCTTCTGAATCAAATAAATTTCGTTTTACTACGAAAGTAAGATGGGTAATGGAGTCCGTTTATGGCATTCGTGGCAAAAAGTTCAAGCAACTCTATCATTCTTTTTTTTTACCTACGGAAACATTTTTGGTTGTACCTTAAAGAGTTAGTGGCTTTAAAAGCTTATAAACAAATTTTTCATAAAAAAAGTCATCTCCAAATTGTAACTTTTCTAGATTAGATTAGATTTACTTATTTAAATAGGAACCCCTAATACACATATAAGATAAAAAACATCCAATCCAATAACACATTATTAAGTAAATAAGATTTTTTATATGGAACAGCACAATAAAATTATTGAATTGAAACATTAAAAGAAATTTTACATAGGTACTAAATCAAATAATAAAAAAATAAAAAAAAACATTACTTGCATTGGACAACTTTATCCGAAAGGTATAAATTCTTTAATTTTTATTTTGAAAACTTTAAGCGATTGTGAATGTTATACACCCATCCCATGGGTAAGCTGTTATAGTCTGAGAAAATCTTGACAAACAATGAATTCATTCTACTTTTATAGCAAGTTCGCGGAATTTGATATGTTCCTAGTTGTACTCGCAACGTCGTTCGCGTGGCGTGTGATTATTGTATAAAAATTTCTTACCCCACCCCATTTAAGAAATGGGAGAGAAATTTTTATACACCAGATGTTAAGTTGAAAGAAGACAAAAAAATCTAACCACATTTTTGGGTTCTATTTCGATGTACCCGCGACGTCGTTTGCATGTCGTGTTGATTTTTGTATAAAAATTTCTTTCCTCACATATTGATGCAAATACTCCGGAGCCATCTGATTTAAAATTTTATAAACCAAAATCATGGAAAAGTAAAATAACGTGTCATATACTAAAAACCATTTAGGAGAACATAAGATATTTCTAATAGGAGTATATCGATTAGTTCTTAAGATTATTCTCATTCCACGTTTTTGAAGTTTTTGGAGCATGTTTAGTTTATTCAGGTTGAATAGATATAAAATAGATGCACCATAATCAAAATGAGGTTGAATAATCGTATTGTAAACAGTGTTTTTTGTATTAACCGATACGTTTTAAGCAATTCTACTAAAAAATTAAAGTTTTTAATATTTTTTTGTAAATGTAATTAAAGTGATTTTCAAACGCCAAAAAGTTATCTAAGTAGAACTCCAAGTACTTTACTGATGTTACAATTTCTATTCTTTCACTGTTAATGGTTAAATTTATATAATTTGTGTTTAAGGAATTATATTTGTTTTTGTGGTGAATATCATAGCGTGAAATATTTATTTTTAATTTATTAAGTTCTAAATATTTAAGTTTTTAAGATATCTATCATTTTTTTAAGGGCTTTTTCAAAATTTATGTCATTGTGTGCAATAAAAGTATTATCTGCAAAGAGTTTAATAAAATCGCATTTAATGAATAACTCTATATCATTAATATATAAAATAAATAGCAGTGGACCAAGCACACTGCCTTGCGGAACTCCCGTATCATTGCTCATTAGAGAAGATGTTTGATCACCATAACGAACTCGTTATTTTTGGTTTTGTAAATTATCACTAAACCAATCAAGGATCTTGCTATCTATTCCATAATGTTTTAATTTATTTAATAGTATTTTTCTGTCAATAGTCTCAAAGGCTCTTCGAAAGTCAAGAAAATTACCAACAGTATACTTGTTTTTATCCAAATTACTTTTAAGAAAACATAACGTATGCTGTAACGCCGACTCACAAGAAAATCATTTACGAAAACCAAAATGATTATTAATTAAAATAGAATTGTTACTGTTATGTTATAATAATTGATCATACACTGCTACTTTATCAAGTTTTTCTATTGGAGGTAAAATATTAATAGGGCGAAATTCATCAGCTTTGGTTGTATTATTAACTTTTTGAATAGGAATAATTCTACTAGTTTTTAAGGTTTGAGAAATTTTACCAGTGATTAAAGATGTATTAATCAAATTTAAATTCTATAAACAATAGCTCTTTCTTTCTGTGGGTTTTATTTCAAAGCTCATTTAATTTGAGCTATTGTAAAGTTATTTTCATTGAAATAAAGCCGAGTCATATGCGAATGTCCGAGATTCAATATTGCATTATTTTTTCACTAAATTTGCAATATCGCCGGTCCAAATTAATCTTTTTTAAAACGCCTTGGATTGTTTCTTTTAAGTTTAAGAATCAATAGACGGTAAAATTCGTTGTTTTGTAAGATTCATCAGCAACAGATTTTCTTACAAGGCGCAAGTATTTATAATTTATAATTTCCATATAAGAAGAAAATTTATTGAATGTATCGCCTCCCTGCTTTTAACTTCGTATTGGATGTCTCATTAATTTAACTTTTTTAATGAGACTCTGCATCGACTGTGTTTATGTAGTAGATATTTCATTTATGTTATCTGGAACATATATTTTACAATAACAGAAGAAAATTGATCGATTTAAGGTAATTGCTTATATTACAGAAAAATTTTCTATATCGCACATTTTTAAATATTTAGAAGTCTTATTCTTATTCTTATTTACTTTATAATAGTCTCTTTTACTTTATAATAGTCGTGAAATTTGATGTTACTTTTATTTGTAATATTAACCGTTATACCTTCGGTTTCGTATTTATTCTATAGATTCACGTATTATATATATATATTATGAATTGGAAAATTTTCCTTTCTTTGAAAACATTTTTATTGTTACCAGCTTATGAAAACGTTTCGTTAGCTTTCATGAAAGTTCTCAATGTCGTTCTAGCAAATATGTATACAGAGTCAAAGATGTTGGAATTCTGCTGTTGTAAAATGTATTAAAATATTATCATGAACACAGAATTTTGTTTGAATATATTGTTTAATGTCTTCGGTGCTGCTATCTATGTATGATGAATTTTAGCATAATGAATTTCATTACATTTTAGGCAATTGTGCTATAAACAAAACTTTAATGCTGTTATCTCCTTGATACAAAATCTGTAGTAATTACGTTAAAGCAAAAATTTTTATGTAAGGTCAAAAAATTGGAACAAAACTAGAAATGTGATTTATAGGTAATCTATGGTGTTCTATGGTGATCTAAGGACATCTTACGCGATTTGAAATTTTTGAGAAAAACGCAATAGAGATTTAAAATATTCTATTCGCTGATTTAAAGCGCCCTCTACTATGAACCTCCGAGTACAGTTCGGTGAATCAGTAGCTGTTTTAAATATCGGGGTAAATTTATACCTGACAAAATTTTTACATTTATTCTCTGTACTGGGTTTGTTTGAGTATCGTTGCTCTTTCTAGGTTTCGCGCCAAAATGTTGGAGTATATCACCTTAAAAGAGAAAAATTACAACTCGGTAAGTATTGCTAGAAATGGGTGCAATTTTTGTACTCGTGGGTTTTCGGGATCACTGAACACTAGTATCATAAGGCCAAAACTCTCTGAAGCACCTGGTGTCCAGGGTGCATGGTATTTACCTCTTCTCCTGAAGTTTAATGGGGTCGCTAAATACGAATATCATGGTGCCGAAAGGCTCCGAGGCTCCTGGTGTCCAGGGTGGAAGGTACTTACCTCTTCATCTGGAATTTTATGAATATTTGTTACAAAATTAGGTCGCTGAACATGAATTTTTGGGTTGAAAAGTTGTGTGGAAAATAGCTTTTTGCAAATACCGGATATATTTAAAAGTAAAAAGAAATTTTAGATTTAATTTATAAAAAAATAAAAGAAAAAAATGTGAATTAAAATTTTTAATTTTAAATTATATTAACTTCACTACCCTCTTCTCCTTCTTCTTGTTCTGCCGATAAGATCTGAACCCTGTTAAAATTCTCTGTATAAGAAAGGTTGCAGCCAGCTACCAATGGCCAGAGCTGTTAATTTAAAATTCAAGATTTAACATACGATACGAATAAATAATCCGGCGACCCCAAAAAAACTCTGGTACCGTGTGCACACTCATTTTGATTCGAATTTGCATAAAATTTCCAGAGACGAGGTCCGTCCTAAGCACCAGGAGACTCGGAGACCATCGCCGTCATAATATCCGTATTAAGCGACCCCAAAAACACCCGATTACCAAGTGTGAACTGATTATGTAAAGAATTTGTATAAACTCCAGAAGAAGGAAATACCATGCACCCTGGTCACCAGGTGCTTCGGAGAGTTTCGGCCTTATGATATTCGTGTTCAGCGACCCCAAAAACCGCCGAGTACAAAAATTGCATCCATTTCCAGCAATACTTACCAAGTTGTAATTCTGCTATTTATTGTCTGTTCGAAATGCACTTTTCAAATGCAATTTACTAATGCAGAAATGCAATTTCTTATTTTTACATTATGAAAAATAGCGACAAACGAATCGAAAGCAAAAAACAGCATTCCGATCCATCTTACCTTAAAAATTTCGAAGGATTTGCTAATTTTAGTGCTTTATTTCCTCGATTACGTATAAAGACAGGATTAGTAGAATCACTCTTACAAAACCTGGTTCCATGCCGTCGAAGCTTTTGATTTGCATTGGTGTCACTCACCAGCACATTACCAACCTAAAATGTCTGAAATCGGCAGACTGATTCAAAAAAATAAGCAGAAATTGATAGTGTAAAAAAAGAAAGCAAATTTAAAAAGTGTTTATTTAATAAAAAAAGGTAAGTTTAAATTAAGTTAAAAAAAGTTAAATAACTATGGAAAAAATTATAACGGTAAATCGACAGATTACTTCCTAAATCGGTAGATTAACCAAATCGTTAGAGATGGCATTGCTGCTCACCAGTTCTCACAAAACTACATAAAAAACGTTGGCAAACCGGAGCAAAATGTCCTACAAAGAATTTCAAAGGCAGCGGACAGAATGATCCTATTTACTATCTCTTTATGGAGCCCAAGCGCGTTTGACTATATAAAAATGTTTTTGTTGAAGGTAATATTCATGGGTAATACATACATTAAAAACGATGAAATTTGGAAATACACTGATATGAAGGACAAAAAAAGTGGCGCACCCAAAATTTTCAGAAAATATAAACCTTTGAAACTTCTGAGTTGGTAGTCCGATTGCAATGATTCTTTTTTTATTTTAGAGAATGGTTCTTTGGTATTACGACGCTTTTATAAGAGGTTTTAATAATAGGTTTGTAGCCAGTATTGCTTAAATAACAAGTACACGTTTTTTACGCTATTTTTGAAACACCCTGTGGACTTTGCTGTTACTCTAGTCGTACTAAGTCTTTTATGGGCATGTTGAGTAGAGCCTCCCTTACAATTTTGGTCTGTAAATCAAGTCTCTATCTTAGATGGTTCAAAAGATACAGGCTTTCAAACAAAGTTTGACTTTAGTTAGGAATTTTATTAAGTTCACAGAACAACAACAATAATAACGACTACATAACAACAACAACAACAATAATAACGACTACATAACACCAACAACAATAATTAATTTCGGGTATTGGCTCCCCTTGCTCTTCTTAACTTCTCAATTCTTCTCGGCATGCTTTGAATTAGGTTTGCAATCCTTTCCTGAGGAATATTGTTCGACTCTTCAACAAGGGCATCACCCAAAGCATCAAGATTTTGTGGAACAATCTGATGAGATGTAATTCGACGCCCTAGTTCATCCCACAAGTGCTCGATTGGGTTCATATCGGGGCTATTGGGAGGCCATACTATGGTTGCTATACCAACTTGGTTCAAATATTCACGAACAATTTGGGCAGTGTGTGGCCTTGCATTGTCGTGCATTAATAAAAATGCATCTCCAACTAATGGTGCAAATTGTACTACGTGCTGCTCTAAAATGTTCTCTATGTACATATTGGCCGTTAGAGCATTTTTTGGAAGCACGCAAAGTTCGGTACGGGCTTCCATTGAAATTCCTCCCCAGACCATTACGGAACCACCTCCAAAACTCTGTCGCTCTCTAATCATATCCTGTTCATATCGTTCTCCAGGTCTTCTCCATACTCTTTGACGACCATCACTTGAATATAAACAGAATCTCGATTCATCGGTAAATAACACTCTAGCCCATTCGGGATCACGCCAATCCCCATATTCCTCGACGAAGCGACGACGAGCTTCCCTATGTCTTTGAAGTAATCTTGGTCCTGTTGCTGGACTCCTAGCTCTTAGATTAACTTCCTTCAATCTTCGACAAATCGTTTTATCACTTACATGCATTTCGCGTACTTCTCTTAATTGATGGTTTGTTTTAACAGCAGTTTGGAGACGATTGCGCAAAGTTTGCAATCTAATAAATCGATCATCAATATTGGAGGCACCTACTTCTAGGGCGCCCTGAACCAGCTCTTCTATGACATTGGCCAGTTTCTTGATACCTCTGAATTGCTCGCCGTCCAGTCGTTTCGGGAACACCAACCGCTCGTGCTGCATATCTTTTACTTTTACCATCCTCTACAAGAGCCATCATTCGTGCAACCTGCTCGAGTGTAATTTGTTGAACCATTATAAATTTTCGCGAAAAACTACTACACAAACTACTGACAGTCAGAAATTTAGCCAAAATGACAGTGTCACAAATAAGCCGTTTCTCGGCCTACTTTTTCCTATTGAAAAAAAAAAGTATTTTTGTGTTGGGAGTAAAACTTTGCTTGAAAGCCTCTATCTTTTGAACCATCTAAGATAGAGACATGATTTATAGACCAAAATTGTAAGGGAGGCTCTACTCAACATGCCCATAAAAGACTTAGTACGACTAGAGTAACAGCAACCTCCACAGGGTGTTTCAAAAATAGCGTAAAAAACGTGTAATTGTTATTTAAGCAATACTGGCTACAAACCAAAAATTATTAAAACCTCTTATAAAAGCGTCGTAACACCAAAGAACCATTCTTTAAAATAAAAAAAGAATCATTGCAATCGGACTACCAACTAAAAGTTTTAAAGGTTTATCTTTTCTGAAAATTTTGGGTGCGCCACTTTTTTTTGTCCTTCAGTGTATTTAAATATATTGTAACTATTTTATCTTTACACACATAAATGTGTAAATATTATAGAGTTAAAATTTTTGTGGAATTGAAAATAGTTACTTTAATTGGCGAAAAAGTTTTTGACATAAATAAAATTAATTTAACAAATTTTATTTTTTGGCTACTATGTTTTAATGTCTAGTATTCTAAATTTGACCTACATTATTTTTAATTAAATCCTGGAACGTTTCTTTCTGTCAGGTATGAATTTACAGCTATCTGGTCCGAGCAAATTAAATATAATTATTATTTCATAAAAAAAGAAAAAAATTACTGATTTTACAAATTTTGTTGATATACTCTGTATTACAGTTACCAACATAGTATAAATATAAAATTAACAACGTATTAAATCTAAACATAAAATGATACAAACACAATTATGTAGTATTATTTTGCGTCGTACACGCTTAAACGATTTTGGCAGAAAAACAAATTCAAAATGTAAAAATATAATGCAATTAGGGGAGACCGGGGCAAGATGAGATAGCTAAGACAAAACTCATTATACAAAGTAAAATGAACTTTTTATTCCAATTATTTATCAAAATAGGTAACAATTATACATTTAAATGAAATAGACTGTAAGGCTTGTACACGCTTACTGAAGTAAGAGGAACAGGAAAACAACGTATTTTTCTTAACGAAGCGTGTATTAAAATTTTTTTTATAATTGTTAGCTGAGCGCTTTCGGCCTAAAAACCGGCCATCTTCAGAGCTAAAACTAATTAACATATTGAAAAAAAAATTTTTACTAAAATTAAAAATATAACTTACGTCAAGGTAAATCAATACCCCAGGGGAGAAAATGAAAATAGGACTGTACAGTCAACCAAAATTAACCATCCCATAGGAACTACCATGGAGTGGTCGATAAAACAACATCAAACATATAAAAAGTTAAACTTCCAGGCTCTTTGAAGAAAAGGATGGAAGGGAAATTAAAATTAATATTAAAACAGTCAGCGAAGTAGCTACAAGAAAATTATTTTTTAATTAGAAAAAGAAAGAACAAATAAGTTCAAACTTACTGTGAAGCGTCTAAAATGGAAAATAACCACATCAGGTGCATAAAGAATTTCGCACGAGGCATTGGAGTAGTTGAAGCCTCTTCATGAGTAAAATGATATAATTGTGGTCGGCTACTGGGTTTGACATCACTAAGTCCGAAATAGAAACCGATGGTCCATGTTAATACGAAAATATGGAGGAACATTGAAAGGCATGTAAAGTCGTACTTGAGAGTTTTTTTGACGTCACTTCCACTTCCTCCCTCTCAAGTACGACTTTACATGCCTTACAATGTTCCTCCATATTTTCGTATTAACATGGACCATCGGTTTCTATTTCGGACTTAGTGATGTCAAACCCAGTAGCCGACCACAATTATATCATTTTACTCATGAAGAGGCTTCAACTACTCCAATGCCTCGTGCGAAATTCTTTATGCACCTGATGTGGTTATTTTCCATTTTAGACGCTTCACAGTAAGTTTGAACTTATTTGTTCTTTCTTTTTCTAATTAAAAAATAATTTTCTTGTAGCTACTTCGCTGACTGTTTTAATATTAATTTTAATTTCCCTTCCATCCTTTTCTTCAAAGAGCCTGGAAGTTTAACTTTTTATATGTTTGATGTTGTTTTATCGACCACTCCATGGTAGTTCCTATGGGATGGTTAATTTTGGTTGACTGTACAGTCCTATTTTCATTTTCTCCCCTGGGGTATTGATTTACCTTGACGTAAGTTATATTTTTAATTTTAGTAAAAATTTTTTTTTTCAATATGTTAATTACTTTTAGCTCTGAAGATGGCCGGTTTTTAGGCCGAAAGCGCTCAGCTAACAATTATAAAAAAAATTTTAATACACGCTTCGTTAAGAAAAATACGTTGTTTTCCTGTTCCTCTTAATTATACATTTATCTCTTATAATTAAACGTTACAGCATGCAAAATTACAGAATTTTTTTGGCAAAAAATGAAAAAGCTAAACTCAGTAAATTTCCCGTTTTGCCCCAGAACTGGGGTAAGATGAGAAACGCTGTGGGGCAAAACGAGTACACATTTTAATTTGGTAGACAGCGTTTACAAATATGTGCCTCTTCGTCATTTTCATCTACTCCAGCACATGAATTGTGCGCCCAACCGTGGCACACGCTGCAGATGACCCAACCTTCAGTTGACTCCGAGTATAAGTACCCACGATAGATGCAGGCACAGTCATCATCCTCTTCTTGGGATGAACTATCTTCCAAATCAACTTCTTTTTTGCGCCTTTTGGTTTGATGCCTTCGTCCCATTTGCCACGATCTGTTTTTCTTTTATAGTTGCGAACCATTTTATCTGCGGAAAAAAATTACATATCATCATAAATATTTAAAATCCTTTTATATGTGATCCTAATTAATACAATATTTATTATATTAATCAGTTTAAAAAGTAGAAAATAGATAAAAACTCTATAAAAACGTAGATAAACAAACAAATTTTTTGAATCTGATTTGAGTAGAAATAACAAAAAAGTATATAATTAGTAGACAGAAAATGTTATTTTAATCACAAAGACGGGGCAAAACGGAACAGTATCCCATTATGCCCCGATCATCTTGCCCCCAGCCACATAAGGCAAATAAGACGAAGCACTGCTAACCTCAAAGGTTACCGGCGGAAAATCTAGTCTGAATTTAATGTTTTGATCTACTTCAATAAGCTACAGATTAAAACAATACATTAACTCAGGTACTTACGTGTCTGCACATCAGTTTTTGAACCAAATATCACATAAAAACACCTGCAATATGACTTTTTTCTCTCGGAAGCGCAAAAACGATTTCTAACCTGTTCGGTTTGCTCTGACGCACCAAGAGAGTTAAGTTTGTGCAAATGGCGCTGTCGCCGATCCGAACACGATTACTGTTCATGCACACGAGCGTTTTTCCCGTCCTGCCCCGAGCTTCATCTTGCCTAGGTCTTCCCTACTTGTATTCACGAATAATTACGTACAATTTAAAAAAAATAATAATAATATTTTTTCATTTAATATTGGTCATTAACAAAGTCTGTAAAATTTTATTGCAGCAAAAAGCAAGTTTTAACTGACTTCAGAAAAGAAGGAGCTTCTCAATTCGACCGTTTTTTTTTATGTTTGTTTTCCATCGACTGGGTGAACCGATTTTGATGGTTCTTTATTTTAGTTAAAATGTAGTGCTTCCTGAGGGGTCCTGTTTTTATTAAGCATCCATGAAAAAATTATATACTTTAATCTTAAATATTCATTAAGTATGTGCGCGATAAATAGACGAATAACTCAATATCAAACCAACCGATTTTGATGATTCTTTTTTTTTAGTGAAAAGCGTGTTTTTGGTCAGGTTCTCATTATGGCATGACATAGTAATGAAACTATTCAATTCTATGCAGAAAATGAACGATATTTGGCCAATTATTATCCAATAATCAAATATGGTGCCTTTTAAACTATTCCGGCTGTGTTTTTTTTTTAATGCACGGCTCAAGCGCATTAATTAGTTGGTGGCGATTTTCAGTTATGTTTTTATTTAGTTTCCCTTCTGTTGTCACCAAATACAGAGTAGAAGACTTATTTTGCCATTGATGTTGATGGATTGCCGCCCATAACCAATGACTTTCTGCGCTTTTGATTGACGATATGGATCTATATATCATCACCAGTGACAAGTTGATGTTAAAAAAAATTCTTTTTTTTTTTCGTTGAGGCAGCAGTTCACACGTAAAAACCCTTGGTTTAAATTTATATTTGACCCAAATTTCCTTTTTTCTAAATCATACCCAAACTTTTTTCTACCGTTAATTAAGAAGTCAAGTGTCGACAATTCTAGAATTGTTTGACTTATGTCTTTATTGATAAATCCCTTGAAAACGTTGGTTTTACTAAAATACGATGAATTTTAGCAGCAATTTCAGTTATAATAAAGTAATGAAAAGCAATTGATTTGGCACAAATTTTGACATATTTAAACGAGTAGAAAATGTTTAAATTTCGATTCAAAAGAAATATATATTTTGAAAATGACGTCCAAAGACAGCTATTTTACGATAAATACCTTACTTTAGGTCTTTAGATAACAATAAAATAGATACTACTATCTATGTGATATCTTTAAAACGCTACGAATTAATTTCAACGCCTGATAATTAATTTAAAAAAATGTTTTTAAAGATAGAAACCTTCTGACACATAGTCACTGGTCGTACTGCAGTCTAGTTAGGTTTCTTCTACCTCTTTCAATGGTTCATGTCACCCCCTCTAGGATCTTGGTAGTATATACAGATCTAAATGATAGGTGGTGTATGTTTGTGGGGTTATTCTCTAAAAGTTAACTGTCTCATTCGATCCAGTACCACGCAATGGTACAGTATGTGTTTCACTGTCTCAAGTTTCTTACCGCATAGTCTTCAGCTTGCATGTCTATTAAATAGCTTTATGGTTTGCATGTTTGCAAGTGTCTTTTAATCGGTGCATGGCCCGTAAAGAATACTTTAATGAATCGTAGGTGATTACTGTTGTCTGTGTAACGCTCGGTGTAACGTGTTGCAGCTCTTTTGGCACACGTCTTTTTAAAACTCATTTTGCTGTGTACATGACCAGAGACTGTTCTCAGTGTTGGATGTTTTACATACGGATCCAGGCTTTTATTTGGCTTCTCACTTTGTTTTTTAATACTCCTAAAGCTAGCTATAGACTGCGGCTGATCCTTTTTTCTAGGTATATTAACCTGCTTTGTATTTCTTTAGGTCCTAGCATCCAAACTAGTTTTATACTTTTATGTCCAGCCCGGACATCGAGTTCTACTCGTCATTCATGTACTATTTTAAAGACCACTTTAGTGGTCTTTAAAGCTCCAATAGCAACCTAATTTACTGCTCATATGTTGATCCGCTTAGATTTAAAAGCACTGAATTTATTTTTTCTTTCGCATTCCAAGATTGCGTTATAAATGGTTAGTAAACAATTACAAATATCTGGCCTTTATCCAGGGTAAATAAGCAGTTCAGGAATACTTTACTGGTTTATATTGTCTTTCTAGAGTAGATAGTCTACACTTTGTGGTCCTTGATGATTCTGAAAAATTACCAGTATAACAATTACTATTCTTATCGTTATAAATAACTACTTATGGTAGATTCTCTAACAGTTTCTAAATCTTTTTGACCAGAAATAGAAATCCAAATACGAATCCATATATGTACAAGAAACAAGTTGAAACAAAAATGTGATGAACTACTAATAAGAAGTTAAAATACTAATAGACTTACCTAGAAAATGGTTAATCCTATACAGATAACACACTAAGAATCTGCCATTAGCGGAATTAATAACTTAGAGGTTTTTAATTTTAACGCTGTATGTATTTAGCATTAACAAAAGAAAAAATCAAACTTTAGTATCGGCAGTTTTACTAGCTTTTTTAACATCCCGCCTGCGTATTCCAAACATTCACAGTAAGTCACTGTAAATAATTTTAACAGTGGCATGACACGATTACTTTGCTATTTTGAACCTTTACGTCTCTTCCTATTTTACTGATGTTACTTATAACGGTATTTAATTAAGAATAGAACATAGGTCAGTAACAGAATTTTGACCTTAAAATATGACAGTTTGTGGTGCATCCTAAAAATTTTTAATATAACTCTTTACTTACAAAAACCCCTTTGGAAAAATTTAAATGAAATTAATTTATCAGTTTCTTATATTTTTTAAAACAACGTATTAGCTAAATCATCTTGTTTCGAGGTCAAGATTCAGTCAACTTTTCTGTATTTAATTCTTAATGAGACACTCATGTATTATGCCGCAGAGATTGGTAAAATTGGCACTTTACTAACAATTCAACACTGAATTAGTTCCGTTGGAACAATGAAAATCCATGATCACGGAGGGTATGTGCAATCCCTACTCAGGTGCATTTGAGGATCCTTACTATTCCTAACTGCCAAACACGCATAGCTAGTTCAAATAAACAGTTATGTTTGTTGTGGAATTGTTTGCATTTTGATTGTGTTTAAGTAACGCTAACATTAAATTGGTAAGTTAGTAAATTTCTAATTGCAACATTAATAAAATAACCATAAAAATCCCGGGAATTTAATTTAAACTTGGAAACGCTTTTAATTGCCAGTAGAAGATAGTAAGTGATCTACCATCCACGTAAACAACTTCAAAATTAATTAAAAACAAATTTAAGTAAATTTAAAAAAATACATTTTAATTTATAAAAAACACTCGAATGTAACCATGAGAAAGGCTGGAATATTTGGATAAAAATATTATTTTTGCCTTAAACCTTTTTACACAAAAATTTTGAATAAGGACTTGTCTCATAATAAAGCATTGCTTTTTAATAGCATTATGAGTCAATGACAAAAAAAATATAAGACAAGGCACAAAAACAAAAGACTTAAGAATTTGGTGTTTTAATCGTCTGTTTCACAAATAATTTCTTTTTTTAAAGTCATATATGTAGTAGTTAGGTGTTATATATATGACGTGATTTTCATCTGAACATAATCAAAAACACGAACCAATCGCTAGGCAGCCGAGGCCAAATAGTTTAAGACGCTATCTGCTACAGGTAGAGGTCACGAGTTCGATTCTTGCCGTTTGTGACATATTTTTTTTTAATGTCATTTCCAGCTTGTGAAACTTTTTAATTTAAAAAATGTATTAGCTGTATTATAATTTATTTTTTTCTAAGATAATTTAACAATTTATACATAATTTTTTTATATTGATTGAAAATATATGTTAAATTAAAAAAGACATAAAACAAATGCTTCGAATGATACGGTTCGGGAATTGAGCTCTCGAAAAGTAATTATGGTAAACTTTTATAAATTTTTTAACGTGAGATATTTGGTTTTGTCCAGTTTTTTCCGATTGTCTAAAATGCACTGAAGTTAGCCGGCGTCCAATACCTTCCGTGTCACTGTTTCCGCTTATATTCATGACTTAAAGCGGATTACGTATTACCAAACAACGTTAAGAAATAAAAATAAGTCCTAATTTCTCTTTAGAATCCTTGTTGTAGAGGAAAATTTTGACTTAAGGTACTTTACAACTTAAAAAAATAAGTACAGCAGTAAATTGTGTATTACTGATTTTATTTTGCAATTAAATTGTTTATAACTCAAATGATAAACCCTAGAGAGAGAAAAAGATTATATATATATATATATATATATATATATATATATATATATATATATATGTATATAAAATGTCAAAGATTTTATGATTTGATTGGTTAAAAAAATTTTGTATTTGATAATAGGTAACTGTCTTTATATAGGTGTTTAAAAATTTTATTTCAGAAAGTGTTTAGACAGTTGTTTGTTTTGTTTTATATTTTTGTTTTTGAAGAGGTTACCTAGGGATGAGGGGGATAAATAGGATTATTATTGAATTTGAATTTAAAAGAGATAGTTGGAATGTTAAAGTTATAATTTTGTAATTGAAGTTAAAGTCTAAAATAAAATTTGAATTAAAATAAATATTGTTTCAAATTAGAAGATAAAGAAGAGTACCTAAATATAAAAGAAAATTATCTGAATCACGACCCAAATAGCCGGAGCCAAAGAAAAGCTGATTGCATAATAATATATATTATGGAATGCCTTCTTTGGCTCCGGCTATTGGGTCTGGCTTCCTTGCATTTTTCTTTATTTAAATAGGATTTTATTCATTTAAAACATTAATATTTTATTTAAACTTTTAACTTCAACTACATTTATCTCAAATTAAATCACTTCTATCTACTTCAATCAAAATTCTAAATTTTTAAAATTGTTTAACGATCTTTCAATAAAATTATTAAGTTAAAACTAAAATTCAAAAAGTAGAATAATTAAAGAAAAATATAGATCCCACACCCAATAGCCGGAGCACAAAGAAAACATTCCATAATAAATTGACGAACCAACGTGGGGCCCAAAAAGAAACTGTCCGATAAAAAAAAGAAAACCCAGAAAAGAAACCAGGACACCAAGCCGATAGAAAATTAGAAATCATTAGAAAAATTATTGTAATCTGGGGTAAGATTTTTAAATTCTTATATAAGGACAGTTTTTTAGTTTGTTGTTTATATTTGAAATAGGGGGGATACATTATTTCTATTAGTTTGATACAGATTACTTTTATAAAAATTTTAATAGTCTCAATAAGACATAAAAATTTAATTTTGATATAAATTATAAATTTGATCCACACATTAAAATAAAATAAAAGCAAAGTGAACATTTTCAAATACAAAAAAAAGGAAAGGATATTAAAATTTTTAGAAAAAATGAATAATAATTAAAAAGAAGATTTGAAGAAGATGTTACAAGAAAATCAAGAAAAACAGGAAAAAATTGAAAAGGAAGATCAAGAAAAACACGAGAAATATAGAAAGGCAGATCAAGAAAAACAGGAGAAATATCAACAAAAACAGGATAAAAATAGAAAGGAAGATAAAGAAGAGTTAAAGCAGATTTTAAAAGAAAATATAGAAGACATTAAATTAGATATTAAGAATATTGAAACTGAAATGAAATGAAAAATATTATTAAAGAAGAAAATAATAAAATACAAAAAGAAGTAAGTAGACCAATTTAAAGAAGCATTTAAGGAAGTAGATCATGATACAAATACAAATGAAAATAGAAATAAACCTAAGGGAAGATATGAAGAATTTATTTGTAATGAAGACATTTTTCAGGAAGGAAAAAGTAAAAATAATTATTATAAAGGATATGTTACATATAAAAACAAAATAAAACAAGAATATAAAATTATGAAATTATAAAAAATTAAACGATGAATATGACGATGATAAGAAGAAAGATAAAGATAAATATTATAAAAATGAAGAAGTAAAATATGAAAATAAAATATATGAGGGTGATAGAAATAAATATAAAAATAGATTATATTATGATAATGACAATAAGATTAAACATAAAACTAATTTCAATTGCAATAAGCAGAATAATTAAAAAAATATAGATCCCAGACCCAATAGCCGGAGCACAAAGAAGACATTCCATAATCTATATATATAAAACACAAAGGTGACTGACTGACTGACCTCTTGACTGACTGACTGATATAGTGATCTATCAACGCAGAGCCCAAACCGCTGGACGGATGGGGCTGAAATTTAGCATGCAGATAGATGTTATAACGTAGGCATCCGCTAAGAAAGGATTTTGATTAATTCCACCCCCAACGGGATAAAATAGGGGATGAAAGTTTGTATGATCTATCAACGCATAGCTCAAACCGCTGGACGGATGGGGATGAAATTTGGCATGAAGGTAGATGTTATGACGTAGGCATCCGTTAAGAAAGGATTTTGATTAATTCCACCCCCAAGGATATAAAATAGGGGATGAAAGTTTGTATAAAACTTTGTCAATTTTAAACCGTTCGGGCTGAAACTTTGCATGCATATAGTTACTATGACGAAGGCATCCCCTAAGAAAGGATTTTGATTAATTCTACCCCTAAGAGGATAAAATAGGGGATGAAAGTTTTTATGAAACTTTGTCAATTTTAAACCGATCAGGTTGAGATTTTGCATGCATATAGCAACTATGACTTAGGCATTCCTTAAGAAAGAATTTTGATAATTTCTACCCCTAAGGGGATAAACAAGGGAATGAAAGTTTGTATGAAACTTTGTCAATTTTTAACCGATCGGGCTGAGATTTTGCATAAATGTAGCTACTATGACGTAGGCATCCCTTAAGAAAGGATTTTGATAAATTCCACCCACAACGGGATAAAATAGGGAATAAAAGTTGGTATGAAACTGTGTCAGTTTTAAACCGATCGGGCTGAGATTTTGCATGCATATAGCTACTATGACATAGGCATCCCCTAAGAAAGGATTTTGATAAACTCCACCCCTAAGGGATCAAATAGGGATGAAAGTTTGTATGAAACTTTGTCAATTTCATACCGATCGGGCTGAGATTTTGCATGCATATAGCATGCAAGTTTTTAAGGTTTTAAAATAATAATAGTCTAATACCACTCGCGCTTTACTGAGCGGGGTGTGTGGAGCGGTAAGACGGTAGCACGCTGCTGCTGGCCGACACGGCACTGTCGATAGACGCGTATAGTATTGAAAATTCGAGAATAAATTTGTTTTATTCCGTAGTAATGTACTAAGAAATTACTTTTTTAAATTCCATCCCTAAGGATTTAAAATAGGGGTTGCAAATTTGTATGAAACTCGGTGGCAAAAATCTAAACTCCACGCGGATGAAGTCGCGGGCGGCCGCTAGTAATATGTAAGTATGCATTTAAAAATACAAATCGACCTGTCCAAACCTTTTTGAATTTATTCCGTTTGACTGTTTCACACTGTATAATTATAAGTTGGCATGTTATGTCAACTGTCGCTTATTCTACGTTCACTTCAAAATGTTCCAGAAGAACCATAGCTTTAACAAATTCTGTGTCAAATTTATTTAACAAATTTATGTCACTTTACCGGTCGTTGACATCTTGATTCTTTTAAAGGAACATCTAAAGAACGTGTAAAAATATCAAGTCGGAATATTTTTTATACGAATGCAAGATTTTTCCCTTTTCTACTGTAAATATTGTCGACTAACTACAGACAATGCAATTTTTATGAAAGTATTTAGTCGACAGAATGAGTATCAGTAATGACATTTTTTCTATTATTCTTTAAGTGTTCAATCAAGTAATTTAAATAAAAAGCTTACTTCAATAGTAATACGTTTTAATTTTACACACTCACGGACTAATCTAAAAAAAATCAGTAAACAAAATAATATATGTATAACTATAAAAGAGGTGTAAATCAATAATCTGTTTGCGGATTATTTATCTTAAAAACTAATAAAATCCAGAACATAAACAAATAGCACAATATAATTAATTAAATAAAAATAAAATTTTTAAAGAAAATGATACATATTTTTAACATTTATTATTTTTCCTATATATCAAACTGTCACACAATATGCTGAGAGCAGCTTTTACTTTACAAGATTCTTCCATTTTATCAAAGAGTGACTAGACACATTATCATTTTAATGACATTCGTATGTATATTAATGATAAACCTTATGTTCGTTTTTACAAAACGATATATTATAATAGACTACCAGCAAATGGAATTGCGTACATAAATGTTAGATGATCAAAGAAATGTTGTTTCTTGCCAAATATTCAAATTATTACCACCTGTATGTCAGCTTTACTAAATTTACAGGGTGGTTTTTACTCGTATGTAGATATTTTTTGATTTATAGTCTAATAATTTTACTTATTGATATCTTTACCATACAAAATATTACTTATTTAGACCAACATCAGTCACACTTCGTTTGTGTCAGATATAAATATCGCTGGGTGCTGTGTAGTAAAACAAAAGCAATTAAATTTTCATCCGCCATGTTGCAAGCACTGTCACTGATTGTCAATCGTTCACCGCATACCATTCCTGTCAGTCAAATTATTGCACTAAAGACATAAGTTTTATAAACATCCATTTATTGACTCTTACAGTAATTGGAAAATATGAGCAATTTTATTATTTTAATGGTTAAAGGATTGAAATAATACATTACTTTAAACAGAACCAGAGTCGGTCATACCTCCCGGCGTAAAGATGATCTATTCTCGTCCTGGGTAATAACAGGATTTTTTTAGTTTTGCATATAGTCGTTTAGAAGGCGCCACCTATAGATACTTCAGACACAAATCTAACCTCAATCTTTTGTTGATGACCGCCGTGAAACATACCGGGAGATAAAGTCATCTTTGGGCATTTCAAATACCTTGATCCAAAAGATCCTACATGAAGAACTGGGTGTTACGAAGTTGGTTTCCCGTTAGATCCTTCATTTACTCACAGAAGAGCAAAAAGCGATTCGCATTAATTGGTTATAAAAAACATTGGAACGGTTCAACAAAAGAAGCTAAGAAAAAGTTTATAGTATTGTTAGTGGCAATGAATCTTGGATTTACTTCTACAAACCGGAAAATAAATGCCAGTTCGGTGTGTGGGTGTTTCATCTTGAGGAAAAACCAACAAAAGTGACCCGTTCTCGACGTCTGTTAAAGATAATGGTTGTAACTTTTGTGTCAAAATCTGGTCATGTGGCAAAAATTGTTTTAGAAGATCTAAGAACGGTTACTTTCGATTGGTTTATAAACGTTTATTTACCAGAAGTTATCTCGAAATTCCGACAAAGCAACATACAGCGGCATATCATCTTACATCAGTTCCCAAAGGACAATCGAGTATTTGGAGCTTTAAAACATGGAATTGTTAGATCATCCCGACCTAAGTTCCACCGACTTCTTCACGTTTCCAGAGATCCAGAATTTAATGCATAGGCAGCGATTTCAGTCGCCAGCAGTAGCAATCGATGCTTTTAAAACAGTGATTTTGCAGGTGTCAACTGAAGACTGGAATAACTATTTTACTAATTGGTTTAAACGTATGCAAAAGTGTATCGATCTTGGTGGGACATATTTTAAACAGCAATAAAGTCTATATGCAAAACTAAAAAGACAACCCTCGTATATATTATTTTTGGAACGAAGTTCCCTTTCGCGCGTTACGAACAGTTACGACAGACGTAGGAGCTAGCCAAAAAAAATTCATACCAAAAGTTGTCACACGACACTATGACACGACACACGCATGTTTCTCTCTCTCACAGACCAAAAAATAAATAACTCTCTCTCCCTCTCTCTCATAGATAGATATATTACAATTAAAAAGGCACTATTTTAAATTAAAAGAAAATGTACATTAAAAAGAAAATACTGTAGAAAAAATAATAATTAACTATAATAGTATTACATTTTATTTCATCCTGTTTTTATAAATTAATAAATTCATAAACATTTTAAAAATAGTTCGTAACTTGACTATTTAGGAATTTAGGTACCTACGTCAAATTACCTTAACCGTCAGTTACTGTCAAATATTTCAATTTTAAAATTTTGTATTGAATTGTTAATTCCTGTTTTAAATTATAAAAAGTAATTCTAAAAAGATGTGTTATCTAAAGCTCTGGGCTCTGGTATTGTATAAATGGACACTTTTGTTAAAAGAAACGAACTCTTAGGTAAGTAGAGATTTTATACAGACAATAATAAATGCTTATGTATGTATAAACACTCTGTTGTGTTTACAAATTACTAATTCCTTCACTAATTAATCGAAAGGAACTTCGTTCCATCCGGGTGTCCCTTGACACCTCACACTTTTTTTTTTATTCTTTTAGGTTGAAAAATCCTATCTAATATTAATTCTTAGTCAAACAGAGGTAATCCCGCCATTTCCTGTGTTTCGTTTCACGATATATATGTGGTGGAAACATTAACTTTCGGCAGAAGTATGTACGGAGAGTAGTTGAATTTTCGACCAATCTAGGAAGAAAGTAAAAATGTATCAACAACATTTAAATTTTAGATTCTCTTTTAATACACTAATATCTTGAAAAATCTGTATTATTTGGTTCCTTTTATCACTAAACAGACTTTTCATTAATAAAACACTATTATCTTAAAAATACACTTATTATTTTATTACTTTTAGATACCGCCAGATTACAGTAAAGTTTTTAGTTATATAACACTTTTATCTTGAAAATACTGTTATTTTATTAATTCCTAAAACCGACAGATTGCAATCACTAAACAAACTTTCCAATGGTGCTGACTAAACTCGGTACATATTAAGATATCAAGTTAAAAGTTTTTATTTATCAAAAATATTGCAGCAGCAGTTAAAATTGTGTATGAAGTCCTCGAAAGAAATTTAAGATAGACTAAGGTTGAATAACGTGTATCAAGATGGTTTAATTATATATATATATATATATAATTATATAATTAATTATTATTGGGAACTTTTCGATAACATAGAATTTTATGAAAAGTGTCAATCAGATCCCTAGACTAATCCTATCATAATATATTTTCTATCCAAAAACAATATGTTCCACTCTGTACGTGATTATATTTTGATTTTATGGAACGTTATTTTTGGCTCGGTTTGTTAGTTTGTGGCATACCGTGCTACTAGTTAAATAAACAAAAACAGTTCAAAAATAACTACACAACTGACCTAGAGGACGGTCTGATGTGTTTACTGCGGAATTTCATGAATGAATGCTTCTGATTATACTATTTATATATATTCGTCTGCTCGAGACGTAACCATATTTCCTTATAACAATTACATTAACAGGACCAATAAAATGATGAAAGTTATGTTATATGTTTTACATATATACATGGTGTTCGTGTTTAGTATCACTCTAAAAAAATAGAGTACAAGGTAAGTATTTGTAAATTTTAAATAAATACAAGAGTATAATTTTTGTTAAAAATAAGTTAAAAGATAGCTGGTAATGGAAATATACTTATACAGATTTGGTGCTATTCATAAATATGGTCATTTTGTTAACTTCAATATAAATACTTAATCCCTTGGAAATAATCTATTGTTTTGGACTTATCACCGCCAAATCCAAAGACTGCTTAAATATTTCAATAGATAATATAAATAAATACTAGTAAAAAGATATATGAAGACTTAATGTAAAATTTTAACAAAAGGACAGGAATGGTATAAAATTTTCGTGTTCATTGAATCGGTGCTTTTCTTCATATACTTAAGGAGATTCTACGAGCCCTAACAACATAAGGTTTGGACGATTGTAATTTTAATGTTTAAATGTAATATATATGTCGTAGGCAATCGCCGTAATCCGTCATTCCCTGAAAAGCCTAGGCATTACAGGTACTGCCGGCAATCACCGTAATAGAATCATTATTACGGTGATTGACGGAAATTATCCGTCATTTCAGGGACTGACGCTAACGGTTTAGGCAAAGGGTGTAACTTACTGATTTTTTGAAAATTACGGCGTTTGACGGTTGTATAGTCCGTCAATTCTTCAGTAAATTGCGGAGTTATTAGTCCAGTCAACCTGGAGTACAGATAATATCAAAAAGGTAGAAAAAATATTAGGATATTATTGGGTGTGAGTATGATGTAGATTACGAAGTGCTTTGAAATGGAAAATTATAGTTTTCAAGTAACGGAAGACTGAAAAACACTTATTAGGTGTGAGTGTGATGTTGATGATTACGAAGAGTCTGCAAATGTTGGGAAGGGATGGAAAATGGAATTTTAAGTAACGGAAAACTGAAAAAGACTTATTGGGTGTGAGTGTGATGTTGATATTTCGAAGAGTTTGCAAATGTTGGGAACAGCACTAACTTCATGATACGAATTCTGAATTGACTAAACATGCATCCGGCAATCGCTGTAAAATTCAATCATTCGGGCGGTTACACCGTTTGCCTAAATGTTTAATCGTCAGTCCCTGAAATGACGGATAATTTCCGTCAAACAGCGTAATAATGATTCTATTACGGCGATTGCCGGCAGTACCTGTAATGCCTAGGCTTTTCAGGGAATGACGGATTACGGCAATTGCCTACGACATATACACAAAATTGATAAAAACATATTTTTTAAATCGTGTTTAATTGTGTCAACTAATGAACAACCGATTATTATGGGTAATATCTTAGTGGTCTTAAAAGTAGAAGACTGGTGCAAAATTGTTTTTACGGACGATATTTGATATTTCAGTGGAAGATTTTAGAAGTAAAATAATACGCAATAAACAAGACGCATTCAAAGCGGATTATCTAAAAAGGAGTGTAAAATTTTCAAAAGGTGTCATGATTTGGTGCTGAATGTTAGAAACAGGTGTTAAAAACATGGAAATAATAGAAGCAACCACTATTAGAGCTAAATTCTTAAAAAAATATGTAAATATTAATTGTCCAAGGGCTTGTATTAAAATAAAGAAATACTATAGGTTTGTAAATTTTATTCATACCAATCTCTGTTAATAATGAAGGAACGTATCGAGCTAATCGCCTCCACTTTGCTAATCGCAATACCCCCTATTTTTTCGAATTATTCTGTGGGCATGTGGTTCAATTTTCTTAATTCAGCGTTGAATTTTCTCTTTTAATGTACACGTAAAGGTAGACTTGTTAACATACAGTTTTGATTCCTAAGAACTTCATGAGATGATATGGGATCCGATTCTGATTACGAAAACAAGAGAAAACACGACCTCCAAATTCCGTATACACTACCTAATTGAATTGTTTTATGGTCGATTGTTATGTCGTAAAATCTTGTTGAAACCACATATTGGTCACAACATCATCCTCTAATTTCAGCAGAAAGAACTGTTTTGTCGTACCACTATATCGAGCACAGGTACCTAATAGTCACTGTTTTACTAGCCTGATTTTTAAAAGGATATGATCCAATGATGGCTTCTGTCAAAATTCTCACTAAACAGGTACATGTTTTGAATGCATTTATTTTTTGACAATCGCATATGGATTTTATGAACGCTAAATGCGATTTGCATTCCCATTATTTTTAACAACACTCTTAATTACTGCTTCCATATCTACATTTAAATGGCTTGCTTTTTGACGATCAGTATGTTCGGTATCTCCCACTGATTCAGTCTTCTTGAATTTTTTAATTAATCTCAGTTCATGAAATATTCCGGCCATATTTTTCATGAAACAATTGAACTACGTGCGTCAAACTTCCATTATTTTGATATAATGTTAGACAATCAAGACACGTTGTTCTATCGTATAACGCTCAATTTTTACTGACACTGAACTGTCAGTTGTGATCTGCACAAATGTTGATCGTCACAAATGGTAATCTTGCGTTGTCTAAAACAGCCTTTATTACTTCGTATCGACCTATCTAATCATAGTCTTCTGTTTGATGTGTTTTGGTTTTAATTTTATCGTTTATCTTATCTGTTCGTTTATTGTAGAGGGTTGAGGACGCCATACACGCTACGATAAATTGGTAACGATTTAACTGTATCGCTAAAACTGTACAGGTCATCGTTCAGTCCACTATCATACACGCTACGATAAATCGTTACGAGTTAACGGTACGGTTAAAACTGTCAACAATTGTTAAGGTTAATTTTCATTTAATTTTCATTGTTCGCGATGGCTTCGACTGACAACGACGTGTTAGCGGTCGTGGGAAAAAAATAGCGGAAAACACGTACCATCTGGTGTAAAGACGCTGATAAAAGAAGAAGTTTATTCTCTTATGAATTTGTTGAAGGAATTAAAAATGTTTCCAAAAACTACTTAGTTACATCTGCTCTCTATGGTAGTGCCAATTATCGAAAAGAAAGATGCTATTATCAGAAATGCTATTCCTGCCTTTTCAGGCTTATTGCCACATTGAGGTTTTTATTGACAGGAAGAAACTTCGTCGGTTTCCGCTCCAGAATCCTTTGATTAGCAACCTTCTTCGGTTTTTTTTTGTACACTGTACGAATGTGGTTTATTTTCTTTATAACGCCAGCATTATTAGCATTGGAGTCCACAATTCTCAAATTTTCAATCAATTTCGAATAAGCCGAACGTTAAAAATATTTTTTATCTTTTATATTTCACAAGCAAGGTTCAACTACGGTAAAATTTTATAAATTGTTCCAGCCATTAGCAAAACCCCATTTTTATTTTATATTTAAACTATCTACGCAAAAACTGAACGCATGGTTGAATACACATATCGATAAAACTGCACAGTTCCTCCGATTCCGATAAATCTATTAAAATTTTTGTACTGTTCCGTTCGAAGGTACCGTTTTTAAAAATCGTACAGTTTTACCCCATACACCTAGCGATTATCGGTTTAATTTGAACGGTAGGTACAGTTAAATCGTAACAATTTATCGTAGCATGTATGGCGTCCTTAAGTTATGATAATCATAGATCGATAATATCATTTTAAACATGTTTAATTGTACTTAACAAATATATTAAAAAATACTGTAATGCAAAACAGTGATTAACCTTCATTAATCTTTTTGTCTGTTTTTTTATCCATAAGTTATTTATTTATTTACTTTTTTTCATTTTGTGTTTATTTGTTTTTTTTTCTGGCATTTTAATGCTTTCTGAAATAACCGATTCAATTTTAACAAATACTGATAGAATAATGTTATGGTACATTTTATTTGAATCAGGACCGTTGTTAAAAGAAAAAGCTAAGATCATGATAATATGATGAAAAAAGTGTGACAAAACAACATTTGTATATTAGTTAGTTGGCCTGTACTATTAATGGAATTGATAAATTTTAGTTGTATTCTGAAGTATTTAAAAAAATAAGAAAATCGAATTTTCGATAAGCTTTCTGATTTGTTAGGGATATAAAAACGAGCAGATTTATCTGTATCGTTGAACTTAGTCAACTAAAGATAGATAAATAGACGACAAACTATTTTATTTTTGACAACATAATGATATAAAAATCTACAAACCTACCTATATGGAAACGTATATGTAACAATAAAATGTTAATTAATTATAAACTGAATTAAAGTAAAAAAAAGCATTGTGTGGTTTTATGAATTCACGGTAAAAGTGAAACTTTTTTTACCCTATAGACATTTAACTAAAAATTTTTCGAATCATATTCCATTAAGGGTATAAAAATCGCTTTATCAAATCGAATTTGAAATCGAAATCGAAATTGAAATTGAAATCGAAATCGAAATCGAAATCAAAATCGAAATCGAAAAAAATCGAAAAAAATCGAAATCGAAATCGAAAGGTGTGTGTGCGATTCACACACGATAGAAGTGAAAACTTCAGTAAATCGACAAAAGAATGAAATGAATATATATAACAACAGTGGGATAATAAAAAAGTTTATTTGTTTAAAAATGAAAGTGTTTTGATTAATTTTAAAAGATTTTGTTTAATATAATGTTACATAATTTATTGCTTAAGTTCCATATTTTCAGTTTAAAAATTATTATTTACGACTGTAATATTTTTAAAACGTTACATGTCGTAGATACTTACGCAGTCGAAGTTCGTATTAATACGAATAGGTAAAATATAACCGTTGACGTTACATGTCGTAGATACTTACGCAGTCGAAGTTCGTATTAATACGAATAGAAGGATTGTTTTTATTAGCAGATGTGCTCACTCCCGTACATTTTTGTATTAAACTATAAGCGCCGCCTACTTTATACTTTATACCTACTCGGCGTTCGACCGACATGCGACATGTAACATGCACTTAAAACGATCTAATAAAAGTTTCACTTTAAAAAGTATATACGATAACACTGATTCGGGTATTTACAAAAAAGTACAAAAAATGTACATCAATCTATGATTGCAAAGTTTTAACATAATTTTTGCTCGTAATTTTTGGTGAGCACTTTCTCTTGTATGTAAAATTTATTACTTTTTACGGGTTAGTAATATACTAATGGAGGAAAATTAACGGCTGGTCATTATAAAAAAAAGGTAAACGTAATGACTGTCTAGGGTTTCGCGCTCTCCGTTTCTAATGGAAGATTGGGATGTACATAACTCATGTCAAGGATTAATGTTATTACAAGGATATTTTTATTTTTTATGTATCTACATTTAAGTACATTTGTAAAACAGTAATAGGTATCTAAAAGATTTTTTATATCGGTTAAATAAATTTATAATTATTTATAGTAGAAGTAAAACAGTTAATGCGAATAAGTATACAATCAACAAAATGACATCAATAAGAAATTGAAAAAATGTCGCATCCTGCAGGACTCGAACCTGCAAACTATACCGTTACTTTCTAACCACTAAGCCACAGATGCCATAGTAACTAGTCCGGTTTTTTGACGACCTGATGCAACTCATGTCAGATGTGACACGTACTGACTTCCTTTTTAAGCACATGTATTCATGACGTTAATGAAATAGATTATTTTTCAAATTAACAACTGAATCATCAAACTTTAAGTATCTTTTTTGTGTCCTGTCTTTTTTTTGATTATTTTGAGATTTCTTTCATGGAATTTTTAAAATTCAAAAATTATACACACAAAACAGAGACGAAGAGTCAAAGTGAGAGTTGCATTCTGCGAGCTCTTATTGACAAAAGAAAGCTCGAATCAGGAAATCAGGGGATTGAATCAATGCTGATTTGTTTTTTTAACATAAAATGAATCATTCATAAAGAATTTGACCAATGAATAAACAATGATAACAACGATCTATGTCACAGTGTCCTCTTTGTTACACAATTTTTAATTTTAAAAGGCATCTTTTTTCCCTAAACTAAAAAATATCCTTAAAAGACGGTGGGATATTATGTAGCCAAAATTTAAAAGATTGTAACATCATACAAGATTTAAGAATTGTAGACGAGTGGGGAAGAAAGAACCTTGTTAATTTCAACGCTTCCAAGACAAAGTCATGTTGCCTATCTAACAAGAGGCAAACATGCGACTCATCCATTACAATCAACGATCAGACACTGGTAGCGGGCGAATCTATTACGCTGGTTGGTATAACGATCTCCCAGGACTTACTCTGAAACGAACATATTGCATCCACAGCAACTGCAGCAGGAAAGAAACTAGGCTTTCTATTTAGAGCACGGAAATATTTTTCTCTATCCAACTTGGCTACTCTTTACAAAGCCTAAATACGGCCTAATCTTGAATACTGCTCGCATGTATGGGGTTCGGCGGCTCCGTCAAGGCTCGGAGTTCTTGATGCAATACAGAGAAGGGCAGTTAGACTAATAAACGACACCAGTATCACCAAAAACCTAGCCCCATTATCCCACCGAAGAGCAGTGGCTGATCTTTCCTTGTTTTACCGATACATAAACGGATTTTGCTCAGAAGAACTCCGCTCTATAATGCCTCCACTTGCCAGACCAGCCAGAGCAACCCGACGTGCCAACTCCATGCACCCCTATACTGTTCAGTGCCCGCCATCGAGAACGGATCGATTCGATCGTTCTTTCATCCCCAGGGTCTTCAGATTGTGGAACTCCTTATGTCCCCACGTCTTTCCCACTCGTCCTAACTTGCACACCTTTAAATCACCAATTAATAAATTACCTCTTCTGCCCCAATAGATGTTCTCGGTACATTTGTATTTAGGTCTTTACCTACGAGGACATCCTTAATAAAAAAAATCTATTTGAAGACTTCTTCGTCTTCATTTGTAGCTTTCTTAAGAAACTACTCTTAATAAGATAACGTTGATGTTAAAAAAAAATTATCTAATCTGCCACACCTTGTATATATATTAAAATTTTTTGCAGAGATAGTATAAAGGTGTATTTGTCTGTATTGAGCAATAAATTACATTTGCGCGGAAAACTCATTTTTAGTTTAAATTGTCAGTCTTTTCCATTATATGATCAATAATAATTGCAGAATTATTTATAACCAGTATCAGTTCAATATCCTTATAGACCTTGATATTCAACATTATGGTATAAACTATTTATTTCGGCTCATAAAATAATTACTGTACCCAAAGTCTGCAACGCTAACTTTTAATGGGTAAAGTGAAAAAGTTTACTAAATAGAGCACATGAGATAAAGAATGAGGTAGAATAATAATTTACTTACAGTTTAAATTCACCAAGGCGTCCACTCACATTTAATAATTAGGTGCTTAAATAATATTATCGTACCTAAAATGCATAGGTATATTAATTTTTTGCTTAAATTTTACGTAGTTTTTTGGATAATTATTGTAAACATTCTCACACTAAAAAAATAAGTTATACTTCTATTCATGCACTCGGTGGAAAAGATTTGTGTAGAGTTAAATGGGAAAAATCATTACATATGTAATGGTGTGAGTAAGAAAGAGACAGACACACTTATAAGGTATATTGATCGGTAAAATCAAAGATGAAATATTTATCACATGTTATTAGTCATAACTATAAGTCCTTTGAATACCGTTTTAACATTCAGTACATTGAAAAGGGATAGATATACAAAAAACAGTCTGAACTAATGTATGAATATCATAGTGACGGACCACATGATTATTTGACAGATTATTTTATAATTCTGTCACGTAAGTTAACATATTAAGTTTAGTATTTTATATTAATAATATTAATAATAATATTCAGTAATGAGTATTGTATTGTAGTCTAAAATACCGTCACATGGTTGCAGTATATCCTGCACTATGCTTTTGAGGTTGTTGGCTACATAAACAGAGTTTTTACGAATAGTCAAGGAAATAAAGCACCAAAACCTCCGACTTTTGTAACGTAAGATGGATCGGAATGCGTTTTTTTGCATTGGATTCGTTAAAGTATCAGGAAATTTGTCGCTATATTTTATAATGTAAAAAGGGAATTGCATTTCTGCATTCGAAAAGTACATTCCGAACAGACAATAGAGAGTAAACTTACAACTCGGTAAGTATTGCTGAAAATCGGTTCAATTTATATACTCGGGGTTTTTGGAGTCGCTGAACACGAATATCACCATTCCGAAAGTCTCCGCGGCACTTGGTGTCTAGGGTATTTACCTCTTCTCCTGGGGTTTTATGTAAATTCTGTACGAAATCAGTGCACACTTGGTACTCGGTGGTTTTTTGAGTCGCTAAATACGATTATAATAATGGCGATGGTGCTTAAGACGGACCTCGTCTCCAGGAATTTTATGCAAATTTGATACAAAAAGAGTGTGCACATGGTACTAGGAGGTTTTTGGGGTCGCTTACCACGAATATCATATAATGAGTTTTCTAGATCATTCGCATACAAATTTATGAATCCATGCGCGTGCATAGAAGTATAACTTCTGCCGGCAGTCCCACTGACTGCCACACTAGTTTTTTTTTAATTCCTCAGTAAATTAAATTGCTCCTTATTAATTGTTATGTCGTTGAGTTTTACAATTACCCTAGGTTGTTGGTATTACGATGAACTTCTAACTTTTTAACCAAAATTAAAAAGTCATCTCGGTGTGGCTACAAACAAGATGGAGATAAATACAAAATAAAATTAGAATTAGAATAAATTTTAGGTTTTGCTTACAGAAAATGAATTAATAATTATGTTCAACGACCCTTAAAACCGCGATGTAACAAGTTTCAGCAAATTTTATGACAACGTGGGCACCAGGTATCTCGTATAGAGGATCGTCGATCTGGTATTCGTGTTCAGCGACCTCAAAACCACCGGAATTAGAAGTTTCAGCAAATTTTGTAACCAATTACTATAAAACTTTAGGGAGATACCAGTCTATAGGTACCTCGTACGAAATCGCCGACGTGATAATCGTGTTCAGTAACCTCAAAAACTTCCGAATAGAAAATTGAGTTTATTTCCATGAATATTTTTTTTATTTTTTTTTTTTAACTTTGAGATGCACTTTTGAAAATGCATTTTTTAGCTAAAACAGTGCAATTTTCATTTGTTATTCATTACATAGGGTAAAAAGTTTTCTGAAGTTCTCTTGAATCGAATTCATAGAGATGCGTCAAATTTGATTAATTTAAAAAAAGGATGATTGATTTAGTGCTTTATTTCCTGTAAGTCGATAATTTGTAGAACGTATTTGTCTCATAAGCGGGCTCGCACACCGGAGCAATATGCAACTAGCAACTAGCAACAAGCAATAAGCAACAGGCAACATATTTTGTTGTACTTCGCACACCAAAGCAATAAAAAATCACTTGTTGAAAATGTCGTCTGATGAAGACGAAGTCCGAGTATTTTTGAAACGTTAGTTCAGCTGATAACACGTCATATTACTAAACAAGACACCAATTACAGATATGCGATCAGCTCACAGGAACAACTTTTAATCACATTAAATTAAATAAAACATACATAAAAAAGTATTTTATTGAAAAAACTAAAAAATATAAAAAAATTATATTATTGTTCTGTTAAAGACGAATTCCTTTTGTCATCAACTGACATGTTGGGTGTAAAATTAAAACCCTTAATGATCTAAGACTGCTTGATGAACGAAATATTGCCAAATTATGGGCAATATAGTTGCTTTTCAACCGGCACGTCGTGTCGCTAGCAACATATGTTGCTCTAGAAAGGCGATAGCGATATCGTATTGCTTCGGTGTGCGAGATCCATAAAAATGTAATGGAAAAACACATTGGCGATAATATTGCTTATTGCATGTTGCTAGTTGCTAGTTGCTTATTGCTCCGGTGTGCGAGCCCGCTTAGTGTCAAGATTATGTTAGCCTGTGTTAGAGCAAAATTAATAAACTGATTTTAATTTATAATGTACTTTATTCTTTTATGTACAAATTACATGATTTTGTAATTAAAATAACAATAAACAATTATATAAAAGGATTTATTTTTATTCCGAAAACATGCAACCAATTTATTTTTACCTATTTTTAGGAAAACATGAATCATTCTTTTGGAATTTCTCTCAATTAAAACTGGTACAATATACTTAATAACGAAACAATTAAAGTTTGGCTGTAAAAAATTGGGTATCAGTTCGTGTTTTGTATTCATTAAAAATGTTATAACTAACAAGCAGTTTTCATCGTTTAATTCCACTTATTAATTTTTTCTAATTAAATAAGTTGTTTACTATTCACTTTTGTTTCCTAGTCTGTTTTTGAGTTTTGTGTTAAACCAATTTATGTAAACTATAATAACTACCTATTACAGTAAGTAATTGAAAAATGGTAACAGTAGTTGATGAATCTTCTCGGAAGCGCATTTAACTCAGAATTACTTTGATTATGATTATAATTATTTAGATGTGCATCCTAAACTTAACCTTAAGTGATTTAACCGATTCTTAAATTGCAACATTAATATTCTTATTCTTTAATTTTACTTTTGTAACGTCAAAGTACAAATAATTTTATTTAACTTATGATTACCTAACTTTATCATCTTTATGATTATATTTTTGTTTACCAATTAACTAATGCTGCCGCTAGACATCACTACTGAGATTGAAAGTCAAACACGTCAAACAAACGCATCTTTTTCTTCCATGTAGTTTAATTTTGATTTTATTTAATTTTGTAGAAAAATTGTGAAAAAGTACGGTAGTTAGACCGTTACATAATTAAAAAATGGGTGTTGCGTATTGGAAATTGGAAAAAAATAACCAAATGACAGTTGATATGACCCCAAAACTCACTAGCGCCACCTTCTTTTAGGTTTCCAGATTAGCTCTATTACATAGTTCTAAGTGTTTAAATTAAAATGGAACTCAAATCCACACGCAACTTATATTTTGAAATCTGTACAAGGATAATGCTGGTTTTAGTGTCACGCTGACTTTTGGAGTTGGTGGGCCAATATGCAGGGTATTTCATTAAAGCTGGCTGGCAGCCTTATTTCAGAAACTACTGGACATAGAAAGTTGAGGAAAACATTACTATAAAAGCGACCATGAGAAAATCTTGCAAATTCACCACTACAGGGCACAATCGAAAGTCAAATATGAAAATGTGGTTTAATTGTTTCAAAAATATCCTTAATTTGGTAACATTATAAAAAATCTGATTCTGTATCAATTTGATCTTAGGCTCATTAGTGTACTGACGTTAATAAGACTAAAACCTGTTAAAAGTGTAATCCTTTAAATCGTTGTAACCACTAAACGACTTATTAGATTTTGGTGAACGAAAGTTTGTTTAGTAAAGAAAAGATGTTACTTTAAACCGACTTATTCATTTATAACTAAATATTTTGAATAACTTCCCTGGATGGCGCAATTTGTCATAAAAACAATTTTTTCACTCTAAAAATTTAAATCATACGGTATATGTTTAATATCATAGGAAAAAAGCAAATTAAATTTGTAACAAAAAATGCTAATACCACAAATCTATAGCTTTTTCGTTTTAAGGCCATGGCCAAAGGAATAATTTGTTACAGTTCAATTAAATTTTGCTATGGGCTTTAAAGGTGTTTGATGAATTAGTAATAAAAAATTGCAATAATTGTATTCCGTCCATCCCTTGACACATCATCGATTATTTGAGATAAGCCTCATCCTTGTATCTAGACAAGGTACTTGCTACAGCAAAAAATGAGAACATTTTAATCGTTGTTAAATGTATCGGGTTTATTTGAAGAGTGTTTAAAGGCCAACACTGAGCTATAACAACAAAATCAAGATAATAAATTAAACCTTAAAACAACAAATAAAACGGTGAAAAACTGTAAATGTTCAAATTAGGGGCCTTTTTGTAAAATAAAACTATTACTCCTTCTTCTGGAACTAGAAAAAGCTGTTTTAATTTCGGCCCGTGGCATTCGGTGAATCATGTCCTATCGGATGGTATGTCTTGTTTTGTCCTCAATATTATTTATTGTTCCTCACAAGTAAAAATCTAACACAGTGAAATCTGGGAATCTGGGTGTCCACGGAAATACACTACCCTTTCTGATCGTAGCGATTTCGGTATCTAATATTTAAAAAAACACAGACCCCTTGTGAATAATATGTTAAATATAACATGAAAGATCGGCCAAGTCATTTGCCAAAAGGTTTAGGTAAGATTCACCATTTACATGTCCGTCATAAACAAAAATGGTCTAATGATTTTTTCTTCTAGAATACCACACCCAATATTTAAACTCTGTATGTTTTGGTGATCAATAGTATCACAATTAAATAAGTTGGCAATATTTTTAATTTATTTATCGCCATGGAAACATGGTCAACTAGATTATTATTAAAAATACGAAATTCTAATTAAATAATATGTTTTTTAGGGTGTAATTAAATGGCTCTTGCGCTGTTGGAATAATGTGTCCAAACGAACAAAACCCCAAACATGAAATATAAGGGAGCCAGAGTACAAACTAAACAAATTATACACAAACACCCGTTTAAATGATTTATTTATTTATTTATTTATTTATAATAATTATAAATTCAATTATTTAAATTATAAATAAAAAGTTGAGTTTTCTGAAAAAATTAATTTGGTTAATAAAAATTATTTTTTTAAATTAATTGATCTCTTATCGGCTTTAGGACATCTGTCTCTGTAGTTGTCGGGATCGTTTCTCCAGGAAAGAATTTTTCTCAATTTTTAATAGTAGTCGAAACACTCGAAACCAGGGTTGCCAATCTGTTCGGCTTTCTCCACAAAAAGGGCGGAAATTTGGTATCGCCTCCAAAAAAATATATATATATATATATCAAACTCTAACCTGACCCTCCTCACCGGTCTGACCTTTTATTAAAGAGGAGGTATCACTTGGCAATCGGATAATAAAAATGAACTAAAAGTTCTGATCGCCGCGCGAAAGAAGCGAGAATTCAACAGTGACACCACTAGCGATACAATTTATAATTACGGCGATTACATTAAAATAAATCTCACCGAATAAAGTCTGGTGAAATTTATTACTAAAACGATCCGAAAGATCGTTACAAAATTTTGGTATATAAGCTTTCGTTTGTGATCTCTCGTTGTAAATTGCGGGATTAATGGTCGGTTTTATAATAATATGTTTTTCTTAACTTTCTATGTCCAGCATTTTCTGAGATATGCCCGCTAACCAGCCTTATTGAAATACCCAGTGTATGGTTGCTATATAATAGTATATTACTTTACGAGTGGAGTAAATTGCATATTACAGCGAGTGTGTTTTGCCCATGAGCGAGCTTTCGAGTGAAGGGGCTAAAGAAACAAGCTAAATATGCAATTTGTTTCTCGAGTGAAGTACTATGCTTTACCCACGACTTACCAAATGGTTTTGTATAAAACTAAAAATAACAAATATAAAATTTAAATTTTGGCACAAGTTGTTAAAAATATTCGATTTCGCAGACAGTTCTGTCTGAGAAATGTCAAATGTTAGTTTAATTTAATGAAAACTGTAGGTAACCAACATAATAGTACAGGTTTCTATTTACTTACTCCACTAGTTTAGTAAATGAAACTATAACACAACTCCTCAATAATTTGACACTTACTGACAGAGTTATAGGTTAAAAAATACGCAATTTACTTATGAGTCGTGGGTAAACATTTTAAAATAACGCTTTTGTTCAGAGCTGAGGATTCCTTGTGTGCATCTACCTGCAGCAATTTAAGTGGGTCTGTATTCCGCAACAACCAGCACGAGTCTGCTGAAAAATCTCTTACTGACCATCAGTGCTGTCAAATTACGCACTCAAGTGTCAACATAAGTCTAAAACCAGTCTAAAAAATACATTGATTTTTAAAAATATAAGTAGTAAGCATAAAACCTGTTAATAAAACATCTGACTAAAAAATTAATAGCTACGTAAATAGTGAACAGCAACGTTAAAAGCAATGAATTATTGTTATGATGGTTTAACTTATATAATTAAAGAAGTAAATTTTTTATTTTTAAATTATACAAATTCTGATACTTTTTCTCGTTTTCCAAGATAATTGTATATAAATAATTTGTATACACGAAATTCTCGACCTAGCTATTTAAACTTCCGTGTTTTTCTTTTTACATCGAATGAGTTTGATTATCATTAAACGTTATTTTTCAAAGTTTACTTTATTTGTTTTTAATTGGAATAGATTGCTGTTCAAACATAGCCTATTTTTTTCTTTTGTAAACAAATAATATTTTTTTAATGATAGCAATGGTAAATCCATTAGCGTGTAGATGCATTTCATGGATTCCAATGTAATAGAGCGATAATTTCACGCACGATAAATGGCTAATCTCGATTTTAATCAATAGACCGCGAGTAAGTTAATGTACCGCGTTTGACGCCACGAGTGGCCTTTTATGTTCAACCTAAACAGCTCGCGTATTCCTGATTAATTACAGGACAATCTCGACATGGTGCAATGTTTTATCGACTTTTTTTTTGTTTAACCTTAACATTCACTTCAACTTCGCCTATAATAGGTAGGTACCATAACGCCCTAAATGTATTCTAATATGCAATACCTAATTTTTATAAACTAAGAGATTGGATTGTTATTAAGTAATTTTGACATAGATGTCTCTCATTTATAAATAACTTTAGTGTTTCGTTTAACCTTTCCCATATGTTTCTTCTCATGTTATATACATCTACCTTATAGTTATAGAAGAAAGTGCTTATTGTTTGGAAAAAAATGTTTCCTGGCCGATTATTTTTGGTAACATTTGTCAAAGCACCGTATATAGACAAGGATAGGATTACTTTGTGCGCCGCCTTTGAAGTTCGTTGTACCACGATTTTTAGATTTTTATTAACTTTTTTATTTGATTACTAGGTGTACCTGCGACGTCGTTCGCGTGGCGTGTTGATTGTTGTTTAAAAATTTCTTTACTCACCCCATTAAAGGGGTAGGAGGAGAATTTTTTATCCACCAGGTGTTATGTTGAAAGAAGACAAATACATCTGTGAAAACCGCATTCGAATTGGATCAGTAGTTTTCATGTAATACGCGCACAAACATATAGATAGAAAGACAGACGTACAAAAAAAATCTAACCATATTTGTTGGTTCTATATCGATGTAGATACCCGTGACGTCGTTCGCGTGATGTATAGATTGTTGTATTAAAATTTCTCCCCCCACACCGTTAAAGAGTTGGGGAAGAAATTTTCATACACCAGATGTTAAGTTTAAAGAAGACAAATACATGTGTGAAAACCGCATTCAAATCGGATCAGTAGTTTTCATGTGATGCGCGCACAAACATAAAGATAGACAGACGTACAACAAAAAATCTAACCACATTTTTGGGTTCGATATCAATGTACCCGCGACGTCGTTCACGTGGCGTATAGATTGTTGTATAAAAATTTCTCCCCCCCCACACCGTAAAAGTGGTTTTCTCAACATTTCCCTTCACTGCTCTGCTCCTATTGATTGTAGCGTGATGTAAAGTATCCTATAACCAGCTCAGGAGTATGAAAAATAATTGTACCAAGTTTCGTTAAAATCTGTCGAGTAGTTTTTGTTTCTATAACGGTTATACAGACAGACAGACAAAAATTTGTACAGAATTGACCTCTCTACAGATTTATTATAAGTATAGATAGTTCTTCAATTTTTGGTATTATAACGCATTATACATATAGTTGATTCAAATAGAAGTGTCATCAAGTAGTCTCTGGAAAATTCAAATTTGTAGTGGCAGTACCCACGTTTAGTGAAATTTAAATCGCAATATTAGCCAGCTTGTGATCAGATTGCTACATATGCTCAATATAACTATAAACATTTTGACACATCGCAATGACATATAATTCCCTAACTAAAGTTCTGTTTCCATTGAATCTAGTAATACAGTTAAAGATGATCTCACACGTACCCAGCCCACTTGATGACACTTCTATCTGAATCGACTATATATACCGATTTCTACTTTTTTTTGTATCATTCTACCCACGAAGACTAGATACCAGGAGTCTACACGGTATAGGCTTTTCCATAATATTTCTGGTCTCAATAATCAACCCAGATCATAGTTCTATTTTTGCCACTGGCGGCGCGAGTAACCATAAGAACTTATAGAGCCTTATAAGAACCGATGTTTATGACATTTAACCCTTCACTGGTCGCGCAAAATTTTGGTGGAATCTAGGTCGCGCCGGTCTCTGAGACCATACCCTTATTTATATAAAAAAAAAACAACTTACCTTTTATTTTCGTGTTTTATTGTGTTCTATAGAGAATAAGAAATTACTTATATAACCAACAAAGCTTTATTAATGATAAAAAAAAGTTTTCATTAAAAATTAAAAAACTAAATTTAACTCAAATTCTATAACTACAAACTCAAAAAAAAACATAGTATTTAATTCAAAACATTGTCAAATAAGTAAGGCATTATTTTTATTATAAATATTTCAATATTCCATAGTTTGGACTTTTTCTTTGCATTTAAAACAGATTCCTGTGATATGTTCCAAACACATATATTTTTCACAATTGAAACAACAAAAACGGGTTTTTCTATTCTTTTTAGAGCCACAGTAGTCACATCGACCTGGTGTAGATTCTTCTTGGCATTTTTTCGATGTAGTTTTGCATATTTCTTCTAGCCTGCTTTTTAAAGTACGAGGAATATTGGTCATAATTGCGCGTTTTTCAAGTTGAGGTCGTATTAGATCGTTTGAAAGTTGCCTCAAAAAATTTCTTCTCAATGTATTACTTTTGGGGCTATTAAATTTATAGATAATTTGGGAATTTATTCCAGCAATGTTTATTATATTATAAAATATTACCATCGGCCACCTTCTGGTAGAGCGGGCGCAGTTATAGCTGGCACATAATTTGTCAACTACGTCTACTCCTCCTTTGGTGCGATTGTAGTCTGTTATAATTTCAGGTTTGTTCTGATCTCCACTTGATGTATCTATTGTGTCTGAATGGTGAAAACTTGAAATTAAAAGGACGTTTTTACCTTTTTTAGGTATATATGAAACTATCGTAGATTCTCCAGAGAAACCAAACATGCTGCTATGTTCTTTTCTAGAAACAGGTTTAGAGAATTCTTGTGGTATTTCCCTCTTGTTTTTTCTCAACGTTCCAATAGCAGTTAATTTGTGATCTTTGACTAACGTTGTCACTAATGGTACTGATGTGAACCAGTTGTCCATAGTTACGTTGCGCCCAGTTTTAGAAATGTGGTTACAAAGACGAAGTACTACGTTGGTTGGTTGGTATGACATTTTATACGGACCTTCAGGTTGTACTCCTAAGTACACTTCCAAATTACTAGTATAAAATATTTTTGCATCACAGAGTGCGAATATTTTCAGTCCATATCTGTTGGGTTTAGACGGAATATATTGTCTAAAATTACATTTACCTCGGAAACCAGCTAGAATTTCATCAATTGTTACGAATTCGGATAGATGATATCCATTTTTGCAATTTCTTACAAAGAGTTCAAATACGTTACGAATTGGTGCCAGTTTATCAGTTTTTAATCTTTCTAGCCGTGTTTCCTTGTCGTCAAAACGAATACACCTAAGTAAAAATTTGAATCTTTGTTCAGACATTGTTAGGTGAAAAAGTTCTGGAGCGTAACCATCTCTTCTCCATAAATCTTCCCTATTCATGTGATTTGCATGACATATTCCGGCTAAATAAAGAAGTCCAAGTAACGCCCTAATTTCTGTTGCATCTGTAGAAGTAGCATCTCTTGAACGTGAGTAGCTTTCTGACACTTTTTCAATATATTTGTTGGTGCAGGTAACAATAATGTCTATAATTTGTTCGTTTTTAAAAAAAATTCCATATTTCAATCGGTGTTTTAAATTTTTGGTATGTGCTGTAGGAGAAGGCAAACGTTTTATGACGTTCTCTTGTCTAGTGCGAACTCTTCTCGCTGGAGGAGGGTGCTTTTTCCACAGTGAAACTCCGTCCTTTCCGACATAACATAACCTTGTAGCGAATGCGGATGTTTTTTGTTGTTCTGCTACTTGCTCATCTTCTGATTCAGATATATTTTGTTTGCTATCTGTTTCATGTAATAGTATTTCTTCGTGATCGGACTGCATGTCTTCTGATTCTTCGTCGTCGTGGTAGTGTTCACCTTCATCTTCACTTTCAACTTCTTGGAGTAGTCTCAATAACCATTCTTGTTCCTTTTCATAACTTCCCATTGCTAAACATGTTATTTTTGTGTTTTAGTAAAAATAGTATTTGAAAAATACCTATGTACTTACTCAAAAAAAATCTCTTAACAGGTCGCGTCGGAATCACAGACCGTAAACGAATTTGGTCGCGCCGGAATGACAGACCGAACAGCAATATTGCACACAACCTATACACCCTAACAAAGATCTGAACTGTGCAAAGTGCACGGTCCACCGAATAAGGAAGGTATATGGAGGGGGAAGTTTCAATCTGAAACGCTTCCAATAATAAGTAAAAAAATTATTTTTGTCGGTCTCGGAGACCACCATGCGACCAATGAAGGGTTAAATTTCGCGAAATTAAATTCAATATATAATATTAATTTATTTATTTAAAATTAGTTGTCATAAAAGCTGTCAATAGTAACAAAATATCCCGCGTAAGGATTTAAACGAGTATCTTAGGAACACGAGCGCGGGCGCATACTAGTTCGCTCCCGCGGTCAGTTAAACTTGTTAATCCTATACTAATTCGCTCCGAAGGTACTATACTAATTCGCTCCGGTTACCTGCGACGTTTTCGAGGGGATTATAATTTGACCGGTCAGACGCCGGCACCGGAGCGAATTACTGTGTATTAAAAATAATAATACATAAGAAACTATTTAACTTATTTACTAAATATAAAATATACATTCTATAATAATAGGCGCTTAGTATTTACACACAAATTTTACTTTAAAACTATTTTTTTAACATCTTATATCTCTGGGACATTATTTTCACAAAATCAAATGTAGTATATGAGTTATTTTCTTGCAATAGGAAAATTTGTTTCTCTACAAATAAACGAGCTTCTCTGCGATACACTTTTTTTGGTAGACTTAGGCTTTTTATTTTGATATAAGTGACTATTTGTAGATTTTTTAAAATCTCTAAAAATTGAAATAAATTTGGATGTGAAGAATAAAAGAACGAATTAAATTTTGAGTGAAAACTTTCACATGCATTGGTTTTTCTTTCAATTGAGGAACTATGCTCAGCCCACATAGAAGGGGGAAAAACTGCATCTTCGGCAATGTAGTTCTCTACCAAATAATCCGAAAATTTCACTACAGAGTCAGTGTTTGGCATTATTGCAGCCAAATCAATGGCAAAACAATCACCAATCATTTCTGGTTTTAAAAATGGTAGCCCAAAAATGTAATTTAGGTAGTTTCCAATATCTCATTTTGTGGAATACTCTGAGGCCAATCCAAGACTCTGTATTTTTCGCCACCTATAGAAAAGTAGAGGTTAGTCTTTAAAACCATATAGATATTATTATATAGAGAAATGAGAAATCAGTATACAGTATACATTTTACAAAACAATGATTCTTTACATATGAAAATTAATTTACATTCCCATCTGTATAAAACATTTTGTATATATATTTTTTTAAACAATATTTTAATATTTTTATTAAAAATTTGAGAATTTTTATAGCAATTTGATAATAATTTTTTGTGTGTAAACTCACCAAGATTGTCCCAAATGAAATCGACATCCTTTTATATTAGAAGCTGGTAAAATCCTCTCGACTGCATTATGGATTGCCTTTTCAAAATCTGGAAAAACTACCAAAGGGTTAAATAATAAATTTAATTTGAAGCACTCTTCTTTTACATACTGCAGGGCTCTTTCATATGATTTCTCTTGTTTATTTTGTAGCAGAATAAAAACCAATGGTACATAATGTTCATTTTCGAGGCCATGAATCGTGAAAAGTTGGTAAAAATATTTGGTGCAACATTTAAATGTCCCGTCAACATATACATTTGGTGAATTACATATAAACTTCAAATTGGTTTCGCATGAAAAAATGACAATATTACTATTAAAATCATTTTTAAATAAAAAGTTTTCACTTTTATGTGTCACTAGTGTCATTAACTTTAAAGTTTCCTGAACTTCTGGCAAGGAAGTTGGTGTTTTCGCATTATACATTGCCACCGTTTTATATTCCCAGCTAATGTTTTATGGAAATTGTATTTAAAACCGTTGATCAATAACATAGGTTTTCCCTTTTCACTTAACATTTCACTAACTTCTGCGGAATTCATGTTTTTAACTTTTTTTTTTTGTTAATGTGATCGATCTTTACTCAACTAAAACTTTCACAAAAATAAAATTAAAAGAAAAAAATAAGAAAATTTAAATAATCCTTCCAGGTATTAGTAATTATCAAAAAATCCCAACCATCCCTCATAAAATTTAGTACCGGAGCGAAATTACCTATGGGTCTTTCGGGTTGGGGATTAAAATCTGACCGCCGGAGCGAACTAGTGTGCACCGACGAGCGCACTCTACCGGCAATAGTTCTGTCCCCTAAATTGAGACCATTTTTTTAACATTACGTTTAAACTCCGGGTATCTATACTTCGTGATTCTACCGATCTCAGAAATTTTAGCTTGACAACTCTTCTGGTGCGACAACGATACAAACGGAAATGCGGACAGAATGCTTCGGCGGCATGGAACGAGTTTTTTTGACAGTGATCCTACCATTCTTGCCTATATACGGTGGGCTAAAGTGTTCGTTTAATAAACAGTTCTGTGGATTGATTTAAATTTACTGAGAAAAGTGCTACACTTATTCGGAACATGTATTAGGATAAAACATCACTTGTTGACCAAAGCCGTACTTTTTTGGTATCTTCACATAGAATTTCCTAATAATGTTAAAAAACAAATTAACACTTTTAAATTTAACAAGAAGGTATTTTACAATAACTTATTAATTTTGTATTTCACGTACAGAAATACATTTGCTATGTTTAATAAATTCTCGTATTTTGTGAATCGATATGAGACGACTTTCCTTTCCTGTTGAGATTCGTTTTTACATTGCAATTTCTGGCTTTCTCATATTTTTAGAGTGATTTGACCGTGTTTTAGGTATAACTAATAAATCTTCTCTTTTCTATCTAAAAAACCAAAAACCGAACTTACCTATTTATTTTAGAAAGAACATCTTTTCTCGTTGCTAACTAAAAAAAAAATAACCTATAAATAATTTATCAGTTTTAATGTAAATGTAAATACAGAATAGAAAATTACGGTACAAATGATATTTTCATGAAAGAAAAACGTTAAACATTGATTTATACTCACTAACCAATCAATACAGTGAACATGTAGGGAAATAATTTGAGTTAAGAACAGTGAAAAAGTAAACGATTAAGTACTTACCAAACTCACAGACATGTTGCCTATCCAACAAGAGGCAAACATGCAACTCATTACAATCAACGATCAGACACTGGTAGCGGGCGACTCCATTACGCTGGTTGGTATAACGATCTCCCAGGACTTACTATGGAACGAACATATTGCATCCATAGCAACTGCATAAAGAAATTAGGCTTTCTGTTTAGAGCACGGAAATATTCTCTCCATCCAACTTAGCTACTCTTTACAAAGCCCAAATCCGACCTAATCTTGAATACTGCTCGCATGTATGGGATTCGGCGGCTCCGTCAAGGCTCGGAGTTCTTGATGCAAAACAGAGAAGAGCAGTTTGACTAATAAACGACACCAGTATCACCAAAAACCTAGCCCCATTGTCCCACCGAAGAGCAGTGTCTGATATTTCCTTACCGATACATAAACGGATTGGATTTTGTTCAGAAGCACTCCGCTCTATAAAGCCTCCACTTGTCAGACCAGCCAGAGCAACGCGACGTGCCAACTCCATGCACCCTTATACTGTTCAATGCTGGACATCGAGAACGGTTTGATTCGATCGTTCCTTCATCGCCAGGGTCTCCAGATTGTGGAACTCCTTACCTTCCCACGTCTTCCCCACTCGTTCTAACTTGCAGGCCTTTAAATCTGCCCCAATAGATGTTTTCGGTGCATTTGTATTTAGGACACCCTTTACGAGGACACCCTTAATAAAAAAGAATTGGTTCCCCTTTTTTGTCTGTAAATCAAAAATACACAAAAAATTTAAGTTTTATTCGGTTATATATATATATATATATATATATATATATATATATATATATATATATATATATATATATAGCTGGGCTAAATATAATGTAAATACACCATTAGTAAAAAATGTTATCGTGCAAAAGTTTGCCTTTGTTCTTGATGCAAAGTTGAGCTCGTTTTTTGGCATTTCCTATGACTTTTCAATATTTTAGAGAGTTTGGCTCTGATTTCTCGTTCAATATTGCGTTTTAAGTCACTGAGAGTCTTCGGCTGGTTGGCATGTACGTTTCTTTTCAAATATCTCCCCATAGAAAAAAGTTCAGGAGAGTGAAATCAGGCGAATGCGGCGGCCATTCAAAATCATCATTGTTTATTAAATTTCGTTTAACAAATCTATGGTTCGGAGAGCAGTATGAGCCGTAGCCCCATCTTATTGAAACCAGTGGTTCTCCAGGCCCTTATTCTTGACCTCTTTACGCAAAAAATGTTTACTATATAACGATAACGGGCACTAATTCACCGAAATCGCTTCACAATCGTCGCCTTCGATGAAAAACTGTCCAATATTGCAATCCGAGCATATTCCGACTCAAATTGTCACTCGTTTGTCATAGATATTTTTAAGATTCTAATCAAAATATGCTTCGTCGCTTATTATGATGTTTCAAATATCATCTTCACTTCTCTCCAAAGTTTTCATCGTCCTACCGTATTGAAGTCGTTGGGGTAGTCTTCCGGCTTTAATTTCTGCACCATTTGTATCTTGTAAGGAAACAGCTGCAAATCAATGCGTAAAGACATTGTACTGATGCCTAGCACCGCGTACAATCGAAAATTTTTGATTTTCCTCTATAAAAGGTCCTATGCGAAATGCGAAAGTGATATTTGTGTTCGATCGTGCTCGGTAATGTATACCGCCACACGACATATTACGTAAAATATCACTGTATTTAAATTGAGAATATAATGTCGGAATGCTGGATTGGTGTGTGTTGCCATAAAACGTGCCAAAGTATTATGGCACTCGTGAGTTTGGTAAATACTATACGTAATTAAACCAAAAAATTCCAGAAATCAATATTTTAACGAAATCGTAGAAACACAACCATTAGCAGTAGAATGCTCGCGCCCTTTGGACCTTTGTGATATTAGAACTTTGGGGGGAGAATGTTAAATAAAATTAGCCTATTCAGTAAAGATCCCGTCAGAATAGGTTCAGCCATTTCAGCAAATAGCCGGAACAAACAGATAGACAGACAGACAGACAAAAGTTGTGAAAAATGTTTTTTTAGTATATGTACCGTGTAAACGTGTATGTACATTTGGTTAAAGAGTTATTTTAATATTACAAACAGACACGTCAATTTTATTATATTTATAGATAAAAAACAAATACTTAAGTAATATTTTCAGGAAATGTCCCAATAAAGGTTGTTCAGCACACATAAAAATACGGTACTGTGTTAATAAAAGTAAACCAGTATAAAGCTAGTGAAATAGGATTTGTAGGAGGTATTTAGACTGAAATATTGTTATAGAAATGAGTAACGGAGATTCCTCCTGCCCATTGTGTCGAGTAAACCAAAATGGCTGCGGTCTCTTCCTGACTCTTTTATGTTGCTATAGGCGTATTTAAAAATAAAAATATAAACTGGGCAGTAATATTGTAGGGAAGTGAGCCGACAGAGATTGTCTAGACCTCATAAAAATAAAATGAGAAAGATCATAGCTAATGAAATATTTTTAAGGCAAATGTTTTAGTCTTAGGGTTGGAAGAGATGTTGCAACAGAAATGTCGTCACAAAAATACGTAATGGGACTTTCTCTAGCCCGTTGCTTCGAGTTTCGAGTCAGTCAACTTTACGCAGCCCCTTTTGGCCTTTTTTTTTCGCTGCTGTAACTTTTAAGTACACAAGATATTAATAGAAACCTTGCTTAAATCGATATGCTTCAAAATTTACACGATTTTTTATTGACTGCCTGTACAAAGCCATGATATTATTTGAAAAAAGATTAGCTTGGGTATGACACAAAAATCAAATTGTTACTTTTATTTTTTAAATCCATCGGATGATTCAAAAATGCACAAAACAATTTAAATAAAAATTACATTTAAAATTTATAATTTGCGGCAAAATATAAATTATGGGATAGATTAATAACACCAAAGGTGCTTAATACATCTTATACCACACACATTTTGAAACGCCAACGAACAACTCTAGACTGTAAAAACAACAATATAAATGAATATTTCAGCAACTTTATGTCATACCATAAAGATTTCAGATTAAACCACTGCAAAAAAAATATCTGAGCTGTCAACAGACGTGTTTGACCACAGAGATACGAAATGGAATTAAAGTTTACGTTACCTATTACATCGGAATATCGACTTACATAACAATAAGACAGGATAATAAACCAGTGACCAGTTTTTTTGGCAATTCAGTTTTAAGTGGTTTACATTCAGTAATTGTTTGCTTCGATTTTTTTAGATAATTAAAATATTCACCAAATTGTGTGGTAAATTCTTTTTGAATAGATCTTTTACTTGAAAATATGTAGGTATTTGTTTTTAATCCTTTCCGATTGTAAAGATCTTTTAATAATCCATTTTTAGATATATACCTACATTTAAAAAACGAGTGGCGCCAACACAAAAATAACTAATAAAACTAGGCAAAATTATTATCTCACGTATTTTTTAACCCATCCGTTAAATTTAAGCAACATATACCTAAGTTTTTAGCATACACGAAAGTTATTGAATTTTTGAAATGTTATATAATAAAAATATTAAAAATTATTTTTTGTACGATAGAACGATTTTGCTTAGTTACCGCGTTATTGGCCTGATCAGTAAGTTGTGTTTACTGGTTACTAAGATAAACAGAACGGTAAGTAATTTACTTACCATTCTAGAACCAATTTGTAAAAAAAATCCTTTAAATGCAGACTTTAATTTGTATTATAAGTGTGTACAGTGTGTACAAGGAAGATATCCGTTCGAATTGCAAACTAAAATGGTTAGTTCTATCTTGCAGATATAATAACCCTGTTTAACTTTGAACTGTAATTCAATGTCCGTCGAGGCAAATAGCCAGGGAAGTAGTTGTTGGTTCTTAGTAAACGGTCTATATGTTCTTTGATTTTCAAAGACTCTGTAAAACGTCATAATAGTATTAAACTGTTATTATCTTTGACATCTATTTGATAAACGTTTTACTGAAATGACAATTGATTAGCAGGAAACTGTAAATCAAGTAGTTAACAATAAGGATTGGTTAAGTTTACAACAAAAATTTAATTTTACAAGCTTTTTTTAAAAAAAAAAAAGCAAAATTGGTAAGTAATGCTTTTGACATAAGAACAGTTATTTAAACAAATAATACGTATTTGATCTCTTTTGTCAAGCACGCAACCGATTTATATCAATAAACGCACAAATTTGTATACCGTATCTTTCTTGGTTGGGGTAAAGTTTACATTGGGGAATTCCGAAGACTACTTGAAGTTCGCCTATCTGAACAGTAAAGTTATTAGAATTCGAAATTTAGATAAATGAAAACAACATTAACATATAGTAAATTTTCCACGCTTCCCAATAAAGAGAAGTGACACCAAAATTTTTTCCAAGAAAAAAATTCAACATAAAGAAAATTGAAAAAAACATTTAACATAAAATAGAATGTATCTTCAAATTTCACATTGGATATATGTATTTAAAAAAGAATAAGTTGATAATCTACAAATTTATAAATACAGAAAGATATCAAAATAAAGATTGTAATATTGTTAATTTTATTATAAGTTATACTTCTATTCGTGGACTCGGCGGAAAAAAAATTGTATAGGATTAAATCGGTAAAATCATAACATATGTAATGGTGTGATTAAGAGAGAGACAGAAACACATAAAAGGTATATTGGTCGGTAAAAACAAAGATGAAATATTTATCACAGGTTATTAGTCATAACTATAAGTCCTTTGAATACCGTTTCAACATTGAAAAGAGATAGATATACAAAAAACAGTCTGAGCTAATGTATGAATATCATAGTGACGGACCACATTGTGTTTGACAGATTATTTTATAATTCTGTCACGTAAGTATACATATAAAGTTTAGTATTTTATATTATTAATAATATTCAGTAATGAGTATTGTATTGTAGTCTAAAGTACCGTCACATGGTTGGAGTATATCCTGCACTATGCTTTTGAGGTTGTTGGCTACATAAACAGAGTTTTTAAGAATAATCGAGAAAATAAAGCACTAAAATCAGCAAAACCTCCTAAATTTGTAAAGTAAGATGAACGGAATACGGTTTTTTGCATTCGATTCGTTGGAGCACAGAAAATTTTGTCGCTTTTTTTCATAATGTAAAAATGGGAAATTGCATGTCTGCATTCGAAATTTGCATTTGAAAAGTGCATTACGAACAGACAATAGATAGAAATATTAGAACTAGGTAAGTATTGCTGGAAATGATTTCAATTTTTGTACTGGAGGTTTTTGGTATCGCTGAACACGAATATCATGATGCCGAAACTCTCCGCGGCACTTGGTGCCTATCGTACATGGTATTTACCTCTTCTCCTAGGGTTTTATGCAAATTCTATACATAATTAGGGCAGACTTGGTACTCGAGGTTTTTTTGGGTCGCTGAATATGAAAATCATGATGGCGATGGTGTCCAAGACACCTGGTGCTTAGAACGGACCTCGTCTCCAGGAGTTTTATGCAAATTCGATACAAAATGAATGGACACTCGGTTCTAGGAGGTTTTTGGGGTCGCTGAACACAAATATCATATAATCAATTTGCTAAATCATTCCCATACAAATTTCTGAATCCGTGCGCGTACATAGAAGTATAACTTCTACCGACAGTAAGTACCACTGACTGTCACAACCCTTTTTTTTTGTTTGTAAATCTTTAAAAACAACAATCCATCTGGTTGTCTGAAGCATATTATATAGAAACATAAAATTAATATATTCTTTGTATATATTTGTATATTAATGTATATTAATATATATTAATATATTCTTTGTATAATACAATATACGCTTCTGATTTTCGACCTATAAATACTTTACCACCTATCGAAAAAGTGCTTGAATTAGTTGTGTATGAACAAACTCTGGAACATATTGAAAACAATTATATTTTATTTAGCAACCAATCTGGATTTCGTAAAAAATACTCTTGTGAAGCAGCGTTGCAATTTTCTCTGTGTAAGTTTAAAACAGAGGTAGACAATGGTAATTATGTAGTTGCAGTTTTTCTAGACTTAAAGAGAGCTTTTGAGACAATTAATCGTAATATACTCTTGAAAAAACTTACTGGATATGGCATTAATGGTTGCGTTTTGAACTGGTTTATTAATTATTTATTTGGGAGAAAACAAAGGGTAAAAATTAATAATAATATATCTAATGAAAATGGGATTAATATTGGTGTACCTCAAGGCAGCGTTCTAGGACCACTTTTATTTATTTTGTATATAAATGATTTAAACCTCTTTGTGGATTGTGATTTTGTTGATCTGTTTGCAGATGACTCTCGGGTCGCCTGCTTTGGTAATAACTTGAAAACTGTGGTACAAAGAATGAATAGGGCTTTAAATTCCGTAAATAATTATTTAATGTATAATAAACTTAAACTTAACGTATTAAAAACAAAAGCTATGATAATAACTACAAAATATAAATATAGTAATATAGATTTGAATGAAATTAATATTACAATTAATGATGAGAAAATTGAAATTGTAACGTCAATGTAATACCTTGGCTTTCAACTTGATAACTTCTTACTATTTGGTGATCACTTTAATTATGTTTTAAAAAAGATCTCAAAAAAACTTTATTATTTTGCAAGAATATCAAAACACTTATCAGCTGAAACAAAAATCACAGTTTATCGATCAATTATTCAACCACATTTCGATTATTGTTCATCAGTTATGTATCTTTTTAATCTAAATCAGATTAGTCAGTTACAAAAACTCCAAAATCGTGGTATGAGGATAATATTAAAATGTAGTAAATATAATTCTATAAATAATATGCTTAAATCGCTACAATGGCTTTCAGTGTATCAGAGATTATACTATTTGACAATGGTATTTGTTTATAAAATATTAAATAATTTAGCACCACCTTACTTTCAAGACTACATTCATTTTAACAATACCATTCATAATTACTCTACCAGATATAACAATAACTTACATATAGCCAGAACAAATAAACGAATGTCCATGAATTCCTTATTTTTTAAATGCTTTGACCATTATAATAAATTACCAATTTGTGTTAAATCTAGTTCGACAGTAAGGGTTTTTAAAAAGAAAATAATTGAACATATTAATGACAATGTATAATGAACAGTACCCATTTTTTTCTACTTGTGTATATTTTTTGTTGTCGTTTCTAATGCAAATTTTTAAATTGTAAATTGTATTTTTTTTTATAGGTTTAAATTATAAGAATGTTTTTTTTTTATATATATTTTGACATACTTTTTAAGTGTTGTTTTTTACATATTTAAAAAAAAATGTTTGTATATTAGGTGTTCCTATTTCAATAAAGAAATTTCATTTCATTTCATTTTGCAATTTGCTATGTATTTTAAAATTAAAATACTGACCTTGACAAATTTAAATTTGTGAATATTATCATCAATCAAAAAACAAGGGTCGTTTTAAAATATACCTACTTCTTTTTATTTTAAATACCAAGAAATGAAAGGAACCTGTTTTCAGTATATTTGATTTGCTAGTATTAAAAAATTTATTTAATAGTTACCTCTATCTACCTTTTATATCAGAAATAAAAATATTGACAAATAATCACTAATTTATTTACATTGTCAATCGTTTGATTAGTAGATGACCTTTAACTGAATTAATGAGTTAAAATAAACAAAACATTAGTAAATTAATTGATTGTTGTTAATCCAGTCATTAAATCAAAACAATGATTTTCAAATAAATTACAACAACATTAGGTAAATCTGGGGATTTGTCCTATTATTTATTTATAGTGATATAGAGGAATCTGATTTTGTATCACACTGAATTTAATGTTGGTAATAATTAATAATATTATTAATACTAAAAATTCATATCTCGTAATTGAATAAAAAATAATAAAATTATCAAAAAATTTCAGATATGTGTTCACTTAAATCAACTTTTAAAAGGAATCAATCATCCGGAGGTCTGGAACATTATTGAGCTAAAATTAAAATATAACCTATTCATCGATCAATTCAGTCCAATTTTTTATCAACTTGACAAACGGTCTTTCTTATATAAGATAAAGTTGCCTGATGCAGGAAAACCTTAAATTGTAGCACTACCCTAAGAAGGACATTAGATGCTAGGTATAGCCAGTTCAGAGAAAAATTAAAAATATTTTAAATATTTTTTTACATTGTAGCTAAACACTGAACACTGAAACTAAAAATTATAAATAAATTACAAAAAGTTAAAAAAAGAGTGTGCGTGTAACCTTTACGCGCGATTGAAGTAAAACTTATTTGACGTACGTATCGTCGCAAAATAAATTCAAATTCAAAATATGTTTATTAACAAGCAGCTACAGGTTTTTGATTTTTTCGTTTATTATTATTATATATTGATGAAAGAGTAAAATATTCTAGAGAATCCGCCATTTTATTCAAGTGACAACTATTTTGTTTTGTAATTTATCTAAAATTCATTAATTTCACTTTTACGTTTTAAAAAATTTTGACAGAAATTAACGGTTAGGTTAGCTAATCACAAGTTTTGACGTACGTATCGCAAGGAAGTCAGTAGAAACATAAAGAACTGTGTGTGTGAAAATTATGAGAAATCTGATAATTTCTTTCGTATTTTAAATGTCAATCAATAAACTAAATAAACTGTCAATCAATTTCTAACAAAACTAAAAGAATAGACCTAATCTTAAAGCAATATGAACCAGACATATTGTAACGGGATAACCGTAAAGGAAGGGACCTTAATTTGAAAGATTGTTGTTGACAGTTGATTTTTAGAAGTTTGTAAAAAAATCAACTGACCATTTTAAATAATGTTTCTAGAAAATTCTAGAAACTTCTAAACACACTGACTAGATTAAATAATGTTGTATATAAGGGGATGCATGGGCAGTTTACGTCAGTTCGAGTCAAGTGTTCACAAGAGTTCATTGTATTGTCAAGTAGTTAGACGTTATCCAGCAGAGTTCAGTGTATCTTAACAATTTTGTAAATAAATTGTGTAAAAAGCCCCCATAAGTGTTTCAATATTATGTCTATCCGAAATATGGTCCAATAATGACAATATCGGCTACATACGATTTAATAATTACTATGTTACTGTTACTTCAATAGAACTAAAAAGGTGAGAGGTGTCAAGGGACACCCGGATGGAACGAAGTTCCATTCGATTAATTAGTGAAGGAATTGTAATTTGTAAACACAATAGATTGTTTATACATACATAAGACTTTATTATTGTCTGTATAAAATCTCCACTTACCTAACTCCATCAGCAATATCCAAAATTTGTGGGGAGCCACAAATGTCAGGATATTTTATTGTTATTATTGGAACGAAGTTCCCTTTCGGGCGTTACGAACAGTTACGACTGACGCTAGGAGCTAGCCAAAAAAAATTCATACCAAAAGTTGTCACGACACGACACGACACCCGCATGTTTCTCTCTCTCATAGACCAAAAAATAAATAACTCTCTCTCCCTCTCTCTCATAGATAGATATATTACAATGGACTACAAAAGTGTGACGTCAGCTATGGGAGGAGCTTAAAAATCTTACCAAACAAAACATATTTGCATTGAAAAAGCCATAAAAGATTTTTCTATTACTTGTAGTGGTTTCTAATCAAAAATCTTAGCGTTTTCCGGACACTTTTCATACGACCTATTGTATCCAATTTGTGATAGTGAATAAACATTGAAAGTTAGTGTAAGTGTTCAAATTTTATATGCATTTTAGTGGAATTAAGGTTATGTTTTGTTTACAAGTTTATAAATTTTATTATGGTAATCTTGTAATTAATTATATATTCTTTAACTATTAAATAGTATTCTGTTGCAGTAAAAATGGTGATGTGTAGGTAAATCAAGAATTATGTTGTATTAACTACATTATCAGCGATATTGCGAAATTCAGAATATTTTATTCAAATTTGACAAACATTCAAATTTAAAATCATTAAAACTGTCAAGTGTCAAAAGTGTCAAGATCGCCAACATAAATAAATATTTCGAAAAACTCTCATTTTATTTAATTCTTTATACTTTTAAAAGTTCATTATAAAAAATAGTATGTAACACTCGAATTACAATGACGGTTTGTAGTACTCGTTCTTTGCGAAACTCACCGCTTCGCGGTTCGTTTCACAAACTGAACTCGTACTACGAAACATGTCATTGTAACACTTGTATTAAAATATACTATTGTTTTATTAATTCGAATTTTTATTCACTGACCATGCAAATGCAGTTTCCTTGACAAATAAACAGTCATATGTGAAGCACCCGAAGTGTCCATATTAACTAACCACGATATATTTTTATCAACTAGTTCTCTCTCCGACTTCATTTCACCTTGTTTGTTACCTTGGTAGCTTGCTACCCTTTTAAAGACAAATACTAATCTCTTAAAAATAAGTTGAGTTATGCATAAAGATCGCTGTTAAGTGCCTATATTAACTAGCTAATGCATATTGTGACATAATAGTTGTTATTTCATTTGCGATCTCTACAGTTTTAATTTTGTAAAATGTTCAGTTTATTCATTACTATGCAAACTACTGGATCTGGATCTGGAAATTTGGGGAGGGGCGAGCTAGTGCTCAGCCAGCACTAAGACCACATATGACCCATTGTACATCCTTCCGTGTGTAGGGATATCCTCACCTCAGGCTGTCACCACGCCTAGTGATTTAAAATAGGTGATAAAGCTCCCGAGGGGGATCTCCCTGACATCGGCTGGTGTAAGCCAGTACTCGCCCAACACGGATCTTCCGATTTCATAAAAAGCAGAGCAGTCATACATAATGTGTTCTACTGTTTCCTCTTCTTGTTTGCAGCCTCTGCATCGCGGCGATTCTGTTAATTTCATCCAAAAGAGATGTTGTCGCAATTGGCAGTGACCTGTCAAGATTCTCACAGCTGTTCGGAGATGTTGTCTGGTCAATGCCTTAAATTTTTTGCTGTTTCCTCACCAGGATGAGGTAATAACTCTCTGTCCAGTCCAATGTTCGTAGTTTCATCCCAGCACTGTATAAAGTTTTGGTGAGAGTGCTGTTTGATAAAGTCCACGACTGCGACTGCGGACAATGTTAGCTTGGTAGATGAGCGAGGGCTAACATATTTGTAGCCCGCAGCCCTCCTTGCTAAATTGTTCGCAATGCGGTTGCCTTTAGAGTTCCCATGTCCTTTGATCCAGCTGAGAGTGACCACGTTATTCTGGCTGGCCTCAGTTAGAGATTGGTGACATTCTAGTACCAAAATACCCAATAAAAATAATTCGTGAATGATAGTAATATATCCTACTCAATATTACCTGTTGATACAATATATTTAAATGACTGCAAACTAAATTGTGACCCTTCAGAACTCTTTCTTGACAATGAAATAAATTAAGCATTAAGCAAACCTGTATTGATAAAAAAGTCGTAACCTAATTTCTGCTATTAACAATAAACACTAGACTAGTAAACCGTGACTGAGAATTCATCAGTCTATAAGAAGTGAAGTATAAGTAAATAAGTGCCACTTAAGACTGACAAATGTCAACATAAATCTATACTATATATAGTATATAGTATTGCCAATGGTGGCTCGTGGGCTCGTAGATATAAGTGAAGTTATAATTGTAGTGTAATGAATTCCTTTGATTTATATGTACCTTTTTCTACTTTTGTGCATAGGGTAGGTATACCTTAGATATTGATTAACGGTTTTAAAGCATTTAAAGATTTAATTTTCCTATACAAAAGCTGAAACAAAACTCACCTTACATCATCCCTAGGAGTAAGAGAAAATAGTCAAAAGTTTACCTTATTTATTTTGAACTTAGCAGCAATGCAGGCAAAAGTACTAACTTCGCTTTGTTTAATTTTATGACATAAAAGTTTAAATAACAATTAATTAAATACTTAGTGCTTTAATGTTTAATAGACTAAATGCAATGTTAAGAAGGTTTGCTTGCACTTAGTTATCATAAACTTACCTTTACACTAATTTTGTGCATGTCGTCATTACAATAATCCAAACAAATAATTTTTAGATAAACTTATTTATGAGGTTTGTCTCAAATTAAACAGGACTTTTAAAAAGTATCCGTTACTTGCAGTGCAATTTGTTATTTGGGCTAGAGTTCGAAAGGTACGTACATCTTTCATTGATGTTCCGTCAAGAAAATCGAAATGCTTCACACCGAATTATCGCGCTCAAAGTGAAAATACCTTTTTAATATCGGTCGAAAAATGAGCATCGAACTAAGAGCCAATATTACGTTCTGTTTTAAACTTTGTCGATACTACCAAGAGGAGAGGGAGACCGCACTTCATGCCCTATGCCAATGTGAAGGCCTTGCAGACATATACAAAATTAAATATGTATGTCCAAAAATTCGATTTATGAAATTTTTACCGGGAATTTGGGCATGAGAAAAATGTGTTCACGCACAAGCTGTTTGCAATAGGATCCCGAAACCAAGCACAAAAGTTTCGCATGGAACCATCCAAGCGAGCCAAATACGAAAAAAAAGTCGTTTGGAAAAGTCAAAAATGAAGACAATGTTGATTTGTTTCTACGATTCGAAGCGAATTATTCACAAAGAATTCGTTCCAGCGGGCCAAACGGTTAATGCTCTGTATTATCTTGGTGTTATAAGGCGTTTGCTCTCGAGTATTTGTCGTGTTCGGCCAGAATATTGGCATGAAGGAAGCTGGCGCTTGTTGCACGATAATACACCATCGCATTGATCGACATTTTTGACAAAAAATGACATTTTAACCATTACCCACTTTACATAATCTCCGGATGTGATACCGTGCGATTTTTTTCTGTTCGGTAGACTACATTTGCCCATGAAGGGACAGTGATATACGTAGAGGCCATCCAAAAGGCGTCGACGACCGTTTTGAAAAACATTCCGGAAAATGCGCTAACAATTTGTGGATTCTGCAAAGCTCTGTATTGGCTCTTAATAAAATATGTTGGCAAAAAAAATGTTAAGTTATTTTCTTTGTACTTTCAAATTTGAAAAAAAACCTGTATAATAATTAGTCTCAGTTGTTTCTGGGGGTCAATAGCGATTATTTCGAATTTGGTACATATTGCGCAAAAATTGATCGGCTCTAACAAAGAATGTACGCGATGTAGCTATCATTTCAATATTTTCTTTAAACTATTGCTTAACTAATTCTTTTAAGAGAAAAAAAGTTGGACAATTGCTGCAGTAAAAATAGTTACAATTTTTCTAGAAATTTGGTTTTATTGAGCAACTAGAGAATATTTATAAATCCAGAATGCTTGTCTGAAATTAAAGAGAATAAATCTTTTAATTTAACCTTGTTGCAATTAAATCCTGATTGACAACTATCAACATGAATATGTGATGATATTGCGCTACTGGAAGATGTTCAATGAGGTAACAATCATTAAGAAAATGTTAATTTGTTGTTTATTAACGTATGTGCAACTATCATCAAGTAATTTGTCTGTCATTGCTTAATCGCGCTGAGAATTAGTGTAGTCTTTGATCGACACCGCTTCTGTGTTTCTATTTAGATGTAGGAGGATTCGGGAATGCCTCTCTTAATCTAGGCTAATAATGCAAATATGCAGTGCAGTGTCTGTTTTTATTATTAAGATTGTAGAAGATTTGCCAATATCGTGACTTTATAAATTAAGTCAGATTGTTACAAATAAAGATATATTTTTTCTTGATTTCCTATTTAGTAATCGATTTTAATTTTGCGTTGATACGTATTTATACGAGATTACTAAGGACATTTTAGTTTATGAGGTACAAATCTGAAGCTGTATTTACGCTAAGATAAAGTAACAATTGGTTGCATGGAAATTTCTTAGTCGTTGCTTAACTAAAAAAAAAAAACAAGTGTGGCAGTCAGTGGGACTGCCGGGAGAAGTTATACTTCTATGCACGCGCCCGGATTCATAAATTTGTATGCAGTTGATTTAGCAAAATCATTATGATATTCGTGTTTAGCGACCCCAAAAACCTCCTAGTACCGAGTGCACACTCTTTTTGTATAAAATTTGCATAAAACTCCTGGAGACGAGGTTTGTCTTAAGCACCAGGTGTTTCGAAGACCATCGCCATTATTATAATCGTATCTACCGACTCAAAAACTTGCTGAGTACAAGGTGTGCACTGATTTCGTACAGAATGTACATAAAACCCAAGGAGAAGCGGTAAAAATACCCTATATGCTCCAAGTACCGCGGAGACTTTCGGCATCATGCTATTCGTGTTCAGCCACCCCAAAAACGCCGAGTATATAAATTGAACCCATTTTCAGCAATACTTACCGAGTTGTAAGTTTTCTCTCTATTGTCTGTTCGAAATGCACTTTTCGAATACAGAATTTCCCATTTTTACATTATAAAAAATAGCGACAGATATCCTGATACTCTAACGAATCCAATGCAAAAAGAATGCATTCCGAACCATCTTACGTTACAAAATTCGGAGAGTTTAGTGACTTGTTTTCTCGACTATTCATAAAAACTTTGTTTATGTAGCCAACAACCTTAAAAGCATAGAGCAGAATATACTGCAACCATGTGACGGTACTTTAGACTACAATACAATACTCATTACTGAATATTATTATTAATATAAAATGCTAAACTTCATATATATACTTACGTGACAGAATTATAAAATAATCTGTCAAATAATCATGTGGTCCGTCACTATGATATTCATACATTAGTTCAGACTGTTTTTTTTTATATTTATCCCTTTTCAATGTTCTGAATGTTGAAACGGTATGCAAAGGACTTACAGTTATGACTAATAACATGTGGTAAATATTTCATCTTTGTTTTTACCGACCAATATACCTTATAAGTGTTTCTGTCTTTCTCTTACTCACACCATAACATATGTAATGATTTTTTCATTTAACTGTACACAATTTTTTTCCGCCGAGTGCACGAATAGAAGTATAACTTCAAAAATAAAAAGTTTATACCTAGGTTGTAATTATCTATTTATGAATTTTGAATAGTTAGCTACTAGACTGTATGTCTATTGGCGGTTTATTCAAACAGTTTAATTAGGCGACTTTTTTAGATAATGCAGATAGCAATTTTTGCCGATTAAAAGGGTCTATACTTTTTTAAAAGGTGTGCGTTATTTATTACCAAACTTTTAAGTGGAATTTAAGGCGTTATTTTTTGTTTCGTAGAATCTTATGATACAAAGTTGTGTAATATGTTGTTGTTATGGTAAGTCATACTACGAGTGGATCTGTATATGCACACACACTTTTTTTTCTATGATGCTTTATTACTGATTTATGAATTTTTAAGAAGTTGTTAATTATACAGTCTTTTAAGTCGACCGACTAAACCAAATAAGTACTACATGCATTATTGGTTCCAAGTTCGTGCGGACTGAGCTATCTCATCTTAATGAATCTGGTTATCTCTTTCATTGTATTATATTAACTAGTTTTGATCTTTACAGGTTTGAGTTTTATATTTTTATGGATTTACAAATTCTAGTATTCTCCGAGTATTGTCGTTGATCGTAGCTTTCAAATAAATTCTATTATTTAAGGTTGATATTTATTGTTATTTTATTTATGAGTGTTATATTTTTTGCTTATAATAACTGCTATTTATTATTTATAATTGAAAAGGACAGTCGGTACCTGCTGGTATAATATAGATCCTATTACGGTCGTGACCTTTAAAGTGTAGCTTAGGAACGGATAATTGAATTTAGATAATTTAAGTTTTTAATTTAGTGAAAGAATGTTGTAAAAAATTATGTCGAAGTTACTAAAACATTAAAATTAATAAATAATATAAGTATCTAAAAAGTACCTTACAGACTTTATACTCAATAATTTTTTTAAAAGTTCATGACTTAATTAAGCATCATTCGAACAAAATTTTGTGTGCACATCCATGTCCACTAAAAGGATAACGCACCAGAATATCAATACCTTTCTAACCTTCCTGAGGGCGTCCACAAATTACGTGAGGCATTTTTCCGGATTTTTCGACCCCTCGCCCCCACTGGTGAGATTTCCTAAGATTTTCCCTAACTCCCTCCCCCCTCCCCAAATCTTACGTGAGATTTTTTAAAATTGGTATTTTAACTGTAATCGCGTTGGATTATAAAAAAATACAAGAACATAATTTATTCCGTTACTTTTATTTTAAAAACTAGCAATGACTAGTATTTGATAATAAAAATCAATAATATTTATTCTAATTCAGTCCATGGGCAGTAGCCACAGTGGTGCTGCTCTGCGGGGTTTGGACAAATACGACAAACACTATTGTGTGAAATTTCGCCATATTTTCATTCTAAAAGCATTTTTGTACTTTAATTTAATTTTACTTTTACGTAATTTTACACTGTTTTCTACTTGAAAAAAAATTACGTGAGATTTTCTAAAAAACCCCCTCTCCCCCAAGTGATATTTAGAAAGATTGAGCTTGACCCCCTCCCCCCTTGAGCACCTCGCGTAATTTATGGACGCCCTCCCAACCTATTTTGGTTTTGCGCTTGACGTAAAATACCTCATGGAGATGATAACGTTTTTTATTATATAAATTGACTAATCAGAAAAAGTATTATTGTGATCTCGTCATATTGCTATATATTTTGCCAATCTTTATTTAAATTTATTCTTTTACTCTCTAAGCTTAAGTAACACAAAAGTCATACCGGCATATTAGATAGTAAGCTAAGCTTAAATATACATATATTGGAAAACCACGTCATTTATATCATATTTTGCCATAAACGGTAGTAATCGTAAAAGGTAAGTCTATCAGGCCTAAGGGGCGCGTAAAATGGTGACATCTTACAAAATCTTCATTTAATTTATTCAATTTACAGTGGGAATACATAATATATTTCTTCTAACGTAGAAACAATAAAAAAATTAAACCAGAAACTGTTGGTCGCCGCCTTTGTCCCTCCGGACCTCTTTAAATTGGTCTAATTTGAGTGTGCTTTTTGGGTGTAAGAAAACCGGCGGATTTTTTACAAGTAGAATAGACCAGACACTGTAGGGGCAGCTTTCCATATGACAGAAAACCCCACAGTCAACAATTTTACGAACAGACCTCAGGTTATAAGAAACCTGTCTAGATATTGATCATTAGTTTGTTGTTAATAAAAAATCTTTTAACGTGATCCAGACCACATCGAATACAGCTTAACCTCCGCTGGACCATAATTAAATTGTTATATTAAAAAAGAAAATATTTGATTGTTAAAAAAGTAGTTTTAAGAATAAATAAGAGAAAAAAATTTTCTTTTTAAAGTTTTTTTCTATGTAAATTATGCGTCGATTAAGCTAAAATTTCATATGCATACGCTTTATAATGTTATGAAGCACATAAGTAGTTTAATCCCAAAATTTTCCGTCAAGAATAAAATTATGGGATCCTCACTTTTTTTATATTTTTGACTTGCTTTCTCTTTATCTGTCCAGGTGGAACTTTTTAATCGATTTTAAACGTAGATACTTCCTGACTAAGTACAGATTTGAAATTAAAAGGGTCGCACAGAACTCGATAACAATGCATGATTTAAGTGTTTTTATACACTTAAACTTTAAAACACAAACTATAGAGAAACAGTTAGCCGAGTATCTATTACCCGAGGAATTTTCTAAAATTGTACAATTGGAGGTTGTCTTACATATGAACAGCTACTTCCTACAGTATCAAGTTTATTTAATTCTTTTTTTAAAGTATACTATGAAAACAAGCTAGCTGTAAAAAATCAGTCGGTTTTCTCATATCCAAAGAGGGCACTCAGGAACCATTTTAGAAAGATCTGACGGGACGAAAGCTGGGACCAACAGTGTCTGGTTTAATATTTTCATTGTTTATACGTAACAAGCTATACAATTGTATTTTTTTTTATATGATTTCTGATCGTAAATTGAACAATCCACTTTGTTAAAATGTCACAATTTTACGCTTCCCCTGAGGCCTGTCAGACTTGCCTATTCCGATTACTATCGTTAATGGCAAACTAAGTTATAAATGACATGTGTTTTTCTAATATCTATACGCATTTTTAAGCTTGGCTGAGAGTCCTTATTGAGTCAGTAAAGAATTGAAACTGTCCGAAAATTTGTATTAGGATTATTTACCCGCAGTAACAAACTTCTATACCTCTCAGTTCTAACATTAAAACATTAATTTGCTATTCATAGAAAGTTATAAACTACCGTAATATCACTTCATACAAAATTTCTTTATATTAACATATATCAACGAGAGGCCAATAACACTGACGTTTGTTCACAATCGCATTGAACTATTATGCGAAACACTTGACAAAGCAAGAAGAAAGTAAGAGATCGTTATTCTTACAACAATTATAATAAATACAAGTTGTTTTCTGCAAATCCTAAAAGAGACAAAGTTATTTGTAAAATCGCATCTACGATCCATAAAAATAAAACTCTGCTTTCAGAGTTTTTTTTAATCTAATTATTTTCATTACTTTATCTTTATCTTCGCTTCCATCTGCATTTCTCCGCCCAATATAATTGCTTTGATTTTCTCGTGTGGGAATTTGTGCTATCTCTAGAATAGTAGGTATAACAGATATATTATTATAACCACAGCTCCAAAGAATTTATCACTATATATAAATTTTAATGAACTTTTCTAAGTTAATGAGAATATTGTCTTGTGGATATTCTTAGCGTATATACACACGAACCACCAGTGTCCGACACCGGTGGCGACCACAGGTCGGGCGAGTCTTTACACATGAAGCCACTTGTGTCCGACACCGGTGGTTGCCACCGGGGGCGCATCAGCCGGGTATACAAGGTTCTCCTTCAATAGCAGTTACAAAATCCTTAGTATTGCATTCAAAATGTTTCTCCATAATAAACGATCAAACAATTTCAAGATTCAGACACAAAAAGTGGTTGGTGTGTACACCTCTATTAAAAACAACGTACTGCTAAAAATAAAATATAGGAAAGTGGCCCGGCAGCCGGTGGCGAGGGTAGGACACTAGTGTAGCGGTAGTCGAGCAGCTAAAAGTGGTGTGGTCCGCAAAGTGGCTCGTCTGTAATCGTACATTTAAAACAATGCATTGCTAAAAACTTTTTGAATAAAAATATTTTAGATGTACAACATAATATATCACACAGAGTCTAGAAATCTAGTAAATCTAGAAAGGAGTACAAAAATGTATAGAATAATATTAGAGTCATAAACTTTACTTTTTTTACTATTGAATAACAGTATTCTGGTGCAGTAGAACATTTTTATATCATCCTATTTATAGAGTTTATGACTTTTCAAACTTATAACTTCTACTCTGGAACAATAATCCTTTTAAAAACTATGAAGTATCAAGATGAAATCTTTTCATAGCAGAGAAACACTATTCCAGTTTTACCAAGAACCAAATAAATGCCAAAGCAAATATAATAAAAAGAATACAAAATTTTATCTGATTTAATCGAAATAGCGTACTAGCTAACACTTTCAAAGAAATAAAATACTGGTTATATTGTAACCTTTTTTGGAAGGAAGATGTTGAAGGTTCCTCTCTAGGTTCACCTTTGCGAACGGCACTCAGTTGGTTGGTGGAGAGCGAGCGTGGGTTCGAACGTGCTAAATGAAAAGTTATCGAAGTGATGTTAAAAAAACGGGAGTTAATTTGATAATGTAATAAAATGTTAAAAAGGGAAAAGAAAATAAAAAGAAAACAAAACTGAAAGGGAAAGGAGAATGGGCGACAATTACTTTTTTTATATTATGGGTGGGAAATAATAAGAAACAAGAAACAAGAAACTCATAAAATAGATAAAAAAATATACTATGTCGATAAGAGAACCAGGTAGATTATATATACGAAATTAGAAATTAGGTACATACTTTTATCTAGAGAAAGAAGAATAAAAAAATAAAGATATAAAGATAATACTTACACTTTTTCTTATTTGTAGGGTTATAATCAAAAATTGTTTTATAAGAAAATTTTTGATGACTCAAATTTAGTTACTTTGTTTTTTTTAAATAAAAGGTTAAAAGAAAATATTGATCATACTCTAGAAAGCAAAGCAAATATCTATTTAAAACATTACAAAATTTATTCATCTGTTGAATAATAAAAAAAAAACAATTAACAAAAAATGGAATCAGATATCTATAAACAGAAATAAGTGGCCATCTAAAATTGGTATTCTAAACACTTAGGATAACAGTTAAGGTGTCATGTTGTTATCTATATGTACCCTGTTTAAGCTACAGGTGAACTAGGTATTCGTTGAATTTAGACAAATAAAAAAATATATTAAAATTTACGTTTTGGTTTCCTATTAACTCGAGTTAAAAGAGTACTTATATATCCAGTTATAATTATTCAAACATACACAAGAAATACAGGTAAAAAGATAAAAAGTGTTGTTCTTATCTCAGTGTAATCTATACATCTATACATATAATAAAACTGTAGAAATGTATATGTTCGTGCGCGCATCACATGACAACTACTGATCCTATTTGAATGCGGTGTTCAAAGACGTATTTGTCTTCTTTCGACTTAACATCTGGTGTATAAAACTTTCTCCCCCCCACCACTTTAACGGGATGAGGAAAGAAATTTTTATACAAAAATCAACACGCCACGCGAACGACTTCGCGGGTACATCGAAATAGAACCTAAAAATGTGGTTAGATTTTTTTGGCTGTCTGTCTGTATGTTTGTGCGCGCATCACATGTAAACTACTGATCCGATTTGAATGCGGTTTTCACAGATGTATTTGTCTTCTTTCAACTTAACATCTGGTGTATAAAAATTTCTCTCTCATTCCTTTAATGGGGTGGGGTAAGAAATTTTTTTACAAGAAACACACGCCACGCGTACGACGTTGCGAGTACAACTAGTGTAGAATATTTTGGTGTCTAATCTGTAAACTTTAAAAGTCCTGTTGTGTTATATTAAGTATTGTTGTTTTCTCAGTGTAATGTAGAATATTTTGGTGGTTTCTGGTATTTATTTATAAAAAATTAATCACATATATTTTTTAAATTTAAACAATAGATGCTGTGAGGATATGTTAGGGACCGCCCGCTAGGCACAGGTAAGAGGTGACTTCAAAGACTCTTTAACCAAATTATTTAACAGTCATCAACAGACAAATATACAGTATTAACGTTCTATTTGATGAGATAAGATTGTTATTTACAAGTTCTATAATCATGTTTTGCAACAATTATCAACGCCAAATAGAAGTATGCTAATACAGTATAAAACCATTGTTTAAGTTTGATTTTTTACGCACTACACATCATTAATGCAATTATTTCAGAGCAAAGCTATATTATATTTTACAGTGGTGTAGACCAATCCTCTTCTTTAAAGGGTTTTGGAAATGAAGGCAAATGTAACAAAAAAGCTACAACTAAATATTTCCCTGGTATAAAAATGTTTAAGGAAAAAAATGGTAGACAAATCTTAACTAAAATGAAAGAATTTACGTTGCATAATCAAGAGTTTTTTGATCTATTAATTTTGGTAACCGCAATAAAACTTATATGCGAACCGAAACTGTCCATAACAGTCAAACAGAGTATACATTAATTTTATTCGCGGAGCTGATTTCTAATTTATTGCTTACTACAACTTCGCATGCGTAATATTTTAGTCGCTCGCGGACCAGAACTAATGGTTTCTAATAAAATAACCAGTGTTCTCACAGCCAAGACAAGTTCATAAAAAGTCGGAAACTTGTTAGAACAATCCGTGCTTAAAGGCATATACAGGTTGTCAATCAAATTGATATTTTTTTCTTTACTTTACATTACTACTGTAATTAAACGTTATTTTTTAGGAAATTGCTATCTTGGTATATATTGTGTATCAAGCATGCGTACATCATTTACCGACAGTATATTAGAAACTTGTTCGGTATTATTCGTTCCAAGTTCGTGTGGTTAAACCTATCTTATCTTAATGGGTGTTTAACCATGGTTGGTTAACGCTTCCATTGTATTGTATTACCTGGTTTTGATCTTTACAGTCTTGGGTTTCATATTTTCATGGGATCACAACTTTTAATATTTTCAGACTATTGTTGTGGACCGATGCTTTCGGAAAAGTTTTGTTATATAGTATACATCATATATGTGTTCTTCTTCATATGTTATTGCTATTTTGTTTATTAGTGTTTTTGTTTTATATGATTCATTATTTTCGATCAATACCACAGACTTAAAATCAGGACAATAATTTTTTGGGTGCGAATGATGATGATCTAATAGTGGAAGTTGATGACAGTGTCGAAGAAGGTGAAAGGACATAGATGCTGTAAACCAGACTGTAACTATTACAGAACTGTCGCGAGCCACGTCTACAAATTAATAAAAAATGGACCTTCCGGTACAAAATGACTTTGATTGCTACACTAAAAACAAGTATAGAAGGGTTACGTACAAAAACATTCAATAAGGAGTATGTCATTGACTGTTTGGCCAAACTAGAAGTTCATGAAGTATTAAGACTACTTCCTTATTACTTCGTCTTAAATACTATAGAGCCACTCTAGGGTCAGTTAAAGAGAAAAATTGTCAGCAAAAAGCAAACATCAAAATGTAAATAAATTGACTTTAAATGTAGGCATGCAGTAGTGATAGCGATGAGAACCATACTAAAATTGATGTACATATCATCCTGATTTATACCTTTTTGAATTTGTACTATAATAAATTTATATTATTATGCTAATCTATAATTTAATAAGTGCGTTTAAACTTTTTATTTGAAAAATTTGAAAAATAGTAGTCTTTTATCTGGTTTACAGAAAATACATCCATTTGTTTGGAGTTGGCAGCTAAGAAAAGTCATTAAATCGTAAAATGTTGTAAACAAGACCCTAAATCAGTAGCGCACGTACTTATTTATATCGTTATTAAGAAATTTCTTTTAATTATCATATTTTAATCTTCTTATGTAAGGGAGAAGTAGTTATAATACGATATTTAGAATATTTTGTTTTTCGATTTTAACGAGAATAATTATGATCGTTAGGGGTGTTAAGGGATTAAGGTAACCCAATGTGTATTATTGCAAAAACAGGTACGTTATTAGTCTATAAATTGAGGATTTGTTTATATCCCAATACATAAGAATATAGGTACTCGTTAGTGTTGGTGGTTTATATTGTGATCTATATTTTTATTATTTTACTTCAAGAACATTTTCGGTAGTGAAAATGGCGTCAAGTTCTTACTTTTCAATATGTAGCATATTTTTATTTTAATTTAAATTATGCTTTAAAAAAACTTCGGTTCTACGGTCATGGGATCTATTCAGCTAACTGTTGTGACAATATTATTTATGGTTTCTATTGTGTTTGGGTTAGTTAACCCCCAGTTACAGGGTGGACTCTTTGAAAAATAACAACTATGACTATGTTTCAATAGAAATGTATACTACTTTTAGTTATTTTTCATGAACCACCCTTGCTTGGGCTTTGAAGGATTTGCATTTAGAATGAATTCACTGTGCTGCCAACTGCAAACAAATAGACTATAGTAATATGATATTAATTAAGGTCTTAATGTGGATCTGTGTGTATTAACGTGTACTTATTAGGCCTAGCTTTTTTGCATGTTTAAACCAGCCGTGGACAAAAATATTAAATATGAATGATTATTACACTATTTTAAGGTAAAGTTGGATTTAATTGTCATTAAACTCCACATTATTAAAAATAAAATTTTATTATTATTTATATCTTAAAGTAATAACATACTAGAATTATTACAAAAAGCAGTAGAAAATACCTTGTTACTTCATTTATAGAGAAGTTAAAGAAACACCGTATACCTTACTTCGAAAATGATGTTGTTAGTTACTAAATAAAAGAACATTTGCCCGATAAACACTTTTAATTGCTATTATACGATTGCATAAAGCGTAAAAATGCTGTATCAACCAGTTGTATACACGTTTTAGAAATATTCTTGGGATTAATTATTGGTATATAAAAATATCCGGAAAACACTTACACATCAAAATGTTGAGATTAGTTTGCGGAATAACATTTACAAATCGGAAACATGATTACAAAGTGAAAACTTCGTGAAATAATAACATAACATAAACTACAATATAGCTGGAAAAATGGTAGAATGGAGAAATAAGCATATAAATCAAATACTGATTTAGGGACACCTGCATCTTAGCAACATGTATATACTTTACAGAGGAATAAAACTATAATAAAATTTAATTGATAGTAACAATGTTTACGTGATACTATTACTAAATAAATTTTCAATGACATATTTATTAAGTGGCTATGGATGATATTATTTTTAGATACCCAAGTAGAATTTTAATCAACCTAGAAAAAGAGATTTAACTTGTCATGTCGTCGATTGAAAACACATAAAATCTATTAATTAATTTTCAGTAAAGACGCGTATAAATTTTAAATCGCTTTTATGTACTTTTATTTTTCAATCACGTCTACACCAATTAATTAAATAACTAATGGCAATAGTATTTAGGACAAGTAATAAAATATATGTTAATATTATTTCTCACAGATTTAATTTTGGATTGGCTGTCATGTGTGTTTTTTTTGAAATCTCAAGAATAAGAATTTTACGGTTTTATTATTCTGACTAAAATACATAAAGAAAATAGTATGTATGTTGGTGTTCCTGCAAAAGTTGAGCCGGTCTAATAATTTAAACGCAACATTTCAAAAATACAATTAAACGACCAACGAACGATAAATTCTAGTTATAAAATAATTCTTGATTATTTTAAATAGATGTCAAAGGTAATAGTTTAATACTATTATATCGTTTTACAAAGTTTTAAAAATCAAAGAACATAGACCGTTTACTAAGAACCAACAACTACCTCCCTGGCTATATGCCCCGACGGACATTGAATTAGAGTTCAAAGTTAAACGGGGATAGTATATCTGCAAGATAGAACTAACCATTTTAGTTTGCAATTCGAAAGGATATTACTTGAAGACCGGTTTCGGCGTATTGCGCCTCATCAGTACAGGGAAGATATCCGTCCAGAAGCTCTGAGACTGGAGGTATGGCTGAAATCACACAAATACATTATCTTCAGTAAAGAAAATGTGCAACATTTTTTGTATTTTTTAGGATAGTCGGCTTTTTTATTCAATATAATCTCTATCAGCTTAAATACAATTATTCTAATAATCCTCTAGTAGTTTTATAACATCTCTGTAATGATTTACCGGAAGCTCTACAAATACTTCTTCCACATTCGACCAAAAACGCTTTTCACAAAGGAATTGTTTCTAGTTCCTGAAGTGTCCAAGTAATTCATACTTTAATTCGTTTAATTTAGCCATCGTCAACAAACTTGTGTGGATACGTGCATTATCTTGATGAAAAATTATTGTTTTCTTCTGTAAACCAGGTCTTTTTTCACATTTTTTTATCAAACTAGTCCAAAAGGTTTCAGTAATATTCAGAGTAAATTGTTTTACCGATTTCAAAATAATCAATCAACAAAACCCCTTTTGCATCGATTCTTTTTTTCACCTGTCAAAATATCACAATTTTGTGATTTCGTCCAATGAAAACGCTTAATCTTCAATGTTTTATGCTAAATCTAGCCAATCATTCCGGTTTATATTGATAAAACCACTAGTGGTTTTACTAGTATTGATAAAATTATAGAACTGTCAAAAATTCAATAACAATATTGAACAATCAATTTTCTTGTTTATAAGTACCTTACTATAAATCAACATTCATTTATATTATCTAAATATTCTGAAATATATTTTGTTATTATTATTACCACAATTCAATTCATCTAAACGATAATGAAAAATCAAATATGTAGGTACTTTAAAACTAACCTGCTTCTTGGTTCTGCATGCATTCAAAACTTTTATATGCCTACAGGCAAATGTGGTCTTGTAGGTAAACTCTAAATTGATATACCTAATAATTTTTATATTGGTAATTTTCTATTTAATAATATAATTGTATAAATAGGTATAAAAATTTAGTTATTATCCTAACAAGTGCGGAAAGTTATACTTTCCCGCACGCGAACTGCCGTTGCAGTTAAGTGCGGGAAAGTTCATTTCCGCAAGAGTTAGGATCAATATTTTTTCTACAAGCAAAATCACCTCGAAAATTATTTAGATATTTAAAAAGATGCGATTGTGACAATTAAATCTTTCATAGTGTCAATAAATACACGACTGTAGCTATAGCAACCCTACTTAAACAGGTGAGTTTGTTGTTGCTTTGAGTAAGGTTTACAGGGGTGATTTAATAAATTATGATTTTTTTAAAAAAATTTTAAAAACAAACATTTTAAAAATCCCTATTTTCATGTAAAATAATCTTAATTTTTTTTACTATTTGTATGTAGTCCAACAAGATAAAGGTAAAGATAATACAATAATTTGTCAAAAAGGTAATCAGAAAACATATTCAATTAATTTAAAAAAATGCGTGCGGGAAAAAAACCTTACCCGCACTCCGTGCGGGAAAGAGATATTTTCTGAATTAAAATGCGTGCGGGAAAGTGTTGTTATACACGTGCTTGTAGAAAAAATATTTATTCAAATTATAATAACCCTGTTTTTACGAAGCTTACGACAACTGACAACTGTCAATACTATCTAGTGTACAGGATAAGTTAATAGGCGGGGTAACGGCATTTTGTTTGTGTTAATTATGAAATATAAGTTGTTCTAGGAAGTTTTTTAAATAAAGTAGTTTTTGTACAGAATGGTTCAAAAAATAATCTTCTCACCACTCGTCCTGTAATATTTTACTAGATACATTTTTATTTTCCAGACTCAAACTTTTTTATTTTAGGCAAAACTACTCAAACAAACTGAATATGATAAAATCACTCGTCCTACGGACTCGTGATTTTATCACATTTCAGTTTGTTTTCGTATTTTTGCCAAATAAAAAAGTTTTCGTGGAAACTAAAAATTTATCGATAAAATTTTAAGGACTCGGCGTGGTATTACCTTTGATTAAACTGTGGGCTTAACCTTTTTTGCCGATCGTTCTGATTTTACCTATTTTGGAGCTGATGCACCAGCTATAAACGTTTACGTTTATAAATTTAGAATCATGATAGTAAATCCATGTCGCATCCATAGCAATAAATAGATGCACAAAATCGGTTTAATTGTGCTTAAAATGCTTCCAATTACGTAGAGAAATTTGTTTTCTTTTTAGTTTTTTCATATGTAATTCTTAGTATAAAGTATGGAGTACTTGTTTATCAGCAATTTTACGCATAGTCACACTTGGATCTTAGCAAACAATATCATAGACTTGCTCAATGTTTTTTGGTGTTGTTGCACTTTTTGAAAGTCCTTTACGTGGTTCATCTTCAACGCTTGTACGACCACGTTAAACTCCAAAACCCATCGATGCACAGTTGGAAATGAAGGACTTTATAGCATTGACAGTGCTCTCTCCACGTGCGACGAGCGTCCTTTTATGAACACTTTGTCTTCTCGATTGTACGCCTTTAGAGTTGCTTGGCTATTCGATTGTATGACTACTGTTTTAGCCGTTATACTCTGACTAATGCTCTCCGTTGCAGACAGTTATATGTCCATTACTTAGGCCTAAAACACTATAAAGTACGCAACTAGACTTAATTGGATTTGTATTCTGTGTTCCCTACTATATGTTTATACCTGACACTGTAACTTTCTCTGTCTTTGAGCCATCGGTTTAGCAGATTGACTCCCCTTGAATTGAGGAGCCATTGTTCCATAAATCCGTTTCAATAATTCTACTCGAAAATTTCTCGCTCAGTTATACCTGGGGACTATCATACTTATTATTTGATCCGTCTTAACCCTATTATACAGCTCTGCTTGCTCTTTTCCCGTCAATAAGCCTGGCCTTGTAGCAGCCTGTGAGCAGTTGCCATACCCTTGCCGAGCATATAGATATGCAATGGTGGTTAGTTGAGCAGAACCTGTAATGCCTATGACATTCAGGCATGCCAGCCATTGAATGCTTCTCAGATACCTGATGGCCTCAGACTGTTGTGTTCTACTCCACGACACCACCATAGGTTAACATTGGCCTAATGACCTGTGTGTACAACCAGAGGTTCATTTTGGGGTTCAGGTCCAATTCTTGCCACGCATTTGTCTACACCTACCAAGGGCGATTGTAGCTTTTGGTTAGTTTAAAATAGTATTTTTAAATTTTTTAAGTATATCTGCTTTACGGTCGATAAATATAGTGGTGTAAAGTTTACCAGCAATTACAGCATTATTAATCTCACAATTTTATATCTTTTGTGTAATTTTTACCTATATTTGGATTCTGGGCGGGAGTATAAATATTTTTATAAAATCACTTTATCCCTGAATGTTCTAGTGTTTAAAAGACTGTATTACAAGAGTCGGTTGTCATTAGTGCAACCACGATACACACTTGCACAAGTACGGATAAAATAAGAATTTGTTTTGTTTTTCAATTACTTCGCCTTATTCGTAGTAATGAACGACCTGAAATTATTTAACCCTTCATTACTTACGCAGCATGAACCGAAATAAAACGGTAGTAATTAAATTGTAAATATAGCACTTGAGATACTCTTGAGATTTTTTAATTGAGGGAGTAATAGTTGAGTCACATCTGCAGTGAGATATAAAATGTTTCGCAAGGTTTATATACTTTGTGTATTTCTCAGCAACAATTTAAAACATAATGTAAAGAGTCTAAATCATACACCGTGGAATACATAACCTAATATTTGTGTATAGAAATGATATAGAAGTAAATGGCATTAGGTGGTTAGGTTGTATATCCATAACTTTTTACTAAATATTCTCATCAATTTTTTTTTGAAGGGCTATTTCTTTTATTTTGGAGTATTCTTTCTTGGTTAAAGTATTGTCTCTTAAGTGATTCTTTACACTCTTTCTGGTTTCATTAGTTTTTTATTTAACATTTTATTTCTACTGTGACAGTTTCCTTATTGTTTAAAGCAGCGGTTCTAAAACTCTCATACTTAACGCCTCCCCATTTTATTTTAAGAAATTTTGTGGCCCGCGTTGTATTGTGAGAATTAGATAGTCAAACCTGGGAATTAAATTTAGACTAGGCAACATTGTATATCCAGCTGGTATAGTCATATGTGCTTTGATTCTCAAAAGATGTCGAACTTCATCGAATTGTCTCGACGCAAGATAAGCAAGTATAAATAGAGAAGCGCGTTTACAGATGTAGCCTTTTGTTTTAAGACAGGTGTTGCATTACAATTAGTTAGTTAAACAAGAAATTTTTAAGTTTAAACTCTTACGCTGAATATTTTCTATGATGTAAGTATGGATACATTTTTTATTGGAGCGAAACGAAAACTAAACGAGAAAGAACCTTGTACTTTGAATGATTTCCGAGAATATAAATCTGAAACCCAAAAATATCACCAAGCTTTACATGCATTGAAATTAGTGGAGAAGGAAAATTGGAATGCGTTATTTGTTTAACAATATTAGCTGCAGATAGCTTTCAACCCAATTAATTGAAGAGGCACCTAAAAACATGTACAAAGAATATATCAGTTAACCGCGTGAATTTTTGGAGGAGGCAAAACACAGATCATTTAAAAAAACATAAGTGAAATCTTCAGAAAATGTTCGCAGAATTACTGTTTTGCAAAGTTATAGAAGTAAGTACTACAGCCAAGGAATTATTCAGAATTACAAATAATGCTATCATTGCGGCGAATTTGCAATGGAAAAATTGTGTTGGGAGCTCAAGCCATGTCTGGTTGTAAATAGAAGAGTTTGCAAGCGCTTGCGAAAAAGGAATCCTCAGATAATATTTGGACACAGTGCATGATTTATCGGGAAGCTATGGCGTTCGGCAGAATTCTGCGACAAGTCAGTTTTAATGAAGTTTTTTTATTTTTAGTGAATAGATTGAATCTTTTATTAAAAAAATGCATTTATGGAAAAACAAGTTACAAGAAAACTGCTTTGATATATTTTCCACATTGTGTAAAAGTATTTAGGATTTTTCACCAGGAGAGAACTATAAAATTAATTGTAATGTTAAAAATCATGACGGACCATTAAGAAAACCTGAGTTCGAATTTCCGACCATACTTTTTTGCAGAAGAAGATATGAATTTGTCCAATTGGGATTGGATTTGTAATCCGTTTGGCAGTAAACTCATTGGCCTATCTCTGGAAAAAGAAGAACAACTAATAGTGGTTCCCATGGAGACTAGACAAGGAGTACGAACTCCATGTATGCAAATAGGGCTACTAAAATAAGAGGGCGCTGGTGTTCCATTTGTACCAAAATGGCGACCAATGAGAACGTAGTTTGAAATAAAATAAATAATTTTTAGTTATTTATTAATAATTTATTTACACAATGAAAAAAATAGTTCGATCTTTTAGATATAAATAATAAAAACCAATTTAATAATTTACGATTATTTAATTGTCCATATTCACACCGGTACAAAAGGAAAACTAGCGCCGCAAGTGGTGAAAAAAGTAAACCTAATATGTACAATACCGTGGACAGATTTTGGCAATTCCCCCGGTCGAGTGCGTACTCCTTGTCTAGTCTCCATGGTGGTTCCGTCCAGCACTTCACTGGAAATGGATTTTAGTACTAAATCTAAATATCGAAATAAGCTTTAACTAAAAAAGAACTTAGAATAGCCATTTCCAATGTGGAATCCGACTTATAGAGATTCTGTGCCACAAAGCCAGCGCATGTCAGCTATTAGTCCTTGCATTCTAAGAACATTTCAAACTTTTAAGGCTTATATAAATATTTTTTAGTAATTTTGTTTTTCAATTTATTGTGTCCCTATTACCAACTTAATACGCTTGATCCTGTGGGGAGCTCCTCACAGTTTGAGAACCGCTGATTTTAAGAAATGTTTTAAGACAGGGAATTCATAAAATTTATTTTTTCTGGTTTCCAAATATTGCTAAGAATTACACTGTCTCTCATTAATTACTCCTTTTATGCATTTTTTGCTAAGACGAATACTCGTTTAAAACTTATTGTTAGCAAATTTTCATAACAATTCATACTCCCGAGTGGAGACTTGTTTTACGTATATTTTGTCTTACTAACAGTATTAATGTTTTTAAAATTGTTTAATCATCTCGTTTTTGTTTTAGGTAAGTACCTGTCCACCCACCAATTCTTACACCAACGTAAGTATCACTTACTTTTACTAATGGACTAAAAAACATTCGAGCATTACCATTCGCTATGTTTGTCAATAATTAATATCTACTTCAAAAACTATATTGTACCTAAAACTTTAAAAAGTTACTCGGAGCAGTACCGGTACCTATAGATAATATCGCTGTAAAAATTTAATTTTTTACAAAAGTGTACTTTTGCGAATTTTTAATAAAATTACTTTTTAAGATATTTCTGATTTAAAAAAAAAATAGTAAAGCCGCCCATTGGATTACCGAAAATACCAAAAAAATTTTATAGACATTTCAAATTTAGGTATTTTGTAGAACATCAGCGACATCGACACTTTTGCTAATTTAATAAAATTATTACTATTGAGATATTTTGAACAAATTTAAATACTGTGGTACTTAAAATTGAAATTGAGTTGTTAGTGTAAAACATAAAAATTATACATAAAATACAATTTGTTAAACAGGTTTTGACACAAATAATATAAACTTGAGGTCAGTGCCTGTCTACATTATTTTTTAATTAGTTTTGTTCGTGTTAAAAAAGTCAATTTCGGACAAAATTGTAAATAATGACACATCTACGTATTCGATTTAAATAAATATTTACTAACACAAAAAAGGGGTTAAATGATTTTTTATTTTAAATATGTCATAATGCGGTTTCTATTGTTATGATCGATTTTGTCAATTTATCTCAAACCAGATAAATCTCAAATCAAAAACATTTATAAATTTCACAATTATCTGACCTTCTCACCTAAAAAATAGATTGAAATTATATTTCTTGAATTCCATCTCTGTTATTGTTAAATCGATCAATCAATTAATTCGACTGAACAATTTTGGTAAAGATCTTCGATTAGATGGAAGGAGGTTGTGTGAACAGGTCGATTATTAAATTAATATATTAAACATCTTAATCGTTTTTATAAATGTATGATAAATTTAAAGTGCTTTAACATTTCAAAAACATTTTGATCCTAGTTAAAAGAATTGTGGAAGTTTTAACAGTTATTAAAAATTTTTCAATGCAGCATTTTAATGCCACAGTATTACCAAATGTGCTGGATGATGCATTTGTATGCCAGCCCATAATTAAGCAAAGAAGAAGAAGAACATCTTCGATGAGGTCGGTGGAGCCCCAGACATTGTTTACCAAATTTTTTGAAGACAATTGAAACAATGAACTTTTAATTACATTTTTTGCTGTCTTATATTTTTATTCCGTTACAATATAATTAGTTTATAGTTTAAAAAATCATCTTTGGGTATGCTTGCAAATTGTAAGCCCAGCTTGCAACCATTTCTCTTCAATTTTATTAAGAGCGACAGATGCACTTTATTTTAAAGTTAGTTTGTATATATCATGCTGATAAAAAAACACTGACAAAACTCGCAATGTCGCAACCTTCGAGTCTCGCGGTATCACGTCAATTAGACGCGGAAAATTGGACGCGCGTCAATTGGACGCGGTCAATTGGACGCGGCGACAATTGGACGTGGCGACAATTTGAAGCGGCGAAAATTGGACGCGCACGTCAACTACTTAATAAATAAAAGTTATTAATTCGTTCTATTTCAGTAAGATACTACTGGTTGACTTTAAAGTGGTTGTCATAATATATGACTATTTACCTTCTTGCCTAAAATTTTCTTTCTGTATTATTCTGTACACACATTTATTTCTTGGAAACTAAAAATTCGCCATTTCGGGAAGAAACGATTGAAACTTTTCATTGGTCTTAAATATAGCTTGGATATTTGGGAATGTTTAGAATTCGCATTTTATTATTTCCATTCTACATTTAAAACCTCATTTATGATCTTAGTAGGTACTGCAGAAAATAAAATAATCTTTTAAAACTATTAAACCTGATGTGTTTTTGATTTCTTTTATTTTTCTTTTCTGAAATTTAGAATAATCCCTGTTAATAAATAAATAATTTAGGTAAAGTTGAATCATTAATAATACTTTATGAAAAATGTTTATAAGATCTTAGTAGGTAAATAATCTTTTAAACCGTTTAAACCTGACCTTTTTTTATTTAACTTCTTGTGGTGCAATTTAGAGTACCTAATCCCTGTTATAGACAATAAGTTGGGTAAAGCTGAATCATTAAGATTCAAAAAAAAGATTTAAAGAAAAGTGTTTATACCAGCATTAAGTCGGCTTGTGATTACACATGTGTACCTGTAATAAATTGCAAAAAATAGCTCTTGATCTTAAAAGTATTCCAACGTTTGACTTCTAAACATGGCTTTGCAATTTGTGACAGGTGAAAGAGGTACCTAACCCAATGTTAGTTTACAAAGGATTTATTTCAAAGAAAGAGAGGACTATTGGAAACAAGACTATTTGGAAATGTGCCGATTACAATAAAACCGATGTCCTGGAAGGGTAAGTAGTAGTAGTATATATTTATATATAACCAATTGTTTTATTATATTATTGTCTTCTTAATGTAGTATGCATTTCATGTTTATTCCGGAAATCTTGAATACATAGTCCCAGAGGCTGATGGCGACATTAAATATTGATTTAAACAAATAAATTAGTTGTATTGGCAGACAAGTTCTTTTTCTCAAAGTGCGTAGATTAGTAGGAATACATTAGTTAATGTTGTTCAAATTTTTATTTTCCATAATAATGCACATCTACGAATTTTAAATTTTACAAAGAAAAGATAAACTCTTGCCGAAAGTAGCAGAAGGCTCGCACAACAGTTTCTCATCAATATTACATGCTGTACATTCATCAATTTGGAAATTTATAAACGCAATAAAAAAAAAAAATAATTTAAATAAGATGAAAATTGAACAGTTCATTGCTGGACATCAACAGCCTAGAAAGAAAATTTATAGAGAAGCGGCTCAGCGTATACAAGTGGTAGTTGCTGATTATGCAAATAGGCCACCACTAGAATACCTTCGAGCAATCGCACACAATTTTCAAATGCAAATTTAATTATAATATTTACTTGTAATATATTAATATTTGCCTGTTATTTGTTGTTTTACTTTCTCATATTATAATTTTTTTTATATTTTTACATTAAATAAAATAGAAAGAAATTTTAAAAAGAAAAGACAAAAACGGAGATCGGTTTTCCATGTATAACTTAAGAACAGTAACATATAATGAACATTTGTTTTCCAGAATATCAAAATTTTTCCTATTTTAATAAATATAAAATACGAAAACTCTCTACCTATAAAGAAAGAAAAGTAACTTTCGCATCCGCACCATCCTTGGGCGTCCAATTGTCGCCGCGTCTAATTGTCATTGCGTCCAATTTTCGCTGCGTCCAATTGTCGCAGCATTCAATTGTCGTCGCGTCCAATTGTCACTGCGTCCAATTGTCGTCGCGCCCAATTATCCGTGTCCAATTGACGTGCGTCCAATTTTCCGCGTCCAATTGTCGTAGATCCGAGTCTCGCTAGGTGTGACATTTTTTTCAATTTCTCCTTAATGTCATTTAATATATTCTTGTATGTACCTATACTTTCTAAAAATTTTCAAAATTTCAAAATTTAAAAAAAAACCCATGAGAGAAATCTCAAATAATCGTTTACCAAAGCAGTATAAAGATAAAACTTCCAAAATTGGCAAATAATTAATGTACTGTTTTGGCTTACCGTTTCATAATCCAAACGAAGTTGGAGATTCGTTCGCATTCGATTTATAAGACATTCAACGAAGTGAACCAACAGTGAATTTGCCGATTAATTGGTAGAAACCTACATATGTAAATCCATACAGACAGAAGATTTAAGTAGTTTGCAGAGAATAACAAAGGCCTGTGAAACCTTTCATTCTCGTTTTAATTCCGCATTTTATCATAATAATATTTTTTAATTGAATTAGTATGCTAAAATAATCACAATTTAAAAAAAAACTTTTTCTGAAATCGCTTGGAAATGTCGAGTTTCTCGGATCAAATTCGAGCCGCAAAATACACTATTCTTGTATTTTAGTCCGTTAGTAGGTAACCAACTTTTCCGTACTGTATGGGAATATTTTTTTTATAATTCACGTTCACAAAGTTTCTATTTCGACACTAAAAACAGTATCGAAATAGATTCATTGTAACACTGTTTTTGGTAACTTTTTGTTTTACAGAATTGGTTGCACTGCACTGATTTTCAACGAAAGAGTTCAGGTAGTAAATCAAGAAGTATGTTGTAGTAAATTATTAACTACATTATCAGCGTTATTGCTAAATTCGGAATATTTTATACAAATTTGACAAACATTCTAATTTAAAATCATTAAAACTGACAAGTGTCAAAACTGTCAAGATTGCCAACATAAATAAATATTTCGAAAAACTCTCATTTTTTTTTTATACTTTTTAAAGTTCATTATAAAAAATAGTATGTAACACTCGAATTACAATGACGGTTTGTAGTACTCGTTCTTTGCGAAACTCACCGCTTCGCGGTTCGTTTCACAAACTGAACTCGTACTACGAAACCTCTGTCATTGTAACACTTGTATTACAATATACTATTTTATAATTCACGTTCACAAAGTTTCTATTTCGACACTAAAAACAGTATCGAAATAGGTTCATTGTAACACTGTTTTTGGTAACTTTTTGTTTTACAGAATTGGTTGCACTGCACTGATTTTCAACGAAAGAGTTCAGGTAGTAAATCAAGAAGTATGTTTTAGTAAATTATTAACTACATTATTAGCGTTATTGCTAAATTCGGAATATTTTATACAAATTTGACAAACATTCTAATTTAAAATCATTAAAACTGACAAGTGTCAAAACTGTCAAGATTGCCAACATAAATAAATATTTCGAAAAACTCTCATTTTATTTTTTTTTATACTTTTTAAAGTTCATTATAAAAAATAGCATGTAACACTCGAATTACAATGACGGTTTGTAGTACTCGTTCTTTGCGAAACTCACCGCTTCGCGGTTCGTTTCACAAACTGAACTCGTACTACGAAACCTCTGTCATTGTAACACTTGTATTACAATATACTATTCTCCACGACCATTAATGAATGTAATAATTCCGACTTCATTTTTAATAATAGAAAGTGTTCATTCTCACTCTTGAGATAGAATATTCATTCTGAAACACTTGCTTCTTATGTGTTTTGCATGTATTTCCATTCTATAACTAGTGACGGAATAACATTCTGTAATTGCTCAACAAAAAACATAGTTTGCCCTGCGAATTTTAAAACTGTCACTTAGTTTGTCAGTGCGACGTTCTAATTGTTTTGCTACATATTTCAATTTAAATAAACAGAATTATTACATGGTCGTGGAGAAAATAACTCGTGGTTCCTCTCGCTCGCTACGCTCGCGTTCGGAATTCTCCACTCGTATCGAATTTTCATTCTAACCTTGTTACAGAATATACTATTCCGTATCTGTGTACGGGAATGATCCATAAGCAAATTCATATTTTGCGCCTTGATTTTATTTGGCAATAAATTTAAAACCACATTATTAGTAGTGTTTTAGTAACTCTGGAGGCGTTTGGCACCTCTGGACATCATCGTCACTGTCCATTTTAAATATAATTTAAAATATTTTAAGTAATATGTAACTAACCGAACTGACAGTTTTGTGACACTAATCAACAATGATAAACAAACAATGTCAACGAAACGGTTTCATAGAAAATAAGATGATATCAAAAACAGTTATGCATTCATAAAACTTTCTTAATTTACGATTATATTTAATGCGATTTCAGAAAAAATAGTATGTGTATCTCGTAGTAAAAGCACATTCCCGGGCTCTCAATGTTTGTTAGCCTGGGCTAAACGCCTCGGCCAACAATTAACATTGTCGTCCGGGAATATACCGCTTTTCCTACTAGATACACAATATACTATTTTATAGTAGAAAGTTTTTTTACTGATTTATAGGTCATATAACTATTATAAAAATATTTTGTAATTTCTTGAAATTGTGTCAAAATCTCTGAGTATATGCCTAAACACACTTGAAACATGCATTTTCATCCAGTTCTTAGCTATCCTGAAAATTTCAGAGTTCTAGAGGTACCTAGTCGGAAATTAGGTTTAAATTCGATTACAAACTCGCTATGACAAAGAGAAAGAGGCAAAGAACATGACAATTTTTTTTAATGTCTGGCAATTATAAATTCATGTTGTAAAAAAGCCAATAAAAATATTAACTTTTTAAAATTATTTATTTTTTCCCGACGTTGCTTGCTCTCGTACTATGTTAAAAATTATAAAAAAATAGCCTATAGATGGTATGGTATATATTACATATTAAAATCGGTAAAGGCATATTATACATTTTAAAAAAAATGTCATCGCAGTCAGTAGGATTCGAACCTACGCTCCCAGAGGGAATCTGATTTCTAGTCAGACGCCTTAACCGCTCGGCCATGACTGCTCATGTAGATGTTTATCAAAAACACGACTTTGTTATTCAAAGCTTCTATACCCATTTAAATAATTAAAATAAATAATAGTAATGCAAATTAAGCGTATAGAACTATTACCTATTAATTAAATATTTGTACTTAAAGTGAAAGTAGATCAATTTAAAATAAAATAGTAAAAGTGATCGATTTACATATGAATAGTATCTGATACCATTAGTAATTGTTTATTTTTTCGTTTACATTTACCGGTAAGTTATACGAACCGGTTTTGTTTAGCGGAAATGCAGTTTTTATTTTGATTTATTAATATCTATCGGCCTGGGGCTTTTCGTGGCCGATTGATGTCCTTATAGTACGAACGCCAGGTACGTTTTCGTTGGCATTATGATTATAGGGTCATGGGATTACCAAAGTGTTTTTTAATGTAGTTTGACGACCTGCTGATTACAAATTTCGAGAGTAACCGTTCGACAAATGTACCGAGAACATCTATTGGGGCAGAAGAGGCAATTTATTAATTTAAGATTTAAAGGACTGCAATTTAGGACGAGTAGGAAAGACGTGGAAAGGTAAGAAATTCCCCAATCTGTAGACCATGGGATGAAGGAATGATCGAATTGATCGATTCGCGTTGTCTGGGATTGAACACTATAAGGGTGCATTGAGTTGGCACGTCGCGTTGCTCTGGCTGGTCTAGCAAGTGAAGGCACTATAGAGCGGAGTTCTTCTGAGCAAAATCAGTTTAAAACAAGGAAAGATCAGACAGTTATCTTCGGAGGGACAATGGGACTAGGTTTGTGGTGATACTGGTGTCGTTTATTAGTCGAACTGCTCTTCTCTGTATTGCATCAAGAACTCTGAGCCTTAACGATGCCGCCGATCCCCATACATGCGAGCAGTATTCAAGATTAGGTCTTATTTGGCCCTTGTAACGAATATCTGAGTTGGGTGGAAAGAAATAATACCATGCTCTAAAAAGAAAGCTTAACTTCGTTCCAGAGTAAGTCCTGGTAGATCGTTATACCAACCAGCGTAATGGAGTCGCTTACTACTAGTGTCTGATCGTTGATTGTGATGGATGAGTCGTATGTTTGCCTCTTGTTGAATAGACAAAATGTCTTTGTTTTGGAAGCGTCAAAATTAATAAGATTCTTCCCCACTCGTCTAAAATTCTCAAATCTTGATTGAGAGAAGCCGTTATGTATTCTTTCAGAATATCTAGGGTTATGGGACGGTTGTGCGCTTTGCTACAGTGTAGTTTTGCTATCATCTGCAAAACAGTGTAGGTATTAGTGTCTTCTAGTAGATCATTAATGTGTAAAAGGAGTAGAGAAGGATCTAGAGCTGATCCTTGGGAAACTTCAGTGTTGATCTTGTAGAGGTTGGAGGAATGTCTAACTACAACAACTTCTTTAAATGGTTTCATCTCTAAAACTAAGAATGATAGGTATTTTTTTTAAATTATTGTGATTTCTTATGAACAAAACAATAAAGTAAACTTCAAAAAATTAAAATTCAACTATTAAAATTAATTTAGTGCAAAAGGGGTATATAAGGGCTTATTTGAAATGCACGAACTCAGCTTTTACGTAAATTTTATAAAATACTAGCTGTAACCTGCGCGCGTTGCTACGCCAGCAACTAAAATAAATTTAAAAAAAATAAAAGAGAAGAAGAGATAGAGAAGGAAAGAAAGTTTATAGTTTTGTTTTACTTATCGCACCAAAAATATATTTTACGAACTTATATTTATACAAATTCGTGTAGATATCTATTAATCAGTATTGAATTTGATACATGGAAGCGCCATCTGGTGGTAACTTCCATTAATACGAATATCATATTCATCTTACCCGTTAAAAATACATCATCATACTGATTTTCCTGACAATAGGTTGAACGGGACAGAAGTTGCTAGTCTGCAGCGCCACCTGGTGGCAAGTGGCATCAATGAGCATCTCATACAAACCTTCTCCGTAAAAAAATACATACACATACCAAATTTCATGACAATCGCTTGAACGGGACAGAAGTTGCTAGTCTGCAGCGCCACCCGGTGGCGAGTGGCATCAGTGAGCATATCAAACAAACCTTTTCCGTGGAAAATTACATATACATAATAATTTTCATGACAATCGGTTGAACGGGACAGAAGTTGCTAGTCTGCAGCGCCACCTGGTGGCGAGTGGCATTAATGAGCATATCATACAAACCTTCTCCGTGGAAAAATACATATACATACCAATTTTCATAATAATCGGTCCAGTAGTTTTTGAGTTCATTGAGTACATACAGACATACAGACAAACATTCATCTTCTATTATATATATAAATAAGCACAATTTACAAAAAGAACTTTTTATAATAGAAAGTTTTTTACTGATTTATAGGTCATATTTTGTGTCATCTCAACAATGCACAGCATCCCTGACATTGTAAAAATATTAAGTCATACAACGCTGTGATTGATCATAGAGAAGATTGTTTCCTTGTTAAAAAAATCAAGGGTAGTTGTATCTAAAAACTTTCTAAAACAGTTTATTTTATTACCAGTTAAAATAATAATTACTGTTTTCACATGTATAAACAAAAAAAAAAAAGAAAAAAAACTTCTCTCTCGCGAGTTCGATCCTATTACAATATCCCAACAGAATTGTCACAATCTACCGCTTCACCCCTTATCCAAATAGGCCACCGCAAACTTATATAAAGTCTTTCAAAATGATAATATGTATACATATTTAATTTAATAACAATTCAGTATAAATTTCGAAATCTGTGTATATGCCTAAACACACTTGAAACATGCATTGTCATCCAGTTCTTAGCTATCCTGAAAATTTCAGAGCTCTAGGTAGTCGGGAAATAGGTTTAAATTCGATTACAAATTCCACGGAATGACACAGAGACACAGAACACGGCGAAAATATAAAAAACTTTCTAAAAAAAAAGGATGTGTTTTTATGTACGAAATGGATGAACTCAAAAACTACTGGAGCGATTATTATGAAAATTGGTATCTATATGTATTTTTCCCCGGAGAAGGTTTATATGATATGCTCATTGATGCCACTCGCCACCAGGTGGCGCTGCAAAGTAGCAACTTCTGTCCCGTTCATCCGATTGTCAGAAAAATTGGTATGCACATGTATTTTTTCACGGAGAAAACGAATATGCCATGCTCATTGATGCCACTCGTCACCAGGTGACGCTGCAGAGTAGCAACTTTTGCCCTGTTTAACCGATTGTCATGAAAATTGGTATGCATATGTATTTTTTCACGCCGAAGGTTTGTATGGTATGCTCATTAAAGCCACTCGCCACCAGATGGCGCTGCAGAGTAGCAACTTCTGCCCTGTTCAACCGATTGTCATGAAAATCAGTATGATGCTGTATTTTTAACGGTTAATATGAATATGATATTCGTATTAATGGAAGTTACCACCAGATGGCGCTTCCATTAAGCGAGCAACCACTACTTATTTACTAACTTTATATCACGCCACCGTAAGGTGGCGCAGTTAATTTCACATATGTTTAAACGAGCAATCCTTACTTAAGTATTGTGACGCCACTGGAAGGTGGCGCAGTTAATATCACTTATATTTAAACGAGAAATTCTTACTAAATTAAGTATTGTGATGCATCTAATATATTTTATCGATAAACTACAAAATATAACGAAAAAAAAAAAAATAGTATAAACCTAATAACTAACGAAAAAATATGATGAACACGATAAAATCAAAATAAATTTAAAAAACGAAAAATGGAAGAATGACTTAAATGATTTGCGGTACGAAGTCCGCCGGGTCAGCTAGTATATATATATAAAATTTGAGAATTTATTTGTTATAATTTTGTTTTAAACAATCCGACAAACCTATATATATATATATATATATATATATATATATATATATATATATATATATATATATATATAAACAAAGTGCCAAGAAAATGCGTATTAATATAAACAAAAAGGGAAAATTATTGGGCATGTACGCAAAAAGGATCATAGGATTACGAGTAGGAATGGTAACCGCAGATATGCATGTTTCTGGCTCATTAGCCGTCATCAGTGCGGCATAACCAAGTAGGGCATTGCACTTGGCTAGCAAAAGTGTTGGGTACTTAGGAGCAAAGGATGTTGGGGAAACATGTGTAAAGAAACATAAAAACACAATGAGTCCGTTTCGCCAACGTTGCGACGCTAGTTGCTAGCCGAAAACCCATTGGCACAGCTGGCCGAAAGCACAAAATGGCGATAGGACTCCTGTGTGAGCTTTCGTTGTTTTTGTGTTTTTATGTTTCTTTACACATGTTTCCCCAACATCCTTTGCTCCTAAGTACCCAACACTTTTGCTAGCCAAGTGCAATGCCCTACTTGGTTATGCCGCACTGATGACGGCTAATGAGCCAGAAACATGCATGTCTGCGGTTACCATTCTTACTCGTAATCCTATGATCCTTTTTGCGTACATGCCCATATATATATATATATATATATATATATATATATATATATATATATATATATATATATATATATATATATATATATATATATATATAGGTTTGTCGGATTGTTTAAAACAAAATTATAACAAATAAATTCTCAAATTTTTAAGGAAAAATAACAATGTTATAAAAAAATATATTTAATTGTCAATGATGTTAATATTCTTTATTCAAAGATGAAAATTTTAAGCCTTTGTGGACCCTTTTAAATTGATTAGATCCTATAAAATTATCGATTTTACCTTAAGCTTGGTGCGAGTGCGACCTCTTTGCTAGCGCGTTAAATTAGCTATCGTCTATTGGGCCATGCCTGTTTTGATCCGAAGGGTCAGGTACATATGTTTCAGTTTGTATTACTTTTGTATTCAAGATTATTACAAGCAAGAAAGCGTTTTTTATTTATTGATTTTACTAAACAAATTTTTAGTAATACATTTTTATTAATTAATAATTTTTACAATAGGAAGCATTATACGCGATTTTGGTTTTTTAAAATAGTTTTCTTTAAAGTTACTTTTTTGGTATATTTTTGAGATAAAAAAGCAAACTTTTTGAAAACATGAATGTTATTGTTTTTGCCTGATCTATTAGAAAATGCTTTGTCCAAAATTGTTTGAAGCATTCGTCTTTTATACAAGTTTATTGTTTACTAGTTGTACTCGCAACGTCGTTTACGTGGCGTGTGATTGTTGTATAAAAATTGTTACCTCACCCCATTCAAGGAATGGGAGAGAAATACTTATATACCAGATGTTAAGTTGAAAGAAGACAAATACATCTGTGAAAACAGCATTCGAATCGGATCAGTAGTTTTCATGTGATGCGCGCACAAACATATACATTCCTACAGTTTTGTTATATGTATAGATAGATAACAAATTTCTTTCCCCTCTTCAAATTTTTTAAAAAATAGTTAGCCTAAAAAATCTAACCTGTTGATAAAAAGTCTTGTTTATAAGTTTTTTAATTAAAAAAATGGTTGGTTCTCTCTTGTTTTATGGGACTATAACCACTTGCCTAAATAAACAACTTTAAAACTAGTATAGTTTAAATGCTGCATGAAATTAATATTGTTTTGACAGGTCTTGTATGTATTCAAACCAAAATGTTGATATTAACTTTTAACAATTCGAACAACGACAACTAAATCCATAAAACTTAATACCAATCAAATTCCAAACGGAGACGCACAAACATATTGAATAGTGTTATACTAGGAGGCTATATGTAAAGTTCGCCACGATTTTAATGCACAGGTAAAATAGTATTATACGTTACAAGGTCGGTAGGTGGCTTATTACAGTACGAGTTAGTTTACGGACGATGCGACGTAGGAGCCGAGTCTCGAAATAAAAACGATTACTGTAATAACACCTAACGACCATGTATCGTATCATATTTTATTTTATCCTGTTTTTATAATTCTTAATTCATTTACCTTAAACAGCTTTCCAGCTGTATGTTTTTTTATTATTAATGTGTTTTTTTTCTTTCACTATTATTTTTACTTACTTATGTCCGTATATGCTACATTTTAATAAGTATTTAGCGGTAGTTTTTAAGAAAAAATAAGTATATTATTTCTATTTACTTCATTTCTAACTTATATGTGATGAATTGAAAGTTAAATCTGTAACTTTGTTAAATTTTCTAGACAATTAATAAAAAGATACAAAACAAAGACAAGAGCAACTGCAAAAAACACTCTTTAGAAGGGGGGCATGTTATAGTATTTTCAAATTTCAAATTTAGCGGGCAAAATTGTACGGTGGTGGCACCACCGCTTCACAGTAGGGAGAGAGACGATTGATGATCGCTAAAAAGTCACAAGTGTTTTGCGTGCTCTTGCCTTTATACTCATTTATTATTGTTAATTTAATTCTTTAAGTTTTTTTTTACCCGATTCTCTTATCATACGATAACATGGCGCCCAAATAACGTGTGGTATTTAATAAACAAGAGTGTTTGTTCGAATCCAGGTGAGTACAAAAAGAAATTTTAATTTTAAAAGCAAGGTTAGGCTCAAGCATTAGCTACCGTCACAGACAACAGTGAATCTCTTGCGTTCTCTCAATAAAGACGAAAGTTCCGCGAGAGGCAAAGCAACGTGTTCTTACAAGACGTAATCATTCACGCTACGCAAGACGTGAGATTTACTTGAACATATTTAATATTTTTTTTTGTATTCCTATACTCGTAGTTAATTATAAAAACAAAATGGGTGAAAATAACGATGACGATATATTTTATGATTCATACGAAATCCTAAATTACACAGGATCATCCACAAATGGCACAAATCCCTTTTCTACAAGAATACAATCCACCAACATCGTAAATCATACACAAGCAGAACATATTTCGCATTGTGTAATCAGGGAATCGCGAACATCTTTACCTACCACGCCACATTTTCACGAATTACAATAGACTATGCAAGACAATTCAAATTCAGCGGATCAGTTTAGAGAATTAACGGCAGCGTTTCTTTCAGCTATAGAGGTAATAGCAAAAAGTGTTAAAAAAACAGACGATCCAAAAATAGAGTTTTCCGGGAATGATACTGAAGACCCTAAATTGTTCATAGATAAACTCGAAACGCATTTCTTACGAAACCCAATGTCGGATCTAGAAAAACCGCTTTTTGCCGCTAAGTTATTTAGAGGTAAAGCTTTGCAGTGGTTCGAAAATTATCGTAATGCTTCTGTTAATTGGTATATGTTCAAACATAGCTTCCTACAACAATTTAATAATACGGCGATTGTAACACAATTAACTTCACAATTGTACGGACAGTATCAAAACACCAACGAAGACGTCAATGTGTTTATCATTAGAAAAAGATAAATTTACCACAGATTATGGCCAAATAGTACAGAGACTATTTTAATAAATTTATTAAAGGAACAAATAAGACCAGAGATCCGATCTCGTATAAGAGGCTTAGAGTTCTCAACAGTCGAAAGTCTAGCATCTATAGCAGCACAAATAGAAAAAGATCTGAGTAACTGTAATACAAACAAATATAATCGTGATAAGGCACCAAACCGCAAAGATAATAAAAAAACGTACCTCCCAAACCATGTCGATTCTGTTCGGAGTGGCACTACCACCGTGTATGCCCAAAAAATCCATTCAATATAAAACATAATCAAAATACAAATGACATTTCATCTACTTCTAAGTCTAATGCTGCATCCCATACTGGAGCAATTCCAAAAGTCCGAAAATCCGAAACGTTGCAAAATGAAGCCGCGGCGTTACCCCTCTAAATAAAAAAAATTTTTAGAACAACGGGAGTGGACCTGCGTACCCCCGATTGTTATGACAATGCAGGAAAAAATGGCCGAGGAGAATCTTCCAAGAGTTGACTTACAATTTGGAACATCTAAAATTAAAGCACTATTAGATAGCGGATCAAATGTTAACATAATAAATTCAAAATATGTTGATCAAAATGATCACACTTCACAAAAAATAATTAAAGTGGGTTGCGGGGTTATTAATGTTAATACTAAGGGTTATCATAATCTAACGTATCAAATCGCGGGTATCACATTAACTTCTAGTTTCCTTGTAGTAGATTCATTGGCAGAAGATTGTATACTGGGTTATCCTTGGTTAAAAGAACAAAAAGCTGTCATAGATACGTCAAGGGGTTGTATATATTTCGGTGATCAACAAAGACGCACCTTATTTTTATCTCCTAACATACTACCTAACTTGAGTAATAATTATCACTTTCCACTCGATCATATTCCTCCCGAATTTCAAGACGAGTTTAAAAGATTATTTTTCGATTTTAATAGTTTATTTGATGATCCGGTAAGTCAGTCTGTAACGCATACTATTAAACATGATATCCAATTAATAAAAAAGGAACATTTCAATATTAAATCATATCCACTAAGTTTCCATAAAAATCAAATTTTACACGAACAAATAACAGAAATGTTAAGTAAGGGTGTCATAGAGCCATCCACTTCTTCTTACTCTTCGTCACCGGTTATTATAGAAAGACCTGGTAAAAAACCCAGATTTTGTGTAGATTTTCGCAGACTCAATTCAATAACAGCGGATGAAGTAGTTCATTTACCAAAAATTCCAGATACCCTCAAGCAGTTAGGCTCTGCAAAAATTTTCACCTCTTTAGATCTTCGAAGTGGATATTGGCAGATTGCACTAACAGATGAAGCAAAACCATTAACTGCGTTTAGTACTTCTAACGGAGCTCATTATCAATTTACTGTTATGCCTTTTGGACTTAAAAACGCGCCTTGCACATTTCAAAAACTAATGGTTCAGGAAGTATTAATGGGATACATAAATCAATTCGTCATGGTTTATCTTGATGATATCATCGTCTATTCAAACAATTTTCAAGAACATAAAGAGCACTTAACGTTAGTTTTCGAAAGGTTGATGTTACATAATCTAAAAGTTTCTTATGAAAAATGTAAATTTGTAACGGATCAACTGGACTCTTTAGGCCACTGTATCAAGAACGAAGTAAACCAACCTCAAAATGATCGACTAATACAAATTCAAAATTTTCCTGAACCCCGAAGCAAGAAAGATATTCAGTCGTTTCTTGGAACTATCAATTGGCTTAGAGAATATGTACCAAATTTATCAGAGATGTCAGTTCCTCTTACTGACTTGTTAAGTCCTAAAGTTAAATGGAAGTGGGGAGAACACGAAATAAAATCATTCGAGGAAATTAAACAAGCTTTAGCTCAACCTCTATCTTTACATCGTCCAGATCCGGCACTTCCGTATGTGCTACAGACAGATGCCAGCTCCATAGGAATCGGTTGTGTTCTGTATCAACTGGGAAATAATGGAGAAAAACGAATTATCTCTCACGCTAGCGGTAGGCTAAACAGAACTGAAAGAAAATATCACATAAATGAAAAAGAATGTTTAGCGGTCATTTGGGCTGTAAAAAAATATCGCGCATATCTAGAAGACACACATTTTACATTAATCACTGATTCTAGAGCGCTAAAATGGTTAAATAAAAATTCTGAAGCCAAAACAAAATTAACACTTTGCTTCTCTCGGAATTTTCTTTTGACATTCAGCACATTCCGGGTAAGGAGAATCAACTTCCTGATTTTCTTTCACGATATCCTGAAGAACAGGAGGTTTCAGCTGAGGTCAACAACTTTGAGCGCATGCTTCTGCCTAATTCTGTACATAACACTTCTCATTTCCAGAAAACAAATGATCTGATATTAAATAATATAGTACCTCTTGATGCTTCATATCCGTACGAACAAGCGAAACAGTGTCAATTATATGATCCTGTATGTCAAGAACAACGGCGATTGTGGCAAACCATTTCAGAAAATGGCCCCAAGTCCAAAAAAGATTCAATTTTTTTTAATAAATATTGCATACAAGACGGTTTATTGTTCCTACGGACTGGAGCTCTTGTCGTACCTAGAAATGTAGTTAACAAAATTCTTTACTACTTCCATGATTCTGAATTTTCGGGGCATCCGGGTAGAGACGAATCATATAACACCATTAAATCTTATTTTTATTGGCCAAAAATGACTAAAGATATATATAAATATATCAGAAATTGCCTTATTTGTAGATCAGTTAAAACAGTTAATCAACCGGCTGCTCCACTAGAATCTCATAGTCCTCAAAATCCTTGGGAGATCCTTAGTCTTGACATTATGGGACCATATCAAAGGTCCAAAGATCAAAACAAATATATAATTGTTGTAGAGGATATTTTTTCACGCTGGGTTGAGGCTAGATCTACCAGAGATTCTACCATTAATCAGGTCATTAAATTTCTCGAAAATGATGTGTTTTCCCGATTTGGTTATCCAAAAACTATAATTACGGACAACGGGTCGCAATTTGCATCCAAACTTTGGGGAGATTTTTGTTCAAAAAATATGATATCGCATATTACGACCGCTATTTTTCACCAACGCGCTAATCCAGTAGAAAGACGAAATAAAGAACTAAAAACAGTATTAAGATCGTTATTAATAAATAAAAACCCCAAAGATTGGGACAAGTTTCTGCCACGCGTCCTTCGAATTCTTAGGTCTCGCAAGAATGCTGCAACAGATAGATCGCCCGCTGAAGTACTCCTGGGCTTTGAACTACATCCTCCTGGAGATTAGAAACATCCCAAAAATCTTACTTTCAAATCCAATCACGCCATTACAAGAAGTCAGAAATTATGCGACATCAGACAGAGACAAAAGAAATACCAAAATCAATACACCAAAAGGAAAACCAATCCTCCCACCTTTGCACTCGATCAACTGGTAATGGTACGTGAAACTAGACCAGTCACTGAAAATGCTTTTCATCCTACCTGGGTAGGCCCTTGCAAAGTCTTAGAGAAACATTCTGATACAGTGTATACTATAAAACGAGATGGTTACTCGCTAAAATTTCACACTGACGACATAAGACCTGCTCCTCCATTCTCTGACAGTTCAGCTTCATCTGATGATGAAGAAGAAGAAAACTTCAGAGAGGCATCCACTTCAGAAGGTCCATCCGATCACTTCCTTGATGACCTTTCTGAGCTTGACGCTGAACCAACAGTAGTAAATCAATTAAACCTTCTGTCTTCTTCTAATTATTTGTTGGATGACAAATACGGTTCACTTGATCAACATTGCATATCTTCAAGTGATTCACCTGATGATGAGTTAATTTACCAATGATATGCATTAAGTGTACGGAACACCATTTTTTGATAATATTTTGTCTGACGATAAATCGAAGCCATATATGCAATTTTATTAGTACATATTCGAGAATAGTTAATTCATTTGTTAACGACTACACTCTTCATAGTGAATGCTACTACTACTGTCAATTGGTAGACGTTCCGTTCTAGTCCTAATGATATCTGCAGGGTTCCAATTCGCCTGATGACGAATGCTACATCCGCTGCTAGTATGAACACATTCCAACTACATTAGATCGAGTATAACAGTTAGATGGAGAAACTGTTTACCTTTGGTGTGTGATTGTGACATGTGCTAAGTTCGAAAATATCACTGACAATATTTCGCGTGTATGTGGAAATGTAAACTTTTTTTTTTTTTAATCTAATGCTTGTCACTGTTTTTCCAATAGTACTGTTAAAATTACTATTGTCTTTTGTTGTTGATGTTTACAATTAGTATAGTTCATAGTTGTTTCTTTAATTCTTAATTCATTTACCTTAAACAGCTTTCCAGCTGTATGTTTTTTTATTATTAATGTGTTTTTTTTCTTTCACTATTATTTTTACTTACTTATGTCCGTATATGCTACATTTTAATAAGTATTTAGCGGTAGTTTTTAAGAAAAAATAAGTATATTATTTCTATTTACTTCATTTCTAACTTATATGTGATGAATTGAAAGTTAAATCTGTAACTTTGTTAAATTTTCTAGACAATTAATAAAAAGATACAAAACAAAGACAAGAGCAACTGCAAAAAACACTCTTTAGAAGGGGGGCATGTTATAGTATTTTCAAATTTCAAATTTAGCGGGCAAAATTGTACGGTGGTGGCACCACCGCTTCACAGTAGGGAGAGAGACGATTGATGATCGCTAAAAAGTCACAAGTGTTTTGCGTGCTCTTGCCTTTATACTCATTTATTATTGTTAATTTAATTCTTTAAGTTTTTTTTTACCCGATTCTCTTATCATACGATAACAATTAATAAATTCATAAAAACTTTAAAAATAGTTCGCAACTTGACTAGTTACGTCAAATTACCTTAACTGTCAGTTACTGTCAAATATTTTAAAAATTTTGTATTAATTGTTAATTCATGTTTTAAAATAAAATAAGGTTAAAGAATCTTTCGCGTTACCCGTTACCTGAGCCCAGTGTGATGCTAATAAAAGACCAATAAAAGAGACCTGTTCGCATACCCTCACCGCATGTGGTTAAAAGTAATTGTCTTTCCTTAAGCAATCAGAGCAGAGTTGCTAGGCAACACATTATAGTACATGATACCGTAATGTTTAACTTACCGGCGCCAAATTGATAATAGAGAAGTTTATTTACTGGACAGGATGAAATAAAATATATAATTTTAGAGATAAAAGTGACCAGTAAAGAGCTCCACCAAATAACAGGTAAGAGTAGGTCCAGTAAATAGTAAAAAAGGGGCCAAGTGCGAGTGGCATTTGCCCATGAAGGGTTCCGTAGCAGCAAGTAACTACTTAGGTACTAGATAGCGGGTCAAACCAATTTTCGGTTAAAGTATACATGGTATTGTACATTTTTTTTTTCTTATTCCAGAAGTTACAGGGGCGGACACATTTTACCACTTTGGAGATATCTCTCGCGCAGACTATTCAGTTTACAAAAAAATGATAGTAGAAATTTAAATATCATTTTTTAAAGACCTATCCATAGATACCCCACACGTCTAGGTTTGATGAATTTTCGAGTATGAGTTTTAAGTATGGGAAACACCCAACTTTTTTTTCTTTTTTTGTGTAAAATCTTAAGGCAGTTCACAAATACATCTACTTACCAAGTTTTAACAGTATAGTTCATAATGTTTCGGAAAAAATTGGCTTTGACATACGGACGAACAGACAGACATGACGCATCTGTAAGGGTTTTGTTTTTTGCCATTTGGCTTCGGAACCCTAATAAAAGATTCATTACCTATCTTAATCCGTAATCATTAGGTACTACTGTCCGTAATTCGGTGTACTAATTTTGGCTCTTGAGGTAGCGGTCTTTAATTCAATTAAAATAAAATCAAGACTTTAGGTTTAGGTTTAACCAATCCGAGTATAATAGTAAGAATTCAATAATCGGACAATATTTTAGATTGCACTTTGAGGATTCATTTACTGGACCCATCAGAAACCATATTTTTGTTCAATACCGAATTATTTTATTTGATGCCTGTAAATGACAACAGAATAAAAGAATTTCGAGCTTATTTGTTAAGAAATTAATCTTTATACACAGCTTTGTTTCCCATTAATAGGTGGTGTAATAAACAAAATTGCTTAGTTCGCACAACGACTGCATATGAATAGTTTCATTCGAAATTTAACTCCTTTTTTTACAAACAATATCCAAATATTTTCCTGTTCACTCACTTTTAAAAGTGCAGGAAAAATGTTTATTTAAAAAGTAAAAGTTGTAATAATGGCACATTTCAGATTCAGGATAAAAAATGTTACAAATAATGCGGATCATTAATAAACTACTAAAATATGAGGCCAAACAATTTAAGATTTTTTTTGTTTAATCTGTAAGATATAATTATATTAGTTATTTTTTTGTAATCTCTTACTATCTTTATATTTAACTAGCAGCCCTCCCCGGCTTTGCACGGGGATTAAAGAAAAATAACAAAAGCCATTAAATTTATTGGGTCAACGCTTCCCTGTAAACAATATTACATGTTGTTTTATTTTCTGGCAGCAAAATAAATTGATTTTCAGGTGCTCCGACCCGCATTATGCGGTTTGCCATGAGGAAAACCAATCCCTAAATTGAAGCGGTTTAAATGGATTTGGTAGATCAGTTGGGATCATCGGTATCCTCAGTGTAGGAGCTAGTTGACCAGCTGGTGGTTCAGTTATATTGTTTGCTAGAACTTAATTGTCCATTAATTCCTTTATAAGTAGCCTCGTCCCATTGCACATGCTAAATTTGTGATATCTGTCGTGATTATGAAATAAGTTATTTTGATAAGGGATAATACCAATAAAAACTTTTAAAAAATTAAAAATTAGTTATTGTGACGTAACTATAACAGTTAGACATATGCTGTCGCGGCATTTTTTGTAGATATTTATATATTCTTCAAAATCGTAGTACATTATTTTATTCTATAATCAATAGTATTCTCAGCGCACGCGATGTAAGGATTTTAAGGTCATTTTTAGTTACATTAATGGCATTTTAGTAAGGATCCCTATTTTTTTTAAATGAAACATAGCCCATGTCACTCGGGAATTGTGTAGCTTGCCAACGGTGAAAGCATTTTTGAAATCAATCCAGTAGTTTCGGAGCCTATTCATTTAAAACAAACAAACAAAAAATCAAACCTTTCCTCTTTATAACATTAGTATAGATAATATTATTATTGGGAATGTAAAAATTGTAAAGTGAATTAATTATTTTAATTTATAGTTTTATGGTCAGTTTTAGTAAGCACTTAATGACCATAATCCTTAATTATCAAATTTGTGGCGCACTTAACATATCATTTTCTGACCACCCGCGGTGCGTGGCGCTCTTTACATAATTCTCTAAAGAACCTGAACTAATGGAAATAAAAAATGTTTATTTTTTTATATATAAATTTTCTGAAACATTAATCAAATTTATTAGTTGCTTTAAAATAAACTTGAGAGCAAAGAAATCGAATCACCTAACGAAATGTGAATAATTTCAAAAAGATAATATTTGCCGGTTCAGCCATGATATCATATGAATGCTTGTTAAATTTTCTTTCTAGTGACATAATATCTTGGTGGCATAGGTTTAATTTTTGACTTATTTTGTGACAGAAGCGAATAAGTAAAAAAAAATCATACGTTATGAGTTCAGTTTGATGATCATAGAACCGTGTAAATAAAGCATAGAGTTTTTCCATTGTAATCATTTGATAATCAACCATAGCCAAAGAAAAACCACTCATCAGAACGACTTCTAAATGGACACAATACCAGAAAGAGCCAATCAAGCAGTAACACTGGTACAGGCTGGACTAAGTCAGCGAGAAGTCGCTCATCAGCTAGACCTGAGTCAGTCAGCTGTGCAAAGAGTTTATCAGAGGTTCCGAGAGACTGGTACCCATGATGGCCGACCAGGAACAGACAAATTTAGAGCAACTTCAGCGAGTGATGACCGTATTAACTTCATTGCGTAATCGTCATCTGAACGCTCTTCAGTTTCAACTGAGACTGGCAGAAGTACGTTCTGTCCGAGTAAGCCGTTGGACTATTTGCCGAAGGCTTGGAGAATCATTGCTGCGAGCCTGGAGACCAGCAAGAGCTCCCAGACTTACCGCAGATCACCGAATACGAAACCATGTTGATTGGACTTGATAACAATGGACCAGGGTTCTGTTTACTGATGAGACTCAGATTTGTTTATCCGGCAATGACGGTGTTGCATCACTGAAACAGTGGCCTACGTTGTGCCTTGACACCGTAACATTGACTGCTTATCGCTAAATCCCTGATATTCTTGCAGTACTATATGCAGGATTCATTGGCCAAAATTTTATGCTTATGCATGATAATGCACGACCAAACACAGTGTATTTATCGCATTATTTTTTTTTAATTCGAATATTGTATTTATTATTTTTAATTAGTATGGCCTCTAAATTAAAAGAATATATCATTATAAAATAAATCGATCTCGAAATAAACTTTTTAATAAAAAAATTTAATGTTAATTAAATTAAATATTTTTATTTATAATATGGATATAGGAATTAATCTGCTGCTGTATCATGTTTGTGAATTTATTGTTGTCAGTTCCGTATAAATTAAAATTTTACACAAAATAATTAAAATTTGAGATGTGATAATATTAGTAGTTATTATCATCAAAAGGAAAAAACAGATTCACATACGTTAATGTACGTTTTTTTTAATAAATAAGATAGAGGAGAATTCCAACTTTTATTGACACTCTTATTAACTTACCGCCAAAAAAAATTAAATTTTTTTTTAAAATCGGGAAGTTATTGGTTTTACCCCGTTTTTCGAAAATCGAGTTTTCATCGGATCTCAAAGTTTTGAGGTATTTGGAACCTCCCCTGACTATTTTTACGAGGGTGTCTGTATGGCTGTATGTATGTGTGGATGTGTGTGTATGTGTGGATGTATGTAAACCTCTTATAACTTTTGAACGGCTTGACCGATCGGAATGAAATAAAAAGCGTATCAAAGAGTTCCACATAACTTAGACTCCCTGTAAGTTTGAGCCGATTCGAAGCGGTAGATTTGGAGAAATTTCAAAATAACGGAAAAAAACAATTGATAAAAATGATGTTTTTTGGGCATATCTTTTTAACTATTACATTGATCAATGTCATAACCTAATCAGCTTTCAAGCTTAAAAAACTACGTGGAATGCCGTTTTGCAAAGTAAAATCGGTTAATTCGTTCGTAAGATATCGTTGTCAAAAAATTTCAAAAAAAGTGTTTTTTAACTTACAGGTTTTTCTACTAATCGATTTTGCACACCTCGTAACATTTTTAGGTCTCAAAAAAACTGCGTCGAATGCCGTCTTGAACATCAAAATCGAATAACGCGTTAAAAAGTTATGGCCTTTTAAACATTTCAAAAAAAGTCAAAAACGTCAAAATACGTCACGTTACTATAGCTTTGCGGTTAAAACTAGCGGAAAGTTCCAAGGATGGCCTTTAAGGTCAACCTCTTTTCGATTTTTTTTTTCTTGGCATTACAATCCTTCTAAATATAATACATTTACAGTTTACATTCTTAAGTAATTATTATTTTGATAAATAAATATTTCGTTAAAACGTTAGATTTTCAAAGCAGATTATAAATTTTAATTGTATTCCAAACACTTGGATTACAGAGATTACACGATAACAATTTAACATAGAAAATATTCATCTGTGTATAGATACTGTACATTATTCTGTAAATTCATAAGCACTCAAACCAACTGTGTTATTTATGGTATGCAAAAATGCCAGAGGAATTTCACGTTATGTTTCTTTAAAGTACGTACATAGATAAAGTTCTTATTTTGCAAGATATCTATTAACTCTACCAAAGAAAACCAATTGACAGATGTAATGTTTCTGTTGCTACCCAATGAAGGTTTAGCTAGGCGCAATACCTACTGCCTGAGATGGTTTAGCATGTTTTTTTGTCTTTAGGCAACATAATTATATTATCCGAATCGTGGCTACAATAGTTTTTTTCACGAAAGCATTGAATAAATTAGAGTTAAGTGGATTTAATTGTAATGAAATTTACGGTTTGTATTAATTGAAGACATTTGATATTTAGTGTTATCATCCGTCATATATCATCCACTTTCAATGATTGTCATACGGCTATTTCTTGTTATAAAGACACTAAAAACATTAGTAATAAATCAATCATTAAGATTCCACTATCACTTCTTTCAATTGAAAATTGTCATTAAACTTCAAGTGAAATTTTGTGATAAAATATTGGCAAATATTATAGTATTTGTATGTACAAGAATTATGTTTCACATTAACTGTTGAAAGATACAGTGATACAGTACCTACTGGTACAGAGACTAGTTACTCAGATATAGTCCCACCAATGCCAGTTTACCATCGTCAGTTTTTTAATTTCATTGGCGTGGAAATGAAGAAAAAAAAACATATTATTCATTGATCATTCCGACGATGATGTATCTTGAGCACTCATTTCGACAAAACACCATAGTATTTTAATTCATTATTAAGTAGCTAAAATATATAATTTATACCAGTAACTCTATTATACACGATATTGTTGAAATAAAAGATTATGCCAGGTGTTGAAATCAAGCGACTGTTTGCAAACGCGATGTAGCTATCATCAAACACGATATCGGCTGCTTCAGGATTTAATGGATGTAAACAGGCTGTTCTATTTTTTCAAGAAATTGATTTTTTAACCAATGTATTTTAAGAATGCTGTTTTATCGATGAAATGAAGATCACAAACTCAGGCATATTACCAAAATTCATCTTAATACGTCTAGTAGAAAATACCTGTAAAAGATACAGGTACATCCAGGAAGATCGACAATTTGTTTTTTTTTTCAAAAGTGGACTTCTGCGGACCTTAAAAGACGAGAACTAACAAAAAACTTTTATTTACATATTTCAATTACACCAATAATACCAATACTATCACTAAGAAACAAATGAGAAATTATATCCAAGAGTATTAACGTTAAAACTATCAATAGGGCAACGCCAATTTAAAACTTTCTGCTTAATTTACACCAGATTACAATGTTTTCGATACTTAAAAATGTCTTTAAGTATGAGTAGTATATACAAAGTTGCTTTAATTCATTCGTGAAGACTCGATTGAAATATTGAGTAGCGAGTTAATTAACTTATATATTGTTTATTTTTCATACTATTTTTCTAAGAGTGTCATTGACTAAGAATTGAATATTAAAGTAGAGATAATATTTTCATAATATATAAAGTTTTAGGAAATATATCTGACAACCTTAATTCGAAAGCCGGTGTCTTGATAGGATTAGGAGGCGTGTTTGTAAGTAAATTGTGCTTAGATAAACTATAAAACAATATAACAAATTCGGTGTCATTGGATACATAATTTAGGATGAGAGTACATAATATGTTTTTTACTGCTGTAATGGCACAACTCTAGTTAAATTGTCCAAAAATCTGTTACGAATTAATAAGTTTAAACAACAATCCGACATGTTTGTTATTTATATTCAATAATAAACAAACAAAAATACAATCACTTTTAACTAAAATAGTGTGATAATTTTGCAACTACATTGTAACACATTACAATTAAAATCCTATTTCTGTTTAAATTTTCAAACATGACACCTACATCTCTCATTTTACTGCAATATGAGTTTTCACATCGTTCGGATCTAAAACACACCTGATGTCAGTAATAGAAATGGTTTATTTTGATTTATGTGGTTAGCTTTACGACAAGTTTCGAAGAAAACTGCAAATTCCCGTTTAATTCAAAAAATTACACGACCACGCGTCTCGAAATTTTTTACAAATCCACTCGCTGAATGGGTCAGTAGTTACTGAGTCAAGGAAAACATGTGCATATTGAAACCAAAACCGTAAGGTGTAGGTATGTATGTATGTTAATTTTATTGAAAATTTGTTTTACTTATATGGTAAATGGATAGAGATAGGCGATTTATCGTTGTCTTATAGGTATTTTTTTAAATTGTCTCCTAAATTATACTTTTTAATGAATTGGTTTATGAATATACTTTTAGGTAAAAGGGTAGAATCGTTGTCGCCTAGGAATAAATGTGGGGGGTTCTTATATTTGTTCAATCTATTCTTAAGGACTTTCACAACATATTATATATTATCGTTTGCTATATAAAAATAATATTTCCGCGATTAGGGGCCATTCATTAATTACGTAAGGGTATTGAGGGGGAGGGCGGTTAAGAAAATCTCTACAAGTTCTTACGTTGGGGGGAGGGGGGGTAAAATTCATTCTTACGTAATAACAATATTCTAAGCAAGAGTTGGTTAACATCAATTTTAGACGTTCTCAGCGCATCGCAGCAAAGATTGCGAAACGTAACAAATATGTACTGTGCCGTACAATACATTTTCCAACTGGCGCCGAAGATGCGTCCCTAACGAAATTCCATCTACCGTTATATCTGATGAGCTACCAATTGTCTCTGATTGGATGACATGGTTTAAAAATCCGTTCAGTCCAGATGAAGATTAATGATTTTAATTGATCTAGCTTTAACTATTTAATTTATGTTTTTGAGACTACCAAAAGAGCATATCAGTTTAATTTAAGCTAAGTTTTCATTTGCAACGAGCTCAAATGCACCATTACATAATTTTTTTTATAAGTCCGACCCTGTACGTTATTTTTGCTTCCAAATTTGCAGCCATGTTGAGGACATGTTAGGCTATTAGCCCTGCAAAAAGAAATTAAATCGCCCGAAAAACAAAAAAACTATTTTTAACTAAAAATGTACTCCTTTATTTCGGCCCACAGTGTATAAACATGTTAATCATCATTTGATAAACTGTTATTAAAACCATATCATTATTAAACAAATACCACATAAAACAAATCAATATGTCGGTTTAATCGATTTGATGGGTATAAATATATACTGCTATGGAATTTGTTATGGCATACGGTTTCTGGTAATTATTAAAAAAAAAAATGAAAGTTCCTAAGAGACAGGTTGTTGGGAAGATAATGGAGTTTATTATAAGTTTTTTGTTTTTGAGTTGATGTTAGAATGATTTGAGATATAATTTAAATGGAATTAATGGTCAAAGATTGATTAGGATATAAAGAAAAGCATAGTTAACAAATAACTCCCAGATTCATCCTGGATGACCCCGGACTCATTAAACTAAATGTGCTGGCCAATTGCGACAGAAGTACAAAAGCCATTAAGAAAGAGAAACATAATAGACCATTACAATACGTATAGGATTATCAGAAAGTCTGCTGTGTCTAAGTAATTCCATAATTTAACAACTTTGTCTTTCAGAACCGTACATAAGGTTGTGTTTATATAATATTTAAATTTGTACAAACAGGAATGGTCACATTTTGAATTTCCATCTAAGTATTTTTATGCAAGTCCAGTTTGGCCAGGCTACCGTGAAAGAGTATTGGAATAATACTTGTCGTTAAAATAAATATTGTAACAGCCTTGACGTTAGTTAATAATAATAATAAAATTTAATCTCCCTTAAACCTAAACAGCGATAGCTTTAATTTACCAGTTTTATCAGTCACCTAAAAAAAAAACAATGGTCTCAAAAAGAAATTTATGGCAGGCACTATAATGACCTTAACCAACAGCATGTAAATAAAGCGGTGTTCAATAGCTGGTTAGTTAGAGGAGAACTATTTCCTGAAACTGACGCATTTATTCCTGCTATTTAAGACCAGGTATTATATACAAACATCTGCAAAGCATTGTAATGATAAATGTAGAAAATGTTGTCAAAAAACCAATATCATTCAGCTCATAAAATCAGGATGTAGGTACATATTTGATCAATATTGAGTACCTTATACATACAATCAGATATGCAGTGTCATCCATCAATAGTTATCTAACAGATTTGGACTACTTTACATTTACACACCATATTACGAGTACAAAGTTTAATTAGAAAATGATTTATTACGAGCGGCCTATTAACACTGATACACAAGTAACGAATAACCGGCCAGATGTTGTGGATTTTAATGAAATGGCCTGCCCATAAAGTATATCTGATCGATGTTGCTGAGGCAAATAATGACAATCAGTTAGACAGGCATCAATAAAAAAGGAATAAATACGCACACCTCGCTATAGATTTTCAACAAATCTGGCATGCAACTGTTTCAACGACGAGAACTATTCCAACGGCCTTTAATGGCAGCTTGGCTTACGTAAATCCACCTACATAGAAATTCAAAAAAAGGCTATTCTTATTAGTTGCCGTAAAAGAATTATCTGAAATTTGATGAATGGCGATGGAAGCAAAGTTGTAAATGGTACCTGGTGTACTAGAAACTGAGAATAGGGAATCAAAGAAAGAAGCACCAGAAAGTTGACATTCCAGGTGAAATTTCGTTTTCTTTTTTTTGACAACTATTTTTTCGCAACACCTCTTTTGAACCTAACATTAACAGGTTTTAAAAATGACACCTAAATATTTAAATAAAACAAACAGTCCTGAAGTTGATATTCATTTTTGTTTTCAATTTTAATTTATTTTTAATAATGTATAAAATAACAAAATTTCTATACTAGTAAAGTACCTAATTGACTGTATGGTTTGTTGCTTTTGTATTTAAATCAAACCACTGGACCATACTTATTTTTAAGTTATGATGTATACCTAAATTTACACAATATAAATAAAATTGTTAAAAAAAATAATAATTCTATAACAATAATGTTACTTAAATTTATTAAAATGTTTATAAATTAATTCTTTTGCTGTGTTGTTAAATTGACTTTGTTTTTGTAAATTTTTTATGGCCAAAGGTCTCAAGTTATGGTATTGTAACCTCTTTTTTCCTCATGATGTTAAATGCTCGATTTGAGAGGTTAACATATGCGAACGGCACTCAGGGGGTAGGAGGAGAGCGAGCGTGGATTCGTTCGAGCTAGATGAATAATTTTGAAAAGATAAAAAGGAATATACTTAAAAGAATAATAAAAGATAAAAGAAGTTAAAGGAGACAAAAGAGAGTAAATGAATGAAACGAAAGAGAAAGGAAAATGGGCGCTACTTATGTTTTTTATCCTGAGGATGGGGAAATATAAGAAACCCAGATGGAAAAAGAAAGATATAAGAGATATAAGATCAGATAAGGTAAAATTAGATAACCCGGCAGATGTTCTTGCTAAAATTTAAATTACACACTTTTACTTAAGATACTAAAAAGGGAAATTATACTTACACTTTCCTTTTACTTATCCTTATGGTTATAAATCAAATCAGTAAGATAAAGATATATTTAAAAAACAAAATCTACTACTTTGATAAAATATAGATTAGAGAAACCGAAAGTATTGATCAGAGTAACAGGCTCTAGCTAGGAAAAGAAAAATCTATAGTTAAAAATAACAGTACATCTCGGTACGGTATAGTAGACACATTTTACTGCACACATTTGTGTCTAGTTCAAAAACAAAAATTATTAATACACATAAAATAATAGCTAAGTACACTGTTTTGTCATTTTCGTATACTCAGATAAGCGAAAAGAGGTTAAATTTAGATGAAAAAGTTATAAAAAACATGTCACCTTTTGCTTTGATATTAAGTTAAGTTAAGAGTACTCATATTTAAAAGTATAAATCTGAAGTAAATCAGTACGAGAGATAAATTAAAAAAATTAAAGAATATAAGTAAAACAGTTTACAGATAGGAGTTACAAAAAATATAATATAAAAAAATTACAGGTAAGCAATACTCAAAAAAAAAACACATCCCGGTTATTTTCATTACGACACTGTGCACTGCACTTATAGATGTTACAGGTAAATACAATTAGGATAAAATGTTCCATAGAAATAAATGGTACTCTGAGACTCGATACAGTTATAAAAAAATTGTTAAAAACTTACGGTATCTTCTAAATGTTTCTGAGATACTTTGTTAGCATATGGCTTCATTCTCTCGGTAATTGGTCTTAACGGTAAGATATAATCTAGACCCATTCTTGTCTAGATTTGTAGATATTTAGAGAAAAACCATAAACTCATTCTTCGTAGCTGGGGTTCGAAGAAAAGACGGTAACAATGGCTGACTTCTGCCGCCATTACTCTACGATATACGAAGGAAACTTAAAAATAGCACTGTCTGGAAATCTTCAGGTAAACCTTTTGGTACGATAAACGATAGTCGATACAAGAAACATTTAACTACTGGTAATTTTTAAGATAAAATAAGAAAATTGCCGGGAACTTAAAACTGAGCATTTCGCAAACGATCTTAATCGCGTAAAATCTAAACCCAGAGTGAATAAAAATCGTTGGTACTAGAGAGACGCTCTCCTTTGCCGCATAATCACCTGATCTTAAACTCGGAACCTCATTGGTCAGTTAGGAAAATCGATAAACCGCTTAGAGACAACGGTTAGATTTGCTACGTTCTGGAAACATCTCGAATAAAATTTAAGACAGAGTCGGCCTAAGTGAAAAGAACTGTTAAAAAAAGAAATTTTAATTTTCGGGTTTTTTAAACACGCTACACTATCTTGGCCCTAAGTAATTAATAAATTGAAACTTAATTTGTCTATAATTAAGTGGTAAAGCAAGATTGCTAAGTACGTTAATTCTTGTTCTCTGAGTGTAATTGATTTGTCTTTTCGAGATATCAGTCTTATGTAGGTACAAACGAACACACATTTTGAATATAAAAACTATCTAAGTTACTAATATCCTTTTTATATAGAAGCTCTGTAGCGTATTCTCTTTTTTTTAATAATTAATTTAAAAATGTGATTTTGTACTATCTCTAATGGTTTCAGGTTTGTTTTGTAAGCTCCACTTTAAGCAATTATGCAATCTGTTAACAGTGATTTCACAAGTGATTCGTAAATTAGTGTACATAATTTATTGCCCATTATTTTTCTAACTATGTAAAATTTGTGAATTAGACTTCTAATTTTGCCTTTCAGATAACTTATAAGTTCACACAATTTTAAATGTTGGTCTATTATAATCCCAAGGTATTTTGTTTTAACAGTTTCGCAAATCGCAAATTTCTTCCTGACTCCTCTCATTTACAACATTTTTTTGAAAATTGGGTCTATTTGAATTTGTTAGTGAGAAGGCAATATATTGTGTTTTTTATGTTAATAAGTTTTTGGGTACACAATCAATTTTTTACAAGCCTGAAACTCTCGAAGAGTATTATTTACTTCTTGACATGTATTACCTTTAAATACCAAAATCATGTCATCTGCAAAACTAAGTATTAGTCCAGGAAATTTTAAGTTAAGCATCGACTTGTAGATAACAAATAAAATGGGTCTCAATTCCCAATATGGTACCTTGTGGAATTCCTGTGTTTATTGTTTCTGGATCATTCAGGGTATCATTTAATTTAACGGATTTTTCTCTATTTTTAAAGTAACTCACAAAAACCTTCAACACTTTACTCCTGATCCCATAATAGTTTAAAGTTTCGAAAAGTTTATCATTGGATATCGTGTCAAATGCCTTCGCAATGTCAATAAACACTTCAAACATATTTTGTTAGTATTTAGATTTTTAGATGTTAGATGTTAGTTTGTATAACAATTTCGTTTTTCTACATTTTGTTAGTAGTAGGTAAGGGTAACCCTCGCATATACCTACACTTATTGCTTCAGGATTTTTGGTTTTATAAGGTACTTTTTTTTTAAATATTTACTTATTTTAAAAATTATAGAAGATTTTATTTACACCGGATAGTAAACCAAGAATTCATCAAAAATAAATCCGATCAGTAGTTTTAATGTGATGTGCGCACAAACATACAGACAGACAGACCACATTTGTGGGTTCTATATCGATTATTTTTTAAATATCTTTAATGTACAGAATTTTCATTTCTACAGATTTATTATACCTATGTATAGATTATTTTTCACGCCCCCGCATGTCCCCTTGTGGGTGGAATTTTCTAAAATCCGTTCACAATTATTGACCTCAAAATTATAAATATAACTATTTTGCAAAGTTTCAAACCTGCAGGACTCATAGATTCTAATTTTTTTTCACGCCCCCGCAACTCCTCTTGTGTGTGAAATTTTGTAAAATCCGTTGACAGTTGACCTCCAAATTCTAACAATAACTATCTTGCAAAGTTTTAAACCTGTAGAACTTGTAGATTTTAATTTTTTTTCACGCCCCCACAACTCCTATTGTGGGTGAAATATTGTAAAATCCGTTCACAGTTAACCTCCAAATTATAAAATTAAGATGATTTCTGTATAGCTTTAACCATTAATGTTGCACACGCGACAGAAGCTTAAAAATTGGAGTAACTTCTTCCGTTTTCCCAACATTTCCCTTCACTGCTCTGCTCCTATTAATTGTAGCGCGATGAAAAGTATCCTATAACCAGCTCAGGAGTATGAAAAATAATTGTACGAAGTTTCGTTAAAATCCGTCAAGTAGTTTTTGTTTCTATAACGGTTATACAGACAGACAGACAAAAATTTTATGATTGCATTTTTGGCATCAGTATCGATCCCTAATCATTATTATAAATATATATAATAATAATAATAATATTTATTTGCAAGGATTAGAAAATAGTATACATAAAATAAACATACAAAACAAAGTTATTATGCAAACAAACATAAGCCATTTACCACAAAGTCAAAGACTGTCCGTGGTTTAAGGCCTAATGTGAGGTAAGTAAAATACATATATTATATTCATTTTAACTTATAACAAACAACAAAAGTAAAATCAAAAATAAAATAGTAATAACTATTAATGGATTCAAGATGATATATATAACAAAGTATGAGAGCAGATGGAGAAGTGACCCATGTCAGTCCAATCAACGTAACTTTACAATATATACATATCCCGCAGATTGTCAAAAAGGCACAAAACTAATCCAACATTTAATTGTTAAACACGTTAATGTCAAACAAATTTTTGACCAATGACCTTTCTGATAGTTGTAAAAATTTTTTAACCCTAGCTTTAAATTGTATTAAAGATTTAGAATTTTTTATTTCACTAGGTAAATTATTCATTACTTTAGGTGCCATAAAGTAATGCGAGTTCTGACCTATTCTTTTACGAGCATATGCACCTTCAAATTTGTTATTTGTTATGGATCTAGTTGCATAACTGTGATTAACATTTTTTAGCAGACCAGGGGTCTTGAAATAATGGTTAGCAATCTTTAGGAAAAAAATTTGTTTGGGATCCAGCACCCTTGAATTCTCGTAGAGTAAATCAGAGGCATATAAGCGACCTTTTTTAAAAATAATTCTTAAAAACCATTTTTGGATAATCTCAATTCTATCTAGGTAAACATTAGGAGCACCACCCCATCCCAAAATTCCGTAAGAAATTCGGGACTCTACTAACGCATAATAGAGCATTTTGAGATGGGTTAGATCAAAGATTTTAGCCAAATATCTAAATTTATACAAAAAACTTCTTAAGGTGTTCACAACGTTATTAATGTGTTCATCCCATCGCAGATGACTGTCTATAGTTATTCCCAAGTATTTCGCTTTAGTTTAGATGAACAGTTGATGACAATATTTTTATTCTATAGATATAGATTATAAATATCTAATGTAAATTTATGGTTATTTAAAATACAAATGTAAAAAATAACAAAAATCATAAATATTATGAAGATTTTAATAAAATAATATTTTACGTTTGTAAGCATAAAAAAATATTTACATAAATCTTGAGTATCTCAAGTAATAAAATCTTAAACTACAGTTAATCCAACCCTGTTCGCTAACAGTATTTTCTTGTGACTGTATCTCTATATCATTAGTGCGGACCTCATTACTTACGTGTAGAGTGTAGAGAGTTAAAAAAGCGAAAAAGTACAACTGGCATTTATTTACTTTCGCACAAACAAACAAATGACTTGTCAAAAAAACGGGTCTTGTGCCTTGTTCGAAAATGGGGAACATGTTCTGCCACATATTGAATGTATGCATTAACGCGTATTCGTTCTTGATTTATTTTGGCCATTTTATGTCAATCATGAGCCGCGATTGCTTGCGTTGTATATATATTTTTTTAATTGAGAACAGTTTTGTTTTCAACTGAACGTTTAACCAGAATTGGGTAACGTTTTTTATCACAGCAGCTTGAACTATCCATTGTTGGTATACTAAAGGTAAATAAATAGTCAAAGTTAACGGTAGTTGTATCTGAACTTTGCCAAGTATAACTGCTATGAATAAGTATTAATTTTTTTACCTATGGATATTATGTTTATATTGATCTAAATTAACATGAGTAGGTAGGTTACTTCTAAAACATAATCTATTTAAAAAAATAACATTTCTGTTTCAGAACCGTCAGTAGTTCTCTATCATCAACTTATTTATTGTTTTACTGCATATGTCAAACTTTCATATTGGTTTAGCTTCTTATTCTACTTATTTTCTATTAAACAAGTAGGTTCTATTTATTAACCTACTCTTCACAGTCTAACAGAACATCTGATCTTTGACTTTTTGATAGATCATTTTATAGATTTTATTCTCTAATATTCGTTTCATCTGTGAATCTTTTATAAATCATTTTATTTTACTTAACTTCTTTGATTTTTCTTTGTAACGTATTATTTCTAACTTTGGTTGTTCTATAAATTATTTCTTATGTTACCTTCACATCCTGGGCTTGGAACGACTCAAACACAATGAGTCCGTTTCGCCAACGTGGCGACGCTGGTCGTAGCCCCAAAATGTGGGCACAGCTAGCCGAAGGCACAAATGGCGATAGGACTCCTGTGTGAGCGTTCGTTGTTTGTGTTTTTTCGACACATGTTTCCCTACCAACCTTTGCTCCCAAGTACCCAACACTTTTGCTAGCCAAGTGCAATACCTTACTTGGTTATGCCGCACTGATATATACAGGGTGTGTCACGACGAAGGGACAGTAGAAATATCTCGTGATCTATGTCGATTAAAAATCTGAAAATTTGTACTTGGCCATTTTCATTGATGGCCTATTTGCCTAAAATAATGTCATTAATCTTACACTTCCGGTTATACCGGAAGTCGCCATCAACTTCGTTATTTTAAATAGAACACCCTGTATATTATTACATTTTCGGATTCCGCATAAAATTCTGGACTAATTTTATGTAAGGTAGTCTATATTTAAAATCGATAGTTTTTGAGTTATTCAACTTTTTTTAAAAATTTTGACAGATGCGACTGAATTTTGAAAAATCAATAACTGGACTATTTCACAATCAAAGGAAACAAAAGTTGCTACGCTTGAACAGTAAGTGATGTTCTTTAATGCGATAAACAAATAATTTAGTTTCACAACACAGGGTGTTCTTAAACGGTGTGCCATTTTTCAGGACTTTGAATCAGAATAAGTCAAAATTTTCAAATAGGACACCCTGTATATACTTACGTCGTCTTACGTGAAATTTATTTGGCTTTCAAATTGTATTAGGGTTCCCTATACCTAAAGTCAATAGTTTTCACATAAATCAGATTTTATATTCTAGGGGCAGATTTGCACATACAAATCTCACATTATATGAAAGTTAATTTGAAAAAATTTTTGAAAAACATAGCAAGCTTTCTAAATTATGAGTTTATGATGCATTTATTATTGTCTAGCTAAGAATTTAGTCTCTATAAAACACCAAACTTCCATTGAAAGAGGAAAAACGGGTCTTACAAAAGAGATTATTGAAAGATGTCATTAGTGGGAGGCGAAACTCCATTAAAAATAACAGAATTCTGTCCTTGCACATTTATGATAACAATCTTGATGGAGTAGGATACGAAAATATTCTAAGATATAATTTGCAAGAAGTATTAGAATCTTTACCATTAGCGGAATACAGAGCAGCGTGGTATCAACACGATGGTGCTCCTGTACACAACACTCATGGTGTTAATCAGCTCCTAATGCAGACTTTTGACGATCGTTGGATAGCGCTGAACGGACCTTTTAGATGGCCTCCGCGATCGCCAGATTTGACACCGGCGTTGGACTACATTTCGGGAAAAATAAAATCTTTAGTTTATGCTACTGCTCCCACCACCAAAGAAGACATGAAACAAAGGGTTAGGGAGGCGTTTATGAATTTAGATCCTAATGAGATCCGAAGGGCCGTAACAGAAGACATGATACGTCGCATTCACAAATGTCTAGCGACAAACGGTCGGCAATTTGAACATTTAAATTAAACGTAATCCTTTCTGTATTTTATTAAATTTAATTATATTAAAATACTGTTTTTTTAAATGCAATATTATTTCGTCTCCCACTAATGACATCTTTTAATAATCTTTTTCGTAAGAGCCTTTTTACCTCTTTTAATGAAAGCTTAGTGTTTTATAGATACTGAAGTCTTAGGAAGACAATAATAAATGCACTATAAACTATTAATTTAGAAAGTTTGCTATGTTTTTCAAAAATTTTCTCAAATTAACTTTCATATAATGTGTGATTTGTATGTGCAAATCTGCCTCTAGGATATAAATTCTGATTTATGTGAAAACTATTGACTTTAGGTATAGGGAACCCTAATACAATTTGAAAGCCAAATAAATTTCACGTGAGACGACGTAAGTATATATTTGAAAATTTTGACTTATTCTGATTCAAAGTTCTGAAAAATGGCACACCGTTTAAGAACACCCTGTGCTGTGAAACTAAATTATTTGTTTATCGCATTAAAGAACATCACTTACTGTTCAAGCGTAGCAACTTTTGTTTCCTTTGATTGTGAAATAGTCCAGTTATTGATTTTTCAAAATTCAGTCGCATCTGTCAAAATTTTTAAAATGTAAAAAAGTTGAATAACTCAAAAACTATCGATTTTAAATATAGACTACCTTACATAAAATTAGTCCAGAATTTTATGCGGAATCCGAAAATGTAATAATATACAGGGTGTTCTATTTAAAATAACGAAGTTGATGGTGACTTCCGGTATAACCGGAAGTGTAAGATTAATGACATTATTTTAGGCAGATAGGCCATCAATGAAAATGGCCAAGTACAGATTTTCAGATTTTTAATCGACATAGATCTCGAGATATTTCTACTGTCCCTTCGTCGTGACACACCCTGTATATATATATATATATTTGATCTACTTAATTCCTTTCTCTTTCATAAAACGTTTTATCTCTGATTTTTGGCTCTTTTACTAATTCCGTTAATGTTTTATCCCTGATCTTTGGCACTATTTTTGGATTATTTTATAGATTTCCTCCGTAACTTATTCTCGGGTTTCTCTTATCTCTCATTATTATCTCTTGTATAAATCATTGCATAGATTTTATTGATTTAAGATTATCAACATTTAAATCCTGATCCTTGACTCGTCTAAAGATTGGTTCTATCCACTTTGATTCGTTCTTTGGTTTCTCTTTAATCAATTTTGTATCCCTGATTTTTTTATTTTTCTGTGGATCATATCAATAATTTTACTTCTCTTAATTCTCTTTTTTGTATCATAAACAATTGCAGATAATACAAAATTTGTTTTCTGTGCAACACTTAATACAATTTAATTAAAAATGTAAAGAAGTCAACAGATTCAAAATTGCTATATGTTAGAACTGCAAATAATTATTATAAAAAACATTATTTATAAAATTTAGTATTACTTATCGATATTTAAGCAATTTACTGGCTAACAAAATATTGCAAAGTAGTTAATTAAAATTTCGAACATTGAATTAATTTTATTTCCAACCAGAAAAGTTCTATCTCCTTTAGAGCAAACTGAAACTTCTCATAAGAACGTTAACGAATTTTTTTACAACACTTAACTGCAGCAATTTACCAAAACCTAATTGTAAGATACACAAAAATTCTCATTACGCCATATTTCCTTTTCCTTCCATCAACTTCGTTATGTTTAGCTGAAACGACCGTTTTCCTCTCGAAGTTTGTTTACTTACATAATAAAATATTTTTACTTAAGTACTCTCTTTTAATATTCGCAAATAAACAAGGTATTAAATTTGCAAACAGTTTAACAAGTTGTAAATTTTTACAACGATGCAAATATGGCAAAAAATGCACTGATATATCAGTTTTATTGGCGCCGTTTATTGACACGATGATTTAATTTGTTTGTAATGAATTATAAACGCTTCTCTAAACAGTGACTTAAATATTTATACCCTCGTTATATATGAAACATATTTTTTTATCACTAGTTCATGATAATATCTCAAATTGAATTTAACCTACATTATTGAATAAAAAGTGTGAATATATCGATAAACTGAAAGTACCTAATGGTTAAGAAAATTAAATTAAAATCAAATAATACTCAAAATCTTCCTATATAATTTTTTAATTTAATGAAATTTATGTAACGAATTAGCAACAAGTTTTGGCTCTACTGAGCCATCTTCAGGGTAACAATCTCTTCTCATTGCCACCGATGCAAATGGACGTAATTAAAATAAATTGGTTGAAATATTAGACATAGAATAACCTGATTACATATATTAATACATTCAAACCTGAAGCATCCAATTTTGTGTTTGATGATAGCAACACCGCGGTTGCAAACAGTCGCTGGACTTCAACACCTGGCATAATTAATTCTAACACTATGTCGTTTTGGCGACCATTTGAAATTGGTGATAAAGATGCATCCTAGTCGGATTTATTAATAAATGACAATAATATTAATGACAACGATTTTTCTAAAAATATGCATTTGATAAACTTGGCTTTTTTTTTTCATTTCTACGCCAATGGTCGGCATTGCCCACAATGGGATTAAAAAGCCAACGATGGTAAACTGACATATATTACACAGATTATTTTTTTCACATGTCAAAATATCACAATTTTGCGATTTCGTCCAATGAAAACGCTTAATCTTCAATGTTTTATGCTAAATCTAGCCAATCATTCCGGTTTATATTGATAAAACCACTAGTGGTTTTACTAGTATTGATAAAATTATAGAACTGTCAAAAATTCAATAACAATATTGAACAATCAATTTTCTTGTTTATAAGTACCTTACTATAAATCAACATTCATTTATATTATCTAAATATTCTGAAATATATTTTGTTATTATTATTATCATAATTCAATTTATCTAAACGATAATGAAAAATCAAATATGTAGGTACTTTAAAACTAACCTGCTTCCTGGTTATACATGCATTTAAAACTTTTATATGCCTACAGGCAAATGTGGTCTTGTCGGTAAACTTTAAATAGATATACCTAATAATTTTTATTCTGGTAATTTTCTCTTTAATAATATAATTGTATAAATAGGTATAAAAATAAATATTTATTCAAATTATAACCCTGTTTTCACGACGCTCACGACAACTGACAACTGTCAATACTATCTAGTGTAGGTAGAGGATAAGTTAATAGGGGGGCTAACAGCATTTCGTTTGTGTTAATTATGAAATATAAGTTGTTCTAGGAAGTTTTTTAAATAAAGTAGTTTTTGTACAGAATGGTTCAAAAAACAATCTTCTCAAATACCACTCGTCCTGTAATATTTTACTAGATAAATTTTTATTTTCCAGACTCAAACTTTTTTATTTTAGGCAAAACTACTCAAACAAACTGAATATGATAAATCAATCTACGGACTCGTGATTTTATCACATTTCAGTTTGTTTTGGTATTTTTGCCAAATAAAAAAGTTTTCCTGGAAACTAAAAATTTATCGATAAAATTTTAAGGACTCGTGGTATTACCTTTGATAAATTTTTATTTTTCAGACTCAAACTTTTTTATTTTAGGCAAAACTACTCAAACAAACTGAATATGAGAAAATCACTCGTCCTACGGACTCGTGATTTTATCACATTTCAGTTTGTTTTCGCGTTTTTGCCAAATAAAAAAGTTTTCGTGGAAACTAAAAATTTATCGATAAAATTTTAAGGACTCATGGTAGTGATAAATCAGATAAATAATATAAGTATTTTAAAATAAAATACCATTCAAATTCTTTACTTGGGTTAAACTTTAATAGTGATCCTTTTGCTTAGTATATATTATTCAATCAATTAATATATTTTGTTATTTTAAATAAAATTGATAAGATAACATTCTTTTGAGGTTAAAGACCGAATTTGAAACAAAAACAGTATAAATGAAAATATTGACATACATAAATTAAATAAATGATTGATTATGATTCGCTTGAGAGGAATAGTATATAAAATTGTTTCAATATTAAAAGAGAATCCTTATCAATTAGCTTCAGGTATACATAAGAATACTTATTATTTATAATTCCTTGTTTTTATTAGATTGTAAATTTGTATAATATAAAAAAAAATAATGAATATACATATGTTTGTTAAACGTGTATTTACTTTGTCAGACATGTTATATCTAACTTTAGTACAATTTATTTACCCACGGCTCATAAGTAAATTGCGTATTTTTTAACCTATAACTCTGTCAGTAAGTGTCAAATTATTAAGGAGTTGTGTTATAGTTTCATTTACTAAACTAGTGGAGTAAGTAAATAGAAACCTGTATTATTATGTTGGTTACCTACAGTTTTCATTCAATTAAACTAACATTTGACATTTCTTAGACAGAACTGTCTGCGAAATCGAATATTTTTGTCAAAATTTAAAGTTTATATTTGTTATTTTTAGTTTTATACAAAACCATTTGGTAAGTCGTGGGTAAAGAATAGTACTTCACTCGAGGAACAAATTGCATATTTAGCTCGTTTCTCTAGCCCCTTCGCTCGCAAGCTCGCTCATGGGCCAAACACACTCGCTGTAATATGCAATTTACTCCACTCGTAAAGTAATATACTATTATTGATATTAATAACATACTTTGTGCAAATAGTATATAATTTAATTTTTCTACAACCGTGCGTAAAGTATTATCTTTACGCACGGTTTAAGGTTCGTAAAGTTTAACTTTTTTTCACTAGTGAAAAAAAAAGTTTTTTTTTAACTAGTAAAAAAAAGTAAAATAAGCACCGTCTTTTATAAGATTATGCAAAGATTTTTAAGTGTGTTATTGGCCGAGAACGTAAGGTGTCTGGCTTCTACCCAGCTGACTCGGGTTCAATTCCGGGTAAGGAAACTTTTTTTTTATTATTTAATTGTGTAAATTTGTGTAAATATATTTAATTGTTAAATTATTGCAGTTTAATACATACAAAACTAGATATTATATTCAGTAATTTTTAATTTGATTTTTAATATGACAGAAATATCAGTTCATGAATAAGGGTACCTAAGTATTTTTATTTAAATATACGTAGGGTCTGACATTTCAATTAATTTATAATTCAAGCATTTCGCGTTTCTATGTACCGGTATTATAGGTAAGATTAATTTAGAAAATAAATATTTTGTTATCTAAAATATGTTTTAAATATAATATTTTTTTGCAGTAGTGCGTAAAAAAAAATCAGTCCTATACTTGTATTTCTTGTAAAGAAATTCGGTTGTAGAAAAAATATTGTATGCAACTCGTGCGTAAATGTTCCTTTTTTGACTCATGTGATTGTCGCATTCGCCTGCGGCTCATGCGACAACATTCACATTCGTCAAAAAAGGTCACTTTACGCACTAGTTGCATAAATAACTATTGGTTGTTCTATTTTACATTGTACGAATAAATAAAATATTTCCACGCAATTGCGGTTTACTATTTATAAATAAGCACAATTTACAAAAAGAACTTTTTATAATAGAAAGTTTTTTACTCATTTATAGGTCATATTTTGTGTCATCTCAACAATGCACAGCATCCCTGATTTTGCAAAAATATTAAGTCATACAACGCTGTGATTGATCATAGAGAAGATTGTTTCCTTGTTAACAAAATCAAGGGTAGTTGTATCTAAAAACTTTCTAAAACAGTTTATTTTATTACCAGTTAAAATAATAATTACTGTTTTCACATGTAAGAACAAAAAAAAAGAAAAAAAAACTTCTCTGTCGCGTAATCGATCCCATTATGATAACATAACAGAACTGTCACAAGTGGACTGATCCGCAGCCTAACCAACTACGCTACGAACGATTTATTTAATAACTTTCAAAATAATATTATCTATACACAACTTAGATCATGTTTAATATCAATTCGGTATAAATTTCGAAATCTATGTATATGCCTAAACACACTTGAAACATGCATTGTCATCCAGTTCTTAGCTATCCTGAAAATTTCAGAGCTATAGGTAGTCGGGAAATAGGTTTAAATTCGATTACAAATTCCACGGAATGACACAGAGACACAGAACACGGCGAAAATATAAAAAACTTTCTAAAAAAAAAGATGATAGACATTGTTATCTAATTATATTGTTTTATTTCTTATCAGCAAATTAACCATAGTGCGACTCGATTACTAGGTACATATTTATTGTGTGACTACAAAAATTCTTATATTAATAACCCGTTCACAAATATCATATTTTATAAAAGTTGTTTTGGTTCATTTTGGTATTTAAACCCGAGAAATTTATTCACAACAACACAAAATGTAATTATTAACTGTTTTTTTTAATAAATCCATATTTCTGGTATGGTTAATTTGGAATAATAAATATTTTAAAATTACTCTGATGTGTAGGTAAACTAGTTTTTTTTTCGGTATCGAGATGTCGGAGGTCAACTCCAATCAAGAATAGTCAGTTTGTCTACAGCTGATATGTATGATATTTAATACGTATGGACAATTTTTAACCACTATAGGTAGTAATCTCGCACATCACGAGGATGTTTTGTTAACAGGCAAAAATGGTACATTTAAATTTAGTCTAGACTTAGAGAATAAAATGAAACGCTTTTAAAGTGTTGAAGAATAAAAACGTTGTTACCACTGGTACCCAGGATGACAACTCGGAGAACCCTACAAAGATTCATTAGGAAACCGCGCGAAGAAGAAGCTTTTGAACCTAAGAATACGGTGTACGGTAGGTTAAGTACTTTCTATGAAACTAAACGGTAATAGGTACCTACGATAATCCGAAATTAGTCTTAATGTAGGATTTTGTTGTTTAATTTTGCTATCACTGAATGAATGGCCTTACAACAGTGAAGACATGCCACAGAGTCTATTTTTTTATTCCTTTATTACCCCATTTGTAACTACAGATATAACACCATATTTCTTGCCTATGTTCGATGGTTTGAGTGGACTGTAAATTTTTGGTGTATCTTACGAAATCCCTAACACGCTACAGCGGTGGTATAACCATATCGTTATACATAAAACATACCTCGTTTAGTAATTATTATTGATTGCACAACTACTCCTGATGAGTATTCTTTCGACAAGACTTGTTCCAACATCACCCTATTTTTAACCGACTTCAAAAACAGAGGAGGTTCTCAATTTGACCATATATTTTTTTGGTTAATAAGTCTCTGAAGTCACCCCCTACCTGGGCCCAGCGGGAGGCCAATAAATGAGTCTTTTTTGACCCTAAGAGCATGTGGTTGAATGCTCTCACCATTTTAAAATCTATTTTTTAAATTTAATAAATATATGTTTAATTTTTTATATTAAAAAACATAAATACCTGAAACGTAAAGATATTTTTTTATTTCAATCATAATATATAATACTTATGCAAAATTTTGAAATTTACAGATATGACACCAAAATACATTACACTGAGAAAAGAACAACACTCAATATAACATAAAATACCTCTAGCGTCTATATCTAAAAGTAATATTAATAGTCATAAAATAAATATCACTAATATGCCAAAAAAGGTGCTAGAGGTATTTGTATGCATTCTTGTGACATTTAAAGTTCTTTTCTATTTTGATGGTGTGCATGGTGCCTCTACTAGCAACTAGGCATCTGATTTCGATTTCCTTAAATTGGGCTCCAAGGGCTCTATTTTAATCTTAGCTATTAAATCTAAAGTTCGAATGTTAAATCTTTTACAAAAATATAAACCATTGGAGCCGACTTCAAGGAACTCGAAATCAGATGCCTCGTTGCTTCCAATGCTTTTAAGACATAAAGATTTTATTTCTGGCTTTTTAGTGCATTTTTTCAAAGTTTTTATTACGATTGTGAAATTGAGGATTGTTTGAGGCATCTTTCACGTAGACACCACATTATTCATTAGTCATCAACCAGTGGACCTGCATGTAAAGAGCTTTTTTGAATTTATTACTCGATTTTACGATTCTTGTCTGTGTTTTACTGTTGAAAATGAACTTTGACACAGAGAAATTTATAGCGGAAATACATCAGTGCAGAATCTTGATTTGAAATAACTCGTCTAAAGATTACACTAAGAGTGTTTTAAAGAAAAAGTAGTTAACAATTTTTCTATTGCGGTTACATATTTTTGCATGTTTGTGTTTTGATTACACAAATTATAATAGAAAATATTAATAGTTTAGTGGTACTTACTTTGTTTAACAAGCTTATTTAAATATTTTTGTAAATTTTTATACGGGAAAGAACATTCCATTTTAAAAGTGAGCGAGTACAGAAGGGTTAACCAATAAATTTCTGCTTTTTATCAATATCCTTTTTCGGTCATACAACAGCATTGTTTTTTCTTCAAGTTTCATCTTAAAATTATATTTTTCATACTTCTAGTAATTCTTTTATTATCTATGGTGACAACCAAACTACAACTGTGGTCTGGCCAAAGAATTTATTGGCGTTACATTTAGTTAGTATCTGAAGCAAAATTACGCTTGACCGTAAGAGAAATCTTTATATTTTATTAAATGATTTGAATATAAATCACATTTCTATCATTTTTGGGTAGCAACATTTTTGTGTTGTAATTGTGTCAACTCAGATAATAATTTGTGAAGAGCTAGGAGGTCTATCGGACAACCAATATGGGTTCAGAAAAGGACGAAGCATAATTCATGCAATAAAGGAGGTGCTTAAGGTAGTGAATAGACAACGTTGTACAAGTCAGGAGGAGAAATGGTGCGCTGTTGCATCAATGGATGTAAGGAACGCTTTTAACTCGGCACCGTGGGACAAAATTATAGATTCCATAGCAAAATTAAGAATCTCTCAATACCTAATTAACATCCTGATAGACTACTTTACTGATAGGTCGATCAGACTAAAAAACAGAACGAATGGAGACTTCCCAATGAACGCGGGAATACCACAGGGCTCAGTAATAGGACCCTTGCTATGGAATATATTTTATGACAAAATCCTAAACTTGGACTACGGGGAGGAGTTAGAACAATAGGATTCGCCGACGACCTGGCAATAGTTGTGATGGCTCCCTTTCGGACGGTACTAGAGCTTAGGACAAACAAAGCTATGGCGATGGCAAACAGGTGGATGAAGGAAAACTCCCTAGATCTGGCACCAGAGAAGACACAAATAGTAATTCTAAGCGGAAAGCGCGACATTAGCGGAGTACACTTCAGGATAGGAGACGTTGAACTATCTTCAAACAAAACCCTGAAATACCTGGGAGTAACATTACACAGACGTAGCTTCGGCCCCCATGTGACTGAAGCAGTTAGAAAAGCCAACGTGGCAGCAGGACGACTTCAACGTCTTCTTCCGAATATAGGAGGCCCCTCTAATAACAGAAGAGAAATCCTATATAGAGTTGTGGAGTCGAAGCTTCTATACGGAGCCCCAGTGTGGCATCCTGCAATGTCCATCCAAAAATACAAGTCCCTAACAGAGAGCTTCCAGAGGAAACTCCTTTTAAGAGTCATAGCCGGCCATCGAACCATATCGGCTGACGCAGCGCAGGTCATCGCGGGCATCCCACCGATTGACCTTATAGTGGAGGAGACGAGATTCCTCTTCGAAGTAGGAGCGACTCCGTCTAATCGAAAGGAAGCCAGGAGAAGAACTCTTGTTTCCTGGCAGAGAAGGAGGAGTAGTAGCTCGAAAGGCGAATGGACAAGGACGCTTATTAGAGATGTCACAACTTGGGTTGAATGCAAGCACAGGGGGACGAACTACTTTCTAACAAAGATACTCAGCGGCCACGGAGCCTTCAGATATTACACTAATAAAATTGGCAAAGCAAGAGATACCTACTGCATATACTGCAACCAAATAGACACGGCGGAACATACTTTCTTTGAATGCCAGAGATGGTTTAGTTACAGAGCAGAAGCCCAAGTAAATATAGGTATAATGGAAAAAGAAGAGCTAATAGGCAAGATGGTAAACTCAAAAGCAGTATGGAACACAGTCAGCAAACTGGCACAGAAAATTATGACAATCAAAGAGCAGGATGAGAGACGGAATCAGGAAAGAGATGAAGACACATAAGTAGGAAACTCCTGAAGAAACGATAAAAAAACAAACAAGGCGAGTGGTTTTAGTGGGTATACAGACTCGTAGGGGGGTCTGGGAGTCCCACACTACCCGATTAGGGTGTGTATAAAACATTTCCACTCCAGCCGACACCTACCTGATGAATGTCAACCAACGACGGTTCCGGGCAGGTGTAACAAACGGCCTGAAAAAAAAAGATAATAATTTGTGGTTAAGCATACTCTTGTTTGTGATTGTATTATGTCTTGACATCAACTAAACTGTATTAATAATATCAACTACACGAATTTAACTAGATTTGTATTTTACAAATTAAATTCAAAATATTGAAAGGGGAAACTAAAATAATATATGCAGTTTTATAAAACAGTATTTACTAAAAGCTGAGAAGTAATTGATAATTTATTACTGTTTCTGTATTTTAGCCATAAATTATTTATAGTAGTTATAGAATTAGTTTATAAATATTAGTATAACTAAAAGTAGAACAGCTAGTAATGTTTATAACCATAATAATTTAAGAGTTCTTGCTTTTTAAAGCTTCAATTTATTTATTCAATTTGTTAACTGTGAAATTATCAATATCATTCAGTATGAAATACGATATTATCTATTTTATAAAAATATAATTGAATCGATAATTTTTGTGAATCCGTTTCCATATAAAAACTTTTTAAAAAAATTAAACAGCTTAAAAAATATGCACTAAAAAGCCAGAAATAAAATCTTTATTTCTTAAAAAAATTGGAACCAGCTAGGCATTTGATTTCGATTTCCTTGAAGTCGGCTCCAATGGTTTATATCTTTGTAAAAGAATTGAGTTACTAACATTCGAAATCTAGATTTAATAGCTAAGATTAAAATAGAGGGTAATTTACCATTGAAGCCAAAATCGAAATGAGATGCCTAGTTGGTTCCAATTTTTTTAAGAAATAAAGATTTTATATATAGCTTTTTAGTGATTTTTTTGGTGGTTTAATTTTGGAACGAAGTTCCCTTTCGCGCGTTACGACTGAGACTAGCCGGAAAAAATTCAGACCAAAAAATGTCTGTCTGTCTCTCTCTCTCTCTCTCATAGATAGATATATCTTTATTTAAATAGGAATATAAATAATATACATGAATACTAATAAAAGTACAATTAAAAAGACACTAATTTAAATTAAAAGAAAATTTACATTAAAAAGAAAATAAGTACCTATAATAGTATTTCATCCTGTTTTTATAAATTAATAAATTCATAAACATTTTAAAAATAGTTCGTAACTTGACTAGTTAGGTACGTCAAATTACCTTAACTATCAGTTACTGTCAAATATTTTAAAATGTTGTATTAAATTGTTAATTCCTGTTTTAAATTAAATTGAAATAAAAAGTAATTTTTGGTATATGTATGTCATCTAAACCTCTGGTATTGTATGAATGGACACTTTTATTAAAAGAAACGAACTGTTGAAAATATTCAGGTGATAATAGATTTACTATTTTCTATTTTGCTTTAAACAGTGTAGTGTCACGACTTTGTTAAATTTATACAGGTTTTTTGTAAATAATAAATTATAAAATAAAAGAAAATAATAACAATAATGTATCCTGACAGTGTTTCTTCACAAATTCCGGATATTGCTGATAGAGTTAGGTAAGTAGAGATTTTATACAGACAATAATAAATATATGTAAATAAAAACACAATTGTTTTCACGATATCCACGATTTATTACTTAGTAATATGTGACGCGTTTCACTACGATGTAGCTTTATCAAACACTGGTACCAGTGTTTGATAAAGCTACATCGTAGTGAAACGCGTCACATATTACTAAGTAATAAATCGTGGATATCGTAAAAACAATTGTGTTTTTATTTACATATAGTTATGGATATCCATCAAGTAACAGCCAATTCAATCAAAATGTCAAAAAACAATAATAAATGCTTATGTATGTATAAACACTGTGGAGCGAATAATACTTAATTCACTTTGTAAAATGTCAAATGCCAGAAATAACCTCAAACTAATTATGACAACGTACCATAGGTACGTACACAAAGTATAGATACCAGGAGTTTAAAAGTAATGTTAAAAAAATGGTCTCAATTTAGGGGACAGAACTATTGCCGGTAGAGTGCGCTCGTGTTCCTAAGATACTCGTTTACATCCTTACGCGGGAAATTTTGTTGCTATTGACAGCTTTTATGACAACTAATTTTAAATAAATAAATTAATATTATATATTGAATTTAATTTCGCGACATTTAAATGGCATAAATGTTATATCGGTTCTTCTGGTTACTCGCGCCGCCAGTGGCAAAAAATAGAAATATGATCTGGGTTGATTATTGAGACCAGAAATATTATGAAAAAGCCTATACCGTGTAGACTCCTGGTATCTAGTCTTTGTGGGTACGAATATCAAAGGAATAACTGGTTGTCAATAAATCCGATAGATTTATTCATCAGAAAAGCGATTTATGCAACTAATAAAGCTTAGCTGACTGTTGAACATCTGACTTTTTATGTATCTATTTAATAAACCCAATTTGTCTGTCTATTTGATGATTGAAAAATCGTTCCGACTCGTAATTAATAGTCATCATCTAATCGTCAAATTTATTAGATACATGATATGTAAATATATAAAACTAAAGAAGTTTGCTATATATAATTATTTATTACTTTTTTAGTTATTATTATTAATGTGTGGTAAAAACCTACTTAAAATATGCTCCGTTTAATAATAGTTTGGTAATTAATCTTTTTCTAATAAAAAAAGCAATTTACATAGAAAAACATTTCCAATTTTATCACAAGAATTTAAAATGCATTAAAATTGATTGTTTTGCGTAGGCAGCTTTATAGTTTATGGTTTTTCGTAGGATGAGAATTTTTGGGAGTGACCTTTAGAGGTCTCACCTTTTGTAGGATTATAGCAATTTAAAATTGTTTATTTAACTGATTCAAACACAATTGTTGAATTGTTGTGGTTTTTAGTGGGTGCACAATGCTCATTTCGGCTTGTTTATGTTTATACTTCACCGATAACTGGTGTAATTCTAAGCAGTCTTTTGTGGAATTTATGTCTCAAATTTTTTCACTTAATATACCTTGTATAAACATAAACATAATATATAGAATTAAATTAAGTACATAAATAATTCAACGCGATATTTAAATTTCCGAGTCTTATATAAAAAAAAAAATATTCTCCACTTTTAACTTTAAGTTCGTTATTCTCTAATCAGGAAATTAATTAAATATGGACATGTATATCCATCAATTATTCAATGATTGCATAATAAAATATATGTATTCTTGCTAGTATTTACAGCATTGGCTGATATTGTAAATAGTGACCTGTAAAATGTATTTAAAGTGATTGTATAAATTACTAGGAGTCTAATATAGTATAGTATGTAATGTACCATCATTGATTAAATAATGGTGACACATTTATTAAGTATGGTAAATCAATGTAAGAAGTAAAAAAGTACCATCGAATTTCTACATATGCATTATAAATACGAGTTTCGGAAAACAGTTTAAATTTTATTATTAGGGTTATCCGATCTGCCATAGAATCATATGATCAAGGGCTCGATACTACCCTTATTTTTTTAGATTATTTCAAAGCCTTTGACACCATAGACCATCGATTTCTTATTGCGAAAATGAATTATTATGGCTTTGGTAATGATTCATTATCTATGGTTAAATCATATTTTTCAGAGAGATTTCAAAAAATCAAAATTGGTGACAGTTGTCAAGCTCATGTAAAATGCTCTCTGGTGTTTCTCAAGGATCAATCTTGGGACCAATCTTTTTTATTATTTACACTGCGGAAGCGTTAAACGCACCAATTCATTGCAAAACTCAAGCATTTGAAGATGATAACCAACTATTCTGCCATTTTAGGATACAGGATTGTGAAAATGCAGCCAATTTAATTAACCAAGATCTGGAGTATGTTAGAGTGCTTTCAGAAGAACATGCACTTAATCTTAATTCTACTATAAATTAAACTAATATATGTTTTTCAAATAAAACTAAAAGTGATATTCTTAAAACTCGATTTAAATTAAGTATAATGGGAGCAAATATTTTAATGTGTGATTCTTCGAGAGATCTTGGCGTTATAATTAACAATCAGCTAAAAGCGTACATTGCTCTAAGGCAACTGTACGCAAATCGACAATTTTTAAATAGAGAAGTCCCTTTGTGAAACATTGATTCTATCGCACTTTCACTATGCTGATTTTGTTTATGGTTCTTGGCTTAGAAAGGTAGATCAGTTAAGAATTCAAAAAATACAAAATATGTGCTGTAGACTGATTTTTTGATTAAGAAAATACGATACATTTCTCATAAAATTAACGATTTAAACTGGCTTAATATGTCCAATAAAAGGCAATTACATCTTGGTTGTTTTATGCATAGTATTTTTAATAATTCAAAACATATATCAAGAGACATAAAAAACAAATTTACAACCAACTTCTCTATTCATTTGCTGTCCACTAGAAATAGAAACAATTTTTTGATACCAAAACATAAATAAATTTAAATTCAGCTATAAAAAAGAATTATTTGACCAACAAGTTCGAACCTATCAATTGTCATTACACTTAACTCGAACATTGGATTAATAGTAAATGTCTAATGGTTTTGAAATTATTACAACTTACATAAGATTAGTATTGTACCATATATATTTTTTCTTCCATGTTTAAGACGGTCTTTCGAAATTGCATCCCAAAATAGGCAGGTAGAAAGTTTTATACATAAATTGCATCCTGGGTACAACGAAATTGCATCCTCGAGTTTAATTTTATTCATAGCGTAAAATCGTGGTATATAATGAATTTAGATACACAGTGTCGCCAAACTTCAAGCATAATAATGAGAATTTGGAAACTCCACAAACAATATTTTTTTCGAAATTGATTTTATGAATTTGTTATATACTCGTTATTTGTAATTTCTTTTGATGATGCTTTAACAAATATTCCATAAAATTAGAAATAGGTTTTTTCCAAATGAGACTCTATCAGGACAATCTAATATTATGATACTATTATATCCAGTTCTCCACAACAAGAAGATTATCCTCTGGTTGACCGCGTTTCTAATTATTACAAATATTTAATCAATTTAACATTTTTCCTGGTTGGATTTATTATTTCTATTATTATCTATCGTTTCTTCAGTAAACATTTGTAAGTGTTAAGACGAGTACCAGTCAAAATGAAAGTAACGTTTTGTATTAGTGAAAAAGGAAAATCCATGTTAGTGATTGACGGATAAAGTTTTAGTTTTCATAAAATGTTAGTTAAAAACACAGTAAAAAGGTGGCAATGCAGCAAACGAACATGTAAGGCTTTTGTAAAAACTCAAAGTGCTGAAGATATAGTAGTATAATCGGTTTTGGGCCATAATCATAAAAAGTTAGAAACATATGTTTTTAATAGAAATTTTATAAGTCTTCTTGCCAATCGTACAATTTCGCTGAAACTCCGAACTGCAGATTTTGAAACCGCCATTCACAAAAGTGTTCACCAAGCGTTTCCAGAAGTTGTTGTTCGGGGTTGAAGGTTTCACTTAGGACAGTCGTGGTATCAAAAAATACAGCAATTAGGTCTAGCTGTGGAGTACACAAAAAGAACAAAAATGAAACACAAATTACTCAGTTCTTAGGGTACATATTTGGATTACCATTTCTTCATCCTGAAGATGTAGGAGAAGTGTTTGAGTTTGAATTAGCAGAAACTAAACCAGAAAATGAAAAACTGATCTTGTGGACAATTACATTGGCGAAAATTCCAATTTTCCTCTATATCCCAACATAAACCATTTTCTTAACGTGTTGTTACAATTTCAAATTGATACTACTATATAAATAAGTAGTGTTTTTTCAACACACAAGGCAATTGATTCTCGTAGTTTAATAAAAAAAGAAATTTCTGAACGAAAAACTGCTATATAATTATAAAATAAATAATAACTAAATTTAAATTTGTACAAGCGGTTTCACATAGATTTAGGGCCGTCATATAAATATTTGTATATTGTTAAGCTGTATTTTATACATTCTTCGTAAAGTAGTAAATAAATAAATAGGTAAATAAATAAATAAATAAATAAATAAATAAATAAACAAAATAGTTATTTCTTAAGATTTTTAACGAATTGATCCACTACTTTTTAAAACTCTACAGGTATTCAGGATATTTGTTCTGTTTAATATTTTTATAAATAGTGATTTTTGACTACATAAATATTATATATTATTATCATTATAAATGATTATTTTAAGAGATATTATCGTTTATGAATTTTTTAATAAATACGTGTATAATGTGATTTGTTGTTGAATTTTATTTCACTAAACAAATTTTTCAAACACTTGGCAACCTTGCCTTAATTATATGAGCTATTTTCGCGGAGCTAATCCTGAACGTATTCAGATTAAGAACCGAGTACGTACTGGATTTCCTTAACGCGCAAGTCACTCTACAGACATATTCTGAATTTTTAAGGTAGCGCAAACGCTTAAGAATGTTTCAATGGTTTTTGGAACCTTTATATATCTAACATTATCTTTTAAATCCTCATCACTAGAACTGAAATTTATCTAAAACTTTTTACCGATTAATGTAAATTAATTTTATATTAAAAAACTTATCTGTAAGCAAATTTGTTGATTCCTATACAATAAATAAAGAAACTAAGTTAAAAAAGTAAAACTCAAACAAGAAGTCAATACTACTATAAACAACAACAAACATTAAACACAAAGCATTCAAATAATTAAACGTGAATATTGTATTAAAAAGACAAATTTTAAGGTTAGAATTTATTCAGAACAAAAAATCCCTGCTTTAATCCTCGGACACATCGGATGCGTTACGAGCATGTTCGGAAGGTCATCTACGCCTTCCACGAACGCAGGATTTTATAACCTGAACAGAATATTTTTACTCCGCGAACACTTAAATTTTAGAGTGCGCATGCGAATTCCCTCCGAATACGTTCAGAATGCTCTCCGCGAAAATAGCTATATGGTCATCGCGTACCTTCGATTTACAACAGAACGTTATCTAGTAAGGATGCAATTTCGTTGTGACCTTTTTAGATACAGGTTATAATACCTTTCTCGGGATGCAACTTCGAATGGTCCGTTTAAGATATAGTGACTCTCATTATGTTTTGTAAGAATAGCCCTAAGCTAGACTTCGCACGGGGGGAGTTTACTGTATCTTAAATGTTTTTTTTTCTATTATAAATTTTGTAAATCTGCTTCTTACCTTTTTAATAAAGTCGATTATTAATATTATTATTATTATTGTTATTATTATTATTATTATTTAGCAGATGCTCCATGGTTTTGCTCTGACTGTCTGGTGTTGTCAAGTTGACCCAATACGAAGTGATCAGTAATTGTTCGCATGTTTAATTTCTGTTGTATTGTTGTTTGGTTCAATAAATCGTTAAACTCAAATAGTGTTACAAATTTAAACTTATCAATCGTATAACGCAACGTTGTTTTATTAAACTTTTCATATACTATTTTTTGTTGAAGTAAAGCTTAGATTTTAAAAATGACGGCGTGTGTCGTAAAGAGTAAAATGTGTTTGGATTTAATAGTACATCATTAATTATGTGTTTGACGTTCGATACCTCACGCTAACTCTCTTTCAGTCTAAATTTGATACCTAGCGTCACTAACAGCCCAAAAACCCGTTTACGTCTACATTTACATAGGCAGAAATATTCATTCATCCACAGAAAAAAATAGAATTTGATTAATAACGGATATACGAGAAACCCGGGCAAAATGCATGTATCTAGAAACAAAATTACGTCATTTTGATATTTTGGGGGTGGTTGACGTACACGGTACACGGCACGATTTTCTTACAAATAATTTTTTTCGTATTTCATCATAACAATAGTCGATTTACATAAAAAATTAAAGTACATGTATCAAGACGTAATACTGCACCAGAACGACCATTCCAAAAATTGTTTGCTTGAAAACATTCAATAAATTGCCTCATAGAAATTGTTGGATTCATCATACACAAACCATTCTCAAAGTTTGACACTTACATGTTTTATCAACTCCAATGGTCCTTGTCCTTGGGACTAGATCATCATACTTAAATAATATTTAATTCCAACAATATTAAGTTACTACTGACTGAGAAATAGATGCACGCAGAGCCGTCACTGGTGATGGTAAAAACGTAAAATTTGGACAGATGTTTTTTATAACGATTTTGAAAAATTTACACCCTGAAAGAGTATGATAGGGGTTAAAAGTTGGTTTGAAAAAAAAAAATGAGTGTGGCAGTCAGTGGGACTGCCGGCAGAAGTTATACTTCTATGCACACGCCCGGGTTCATAAATTTGTATGCGAATAATTTAGCAAAATCATTATATGATATTCGTGGTTAGCGACCACAAAAACCTCCACAAAAAACGAGTGCACACTATTTTTGTATCTAATTTGCATAATATTCCTGGAGACGAGGTCCATCTTAAGCACCAGGTGTTTCGAAGACCATCGTCATTATTATAGTCGTATTTAGCGACTCAAAAAACCACCGAGTACCAGGTGTGCACTGATTTCGTACAGAATTTACATTAAACCCTAGGAGAAGAGGTAAATACGCTAGGTACCAAGTGCCGCGGAGACTTTCGGAATCGTGATATTCGTGTACAGCGACCCCAAAAACCCCGAGTTTATAAATTGAACCCATTTTCAGCAATACTTACCGCATTGTAAGTTTTCTCTCTATTGTCTGTTCGAAATGCACTTTTCAAATGCAGAAATGCAATTTCCCATTTTTCCATTATAAAATTTCTCAGTGAAATATTTGAGTAATTTGAGAAATGTAGATTTAATCGTTAAGATTAACTTGGAGAGTAGTTTGTGATTGACACCGAAATCCTATACAGTTTTTTAAAAAATATTTTTGTTATTTTTATTTTTGCATTTTACTTTTCGCAGTCGGTTCAATTTTATTTCGATAAAGTTTATTGTCTTACTTTTTGGTGTTGTTTAAAAAAGTTTTTTTTATGTTTCCATAATAAAATTTTGTTTAAGTGCTATACAACTTGATTATAATATTTTTTGTTCATTGCCTTCCGCCAGCCCATTTTAATTTAATTATAAACAGTTAAACACCTCCACAGATCAAACTCTTATTGTAAGCCATTATGAAGTTCCATCGATTATTATTTTCTTCTACTACTACAAATGACAAATTTCCTGATACTTTAACGAATCCAATGCAAAAAAACGCATTCCGATCCATCTTACGTTACAAAATTCAGAGGTTTTAGTTTATTTCCTCGACTATTCGTAAAAACTCTGTTTATGTAGCCAACAACCTTAAAAGCATAGTGCAGGATATAATGAAAAATGCAACCATGTGATGGTACTTTGGACTACAATACAATACTCATTACTGAATATTATAATTAATATAAAATGCTAAACTTTACTTCACTTATATTATAATTAATATAAAATGCTAAACTTTACTTCACTTGCGTGACAGAATTATAAAATAATCTGTCAAATAATCATGTGGTCCGTCACTATGATATTCATACATTAGTTCAGACTGTTTTTTGTATATCTATCCCTTTTCAATGTACTGAATGTTGAAACGGTATTCAAAGGACTTATAGTTATGACTAATAACATGTGACAAATATTTCATCTTTGTTTTTACCGACCAATATACCTTATAAGTGTGTCTGTCTCTCTCTTACTCACACCATTACATATGTAATGATTTTTCCCATTTAACTCTACACAATCTTTTTCTACAGAGTGTACGAATAGAAGTATAACTTCAAAATCTTTAAATCGACACCGATTTTTATAAAAATTGAAATTCTTAAAAATATTTCATTGAACACGTATTTCATGCTTTATTAAAATTCACCTCCAAAGGGTGCAAATAAGGAAACTTTTTATGGATAATATTTAAGAATTCTTTAGTTTTCTAAAATGTCAACTCCTAAAGAAAACTTATTAAAAACAATAAAAACTCTAATTACTAACTATTAAAACACTAGGTACTAAGTACCTACTGTAATTATTATTAAAGCGGGACGCGCGCTACAATCGACTGTACAAGATGGAAAAACAAGAAAAACAATAAAAATAGCACAAATGAAAAAAATCATAAAAACGTAAACATTTAAAAAAATTGTAAAAACCGACAAAAACCGAAAAATGACCAAATGCAATCATAAAAAAACTTAAACAAACAAGAAAATATGATAAAATGCAACAAAAATAAAAACTAGAGAACAGTGAAAAAACAAGGAAATATCGTAAAAATTTGAAAAAACGGAAAATGATAAAAAAGAAATCGGTACGAAGTTTGCCGTATCAGCTAGTACCTATTAGCGGTGTCTTTAAATTGCACCACCAATTTCTTATATTATACAAAACGTGAAAATAAGGGATTAAGCAGGTACTTAAATAGCACCACTAACCACTACAGGGGGTCGGCAGGTAGCTGCCTCTTTAGAGTAGGATTAACCCAAGGAAAACTTACGATTTTATTTTAAAAGTAAATAAATAGTGAAAATATCTGAAATTTGAATTCATTTGACTATTGTCCACGGCTGAAATTAATCATTGAATTTAGTTGAACTTGTTTTTATTGTTTTAAAAATAATTAAACAGCCAAAATATTTGAAATTTAAATTCATTTGATTGTTGTCCACCGCTGAAATTAACCATGGATTTTGGTAAGTAGTTATACCTACAACGCTTCAAATACTGTATGAATGTAAAAATAAATTTTATTTTATTTTTTTACTTTTAAGTTTCTATATCCTTTTGTATATCTGTATATTATAATCTTTATGTAAATGTTTATATTTTTATTTTTTAATTAATATTTTAATTATATATTTTTAAATATACCTACCTATACCTACATATATTTAGAACTCCAAAGTATACTTAATTTAAATAGGGTGGACTTAAAAGGTAAGTTTATATTATTTAATAGAAAAAGAGTGCAATATTATCTGCAGGGGTTCCTAATCCTATATCCCAATTTTCGTGGTGCAATTTAAAGGTAGGATTTTAGACCCCCCGGAGCCGTGGTGCAATTTAATAGCGCCCCCTATTAGGTATGTATATACATATTAAACTGATAAGTACCAATTTTTGAAGTCTGTTAATAATGTATTTTTTCAATATGTCTTGAAACTGAATTTACGATTATGTGTTTTCAATAACTCCATACAAAACATTAATAATTCAGCTTTTTAATATAACCAAAATTTATATGCGCTACTCAAATAATAAATCAAACGTTATTTTTTAAAAAATCTTAATAGAAAAAGAATTTACATAATTCGTGACTTTGCATTGTGGTATGGTTTTTAGAGGCCGTCGTTGAAGAAATATATATATAAAGTAATAATAGTAACAATGATGATATCAGGCGCGATAAACACTGCAAATAAGAGTCGACTACTTGACTCATCTTGCAGTATGCATGCTAAATGTTGTTTGGGAAAAACATTGTATTAACGATAAATGATTGTTGATTCGTATTGCAAGTATTCAGTAATGTAGTTGATCTCTGAAAAAATTTTACAGAGAGATTTTGTAACCCCATCGCAATAATAAAATTTTGGACAGTAGCTTCTATGTGTTTTAAACTTAATCCAGATTATCACTTAGGTACTGTCACATTGTATTTTTTGCTCTGTCTTTTAGAATCTAATTTGTACTGATTGTAACTTTAAACGAACTTCATAATCTTGGATTATCTTAATTTAGTTTAATAAGTATAAAATAGTTGCTTGGGTTAATGGCATAATATGTAATAAATGAATAACGCTTGATTTTTGTATATTTAACTAGCTTACCCGTTGAACTTTATATCCCCTAAAAAATAATGATTTTTAGAAAGTTTTTATATTTTCGCCGTGATCTTTGTCGCTTTGTCATTCCGTGGAATTTTGTAATGGAATTTAAACCTATTTCCCGACTACCTAGAGCTAGAAATTTTCAGGATAGCTAAGAACTGGATGACAATGCATGTTTCAAGTGTGTTTTGGCATATACATAGATTTCGAGATTTATACTGAATTGTTATTAAATTAAATATGTATATATACATATTATCATTTTGAAAGACTTCATATAAGTATGGCGTGGCCTATTTGGATAAGCGGCTGATTGTGACAATTCTGTTGGGAATGTTGTGTTATCGTAATGGGATCGATCTCGCGAGAGAGAAGTTTTTTTTTTGTTCTTACCTGTGAAAGTAACAAAATAATTTATATAATAGTAATATAACCTATAAATCAGTAAAAAAATCTTATTTGTATTAATAATCAAGAATTTATAAAAAAACTACAAAGTAGTAGAAAATTTCAAAATTCGATAACTTTTTTATTTGTAAATCGAAAAAAAGTTATAACCTATCAAAAGAAAGAAAATTTTCTGAGGAACGGCAAAATGCAACAAATTTTTTCATAGATTTAGTAGTTTTCAATATACAAGGGTGTAACAAATTCAAAAAAAGATTTTTTATAATTCACGTTCACAAAGTTTCTATTTCGACACTAAAAACAGTATCGAAATAGATTTATTGTAACACTGTTTTTGGTAACTTTTTGTTTTACACAATTGGTTGCACTGCACTGATTGTCAACGAAAGAGGTTCAGGTAGTAAATTAAGAAGTATGTTGTAGTAAATTATTAACTACATTATCAGCGTTATTGCTAAATTCGGAATATTTTATACAAATTTGACAAACATTCAAATTTAAAATCATTAAAACTGACAAGTGTCAAAAGTGTCAAGATTACCAACATAAATAAATATTTCGAAAAACTCTCATTTTATTTATTTTTTTATACTTTTAAAAGTTCATTATAAAAAATAGTATGTAACACTCGAATTACAATGACGGTTTGTAGTACTCGTTCTTTGTGAAACTCACCGATTCGCGGTTCGTTTCACAAACTGCACTCGTACTACGAAACCTGTCATTGTAACACTTGTATATACTATTGTAATTTCCTGTTTAAATATATGAGTACTAAAATTAGTTATCAACTACGCCACCGGAATGTATTGTCGATTTTCCAGGATATTTCCGATTTTTCTTGATTTTCCACTATATTTCTCGATTTTCCACGTTTTTTCCGATTTTCCACGATTTATGTTGATCTCCTTTTACAATTAAAGTTTTGACCATTGTCGCAACTTTGTGGTTTTTTATTAATTCTTGATTTTAAATTTCTCGAAAACAATAAAGTTGTGAAAATGTTCAACTTTTTTATTTGTATACGGACAAAAAGAAACGAAATTATTTTTTTACACTTTTTATAGTTTTTTGTATACGAGGGATTTACAAAATGTTTTTTAGTTAGATTACCATAACGGCCGTAATAATATAGTGATATTAAATTTTAATATATGGAAATAAAGTAAATTTTATCACAATTCTGAGAATATAATTAGATTTTTTTATCTTTTATAGGTTTCGAGATATTTTACACTTTTTTTTATTTAAATAAAAATAGAAATAGTGTTATTTATAAATCGAAATACAACGCCATCTGCCAGGTATATCCGCAATGTAACTGTAAAATGATGGTATTTTTTGTGCTCATTTTAGACCCCAAGAGCACCCTTTGGCAAAGGGGTATAGTAAAATATTTTTGTATCAAAACTTCTGTATCATTTAAAATTTTAAAGAAGAAGAAAATAACGTAAGTTGATTATTATAACAACTATAAAAATTTTGTTTTATTTTTTTCAGGTAAGTAACTCAACATTAGTATTACTCAAACAAATATTCTGGTAAGTAAGATAAACTTGTTTAGATTTTTTATGCCAATCTCATTGAAGAAAAATTACATTTAGTTTTTTACACCAACAATCAGAAAAAAGATAAACTGATTTTTTCTAAAAGGAATTTTTTTAGTTCCACCAAAATCTTAATACAATATTACTTTTTGCTTAAGAAATACCATCCAAATTACTTTCACGCGAGCAAGCATAGCAGATTTTATGGCCCGAATTTCCTGGGTGGTTTTATTCTTTTAACATGTTCGGAGTGCTTGACACTTCGTAAACTTTGGATTTGAAGTAGCCCTGTAAAAAAAATCGATAGGGATCATATCCGGGGTGAAAGGCAGATTATGGTTCCTCTCTTTGAAATAATCCAATTTGACGAATATCAACGGTGTGAACGGGCAGGATTTCGCAACCATTGCACACCTACAATCGGTTTGAACACTAATAGAAAAATGTACTGATTACAACATACCGCTTGACCTATCCTTTATTGATTTTAACAAAGCTTTCGACTCGGTTGAACTTTGGGCAATATTCCAAGGCCTGAATAATGCTAGGATGGGAATCAGCAAAACCAAAATTATGACTCCGGAACCAGGCGGTATACTTTTAGATGGACAACAAGTAGAAGAAGTCAATAAATATACTTACATATATACCTAGGCCACACCATAACAAAAGGTAAAGAAAATCAAATATCCAAAAAACTAGACGAATCCGACTTACTTGGGCAGAGAACATATTAAAAATAAGGATATCAGTAAGAAGACAATGGTGGATGATGTCATAAAATATATTGCTCATCAGAAATGGAATTGGGTGGCACATGTGGCAAGACAGTGAAACGAAACGAATTGTGCAATGGAGACCTATGGGAACCAAAAGAAGTGTAGGACGTCCAAAAAGACGATGGATAAATGACATAAGAGAGAGTGTAGGGAGAAAATGGTTTCAAATAGCACAAGAACGAATAGAATGGAAAGTACCAGGGGAGGCCTATGTCCAGGAGTGTATGCAAAATGGTTGTTAAAGAAAGAGAGTGAGAGAGACGTTTTTCGCAAAATAAAAGTAAAAATTGTAACAAACGGTTGATATGAACTCTAAGCGTAATAAATTTTTGAATTGGTAAGTTTGATGACATACCTAATTGTCCTTTTGGTTAGATTTATTTAAACATTTAAAATTGTTTTTACTACATTAAATATTAAATAAATTAGGCATTGTATTAAATTTTAGGTAATGTGAAAGTTATTTAACCCAAAATCTAATATGCTAAGAATGTAAATGATATTCTCATATCAAGTTTATACATACATTCTGTTATCACGTGATACAGTAAATAATGAACCATTATTCACTAAAGAATAATAGGTACTATTATTCTTAAAGAAGCACTTGTATAATGAATGTTTTGTAGAACAGTCGTGGATAAAAAAATATACATGGTCGTATTGCAGAACGGAGTTTTTCTATATTAGTTCAGACAATTCTATATCGTATATTTTTGCTTTAATTTTAATAAAAAAGATACTAAATTGGTTTTTATACTTTACTCCTATATATTACAATATCGAGTGCAATTAACGCGATTTCAGATATCTGCAATTGCCCTACTGTGGATTTAAAAAGATTACTCTGCATAGAATTGCACTAACCGAACACATTTGTTCTAGTTAATTTGCTAAACTGAACAAATTCAAAATCGATAACAACTTAACGTCCATATGCACATAGTTGAAAATCGACCTATAACAATCTATTTCTCACTGGACTGAACTTCGCCAAATATCCGTATTTTGGCTCAAGTCCAAGGCCGCTATCAATTATTGAAATTTTCGACTGAATTATTTCGGGAACTTTCATTTTATCACTGGAATTTTAACTACAATAAAATTAATTATTATGTGTGGGTGGTTTAATAGTTTTCGGCATATTGTATATTCAAATTTGTAATAAGCAAATTGATTTACTAAAACTGTATGTACCTACATATGTTAAAATACAATAGATTATTAATTATTTTTTACTAATTCTTTTCTTCAGATTGCATTAGTTTTAAAGCAAATTTTGATTATTTTTATGAAGGTTAAACAAACTCCAGCTAACTACTATGTGTATCCGTAGCTCAGTGTGTTTGATCATGTAGATGTAAATTGCAACAAACGATTTGAATACCACATTTTCTTGAATTTGCTTAATTTATTATATCTTTAAATACCACGATTTTACGTAAACTAAACTATTTGTCTGTTGTTATAAAATTGTCAGATAGTCAAGCAGCCATCAAAACTCTGAACTCGCTTACAATCAGTTTACAGCTCAGAGAATACCACTCCGCAACAGAGTGGTGAGAATAGTGAGTTGCGAGAGAGCTTTTGGAGACTACCCAGCGAGAGAGTGGTGAGAATACTGACTAGTGAGAGGGCTGTGTGTAGTCTTCGGATATCGGAAATCATAAAATTATAATTTGTCTTCAGAAAGAATTTTACTGTTATCTTTTATGATTGGGAAAGTACCAGTCGGGTATTTTGACGTTACATGTTATGATAGGGAAATTACTAGCTAGGATTTAATTGGAAAAATTTTAAAGAGTGGTACGTGCCTAATTAAAAGAGATAAGAATTTCCAAACTAGTCCTTTTATTGAAGAAAGAATTGAGAGGCTTTGGCATGGACAAGTCTTGTTCATGATATATATATATATATATATATATATATATATATATACATATATATATATATATATATATATATATATATATATATATATATATAATATTGTTGTGAATGTCTTCAAAAAACATTAAAAGCTACAAATATAAATAATTCGAAAGTTATAAACAAATTGATGCTTGAGTAATCAAATTATACAAAAACCACAAATTACAGAGAAACTTTAATAGGTTTAAGTTAATCAATGACTGAAAATAACGATACTATTACTCTTATTTTATATCTATTCTTTTAGCAAGTATCCCAAACCAATTCACAAATGCTTCAAACTTCCATCGAAAAACTTTAAAAACTAAACTAACATCATAACTCAGGCCCCCACCATGATTCCTGACGTTTCGACAGCGAATACTTCGTGCCTTTATTTCGAACCAGATACTTCTTAACAAGCAAAAGACCCTTGAAATAGAGTTCGATACTTGAGGCGTACGCGGTCTGTATCCTTAATTTTTAGACACAACTTTGGAATTGATTTGGACACAGATTTATTTGTTGAGATAGCCAGGGACTGTTCCAGAACACAGACAATATAGATCGCGGTATTTTCAAATAAAAGGTGGAAAGTATGTATGTTGTATGTATATTGGAACATTTTTTTATTCTTTGCATTATTTGTTTTCTTTCCTGTATTTTTAGTGTTTTTTTAAAATAGTATACTGTGTATCTAGGAATAAAAACAATACATTCCTGTACGAAAATGTAAATTGTTGGCTGAGGCGTCTAGTCGAAGCCAACAAACATTGAAGTCCGGGAATGTGCTTTTACAACGAGATGCACATACCTACTATTTTTTCTGAAATCGCTTTTAATGTAATCGTAAATTAAGAAATGTATAGTTTTTGATTATCATCTTATTGTCTATGGAACCGTATCCTTGACATTGTTTGTTTATCATTGTTTATTATAGTGTCACAAAAGCCAGTCAGTTCGGCTTGTTACCTATTGCTAAAAATATTTTAAAATATTATTTTAAATTCTTAGGACGAAAAAAAATCCCCATTGCTGCTATTAAATGTTGTTCTTTTGAAACAACTTTTCATAAAAGAAAGACAACATTCTCGCTCTTGAGATTAAAATCTATTTATGGAACACTTGTTCTCTATGTATTTTATACGTAATTTAAGCAAGGATGTAAGGAATAATCGATTTACAGGAGTGTTGTGTTGGTGGGTTTTGGGTGTTATGTTAAAGGACCCTGTTATACGAATTGGTGTCCTTTTTAGGTATGGATGGTGTAGTTTAGGATAGAGTCAGTATCAGTCGCTCGGTGCTGGTTTTCCTGGAACGTGCCTAAACTGAATCAGAACATTTTGGTGTTGTGTAAGTGTGTGTGTAGCAGTGTAATTCCAAGTTGTGCAATGTGCGCCAAACAACTGTACTTAAAGTCGTTATTTTATTCTCTTATTTTGGAAAATGTTCCATGCTTTTATGCGTTTTAAAATGTAGTTAGTTATAAAGTTATTTTAATATAACAGTCCAACAACCCTATTATTTTTATTTTGAGAATGTTATTAATAAATGAACCAAAGCTATGTACCAGTAAATTGATTTTGGACATTGTTACGTAAGAAAATAAACTACATTACTTTGGTAGAAAGTACGGTAAGAGAGTGTGTCAAACCATTCATAATTTTAAGGGGACGTAACAAAAACTATATTAACAAAAAGATGTACACAATGAAAGCTTCAGAAGTTAGCTGGAAACCAGCGTGACAGCGGAGAGCATTCGTACATTTATCGACTTTTAGAAATAGATAAACGGTTGAGACCAGCTTATACTGTTTTTGAGGTAGAAATCAACTTTGACAGTGGTTATGGCGGTTATGCGATTACTATTGATGACCTTGGTCTGCAAAGTGGGTTTCTCGATTCAAAGTAAATTCGTCTCATAGAAGATGAAGCAAACTTGTCAACGGTATTGAGATGTTTATTAACCTGAAGAAGAAAATATATTACACTCCTGAATCGAAACAAACAAATATGAAATCAAGAAATATAGTCCGCATTTTGATTACAACCTGAAACAACTTCTTGGCGGCCAATGTTCGATGATATTGCAGTAGATAATTAAGTACCAATTTGACATTTTAATGTGTCTCAATAAATAAAAAAAAATAATTGCGGTTTATAATTATTATTATTCTCGTATCGTAATACCATGTTGTTTAAAAAACAAAATTAAACAAGGTTTTGAAAGGGTGAAATTATTTAACAGATAATTGGAACAAAGGAATTATATATTTATTTACATATATTAAATTTTTAGTAATACAGATTGTTGATTTTAATATGCATGTAGTTATTTCTTATAAAGCAAAATGGTCCCATTCGATTTATATAGGCGGAATCTCTGTTTTAAGCAAGTTAATGGCAGTCGTGGATAAGTGTCATTATCAGTTTATTGAGCAATTTGAAAGTTTCAAGAAGATCCAAACTGTCCTGGAATAACAATGTGAAGCTGTCTTGTTTGATAATTGAGCGTATGATAAAGTTTGCACTAGCTGTATCCAGGAAATGGGTAGAAGGAAATAACCCTGATACACAAAGAGATAATTTACACAACAAACGTGATTTAATCCGTTTGATTATACATTAAAAAGTTTAAGTTCAAATTATATTAAAGCATTTGTATATATAATAACATAATAAAGAAAATGTTCAACAAATTTATTCAAGTAGAGTTTACATTACGTGAGAATTGATTGCAAGCGGTTCTCAACGTTTCTTCATGTTTGTTCTCTAGATGGTAAAGTTTTCGGGGCTACCGAATTGTACCAAGAAACATAAGGTAGATATAATCCTACCGTCTAGTTGTAGGTACTACGGAATTTCTAGAGAGGATTAAAGTTTTAATTATATAATTTTATAAAAAAGTTTTATTATAAATTCGATACTACAAAATACTTATTTAAAGAGGACAGAAAATTCACAACGGTGTCTCCGAATCAAGATTTGAGAATTGTAGACGAGTGGGGAAAAAAGAATCTTGTTAATTTCAACGCTTTCAAGACAAAGACATGTTGCCTATCCAACAAGAGGCAAACGTACGACTCATCCATTACAGTGAACGATAAGACACTGGCATAACAATCTTCCAGAACGAACATACTGCATCCATAGCAACTGCAGCAGAAAAGAAGTAAGGCTTTATTTTTAGAGCATGGAAATAATTCTCTCCATACAACTTAGCTACACTTTACAAAGCCCAAATACGACTTAATCTTGAATACTGCTTGCATGTTTTGGTATGTGTCACTGGACATGGTGCGCTGACTGGTGGTCACATTATAAACTAGCGCTAGGGTGACAGCTGGTAGTTAGCCATTTAGCCATACATAAAAATAAGGCAAATTTGTATGCTGTTAAATTTTGTTTATTTATATTTCGTCTATTAATAATAAAAAAAGTGTACATCAGTGAAAATTAACATTTAACTATGGCCTCAGATTTATTAAATAATTGTGGAGCTAGATATTCTCCAAAAAAAAACAAAAGTAGAAAATACTATTGTGTTTATGGATGTTCAAGTAGGTAATGCAGTCCAAAATTCAGAGGTTCGTTTTTATGATTTTCCAAAACCTGATCGGTTTTTTGTTAAAAGCAAAACAATGAAAAAGTTACCTATATTCTGTGTCATTAAAATTTACACTTACCGAGTTCAATAGAATAATACCGCTGTGATGTGTTTACATCTTTCACTAAGTCCTGCTGTACAGCTACACTTTGATGAAACAATTTGACCATTTTTTTGTATAACTGTTTTTATTTCATGGGGTTTATCACGAGAAGCTAATGATATACAAGCTGATGATTGTATACAATACGACAAAATATCGTATTGATCATTGTTTTGATTTTCCAACCCATTATACATTAAATGTCCTGCATTAATTATTTTCTCTCCTTCTACAAAATTTCGAGACTTAGGAGTAGCCTCAATAAAGTCAAGAACTTTCAATTTTAAATAAAAACTACATCCTAGCAGTAGTAATATTTTTAACCACCAGAGCGCGTAGCGCCAAGTGACACTTACCAATGGGGATCGGCGGCTCCGTCAAGGCTCAGAGTTCTTGACGCAATACAGAGAAGAGCTGGTCGACTAATAAACGACAACCTACCAAAAACCTACCCCCATTGTCCCACCGAAGAGCAGTGTCTGATCTCTCTCAGTTTTATCGATACTTAAACGGATTTTGCTCACAAGAACTCCGATCTATAATGTCTCCACTTGCCAGACAAGCCAGTGCAACGCGACGTGCCAACTCCATGCAAGTTTATTCTGTTTAGTGCCAGACATCGAGAACGGATCTCCAGTTTGTGGTACTTCCCATGTCTTTGCCACTCGTTCTAACTTGCAGTCCTTTAAATCCCAAATTAATAAATTGTCTCTTTTACCTCATAGATGTTCTCAGTACGTTTGTATTTAAGTGTATACTTACGAGGACATCCTTAAAAAATAAAAAAAGTGCCAAATTTCGAACCCGGAACACGGACAACCTTAACAAGGATTGAAAGAAAATAACAATTAGAATACGGACATTCTTCACAAAGTCTCGAATCGCATTTAGAAACGAACATTTCTTACTAGGTGTAGTGGTTCTTAGACCTTTAAGGAAGAACTGCATTCAAGCACAATATTTTTAATTCTAGACGGTCTAACTGGCATCAGAAAGAAGCTTGCACAGCTTACAGATCTACGAGGCATAAAAATAATTGCGTAAAATTTCTCTTTTTTTTTTTAATTTTTACTGTTCTATTGTAATTTATCTGTAATTTTATAATTTTCATTATATATTCATCTATATTTAAATTTTCTTGAACCGTTTTAAATGGTAGACACTCGAAACAGCTTTAAATATGGCCTTAAATAATATATAACAATTGGAATTTAAAAAATACTGCTTACGCTTCATATTAAAACTAAACTAAAAGGCCAAGCATCTGAAATGATTAATTCAGGCGACCCCAACACATTTGAAGAACCCAAGTCCCCCATAAAAAATTTTGTTAGTACTGGGGTTTAAACTCATTTAGATCTACTTATTTAACATTTGAAATCAATAAAATTGAAATTTGACAGTAACAGACAAAAACTCGGATTTAACAACGACGTGGCAAGCTTATTCTTAACAATAACTGCAAATCTTAATTCATATAAGCGATTCATAAGCCGGTATCTCAAAGTTTGGCCAAATGTGAAGATGTTGGCATGTAGATTTCATTTAAACCAATTATAGTTTTAAGAAATTCAAAATAAGGGTTTAACTACAGAATGCCGTGATAAAAACTCTGAAATTGGTCGTTGGTTGAGATATTGTTTTGGATTGTCTTCTTTAGCACAAAAAGTAGGTGACAGTTTTACATATGATTTATATTCGGTAAAATCTGATGTTGAACGTCTAAATAGGTTTTGTGATTATCTACTAGATATATAGATAGACGAAGAAGCTGATTTTTCCGTTGACATGTGGGAAGAATCGAATCCATCTTTAACTCGAACAAGAAACTGTTCTGAGTATTTTCCTGCCCATTTTAATATTGCGTTTTTTTCGCCACCTCCTTTATTTTATACTTTTATAGATAAACTCAAAGAATTTCAGATTAATGTATACATAAAAAATCAAAATTAGTCTAAACTAAATAGTAATTTCAATAAACACAAATTATAACATTTACAAGATCTAAATGACCAAAGACAATTTGGGAATACTTACCGTTTTCATTTATTAAAATGTGTCTCATAGTTTGGTTAACCTATGTATTTTGTAAATATGTACATTTGTATATTAAATTTCAATAGAAAATTTACGTTCGAATTTTATTAAAACTTTAAATTACAACAAAAATTAATTTTCAATTTTCAATAAAATTATGCAAATACTTAGTCTATCTAAACTAACCTGTACTAAAATTTTATTTGTTTGGTGAGGAAATTACCAGTGAGATTAAAGCAGCTTAGTGAGGCTGGTGTGCAATTTATCTGTTCTATTAAGGACGCAGGTAATCTTGGTGTACATTTTACCAACGCCAAGTTTTCAAAATTAAATGAAAAGATTATTATTTTTTGTGTGTTTTAGTCTCATAAATATGGAAAATCCTGCAATTTGTTTGACTTGACCAATTTTTATGCATATAAAGTAATAATTTGTCTAGTAGGTGAAAGTAGCTTGGATATTTGTAAAAATCTAGATAAGTTGTTTCTTGAAAGATTACTGATAAAATTTGATGTTTAAAACGAATCGAAAATAAATTCCAAGGATAGACATTGTAACCTCTTTTTTGTCTGAACGTGTTAAATGCTCGATTGAGGAGGTTAACTAGTGCAAACGGCACTCAGGGGGTTAGAGGAGAGCGAGCGTGGAGTCGATCGAGCTAGATGATAAATTATAAAAAAAATGACAAGGAGTATATTCACTAGAATAATGAAAGTTAAAAGGGACAAAAAAGAGACAATGAAAGAAATGAAAGAGAAGGAAAATGGGCGCCACTTATTTTTTTATTCTGAGGATGGGGAAATATAAGAAACCCAGATAAAATAAGAAAGATATAAGACATATAAGATAAGGTAAAATTAGATAACCCGGCAGATTGTTCTTGCTAAAATTTAAATTACACACTTTTATTTAAGAAACAAAAAGAAAAATTATACTTACACTTTCCTTTTACTTATCCTTATGGTTATAAATCAAATTTGTAAGATAAAGATATATTCAAGAAACAAAATCTAGTACTTTAATAAAATATAGATTAGAGAAACTGACAATATTGATCAGAGTAACAGGCTCTAGCTAGGAAAAGAAAAATATCTATTTAACAATAACAGTATTTATTATTGGCTGTAATAATAAAAGGAACACACAACAAAAAGATACAAAAATAAAAAACATCTATGTACGGGATAGTAAATACATATTACTAAACACATTTGTGTTTAGTTCAAAAACATATATTTTGCTACACTTAAAATAACAGCTAGGTATATTGTTTTGTTATTTTTGTGTACTCTGATAAGCGAAAAGTAAGAGAGATAAAAGTTAGATAAAAAAAGTTATAAAAATCACCTTTTGCTTTTGTTTTAACTCGAGTTAAAAGAGTACTCATATACGAAGGTATAAATCTTATTTAAATAGGTACTAGATAAAAATAACAAATACAAATAAAAAAAATTTACAGATACGAGATACAAAAAATATAAGTAATAAAAATACAAGTAAGCGATACTCAGAACAAATTCACATTCCGATTAATTTTAGTCCGGCACTGCGCACTGCACTTTTTAATAGCTGATACGGTAAATACAGTTAAAATAAAATTCTCCATAGAAATAAATAGTACTTTTATACTCAAAAGAGGTATAAAAAATTGTAAAAACTTACGTTAGCTTCTAAATGTTTCTAAGATAGTTTGGATAGCATATGGCTTCATTCTGTCAGTAAATGATCGGAACCGTAAGATATAATCTAGACCCCATTCTTGTCTAGATCGGTAGGTATTAAGAGACCATAAACTTACTCTTCATAGCTGGTGATCAAAGAGATATTGTAAGTCTGGCCAATTTGCCGCCATTATTACACGATATATGAAGTAATCTTAAAGATAGCACTGTCTGGAAATCTTCAAATAAACCTTCAGGTAGAATAAACGATAATAGGCACTAGAAACACTTATTTGCTTGTCATTTTTAAAATAAAATAAGAAAAAACCGGGAAACTGAAACTAGGTGTCTCGTGAAGGTCTTAATACCACGACGACTCCAACCAGAATAAAAAACCGTTGATACCAAAGGGACGCTGTGAGCAATCCCCACTTAAGTCATCTGATCTTAAACATGAGACCTGATTGGTCAATAGAAAAAATCAATACTTCGCTTTGAAAAGTCCGTTAGATTTCTACGTTCTCGATTCTATTTTGTCACGTAGGCAAAGATTTTCATTATATCTTGGGTATTATAATCGGATTCGAGTACAGGGTAGGCCTGGATAAAAATAGATTGTTAAAAAAAAAGAAATTTCATTAATCGGGTTTTTTAAAACGCTACAACATGATAGATCTATGATTTTATTATTTTATCAAACCAATTTAGAAATACTACAAGGTGTTTGGGTAATAAATGGTAATAAACAAAATAGAAAAATTATCAAAAAAAAAACAGGAAAAAGTTCGCAAAAATGATTAACCAAGAATATATTACAAATAAGAGAAATAAAAAAATGTGGTAAATCGAAACTCAAATAATTACAGAATAAATAGTAAAAAACGTGGAAACAAACGAAAAAATACAATAAAATCAACCAGAACAAAAAAATACATAAAAGCATTCTAAAAAAGAGAAAAGGTTTGAAAAAACGGACAATGAGAAAAATAATCATTGATTTATTTGGCGGTACCAAGTTTGTCGGGTCAGCTAGTGTATAATGTATAAATCAGCATAGAGAATAAATAAAAATAATAATTTAAACAAAATTCAGGGATTATATAACGAAACAATTCGGAATAATTGATTATTTTGTTATAAATAAAGTTTGGTTTTAACATTAAAAAATATAGGGGTGGCCAAAGGAAATAAGTAATTACCTGTTTTTTTTCCCGTTTTTTTCTTTGCTTTTACTACATTCTGTAATTATTTTTATATCCAAAATATAAATTATAAATTAAAAAAAAATACATTTTATATCAACATTACACAATAAAAATATTTGAAATCCTACTAATTTCGTCGTTATTACTAAAAAACTCGTGCTTATACTTGGTACATTTTACACATGATCAATACCGCCTTTGAACTTATACTCTTGACCATTACAAATTACAATATATTGTTCTGTCTTTAATAAAACGTATTAACCTTGAATTACAACAGAAAAATGTTAAGTGCTCATAAAATGATTTTTTCATCGTATATCATCTTTTTATTATCAAAACTAAATTGGCTATAAATAGTAATTTTCAAAGAATGATCGTTATTTTCAATACCTAATTTTTATGTACATTTTAGCACCGGAAATTTCAATAGTTTATGAGAACATAGATGAATAAAAAAAACTTTATTTCACTTACATTATTAAAATTTTCGAAATACTCAAACCAAATTGGCAAAAATAGTAATTTACGTAACAAGTCCCGAAAGTGGTCTTTTACTGGACAAGTAGGCAAATTGCAGGGCGAGCCATAGGTAACCCCTGCAAGCCTGCGAGTCCAGTAAAAGCACGTTTGGGACGTAGGTATTACGTACAATATTTTTTTTAAAACGGGCATTGTTGTACCATAAACTTCATATTATTCAGTTTACGTTTTTATAACAAGAACTCTTTATTAACTAATTTTAACATTTTTTTTAACAAACCTTGCTTGGGTGGCCGCCTTAACAATTTCATCTGGTATAATTTTATCTTCCATTAATTCACAATCAAATGCATCATTTTAAATATCCATTTTATACTAAATTTCACGTTTACAACTAAACGTCAAAATATGTCAAGTTATTTTATAGTTTTAAATGTATACAAAACTCGGTTACCATAGAATTGATCGCTAAGGGAAAATTCAGGAAATTATAATTAAATTCACAACAGGGTTAAGGTCATTTAAGTTTTTTAATTTTCATGGCAGATTACTTAAGTTGTTTGAGACTGCTTTTTTTAAATAATTTAAAATTATTCTCACTTATCGTCTTTAATAAGCAAATTAAATAATGTAATAAGTAAATTAACAATAATAAGTATTGTAATAATTAATTAAACATTAATAAAAAACCAGACTAAGGAAATTTTTTTATTAATTTAAAAGATCGAATAAGAAAATAGGAAATATGAGTTGTGCCAACAGGCACATGAGTCTATAAATGCCGAATTGATTTAGTAGAAAATATTGTTTGTGTTCGATTTTCAATTTCAATTACTTAGATGTAAAATACAGTTACATCTTTCCAACGTAATATAACTTTGTAATTCAAATACTATACTTTTACAGGTATTGTACGCATATTCCAACACATATAATACACATTCTAAAAACATTTTTTTTGTAAGAATGTATTTTATTTCATTGTAAACTCATAGGTCTACGACAATACTTTAGTCGACTACTTTTTCCAATAACTTATGAGTACTATCATTAATTTTCCACTCGATAGTTATTTAGGTTATCTATTATATTGTTCTCATTGATTTATTATATTAACATAGACGTGATATATGACGGCAACATTTGTGCTGTTGTTTATTGTCTCTTTTTCTGGCGTATTGAATTCAGAACACGCTTTTTAAGTTTTCTTCTCCTCTCTTTTTCTTACATAATTGATGCTATTATATAATCACTTGTTGCAAGAGAAGGGCACAAAGACGAAAGAAAAAAAGATGGATATTGTTGTTAGTAAGCCCTATAAACTATTCAGTCTATGTTAAAGTAATCAGTCCTATTGATTTCAATCTATCGACTATATATAAAACTCAAAGGTGACTGACTGCCTGATATAGTGATCTATCAACGCAGAGCCCAAACCGCTGGACGGATGGGGCTGAAATTTGGCATGCAGGTAGATGTTATAACGTAGGCATCCGCTAAAAAAGGATTTTGATTAATTCCACCCCCAACGGGATAAAATAGGGGATGAAAGTTTGTATGATCTATCAACGCACAGCTCAAACCGCTGGACAGATGGGGCTCAAATTTGGCATGCAGGTAAATATTACGACGTAGGCACCCGCTAAGAAAGGATTTTGATTAATTCCACCCCAAGGGCATTAAATAGGGGATGAAAGTTTGTATGAAACTTTGTCAATTTTAAACCGTTCTGGCTGAAACTTTGCATGCATATAGTTACTATGACGAAGGCATCCCCTAAAAGAGGATTTTGATTAATTCAACCCCTAAGGGGATAAAATAGGGGATGAAAGTTTTTATGAAAGTCTGTCAATTTTAAACTGATCGGGCTAAGATTTTGCATGCATATAGCTACTATAACGTAGGCATCCCCTAATAAAGAATTTTGATTAATTCCACCCCTAAGGGGATAAAATAGGGGATAAAAGTTTATCAATTTCAAACCGATCGGGCTGAGATTTTGCATGCATATAGCTACTATGACGTAGGCATCCCTTAAGAAAGAATTTTGATAATTTCCACCCCTAAGCGGATAAAAAAGGAAATGAAAGTTTGTATGAAACTTTGTCAATTTTAAACCGATCGGGCTGAGATTTTGCATGAATGTAGCTACTATGACGTAGGCATCCCTTAAGAATGGATTTTGATAAATTCCACTCATAAGGGGATAAAATAGGGGATGAAAGTTGGTATGAAACTGTGTCAGTTTTAAACCGATCGGGCTGAGATTTTGCATGCATATAGCTACTATGACTAGGCATCCTCTAAGAAAGGATTTTGATCAACTTCACCCCTAAAGGATAAAATAGGGATGAAAGTTTGTATGAAACTTTGTCAATTTCAAACCGATCGGGCTGAGATTTTGCATGCATATAGCATGCACGTTTTTAAAGTTTTAGAATAATAATAGTCTAATACCACTCGCGCTTTACTGAGGGGGGTGTGTGGAGCGGTGAGACGGTAGCACGCTGCTGCTGGCCGACATGACACCGTCGATAGACGCGTAGAGTCTTAAAAATTTGAGAATAAATTTGTTTTATTACGTAGTGGCGTACTAAGAAATTACTTTTTTAAATTCCATCCCTAAAGATTTAAAATAGGGGTTGCAAATTTGTATGAAACTCGGTGGCAAAATACTAAAGTCCACGCGGATGAAGTCGCGGGCGGCCGCTAGTAAACAAATAATCTCGGTATTATCCGGTAGTATCGAAATATCTTTTTTTTTATAAATAAATAGTTGTTATTTTGGTTACTGCAATCCTTTTGCTGACAAGTCAAGTCTTAACCTTTATTAATAAGATTATAGAGTAAAAATATCGATATCGGCGGACAAGTAGAAAGTATCCGTTACTTTTCTTAAAGTAGAGAGTACAATATGATACTTTATATAATTAACTCACCATGATATCACAGTACCACGCACACCTTTTACTATATTTTCTTTCTTTCTTCATTAGATAGTTTGCATAATAGTGCATTTGTCACCGCTTTTGGTAATACTGCATACTGTCTAGCTCGTAGCAATGACGCTGCATTAAATATTAATATTCTCACAATTCAGTTATTAATAGTTTTAAAATATTATCAAAAAATGTTTTCAGAAGTATCATATAACTATTCCCATAAAGAATTTGCCGTTATTCCCTCTTTTTTTTAATTTTAAAAGTGTTTTAATCGTAGTGATGACAATAGAAGACTCTATTGCTCTATAGCTTACATTTACACTTATCTTAATCCTTATGTTCGTATTAATATAGAGTAATCATAAAAACCAACACACAGTGATAACATCAACGCTGTAATTCGTTCTGTTTCTCTCTACTATAATGAATTTATAATTCCCTACATTGCTTCCCATTTTTATTTTCTTCTGTAAGAGACTTTGTTAATATATATACTTATTATACTGATGGATAAACGAACTTTGACGCAAAGTAAACAGGACAAAAAATAACATTTTGTTTTTTCGGCAAATGAACACCGAACACGACGATTAAGCGGGAGCAAACGCCTTATAACACCAAGATAATAAACAGCATTAACCGTTTGGAACGCTGGAACAAATTCTTTGTGAATAACTTCCTTCGAATCGTAGAAACTAATCAACATTGTCTTTACTTTACGGCATTTTTTCGGATTTGGCTAGCTTTGTTGCTAACATGCGAAACTTTGAGGCTTGGTTTCGGGATCGTATCGTTTCGTCACTAGTCACAATGTTATACAGAAAGTTTTTATCTTTTTTGATTTCTTTAGGGGTGTCTCTTGAATGTTGTATTCAAAGCATTTTTTGGCCATCCTTGAGCTTGTGCGAAACAAACAGTGAACACACCTTTTTCATACCCAAATTCCGGGACAAAATACGATAGATCGAATCTTTGGAGGTATTTAATTCCATTTGCATGTACCTCAATGAAGATTTTGGCTCATTTTTAATAAACAGACTTACTTTTTCGACAGATTCTAGCGTAATCACAAATTTTGGCTGGCCAACATGTTCGTCGTCTTCCAGCGACTCACGATCTTCTTTGAACCGTGTAAACCACCATAAAGTTGTTTTAACAATCGATGAGTTTAGGTAAATATCTTACCAAGTTTAAAACAGAACTTAATATTGACTCTTTATTCGATGCTCATTTTTCGACCAATGTTAAAAAGGTACTGTCACTTTCAGCGTGATAACTCGGCGTAAAGTGGTTCGGTTGTCATGAAATATTGACAGAGCTTTTAACTTATCAAAGGGATTAGATGTTTAAAACCTTTATATTTAATATAAACGTCCATTTACCTATAACTAACTATTTCGAGAATGTACATTGAGTAATAATATTTTCATTAAAAAAATGAACTAAAAGGAAACAAATAAATAAATAACATATTTTTGTATAATATAAAATGTATTTTGTGTCTTAATTTCTATTTTCGTTTGTTTGTTTGGTAAATTCGCAATTCAACTGCATTTATATTTATCCTTGCACAATTCATAAATTTACGACATTTAGATTATTCTACGTATTTGTGCTTGTTTTATGCCTAATTATATTTATACAAAGAAATAGCCTAATTTAATTAAAACCTTTTTTGTTTGTCAGCACTTGGATTTGTTTCTTAATATATTGAATCATTGCAGCAATGTTTGTTGGCTCTTTATTTATTTTTCTTAGAATTAGGCGAAGAGGATTTAGGTTTATTTGCTATTCTTAATTAAAACATATTAAAGATGCACTACGTTAAATTTATGTTTCTTTTAATTATTCCCACACTAGGAATATTTAAAACAACTTTTGCGTATGAGATAAATCAATATATTTATGTTAAATAAAGATTAAACATTTGTTTAAATCTATTAATTTTTCTTTACTCTATATTATTAAAAATATCGGAATTGTTGGTAGCTTTAAGAGAAATGGGAGTACATAACAAATTAAGAAGGTCAATAAAAATGACAATGAGTAGAACTGCCGTTAATATAAAAATCCAAGTAGTAGAAATGGAAGAATTTGTCATAAATAAAGAAGTTAGACAGGAAAATAGGTTAGCAGCAAATCTGTTCAACCTTGCCTTAGAATACATAGTAACGAAAATATATAAAGTTAGACTTAGAAACAGGAAAGGCCAAATAATAGCAAATGCTGATAATATTTCGATAATAACCAAAAATAGAAAAACAATCAGAAGGATGTTGGAAGAATTAGTAGAAAAGTATTGTGATTAGTAATAAATCTAGAAAAAACAAAAATAATGAGATTTGACAAAAAATTTGAAAGGAGAACACACATTTGAGGACGTTGAACAGTTTAAGAACTTGAAATATTACTAAAAAACAATGGAGAAAAAAAAACAGAAATCAAAGAAAGAATAATAAGAGCAAATAAGACCTATTATGCAAATAAAAAGCTACTAAAAATAAATTACTGAGCAAGAAAAAAGAAAATGAAGATATACAAAACAATAGTTCGACCGACGATGGGGTATGCAGCCGAAACCATTAGCATGACAAAAAACAACCTAAGAAAGACCTACTGGAAAGGAAAATACTAAGAGCAATATTAAAACCAATAAAATTAATGATAATGAATTTAGACAAAGAATGAATGAACTATGAGATAATTAACGAAATTAAGAAAAATATAGTGACGAAAATTAAGCAAAAATAAAGATATAAAGGAAATGAAAAGAAAAAACAGAAGATATAAAATTATGCTGGGAAATAACTGAAAAAAGTAAATAAAGGAAACAAGGACTGATCTACCTCACACAGATCTAGAGACCTTAACTGCGGCGTAACCTTTGATGAGGTATATAGCCACAATATGTATATAATTAAGTTTAAAAGAAAACAGCACAGATAAGTTTAAAACTTAATGAAAAACATAAAAAACAGTTTTTTTTTTAATTATAAAAACTTTTCTTCATGGTATCAATTTTAGTGGTGAGTGAATACTCTAGTCAGTCTAGTCAAAATAGACATTTAATAACAATTCAGTTTAAATTGCGAAATCTATGTATATGCCTAAACACACTAGAAACATGCATTGTCATCCAGTTCTTAGCTATCCTGAAAATTTCAGAGCTTTAGGTAGTCGGGAAATAGGTTTAAATTCGATTACAAAATTCCACGGAATAGTAAAAAGAACGCGGCGAACATAAGTATAACAACTCTCTAAAATAGTTATAGATTTAGATGTTTTTAGTTGTTCTGGATATTTTACTTTAGAAAATGATTGGTTAATAATATTTGATAATGGCTTACTTATCATATCACCAACACTTCTGATTTCAGTTTCATCAGTTGGATATAAGAATAGAGAATGATTTTCAAATGGAGCTAATTTTGCGTCCTTGTTTGGATAAACTTTGGGAACATTTGTAAAAAAATCATTAAAGTGGTTTGCTATAATTTGTTTGTCATTTACAATACAATTATTGATATTTAATTCCATTGCAAATGCATTATTTTGATTAGCACTAATTTCGTTAATTATTTTCCACGATTCTTTTCCAATATTATTAGCATTTAATAGTCTATTATTATTATTATATTCCCTTTTTTGTCACCAATGCTTCATACATATACCTGAGTTGCTTATACCTATTTTTTTATTATTTCATTATTTGTTTCCTTCGATATTTTATGCATTTCACGTACCATTTTGTGTAATTTCTTGATCTTATTGGTTATGCAGTGCTTATTTGTTTTATTTTTGCCGGTTTTTATTTTCTTTAGAAGAAAAGCCATTTAATAGTAATAATGAACAGTTGCAAAAAAGGTATTGAATTTATTATTTAAGTCATTTCCATTATAGACGTCTATCCATTTCTCAGAAGCCAGTTACCAGATTGCCCTCCGAAATGCTAAACCAATTTGGAATTTTTCTTTGCAAAAGACACTCATGCTCTTAAACAAGTATAAAGGCGAAACTCTAGACTTTCTCCAGCAATTCTTAACCTCCACTATGAAGAACGTCTCCATATCTTGGGATTATGCTCCCTCAAAAAAATGAGATTCTGTGGGGATCTGATTGAGACATACAAAATTTTACATGGTCATTATTCGCTTGACCTTAGTTTATTTGTGCTCAGTAACGATGTGCGTAATCGTGGTCATGTGCGAAAAGTTTAAAAAGCTGTGTTGTGTCGACAACACGTTCTTACAAACAGAATCTTCAGATATTGGAACGCGCTTCCTGATTTTATGATCGACGCTACCTCTGTAAAGCTGGATTTATAAACTTGACGTCGCCGTTGCTGTTCCCGTTGCCGTTTGCAGTTGACGTTAGGTTTGCAGTTTGCTGTTCACAGTTCAAGTTGGTGTATTTATAAACCTAACGGTGGTCTAGTGCAAATGTCAAAATGCTTGACAACATGACAACTGACTTTACTGAGTTTTGTTTGTTTTTGGTTTATTTGTTATATGTTAAGTTATTGGACATTTGTTACAGACATTTATTTAGTTAGTTTTGAAGTTATTTGGACATTTATATATTTGACAGTGTATTGATAATGATAATAATAATAATAATAATAGCGTAAAACACTATAAATAAAAAAACGATCAGCAAACGAACCAAACCCAAACAACGAATAATAAAAGTAACAAGTAACAAATACCAACACTGCCATTCCTACAAACTTAAAATAGTTGACAGTTGTCTATTTTTAAAATAACGAGATTTGATTGGCCCATTGCCGAACTGCACCCCAACGGCAACAGCAAAAGATAAAACTTGGTCATCTTCGAACGATACCGAACGTCAGCGGAACGGAATCCAACTTGCGAACGTCAACGACTACGGACTTTATAAATACGAGTTAGAAATACCTTGTTTTTAACTTTGAACGGTAACGGCAACTGCAAACTGCAGCGAACGGCAACAGCAACGTCAAGTTTATAAAACCAGCTTAAATGCTTTTAAAATTTTTTTAGACAGACTTAATACATATTACTGGATCATCTATCATCCCACATTTAACCAATAAATCCCGACACACGTTACCTTACGACATAACCGTTATTTAAAAATAAAGCCCAATTGGTTGTCCAACATATACGTTTATACGTTTCTTAACACAAATCATTTAAATTAAGGTGTGTATAGAACATTTGAAAAACTGTATCCTTTAAATTTTAAAAAATTTAAATACAATTTTTGTAGCAATTTTTCGGGAATTACATATGCCTTTATACAATAGCATGATACATTATCGTGTACGGTGGTCATTTGAGAGTCCACTGGTTATATATAAACCAGAAACGTAAACTATAATCGGCTTTTATATAAAAAACGTGAGCAAGAAGGCGTAAATGTTGCATGTGAATACAGATTTCAATGCAGTCAAGTTCAAGGTTACGGTATATTTTCCGATTAATCTTTTTATACTCTCTAAAATAAAGAAAATCGATTTATGGATTATTAACCAATATAAATTTAAAAACATATGAATACATTAAAAACAGTTCTAATTTTCATGTATTTTTATTATAAAAGCAGTCTTTTTTAACAAATCGATTTCTCCTTAATGTCATTTCTTGTTTATTTACATTCTACTTTTTCAAAACTTTTGTTTATGATATCTTTAAAACATGTTAGCTAAAAAGGCTGCTATTCAAACAAGCTAATATCATTAGAAAAGTTATAATAATATTTTTTCATCACTCCGTGCCGAAAGTACTGCTTTCGATCATGCAAGACCGTGCGGAAAGCAATGAATGACCGAAACAGAGTTGATAAGTGTTTCCAAATCAAAAATAAATGAGATTAAGTGAATTAAGAGAAATTGAGGATGAATTTTCTAGTAGTTTTGCATCTGATAACGGGGTAGTAAATGCAACACAATATAATCAATCAAACGTTTCATTACTAGATAAAGATTTTGTTGATTCTCAATTATTATCTAATATATTTAAGTTGAATAAAAAAAATATGTCTATAGAATTAAGCAACTGTTTAAATATTACATTTAACGTGTTTAACAAAGATTCGTAACTATACATAATTTTGTAATAAAAAAGTGTTTTTTTTTAATTAAAAATGTTATAATTTCATAACTCTAAAAATTTTTGTTTTAATGGGGGGGATCCGCCTCCCCCCAACCCTCCTTCAGCGCCTTCAGCGCCTTCGCGGTGCAGGCGGATCAGACCTAATACTACTTTTATTATCTTCTTTCCTTTTAGACAAATTCAAGAGCTTTCCTCACGGAGTGATAAAAAATAGAATACGTAACTCGTGCGTTGCGCAGGTAATCCCATCACTCGTGCCTTTTATCGCGCTCGCCTAAACGCACTCGTGATGGGAACACCTGTTTTCCGCACTCGTTACAAGAAAGTAAAGCAATTTTTATTTGTATCCCTTCACAAATCTGTCAAAATATCAACGTTATCGGAAGTTGATTATAACTTATATATTTTGTTTTGTTTTTAATTTAAGTGACAAATATTATATGCTGTATTACCAAATATGATGACATATAGACTCGAATGTCTACCATTAAAAACAGATTAATGAGAAGAAGACTGTTCTTATGTTTTAAAGAAGTTTCTTTATATATCGGTGGTTTAACACTGAATTAAATTTCTTCGGAAAAATTACAATTGTTATTTTATGACGAAAATATTTATATTGTTACGCAATTGGTTATTTTGCAAATGAGATTACAGTTACAAAATATACAATAAACATAATAATTCTTAAATAAATAAACACTGTACCTACACATACTTCAACACTTGACTTAAACAACACCTAAAAAAAATTAATTTCCTTTTAATTCCACAAATAACAATCAGCGTCTTAACAAAGTAAATAAACAGTTGTAAGTTTATTGGTAATCATAATATTGTTTTTCTTTATCAGTCATACCGCTAAAAGCACAGAATAAAAGATAAAATGAAAGACATATGGCGATTCCATGTAGTGGCTTAAGCCACCTGTTATTTTAAGTGCGATTTGAGAAAAGAAGGACACATTCTGTTGATTATTTAACGAAATCGTACCTAATCTAGAAAAGCACTTAAACAATTCAGTGTGATTTTACTACTGCATAATATTAAGAATACGTGCAAATATATTTTACATTACAATAGGAAAATCATAAACAAAACCATTATTATGAGGTCTGTCGCAAAGTAAACAGGACAAAGAAAAAAATAAGCAAAAATTTTGCATTTGGGAAATGGAATTTATTTTATTCAAAATATTACAGCGATTTGCCAGATCCACAAACAAGAATGAGGATTTCAGCTCACTGGTCAGGATGTTCTTTAAAATGGTCGTCGAGGCCTTTTGGATGACCTCTTCAGATATATTTAATTCTATTTGCATGTATGTCCATAAAGATTTGTGTTTATTTTTTTAAACTTTATTTTTTTAAACAGACGCACTTTTTTGATAGTTTTATGCGTAATCACTAATTTCGGATGGCCAACATGTTCGTCGTCTTCCAGCTTCTCACGACCCTCTGTCAACCGTGTCAACTACTTGTGGACTCGGCTGCGAGATTAGCAATGATCACCATAAACATTTTTTATTAAAAGATGCGTTTTGGTAATCATTTTATCAAGTTTAAAACAGAACTTAATATTGGCTCTTTGTTTGATGCTCATTTTTCGACCAATGTTAAAAATGTGCTGTCACTTTGAGAGCGATGAAATGCTTTGATTGCCATGAAATTTTGACAAAACATCAATACAAGCTAGCCCCAATAACAGGGGACGCTACTAGTATCGGTTATTTTTTAAAAGTCCTTATTACTTTGCGACAGATGTTGTAGAATAAAATAGTAGAATATTTGAGGTGCAAAAATGTGAAATTTTATTATAGAATTTTCTTTGTATATCAAAGTTAGTACTACGATATTATTAAAAAGTTTGTAATTTATGGATCTTTTTTCAATAAATCTTTCTATTTATAACTACTGTTCAAGAAAATTTGTATCATTCACCCTTACAGAAAAAAATTACTAGAAAACTTACTTTAACCGTTTGGTGTTCATTAAATGTCACTTTCTTGCTGCAATATACGGGGTTGTTTTTTAATTTGTCATATAGCCGCACCAATGGTACTTTCATACACAAATCTAACCTTAATCTTTTGTTGACATAAATCCAGAGTTTCATTGCGATACAACAATACATGTAGTGAATTTTGAAATTAGCAAGTCAGTCGAAAAATGGATCTTAGTTGAAAATATTTTAGAGCAGTATTTTTTTACAATTTTAGGAGAGAATTATCCCAACAGCAATGTGTTGCTGTAATGGTTTTTGTGTTTGGAAATGAAGCACCCCACTAGTTAACTATTTCCCGCTGATCACTCCAGTTTTAGAGACGAATCCAGGCTAGATCCACCCAAATAGCAGTCACACAGCAAAACATTGATGCGATTCGTCAGCTAATTAAGGATGACAGCCGTATAAACTATCGGGTGATAAAGGCAATTTCAAAGACCTCGATTCTAATGAACCTACATGAAGAACTGAATGTTACGAAGTTGGTTTCCCGTTGGATCCAAAGAAGAGCAAAAAGCTGTTCGCTCCAATTGGTTTTGAAAAACCTTGAAACGGTTGAACAAAAGAAGCTCCAAAAACATTTATAGTATTGTAAGGGGCGATAATTTTTGGATTTACTCCTAAGTCCGGAATATCAAAGCCATTCAGCTGTGTGGTTGTTTCACAATGATGATAAACCAACAAAAGTGATCCGTTTTTGAAGTGTGTAAAAAACTGGTCTCAACTTTTGTGTCACAATCTGGTCATGTGGCATGGATTGCTTAACCAGATCGAAGAACGGTTACTTCCGATTGGTTTAGAAACGTTTGTTTACCAAAAGATTTGCGAAACTCCGACAAAGCAACACACAACGGCGAAACATCCTACATCCACACAAGAGTTTTTGGAGCTTCAAAACATCGAATTATAAGACCATCCACCGTATAGTCCTAACGTAAGACCCAACGACTTCTTCACGTTGCCAAAGATCAAGATTTCAATGCATGGGCATCGATTTCAGTCGCCAGAAGAAACCAGCGAGGCCTTTAAAACAGCGATTTTGCAGGTATCAGCTGAAGACTGGAATAACTGTTTTACCAAATGGTTTGAATGAATGCAAAAGTGTACCGATCTTGGTAGGAAAAGCAAAAGAACAATCTGCCCAATTTCACTTTAGCTCTGACGTTGAGATGCGCACTGGTTTATGATGAACCAAGGTGGGGAGACGCTCAGATTGCCGGTCTCGAGACAATGTCTTCTGGCTTTGTTGCGAGGCTCTCTCTTAAGTTTATTGGTAATCATAATATTGTTTTTCTTTATCAGTCATACCGCTAAAAGCACAGAAAAAAGATAAAATGAAAGACATATGGCGATTCCATGTAGTGGCTTAAGCCACCTGTTATTTCAAGTGCGATTTGAGAAAAGAATGACACATTCTGTTGATTATTTAACGAAATCGTACCTAATCTAGAAAAGCACTTAAACAATTCAGTGTGATTTTACTACTGCATAATATTAAGAATACGTGCAAATATATTTTACATTACAATAGCAAAATCATAAACAAAACCATTATTATGAGGTCTGTCGCAAAGTAAACAGGACAAAGAAAAAAATTAGCAAAAATTTTTCATTTGGGAAATGAAATTTATTTTATTCAAAATATTACAGCGATTTGCCAGATCTACAAACAAGAATGAGGATTTCAGCTCACTGATCAGGATGTTCTTTAAAATGGTCGTCGAGGCCTTTTGGATGACCTCTTCGGATATATTTAATTCTATTTGCATGTATGGCCATAAAGATTTGTGTTTATTTTTTTAAACAGACGCACTTTTTTTGATAGTTTTATGCGTAATCACTAATTTCGGATGGCCAACATGTTCGTCGTCTTCCAGCTTCTCACGACCCTCTGTCAACCGTGTCAACTACTCGTGGACTCGGCTGCGAGATTAGCAATGATCACCATAAACATTTTTTATTAAAAGATGCGTTTTGGTAATCATTTTATCAAGTTTAAAACAGAACTTAATATTGGCTCTTTGTTTGATGCTCATTTTTCGACCAATGTTAAAAATGTGCTGTCACTTTGAGAGCGATGAAATGCTTTGATTGCCATGAAATTTTGACAAAACATCAATACAAGCTAGCCCCAATAACAGGGGACGCTACTAGTATCGGTTATTTTTTAAAAGTCCTTATTACTTTGCGACAGATGTTGTAGAATAAAATAGTAGAATATTTGAGGTGCAAAAATGTGAAATTTTATTATGGAATTTTCTTTGTATATCAAAGTTAGTACTACGATATTATTAAAAAGTTTGTAATTTATGGATCTTTTTTCAATAAATCTTTCTATTTATAACTACTGTTCAAGAAAATTTGTATCATTCACCCTTACAGAAAAAAATTACTAGAAAACTTACTTTAACCGTTTGGTGTTCATTAAATGTCACTTTCTTGCTGCAATATACGGGGTTGTTTTTTAATTTGTCATATAGCCGCACCAATGGTACTTTCATACACAAATCTAACCTTAATCTTTTGTTGACATAAATCCAGAGTTTCATTGCGATACAACAATACATGTAGTGAATTTTGAAATTAGCAAGTCAGTCGAAAAATGGATCTTAGTTGAAAATATTTTAGAGCAGTATTTTTTTACAATTTTAGGAGAGAATTATCCCAACAGCAATGTGTTGCTGTAATGGTTTTTGTGTTTGGAAATGAAGCACCCCACTAGTTAACTATTTCCCGCTGATCACTCCAGTTTTAGAGACGAATCCAGGCTAGATCCACCCAAATAGCAGTCACACAGCAAAACATTGATGCGTTTCGTCAGCTAATTAAGGATGACAGCCGTATAAACTATCGGGTGATAAAGGCAATTTCAAAGACCTCGATTCTAATAAACCTACATGAAGAACTGAATGTTACGAAGTTGGTTTCCCGTTGGATCCAAAGAAGAGCAAAAAGCTGTTCGCTCCAATTGGTTTTGAAAAACCTTGAAACGGTTGAACAAAAGAAGCTCCAAAAACATTTATAGTATTGTAAGGGGCGATAATTTTTGGATTTACTCCTAAGTCCGGAATATCAAAGCCATTCAGCTGTGTGGTTGTTTCACAATGATGATAAACCAACAAAAGTGATCCGTTTTTGAAGTGTGTAAAAAACTGGTCTCAACTTTTGTGTCACAATCTGGTCATGTGGCATGGATTGCTTAACCAGATCGAAGAACGGTTACTTCCGATTGGTTTAGAAACGTTTGTTTACCAAAAGATTTGCGAAACTCCGACAAAGCAACACACAACGGCGAAACATCCTACATCCACACAAGAGTTTTTGGAGCTTCAAAACATCGAATTATAAGACCATCCACCGTATAGTCCTAACGTAAGACCCAACGACTTCTTCACGTTGCCAAAGATCAAGATTTCAATGCATGGGCATCGATTTCAGTCGCCAGAAGAAACCAGCGAGGCCTTTAAAACAGCGATTTTGCAGGTATCAGCTGAAGACTGGAATAACTGTTTTACCAAATGGTTTGAATGAATGCAAAAGTGTACCGATCTTGGTAGGAAAAGCAAAAGAACAATCTGCCCAATTTCACTTTAGCTCTGACGTTGAGATGCGCACTGGTTTATGATGAACCAAGGTGGGGAGACGCTCAGATTGCCGGTCTCGAGACAATGTCTTCTGGCTTTGTTGCGAGGCTCTCTCTTCTTCATTTGCGCATATCACAGCTAAAGTGAAATTGGGCAGATTGTACTTTAATTTTTGTCTTCATGGGTATGTGTGCCAAACTAAAAAGACAACCTACGTATTTTAAAAATTAGAAATAGTTTTACTTCGGTGAAATCTTATTTTTCTTTTCGATTTATGGTTGTTAAATAATTTTGTATGTTTTTACAATAAATAAGAAAAAAAATTCAATAGTGCATTAATGCAAACGCTTAATCCAAAAATTTGTTTTATATTTATCTCGACAAAAAATTTACCAATTATTTACTAAAACCTAAAATCTATAATTATGTTTATATTAATTTTATTTTGATAATTGTTTATATTTAGTCACGAATTTAATCAAGAAACATCCATCAGCATACAATATTATTTAAACAAAATTCAATAAAACATTAAACGTAATAATTATATCTCGTTTTAATCCGTCAAAACAAAAACCTTTTCATCCTATGGCTGTATTTAAAGAGAATCAGTAAACAAAATAAACAGTTTTGCCCAAAACTTGTTTTAATTTTTTTTTTTCGTATTCAAATAAAAATATTTGTGAAATATTTAAAAAAATAAATTTTCCTGTTAATTTTTCGCTCTGCCGGCCGTTGGAAAATTTCAATTTTTAATTGAAAAATAATCTTGTATTTATTGGATCTAAACTGAAAAGCTGCATAAATATTGATTTTTATTAAGTATATCGTTCATTGTGTGGGATTGACCAGGAAAATAACGAATTAAACAGTGCTATAAATAAAAAAATATAATTAATAATTACTTACAAATATAAATCTGTACACCTCGATTTTATCATACTACGAGTTTTGTCGCAAAGTAATAAGGACTTTTAAGTAATATTCGATACTAATATCGCAATCGGTTATTGGGGCTAGCGATCGATAGGTACATCTTTCATTGATATTCTGTCAAAATTTTGAAAATGAGCCAAAATCTTCATTGCGATACATGCAAATAGAATTAAATATCTCGAAAGATTCGATCTATCGCATTTTGACCGGAAATTTGGGCTTCGAATTCAACGTTTGAGAGACATTATTAAAGAGGCCAAGAAAGATAAAAACTTTCTGCACAACAATATAACTGGTTACGAAACGTAGTGTTAATACGATCCCGAAACCAAGCGTCACAGTTCCGCATGGAAGCTCCCAAGCGAGCCAAATCTAAAAAAAAGCCGTTTGAAAAAGTCAAAAGTAAAAACAATTTTGATTTGTTTCTATGGTTCAAAGGGAATTATACACAAAAAATTCGTTCCAACCGGCCAAACGGTTAATCTCTGGATTTGGATCTGAAAATTTGGGCAGGGGCGAGCAAGTGATGCACTGAGGCCACATATGGCCCATTGTGCATCGTCCTGTGTGTAGGGATCTCCTCACGTCAGGCTGTCACCAGGCCTAAAGATTTAAAATAGATGATGAGGCTCCCGAGGGGGATCTCCCTGACATCGGCTGGTGTAAGCCAATACTCGCCCAACACGGATCTTTTGATTTCAGAAAAAGTAGAGCAGTCATACATTATATGTTCTACTGTTTTCTCTTCTTGTTCGCAGCCTCTGCAGAGCGGCGATTCTGTTAATTTCATCCTAAAGAGATGTAGTCGCAATTGGCAGTGAACTGTTAAGATTCCCACAGCTGTTTAGAGATTTTGTCTGGTCAATGCCTTAAATTTTTTTGCTGTTTCCTCGCCAGGATGAGGTAATAACTCTCTGGCCAGTCTACAGTTCGTAGTTTAATTTCAGCACTGTATAAAGTTTTGGTAAGAGTGCTGTTTGATAAGGTCTACGACAGCGAACAATGTTAGCTTAGTAGATGGGCGAGGGCTAACTTATTTGTATCCTGCAGCCCTCCTTGTTAAATTATTCGCAATGCGGTTGACTTTAGAGTTCTTATGTCCTTTGATCCAGCTTAGAGTGACCACGTTATTCTGGTTGGCCTCAGTTGGAGATTGGTGACATTCTAGTACTAAACTTGAAGTGACAGGTGGTCTATTCAAGGTCAGTAGTGCTTGTCGGCAGTCTGTAAATATTTACATTCCTGCCTGTGGTGTTCCTATTGATTAATTCTTTTGCAGTAATGGTTATGTCTGTGACAAATGGTTAACGCAGTGTATTATCTTAGGCGTTTGCTCTCTAGTATTGGTCGTGTTCAGCCAGAATATCGCGAAGAATAAGCTGACGCTTGTTGCACGTTAATGCACCATCACATCGATGGACAAAAAATGTCATTTTAATCATCAAATTCCCCCTTTAATTTCCGGATATTGCACCCTGTGACTTTTTTCTCTTCGGTAGATTACATTTTCTCATGAGGAGACAGCGGTATACCGACGTAGAGGCCATCCAAAAGTCAATGAGCTTAAATCCTCATTCGCAAAACTTATGGACCTTGCAATTTGTTTGTTCACTCTAAAGGGGACTATTTTAAATAAAATAAATTCCATTTGTCTAAAAAAAATAATTATTAATTTTTTTCTTTGTCGTGATTACCTAATTTGCAACACACTTCGTATAGTTATCCAAAAATTTTAAAAAAACTATCTTATATAACAATTCCTGATAAACTCAGTTGCATGGTCCCAAAACGTAAACGCAATCACCAGATATTTTTTTTAAATCGTATACGAGATTTGTCAAAAAGTTTAAACTTTATTTTAACGTAAAGTATTTTCATTTTTTATAATACAAAAGCTTCTAAAATTATTATGAAATAAATGTTACATCCAAAAAAGCAGTTTCAGCCTTTAGCATAAAAATTCAGTTAGGATTTTCTGACGTAGTTTGTTTAATAAATATTCCTTGTATTGTATGGATTTTTCATAATAAATATTTATTATGGATTTATTACGTATTTACAAAACTATGAAAAATGAAAAGGTTATCATTTCTTTAACAGATACGACAGATAAATTTAATATTAAAATTTACATCTATAATTAAAACGTAAATAATTACGAAAATCGAGTTTTCATAAAATATGAATATGTATTGTATATACGCAACACATATGGGGCAGTAGCTTGGGGCACGAAAGCTAATCTGATCACTACGAGGACAAACCTCTCAAAGATTCAGATACTAGCCTGTGCATGTATTACTGGAGCAATGAGAACATATCCCACTGCTGCAATGGAAGTAATCATAAATCTCTCGCCACTGCATATGCAAGTAGAAAATGCTAGGAAGAAAACAATATATAAAATGATCAAAGAAGGAATAATCAAGGAAAAACCTCGATCACTCCAGCTTGATCAAACTTGGGAAATGCCCCAAGATGACATGCCAAAGAAATTTAACTTTGTAAGGAAATTTAGCACTAAACTGGGAAGTAAATCTGAATGGGACAAAAACACCATATTGGGGCTAAGCCAAAACGCCATAAAATGGTATACGGACGGCTCCAAGACAGATAAAGGAACAGGAGCAGGGGTTTTTGGACCTAGAACCAAATTCTCAGAAAGCTTAGGTGCGTACCCAAGCATCTTTCAAGTGGAAATTTGTGCCATCGAAAGATGTGTAGAATTTAACATTGATAGGAACTATCGTAGACAGAAGATTGTGATCATGTCAGATAGTCAAGCAGCCATCAAAGCTCTGAACTCAGATACAATCAGTTTAAATATGGTCTGGGAATGCCTAGGCAATTTAAATGAACTAGGACAGGATAACACTCTTACCCTCCTATGGATTCCAGGACACGTAGGAATAAAAGGAAATGAAACAGTAGACAAGCTGGCAAAAAAAGGAGCTGAAACTGCGGATTAAAAGGACACATGAAGAAACTAGGATTAGTAGATGAAGCAAATTGCAGATTCTGTGAGGTAGAGGATGAAACCTCAATACACATACTCTCAGAATGCATCGCATTAAGTAATTCTAGGGTCAAATACCTAGGGTCATACTAAATAGAAAGGGAAGAATTACCTAACTTAAAACCCAATGATATCCTAAACTTTTTAAGGAAAATAGGATTAGAAGAGCTGCTATAAGTCTGAGAAATCATCAGAAATATAGCAAGAAAAGGGGGACACAATAGATCTTATAGGTCGCAGGTGTATTTGTTACCCCTAACTGCTCATACATACATACCTTCATTCATTCATTTTTTCACCACCTAAAAGAAACAGTTGAATGCCCAGTGCGTTAAGAATCCTCATTAAATTTAAAATTACTACAGTGTAAAACTGTTTAAAGTGCAATTTGCTATTTCAGAGACCTACTTGTTAACAATCCTAAAATTTTAAAAAGGGACAATCTACACCACTTAACTGATATATATCTTGGTGCATTTTTAAAAAATTACATTAATTTCTTTCCAATAAATTTTTTTCTATGTCTAATAATACGGTCCTGTATGTTGAAATTGTCCACAACTGCTTAAAATTACGCAGTATCTATATGCCTATGTGCAAAACGACACAGCTTAGTACATCACGTGCTTTTTGGGTGCAACTCTATGATTGACCAATCAGAGTAATTTCTCGTGGTCTGGCAAGAAATCGGTAGTTTTTTTTAATTTTACGGATTTTTTAACTTAAGTGATAGTTTGTGCTACCAGTGTACACTGAAGGGTCGTGGTAATTTTGCTAATGTGGTTATTAATATAACTCCTTCAAATTTTTGCTAATGTGACTACTAGTTAGTCGAAATATCTTTTTTTAACACGCTTTTATTAACTTCACCTGTATGTATGTATGTATGTATGTATGTATGTATGTATGTATGTTTGTTTGTAACTCTCCACTCCGTTATATAATTATATCTCGAAAAGTTATCGTTTTTTTAAAAAAACACAAGAATACTTTTTTGTTTAGAATTAATTTTTACATTAACTGTCAAATTATGACAGCTGTCACATTGACAGTTTTCGAAATAAACACTATTTTGTGAATATCTCGAAAAGTTATCGTTTTTAACACGCTTTTTAATTAATTAATTAATACGCTTTTATTAACTTCATCTGTATGTATGTATGTATGTATGTATGTATGTATGTTTGTTTGTAAGTCTCCAGACAGTTATATAATTATATCTCGAAAAGTTATCGTTTTTTTGAAAAAAGACAAGAATACTTTTTTGTTTAGAATTAATTTTTACATCAACTGTCAAATTATGACAGCTGTCATATTGACAGTTTTCGAAATAAACACTATTTTGTGAATATCTCAAAAAGTTATCGTTTTTTTGAAAAAAGACAAGAATACTTTTTCGTTTGAAATTAAATTTTACATCAACTGTCAAATTATGACAGCTGTCATATTGACAGTTTTCGAAATAAACACTATTTTGTGAATATCTCGAAAAGTTATCGTTTTTTTTTGAAAAAACACAAGAATACTTTTTCGTTTGGAATTAAATTTTACATCAACTGTCAAATTATGACAGCTGTCATATTGACAGTTTTCGAAATAAACACTATTTTGTGAATATCTCAAAAAGTTATCGTTTTTTTGAAAAAAGACAAGAATACTTTTTCGTTTGAAATTAAATTTTACATCAACTGTCAAATTATGACAGCTGTCATATTGACAGTTTTCGAAATAAACACTATTTTGTGAATATCTCAAAAAGTTATCGTTTTTTTGAAAAAAGACAAGAATACTTTTTCGTTTGGAATTAAATTTTACATCAACTGTCAAATTATAACAGCTGTCACATTGACAGTTTTCGAAATAAACTTTATTTTGTGAATATCTCGAAAAGTTATCGTTTTTAACACGCTTTTTATTATTTTATTTATTAACTTCACCTGTATGTATGTAGGTATGTATGTATGTTTGTTTGTTTGTTTGTTTGTTTGTGTGTAACTCTCCACTCCGCGGCTGCTGCCTCGGGTGAGTCCCATATCGTTATTTTTAGTCACTACCTCCCCGTGCCGGGAGTGGGTAATAAACAATACGTTTAATTATAAACGATATGAATAAAATTGTCGTAGAAGTAATCTAACAATTCTTTAGATTTCACAATAGTAATTTTTTTTCCAAGTTCTGAAAACAATACGTTTGATTATAAACAATAAGAATACAATAAATATAATTTGAGAAATCAAAAAAACACGCTTTTAAAGCATTTCTAACTAAATAAACGAATAATGATTGAGTGAGGGTCTTGTAATCGTCACAGCAAATTAACGAATCTATTGAAATAAAATAAATTGGACTAAAAAGTAAAAAATAAATATAGTTTAAAAAAACTAAAAAACACGCTTTTATAAAGCATGTTTCTGAAAAACATCGAACTAAAAAGTTAAAAATAATTTTCAAAATAAAATTAAAACAAAAATAAATGAAAAATACTAGTACTATTGTGAAAAAAGCGTGGGCGCTGCATACCATATTTTTCGAATGTCAAGCGCCCACGCTTTTTTCACAATAATACTAGTATTTTCATTTATTTTTGCTTTAATTTTATTTTGAAAATTATTTTTAACTTTTTAGTTCGATGTTTTTCAGAAACATGCTTTATAAAAGCGTGTTTTTTAGTTTTTTTAAACTATATTTATTTAACACGCTTTTATTAACTTCACCTGTATGTATATATGTATGTATGTTTGTTTGTAACTCTCCACTCCGTTATATAATTATATCTCGAAAAGATCGTTTTTTTGAAAAAACACAAGAATACTTTTTTGTTTAGAATTAATTTTTACATCACCTGTCAAATTATGACAGCTGTCGTATTGACAGTTTTCGAAATAAACACTATTTTGTGAATATCTCGAAAAGTTATCGTTCTTTTGAAAAAAACACAAGAATACTTTTTCGTTTGGAATTAAATTTTACATCAACTGTCAAATTATGACAGCTGTCATATTGACAGTTTTCAAAATAAACACTATTTTGTGAATATCTCGAAAAGTTATCGTTTTTAACACGCTTTTTATTATTATTAATTGACTTCACCTGTATGTATGTATGTATGTATGTATGTATGTATGTATGTATGTATGTATGTATGTACGTATGTATGTATGTATGTATGTATGTATGTATGTTTGTTTGTTTGTTTGTAACTCTCCACTCCGCGGCTGCTGCCTCGGGTGAGTCCCATATCGTTATTTTTAGTCACTACCTCCCCGTGCCGGGAGTGGGTAATAAACAATACGTTTAATTATAAACGATATGAATGAAATTGTTTTAGAATTAATCTAACAATTCTTTAGATTTCACAATAGTAATTTTTTTTTCAAGTTCTGAAAACAATACGTTTAATTATAAACAATATGAATACAATAAATATAATTTGAGAAATCAAAAAAACACGCTTTCAAAGCATTTCCAACTAAATAAACGAATAATGATTGAGTAAGGGTCTTGTAATCGTCACAGCAAATTAACGAATCTATTGAAATAAAATAAATTGGACTAAAAAGTAAAAAATAAATATAGTTTAAAAAAACTAAAAAACACGCTTTTATAAAGCATGTTTCTGAAAAACATCGAACTAAAAAGTTAAAAATAAGTTTCAAAATAAAATTAAAACAAAAATAAATGAAAAGTACTGGTATTATTATGAAAAAAGCGTTGGCGCTGCATACCATATTTTTCAAATGTTAAGCGCCCACGCTTTTTTCACAATAATACTAGTATTTTTCATTTATTTTTGTTTTAATTTTATTTTGAAAATTATTTTTAACTTTTTAGTTCGATGTTTTTCAGAAACATGCTTTATAAAAGCGTGTTTTTTAGTTTTTTTAAACTATATTTATATCTTTACCTTTTATCTACAAGTGCTGCGTTGTGATACCTTTTTCTTGAATTATACAGAAAGCACTTTGGAAGCCGACTGTATGTTTTTAAACTTATTACTCTCTATTTCTGATTATCAAGAAAATGCAACTAATGAAAGTGTAACTTTCGTTATACAGTTAAGAAAAAAGTACCTATTTATTGGATTTTGGATTTTTTTATTTTATACACCAGTGATTTTACCATTTTGCTTGCTGGATATAATTTGTAGCAGTGCCGTCTTTTTCTTAAAAGTATTTATGTTTTTTTTTTTTATTTTAACAGTAATTGTTTTTATTTTTTACATTTTTAAAAATAATAAATTTCACTTTTTAGTTTTTTAAGAGTACACAGAGATATAGTAATATTTTATGCTTAGCTATTTTGAGATTCACTTAATGAGAATATTTTTAGTATTTTTAAAGTGAAACTTTTATTAGATCGTTTTAAGTGCATGTTGCATGTCGCATGTCGGTCGAACGCCGAGTAGGTATAAAGTATAAAGTAGGGGGCGCTTATAGTTTAATACAAAAATGTACGGGAGTGAGCACATCTGCTAATGAAAACAATCTTACTATTCGTATTAATACAAACTTCGACTGCGTAAGTATCTACGACATGTAACGTCGACGGTTATATTTTACCCATTCGTATTAATACAAACTTCGACTGCGTAAGTATCTACGACATGTAACGTTTTAAAAATATTACAGTCGTAAATAATAATTTTTGAAACTGAAAATATGGAACTTGAGCAATAAATTATGTAACATATATATTAAATAAAATCTTTTAAAATTAATCAAAACACTTTCATTTTTAAACAAATAAACTTTGTAATTATCCTACCCTTGTTATATATATATATATATATATATATATATATATATATATATATATATATATATTCATTTCATTCTTTTGTCGATTTACTGAAGTTTTCACTTCTATCGTGTGTGAATCGCACATACACCTTTTGATTTTGATTTAGATTTCAATTTCAATTTCGATTTCGATTTTGATTTCGATTTTGATTTCGATTTCGATTTCGATTTTGATTTCGATTTCGATTTCGATTTCGATTTCGATTTCGATTTCGATTTCGATTTCGATTTCGATTTCGAATTCGAATTCGATTTCGATTTTGATTTGATAAAGCGATTTTTATACCCTTAATGGAATATGATTCGAAAAATTTTTAGTTAAATGTCTATAGGTAGGGTAAAAAAAAGTTTCACTTTTACCGTGGTTTCATAAAACCACACAATGCTTTTTTGTGAAATTAGATTTAAAGTTTTTTTAATTATTGACCAACTAAATAAATTTTACTAGATATTTTGATTTCTCAGTAGTATGTGTTTATTTAGCTTGAACGAAGTCATCACTCGCTTTCCACAAAACAGCTTAGTGTCGTTTACATAAGTGAACCTATTACCAGCAATTAACATTAAAAAACAAGTTACAATCCTAATAACTTAAAAATCGACATACAAGAATATCAACAACGAAAGCAACCCCGAAAAAAAAAAACATTAAATCTTTCAAACTCACACAAATATAAACACCAATAAGATACCAGCTGTTGTTTAATTGCTGTGATGTAGATACAAAAAAAAAATAGTGGTAACGAAAGTTTAAATCCTTGACCTAAATTGCAACCAAATACATAGGGAAATACATAGAATTGTTTATAGCAGAAATATATCACATAAAAGTGATATAAACAAAAAAATCTAAATCATGTGCGCTTACAGAACATGCTATCAAATATAAACACGAAAAACTAGCCATTTGGAGGAGGATGTGTAATGGTGTAGGGATGCATAATTTCAATCGAGGAACTGAGCTTGTTGTAATTGAGGATGGTACTTGGACAGCAAATCGATATATTTCGGATATTTTAGAAGCCAATGTATTGTCCTATGCTCAAAATTATGGAAAAGATTTTATTTTCCAACAGGATAATGCCCGTCCTCATGTCGCCAGACAAGTTTGAGATTTTTTTCAAGCAAATCAAATTAGAGTTATGGAATGGCCACCCAATAGTCCGGATTTAAATCCCATAGAACATTTGTGGGATTTATTTCATAATTTATTTTTCTCTAAATTCTAAAAACATTTGTTTGGTATACTTATCTGAATAAAGTATTTTCTTCATGTACCTAATGTAGTATTTTTATATTTAGTTATATATATATATATATATATATATATGTATTACACAGATAAATAATATATTTTAATTTTAAATAAAACACCAATTAAATTCTTCACTTGGGTTAAACTTTAATAGTGATTCTTAATTCATCTTATTTAGTATATAAATTATTAATTTAAGTAAACTCCACTTAAAAATCCATTTAAAAAGTGCGATTAAATCTACACCTATAATATAATTAGGGAAAATAATTTTATAATCACCGAAATTTTTATTCAAACAAATACGCCCATGAAGTGAACACCAGAAATACCTTTCAATCAACTTCCCGACATGAAGATCCGTGATAGCGCCTGGCATTGCTCAGAAAATGAACACATGTCCGGCACGGCACGCGCGTGGGACAATCCGGAATCTCAGGAATTTCATTACAGGATCTGTTTTCGAGCAGTCGTAATTAGTTGTCTATAAATTCACTTAACTTTTAACGCGTCATTGTTTTTTTAATCTTACTCATATGTATGGTTAAAGAAAAGTTATTTATTAACTTCGAATATATATTCTACTAGTAACTTCCGAGAGCATTTTGTGATATATTTAATTCTTTTATTAAGTTAAATATAAATGTGGATTGTTTTAATTTTCCTTAATAAATAAATGTTTAATATTTAAACTAAAGTAAAAAACTAAAAATATAAGTGAGTGTTATAAATAGTTGATGGATCAAAAACCCACACCTTGAAAATAATCAATCATGAAATTGTTTGGAGAAAATACTTTCATTAGGATAGGTATAGAATTTTATCCTTTATTATTTACTTAAAATTGTCAGTTCACCACCTCTAAATACATGAAGTTTTAATAAGCGTATACAGAATCGATCCCTCTGAGTCTGATACATAACGTTTAAACGTCATTATCTTTTGTTTTGTTAAACTTGTCTATAAATTTAGAAAAATTAAAAAGATATTACAATGTAACTAGCTTTTAAAACCACTAAAGTCGTCAATGTGTTAATGCCGTTCTGGAAGGTTTTATTTATTATAACGAAACCTATTTAAAAACTCACAATCTTTAACATATTGCACATGAACGAAGGTAGTAGTTTTATGTTAAAAACCGTGGATAGTTTTTTTTTAATTTTTCTTACGATAGATACAAATGTTTAAATGGATTTTGTAAAAAACGTTTCCAATATAATTCATTAGTATTATCAATTAACTTGCATTTTTCAATAAAGTTTATGAACAATCTAACTCTTTTAAATGAAATTTCTATATAGTTTTTGAAGTTATACTTTTATTCATGCACTCGATTTGTGTGGGGTTAAATGGGAAAAATCATTACATATGTGATGGTGTGAGTAACAGAGAGACAGAACAAATATAAGGTATATTGGTCGGTAAAAACAAAGATGAAATATTTACTACATGTTAAGTCATAACTATAAGTCCTTTAAATACCGTTTAAACATTCAGTACATTGAAAAGAGATAGGTATACAAAAAACAGTATGAGCTAATATTTTGGAATATCATAGTGACGTATTACATTGTGTTTGACAGATTATCTTATAATTCTGTCACGTAAGTAAACATATAAAGTTTAGTATTTTATATTAATAATATTTATAATAATATTCAGTACTGAGTATTGTATTGTAGTCCATACTACCGTCACATGGTTGCATTATATCCTGCACTATGCTTTTGAGGTTGTTGTGTACATAAACAAAGTTTTTAAGAATAGTCGGAAAGTGCATTCCGAACAGACAATAGATAGAAAAGTTACAACTCGGTAAGTATTCCAAATGGGTTCAATTTATGTACTCGGGGTTTTTGGGGTCGCTGAACACGAATATCATGATGTCGAAAGTCTCTTGGCACTTGTTGTGTAAGTATTTACCTCTTCTTCTGGTGTTTTATGTAAATTCTGTACAAAATTACACTTGGAACTCGTCTGTTTTTTGGGTCGCTGAATACGAATATGATAATGGCGATGGTGTCGGAAACACCTGGTACTTAAGACAGACCCCGTCTTCAGGAAATGTTATGCAAATTTGATACAAAATGAGTGTGTACTCGGTACTAGGAGGTTTTTGAGGTCGCAGAACACGAATATCATATAATGATTTTGCTAAATCATTCGCAGAAAAATGTATGAATCCGGGCGTGTACATAGAAGTATAACTACTGCCAGCAGTCCCACTGACTGCCACACCCTTTTTTTATGTAAATCTAAATGCGATTGTTTATTATTTTACAAATTGAAATGAACAAGTGTTTTTTATAAAGAATAGTTTTTGGTTTACAACACGAGAATTGTCGATATATGTATAGTGTTTAATTTTGCTGATTGGTTTGTCTCTCGAAGGGAATTTTCTAGATCTGTTCCGTAATATCCTTAGATCTTCTTGGACCACCGTGGATTTTATTAAACCCCCTTTAACTAAATATCGACTAGAATTAGTCCTCTTTTGTGGAAGCTACCGTGGACGAATCTTTGTCACCACTGGACAAAAAGCAAATTAAAAGTTAAGATAGTTTTTAAAGAAATATAACCATTTAACATAACAAATTCCCCAAATAAACATGTTTTCAATTATATTTAATTTACCAAATTGTTACTTTATCATTAAATCAGTTGCATCCAGATAAGTCTTAGATTTGTGAAGTTTGTACTTACTTGGAAACCTGGAGACTAAAGGAAAACATAAGAATTAAACTTGAAGCCACAGTAATGGATGATTGCTCCCCGAAGATCGGACAGACCATCAAGACAAGAAAAGGTTCGAAACGACTAAATAAGAATACCAAAATAGACAATGAAATTGACACCAATAGACAGAATAACAAAAGGCGGTACAGACAAGAAGTGTATATGTGGAGCAAAAAGATCGATAAGTGAAAGAGGATTATACTTTTTATTTTCTTAAAGCAGGGAATCTGCATCACTGCAAATTAAATAGGTATAAATTCGAACCACGAATTTTAACGAACATTTATATCTACAGTACTGAAACGGTTAAATTTATTTTATAATTGATTTCTAATATAGTTTACTCATTTTAATAACAGAATAAACTAGTGTGGCAGTCAGTGGGATTGCCGGCAGAAGTTATACTTCTATGCACGCGCATGGATTCATAAATTTGTATGCGAATAATTTAGCAAAATCATTATATGATATTCGTGGTAAGCGACCCCAAAAACCTCCTAGTATCGTGTGCACACTCTTTTTGTATCGAATTTGCATAAAATTCCTGGAGACGAGGTCCGTCTTAAGCAACAGGTGTTTCGAACAGCATCGCCATAATTATAATCGTATGTAGCGACTCAAAAAACTACCGAGTACCAAGTGTGCACTGATTTCGTACAGAATTTACATAAAACCCCAGGAGAAGAGGTAAATACCCTAGACACCAAATGCCGCGGAGACTTTCGGAATCGTGATATTCGTGTTCAGCGACTCCAAAAACCCCGAGTATATAAATTGAAGCCATTTTCAGCAATACTTACCGAGTTGTAAGTTTTCTCTCTATTGTCTGTTCGAAATGTACTTTTCGAATGCAGAAATGCAATTTCCATTTTTACATTATAAAATATAGCGACAACTTTCCTGATACTTTAACAAATCCAATGCAAAAAAACGCATTGCGATACATCTTACATTGTAACGTACAAAGCCAATTTGTAACGTTAAATTACCCTTGCTAGCTCCAGGGATCGTGGCTTCTTTCTGGTTTTTTCCTTTACTCCCCCCAAACAAATATATAAGGGCGCCAAAATACAAACAAGCAAATAAAAAACTTAAATCAGTTAAAATCGTTTATTCAGATTAAATGAATTTTGAATATTATCAAGAAGTTAGTTATTTTAAGTGATTAAATAGATTTCTTATCTTTTTTGGTTTCTTCCTCGATACTGGTTGTGGACTGCGGAGATTTGGTACAGCACCGAAGTCGATGGCAAGATGGTTTCAAAAGGTACTCTTCAGGATTTGGTACAGGACCTGAAGTCGAAGGCAAGATGGTTTCAAAAGGTACACTTCAGGTTTTGGTACAGGACCTGAAGTCGAAGGCAAGATGTTTTCTTTTGTAACACCGGTAGAAGACAGCAAAAAAAAAATAGTTGTCGGAATGACCAAAGCTTCTTTGGTAAGAAATTGCTTCCTGGCTATTAAATCCTATCGTAGGTCCCTTCAATATTTGGCAATCGGCCTATGAAATAAAAATGAAAACCGTCAAAACTCCGTCTCACTAAACCTTAATTTCGATTACAATCATTCAAGGTTTCTCCAAGTTCGAGATAGAAAAAAAGTTAATCACTTGAACTGTTTACTATTTTTAACACAATAAAAACTGATTTATAACAATGATTGTAATCGAAATAATTTAAAAGTTAGAACATTATAACTATTATAATCAATAAAATAAATTCACCAAGTTTTGACTATTACTAAAACATTTTAAACTATTTAATTTTTACTCACCACGAAGGGAGAAGGTATTAGATAGGTCTGTAGACTTTGAAGCACAAATTGTAAAGGAATTAAAATAGCGACACTATTTCCGAGTGAACAAAAGGTTCCCCTTTTATACTGAAATCAAGTCTGCGACGACTCTATAGACGCGGAATGGTAAAAATCAAACCGTCGTAGGCCAGGCCAAAAATAACGATGTAATCGTTACAACATTACAAAATCCGGAGGTTTTGGTGCTTTATTTCCTCGAATATTCGTAGCCAACAACTTCAAAAGCATAGTGCAGGATATACTGCAACCATGTGACGGTATTTTAGACTACAATACAATACTCATTACTGAATATTATTATTAATATTATTAATATAAAATACTAAACTTAATATGTTAACTTACGTGACAGAATTATAAAATAATCTGTCAAATAATCATGTGGTCCGTCACTATGATATTCATACATTAGTTCAGACTGTTTTTTGTATATCCATCCCTTTTCAATGTACTGAATGTTGAAACGGTATTCAAAGGACTTATAGTTATGACTAAGAACATGTGATAAATATTTCATCTTTGTTTTTACCGACCAATATACCTTATAAGTGTGTCTGTCTCTCTCTTACTCACACCATTACATATGTAATGATTTTTCCCATCTAACTGTACACAAATCGTTTCCACCGAGTGCATGCATGGAAGTATAACTTTAAAAACCTTTTAAGATTTGGTGCCTTTTTAACAGCTTTTAGTAATATTAACAATTTTGCGTTTGTTCAACTGTCCCTTTTCTGTCGTTATCACGCCAATGGACGGTATTGCTCTAAATGAGATGGAAATGCCGAAAAAAAGCCAACTGACTTTGGAAGGACTCTACTTGAACGTAATTACCATAATGATTTATACCTACCGTTTTTAATTTGTACTATAATATTTTTAAATTATACTAATCAATCAAATAATAAATGAATTAAATCCTGTTAATTAAAAAAAATGGAAAATAGTGGTCTTTTATTGGGTTTACGAAAAAAAAACTTTACTTTCTTGCCACGGTTTAGTATAATAATTGAAAAGAGTAGTCCATACATGCTGGTATATAGATCCTACTACGGCCCTGAGCCATTAAAATTAGCCAGTCTGCACGAATTGTAAACGAATAATATATATTTGTTTTGGTCACCTATATACTCCAACGTTTGAATAATCTGTTTACTCATTTAGATTTCTTATTATTATTAATAAACTTAATGTATTTTTTTATAAAATTTTATTATAGAACCAATACTAAACCAAGATAAACACATATTTACGCAATACATCTTTCATCGTTTTATCCGTTTTTAATTTTTCTATTAATATTATAATTCCGATTTTATGTAAGCAATTTTAATCAGTGTACTTTCTGGCAAACTCAATTCAATGTGTATTTTATGAATTCGCAACATGCTTACTGTAATAAATTAAACAGAACATTAAAGTTTTTTTCTCAAGTAAACACTCACGATTTCCCAATCTGCATTCATAAGATATTGTGTTTGTTTTGACAATGGAGAATTTAAAATATGCGCTTATACAAAGTGCAGATGTGCCACTAATCTCAATTAGTCAAGGATTTTGCAGAAACATTATCAAAACAATCTGGCTAAATGAATTATTTCTGCAACACTCAAGTTTTTTGACGCCGACTATAATTACGAGCATATGCAAAATAAATAAGTCGGTGATTAACTTGAGAAAAGTAAATAAATTAGAAATTTACCATAGGCTTAACGAATATTATTAAATCACTATTGTTGCACCATTTTTTCACCGCTGATGTCTATATGGGCAATGTTACAGTAGATAAAAACTTCTTCTATTTAATTTATAACGTTTTATAATTCACGTTCACAAAGTTTCTATTTCGACACTAAAAACAGTATCGAAATAGATTCATTGTAACACTGTTTTTGGTAACTTTTTGTTGTACACAATTGGTTGCACTGCACTGATTGTCAACGAAAGAGTTCAGGTAGTAAATCAAGAAGTATGTTGTAGTAAATTATTTAACTACATTATCAGCGTTATTGCTAAATTCGGAATATTTTATACAAATTCGACAAACATTCAAATTTAAAATCATTAAAACTGACAAGTGTCAAAAGTGTCAAGATTGCCAACATAAATAAATATTTCGAAAAACTCTCATTTTATATATTTTTTAATACTTTTAAAAGTTCATTATAAAAAATAGTATGTAGCACTCGAATTACAATGAGGGTTTGTAGTACTCGTACTACGAAACCTGTCATTGTAACACTTGTATTACAATATACTATTGATTGTAATTGCTTAGAGGAAAACATTTTAAAACAAACCTCGTGTCATAATGTTCGTTTTTGTGCTAATCTCCAAAACCACTGAACCGATTTTAATGAAATTTTGTATACTTCGGCAGCTAGGGGAGTTTCCGTGGCTCATTCTCCTCCTGTTAATCAAAAATGTTATTCTTACGGTTTTTTTTTTCGCTGAATCCGAATCTGAAAACTGTTTTTCCGAAAAATAAAAGTTAATAAAGTGACCTTCAAAATGAGAGGTCGTAAAATATGATAGCTTTATTAGAACCCGATTTATGATGAAAAATTATATGAGATAATAACTGCGCCACCTTACGGTGGCGTCCTAGTTATTTTAAAATTGTAATATCTTCTAAGATGTTCATTGAAATTAAGTGATGTCACAGACAATTTTGTTCACAATTAAATACTCTTAATCAACAACACATTTATTTGGATAAAGATTAATATTATTACGTTGATACAACTCTTAACAAATAATGCATTAATTTCGACCAAATTTGATTACCATATAAACGGTTCTAGTGAGTTAATCTTAAAAGATAGACATATACTGTCGCGGATATTTTTTTAGATCATTTCAATAGGAATAATTCTTTCATACATATATTTTTGGTATCTTAAACCGTTTTCGCAGCGCACGCAATGAAAGCCCTCAAGGATCAATAATTTTCCCCGTTTTTTTCACATTTTCCATTACTTCTTCGCTCCTAATAGTTGCATCGTGATGTTATATAGCCTAAAGCCTTCCTCGATAAATGGTCTATCCAACACAAAAAGAATTTTTCAATTCGAACCAGTAGCTCCTGAGAATAGCGCGTTCTAACAAATAAACAAACTTTTCAGCTTTATAATATTAGTATAGAATAGTATAGATGATAAGTAAACCGTCTTAGAAAACTAATTCGTTTGGTATTTGTAGATACCTAACAAACGTTGTCTGTAGTTACTAACTTCGCTCTCAGTGATTTTGTAATGTTTTCTCATTTTTCTTTAAACTGGAATAATATAATTAATAAATAGAACAAGCAAAACCCAAGTTATTGTATGCTAATGGTGTAATAATAATCGCAAAATTTGTTACATTCCCAGAACATTCAGTTTAGCTGTTAACAAAATTTCATTTGAAACTTTAATTGCAATTAGTATTAGTTTGCACGTTTAGATAACTTTTTAATTAGGTGTCAAAGTTAAATTAAATTATTTAGTAATTTGTTCTTAATTTATATGCAACGATAAATCTAATGACATTATAATATAAATTGTTTTTCTTTATAACATATATTTTTATATCCAGTCACAAAATAACAGTTATTTTTAATTTTAAATTAGAATTAGATCTGGTGGTGTAAAACCCATTGCTGTCGATAAACTTATATAAAACGGAAATAGTTCTTTTTATGCGACAAACGAAGACAACAATCCTGAAATGACCCTATTTTTTTTAAATAGGAAATTTATCTGACTTTGAACTCTAGCATCGAGAATAGATTCAAAAAGCATACATTTATGAACAAGGTCGTCGATTGATTGAATAGACCTGGGACATCGAGGATCACCATAGCGATCTACATAGCAATCATGAACTACGCTAAAGTATAATGCTGTTGTTTTCCAAAAATCTACCAAACACCACCATCCCTAAACGAAAACAAGCCCAAAGATCAGCTTGTCTTCTAATAATAGCTGTCATGAAGGTACTAGTGTTTTTTAGCATATATATTCTCAAGGTATGCTTTCACTGTGTTGGTATTAAACGCGATATGATTTTGGCGACCAAAAAATTTACCCGGCCACAGTTATCCATAAACTGATTTAAGTCCAATAAAAAACATGCCTCCTTATAGTGCTACTTAGGCACTTAACATAAATGTTGTATGTATGTATGTGTTTAATCAGGGGTAACAGATATATCTGCGGCTTATAATAAATATTATGTCCTCTTTTTTTGCTATAATTCTGATGTTTTCTCAGCTTATAGCATCTCTTCTAATCCTATCTTTATTAGAAAGGTTAGGATATCGTTGAACTTCAAATTAGGTACATCTTTTTTTTTAATTTCATATGGTCCTTGGTATCTGACCCTAGAATTACCTAATTACCTAATGCAATGTGTATTAATCAGTCAGAATAAACTATGAGGACTTAATAATATTTTTTTATTTTTAAGTTTTGCAAATGCAGCTTAAATAAATTTTATTTGACCCAATAAATACCTTTTATTATCTTTCAACCTGCATACTATTTAACCTACATCTGTCATCTTCTTTGTGATTTTTAGACTATAAACATTTAATCAGAATGACTAAGATTACCGAACAATGCTAAAGATTCAAGTTATTTATTTAACTGTCAAAAGCATGCTGAATTCGCGACTGATTTTGTCAATTTAATATATCTTTTCATTTTGTAAAGCCCACCCGCACAATGCTACAAAAGCCCAACATCATTTATCATATTAATTACAGGCAACACACTAAAATATTAATCTTTTGTGTGTCATAAACCTGACGTCTCGTTCTGTTCTTTCCCATTCAAAATTAATATATTTTTTGTTTGGTTAGTCTTCGTTCATGTTTGAGTCTGAAACCTTTCTTTGATTATTTTTAGTGGGTCTCAAAATACTCGGTGCAGCTTTGGTAATTAACTTTTTATTAATAAATGAACTTCTTATTATACGTTTATACATATTTTAAAACCGACTGACCTCCATCCACTTAAGATTTTTTTTCAAAACTGTATATTATTGGCACGACTAATTTTAATATTTTATTGGATGAAAATGGCAGTTTTTTTTAAATGTATTGTATATTTATAAAAAAAAAGAGTGTGCGTGTAACCTTTACGCGCGATTGAAGTAAAACTTGTTGACGTACGTATCGGAAAATAAATATTTAATTACAATTCAATCATATTTATTGCCTATATACTTTACAAAAAAATGAGATGTTATATTTATATTATTCATTAGAAATAGGAATTTGAAAGTTATCATTATTTTTTTTATATATGAAATAATAGGTTTATGATAACTAAAATGTGAAACATAGATTTTACTCTCTAAATACCATTAATGTATTTGAAACCGTTTGAAAATTTCATAAATAAATTTCGAAAATTTAAGCTCCTCCCATAGCTGAAATTACACAGTTACTTCCATCAGAATCTTCCGTTAGAATCTAACGTTAGAGTAACCCCTAGTCGCAACTAAAGAAGTTTTGCTTCAATAATAGGTAAAAAATATTAAAAGTATACACACCTTACGTTTAGAATGTGTGATTTTGTAGCTGTATCTACCTTATTGTAATACATCACAACACAAGAGCCTTCGATAGTTAGATAACCATTTCATTTTGTATCATTTTATAGCATATTCCATAAAATTTAAAATCCTTAGTTAAGTTTGTTTCCTTCACGTCTACGAAGGATCCTGACTAGTGGTTTTATGGCCTTTATGGCTACCTAACCAAACCTAAAATAAGTATAAGAAAGTGTTAAAATATTTCGAATATTATTATTTTATGAACAAAAACGTGCAACATGCTTCTTTACTCAACGTAAAGATTCCGTATAAACAATTATTTACTATCATAATATGTATGTATATAAACTTACTTAATCAAATCATAATGAATGTGGCTGTCTCGTCATTTTTTCTTTTTTGTCATTTTTCTTCAAATCTTTCTGGCGCTTATAATATGCCCTTTGACGTTCACAATTTCTTTTTCTTTTTAGCTCTTTAAGTCTATAAAACGAAAATAGCTAGGTATAAATAATAGGTATAAATAATAAGGTATAAATAGTGTAATTACACACCAAAAATAAAATGTATGCATATAGATTATAGGTACTCACTATTTTCATTCAATATTTTTTCATCACTTTCTTCATTAATAAATCCACTTTGTTTATTCATATTTAATACAAACACTTTATACACAAAAAACTACTAGCAATGTATTTTGGTTGACAAGATAAAAAGCTGTCAATTCATTCAATTACAGATTTAATTTTATTTAATATAGTAGGCAGAATCGCATGAGCGCCGCCAGGATTATTTTCATCTACACACTATTATGATCTAATTTATATAGAATGTAGAATGATTTGGACAGCAACCGCGACGCTTTTAGTTTTTATTCAAACAATAATTTAATAAAAAAATTAAAAAATATATAATTTTCTGGTAAATTCAGGTATTTTTTTCCATAGCAGGGGGGTGCAAGCGCACCCTCTTGCACCCTGCTGCCGGCGCCCATGAAAAATCGTGTCAGGTATTTTGTAATTAGGTTTTGTTTCCGGTTTCTGTTATTAGAATGACGTCACGTCCGTTAGAATAACGTTTTTACTCCTAGTCTCGCTAAAGAAGTTTTACTTCAAAATACATTAATACTTTAACATTTTTCATACACTTGACATATCAGAAATAGGAATATGAAAAGCATAATTGTAATTTAGTTAAGTCTTAGTTTGAATAAAAGGTAGAAATCGGCTCTTTCAAAACATATCGAGATAGAAGGAGCCATCCAAAGTCATGAAAAATCCGGCTACCACTTGTGTGGCTGTCCATACATTGAATATAAAAAATTTAAGACGAAGTAAAACTAAAGTAATTTTGGATATAATAACTACATATCAGCCTGGATTTGCTTTCCTAACCCAATTAACATGTCAGATAGAAAGAAACAAACTATAATATTAGCTTTTTTCTAAATCCAATATTTAGTCAGACAAACCTTGTCTGAATCAATATTTTAAAACTAGATTAGTTTATTAGTCTCAAGTTACTACTACCATCGGACACAGAATAAAGAAAAAAATAGTTAAACATAACAAAAAATGATAACTGTTAAAACACCTGTCCTCATTAGTTCTGCGCCCACTTTTCACAGGTTTTACATTTTAACCATTTTTCCTTAGTATTAAAGTCTACACCATTAGAAACAACACTTCGATCTTTATGTGCATTTGTATATCTTTATTTAATTTCCTCATTGATGATAAAGGAACATCATGACTATCGTCAGTGGAGTTACTCGACTGGTCATCTATTTCTTTTCTTCTTTTCGATTACTGACTAAAAGTTTTAATATTTTTTACAGTTTTCATGTTAGTGTCTTTTTTTTGTTTTTTAGTTTTTCCTTTATTTTAAATTCCACTCCAAGCTCTTTAAAGCAAATGCTTTAAAAGAGCCGGTTCTTACATGGCATTTAAGAGTGGCTCTTAGAACATTTTAAGAAAACAATGTACCTAAATATATATAACAACTTTTAGGAAACTTAAAAATTTAATTACCTAAAAGAGTTTCTTTATAAATTATTTTAAATAGACATAAAAAATACCTTTTGGTCGCAAAATTTTTAACAACGCGTATCTGGATCCTTGATTGTCACTCAACTATCAAACTTTAGTGAATCACAGCTATCCGATGTTACCATTTAAGAAGTAGAATAGATCACTGGTCTACAACAAAATCCTCATTCCAAAAATTAGGTCATTAATATTAAGGTTTTTGGTGTTTTGAATCTGTTGCAGGTATAGCCGATTTTTTCTATCATTTCACCGCCAGTAGGTACCTCCAAAAAATAGTGAGAAGATGGAAAATAAAACAATTATGGTCTACAGCCTCAATTGAGTTTCATCCCTACCTGTATATCTTTATTATTATATACTTCATCTGGATCTTAAAGTCCATCAAAAGAATCTTATTTTCTTAAACAACCTGATTTAAATGATCTCGTTAGAGACCTGGGGCTATCAAAATCTAAGGCTTTATTACTCGGATCAAGATTGAAATAGTGGAATTTGTCTTATATTTTCGGACAAAATAAAAAGACTTTACAAGTTACTTTTCCAAAGCAAATGATTTGTTATATTGTAATGATACTGTATGGCTTCTCGATGAACTGAGTTTTTCAGAAAATCCTGACAAGTGGAGACTTTTTATTGATGCATCGAAGATTAATTTGGCAGACTGTTTACTCCATAATGGAAATAAATACCCAACAGTGCCTCTAGCACATGCAACAAACATAAAAGAAAATTGTGCAAATTTACAAGTACTCGTATTACTTAAAAGAATAAAATATTGTCAATACCTATGTATATTTGTGCTGACTTAAAAGTTGTTGCTATACTTACTGGATTACAAATTACAAGACAGATAGACAAAGTTTTGCTGTTTTTTATATGAGTGAGACTGTGCTGCCCAACGGAGAGTTACATACCCACAAACAAACAAACATACAAGTAAACCTAATAAAAGCGTATTAAAAATAATTTTTTGTACAACTGTCATTAAAAGTGACACTTTTAATGATAGCAAACAATGTTAAAAACGATTGTTTACATAGCAGCGTGTTAAAAATACTTTTAACACGTTGCCATGTAAACAAGTTTACTTTTAACACGGTTTAGTTTACTTTTAACACGGTTTGGTTTATTGTCATTGCAAATTCGCTCGTTTCATTATCAAAATAGGGAAGTTGTACAAAAAACATTGTATGGTATTTGTGTTAAAAGTGATTTTATTTTGTTCGTGAAATTGTTCAATTCGCTCCGCTCATTTCACAAACGTTTTCACTCACAAAATAAAACCTCACTTTTAACACTCATATCATAAATAACTATTCTTAAAAATAACTGACCCGTGCTTATTTTACTAATTTTAATAATTCTCAAATTGGTCAGTGGCAGTCTGTTAAATCTAAAATGCAGAACATAATCGCAATAAATATAAAAAATATCTTGATTAAACGCATTCTAAACATTTTACAACTACATTGGTTGTCATTCCAAAGATTGTGAAAAAAAAAACTTAAATATTATAACCTACAGATTTACTCGGGGTATTTTCATTAAATATCAGCGCGCAATTTATTTGAATTAAGTAAATAAAGAATTTAATATTACAGACTGGGTAAATTAAAATAAAGTTAACTACGCAAATTATTTATTTTTTCTACAAGCATGCGTAAAACAACACTTTCCCGCACGCATTTAAATTCAGAAAATATCCCTTTCCCGCACGGCGTGCGGGAAAGAATTTTTTCATCACTCCGTGCGGAAAGCTATGCTTTCGACCATGCAGGACCGTGCGGAAAGCAATGCTTCCTTCAACGTTACGAAATTTCATCACTCCGTGCGGAAAGCACTGCATTCAACCATGCAGGGGCGTGCGAGAAGCAATACAGTTACGAAATGTAAAACTTCCACGCACTGAGTGTATATTCAGGTATTATATTAATTTTGAAATACGGTGCGCCGGCGCCGTGTTGTTTATATATATGTATATATACATTTGTTTCTTTACATTGATATTGTATAAGTACTACTTTTATTTTTAATTTGTATATACGGCGAAACGACGCGCACCCCACTGTTTTTATTATTATTGTGCTTGTCAAACCTGTCAAATATTAGCCGTCATATTAAAGTGCCTAACAAATAATTTCAGTCGTATTGTGAAAGCATAAAGCAATTACTTACAATGAGTGATTCTGATTCCTATCCAAAAGAAATGCGAGAAACTGCAAAAACTATACAGTTAAGTTTATTGCTGGAGATGTCAAAAGAAAGATATACAGCTACATATAATTCTTTCAAAATATGGAGAAGAACAAAAAAGTCATCGTCCTTTGCAGAAGAAATGTTTATAGCATATTTTAGTGAAATGCAGTATTCACCACCAACTCTTTTCGCGTTACTCAATGCTTAGAGCTTGTGTTTTAGCATATGATGATATTGATATTAGTAAATATAAAAAGGTCTATGCATTTTAAAAAAAAGTAAATGAGGGTTATGAACGCAAAAATTGAAAAGTGTTTACAGCAAATGATATTTCCAGATTGTGCAATAAAGCTATAGATCTTGATTGGCTTGTTATTAAGGTAAACTAAATAAATTTTATATACGTATAAATTATATATGTTTAAACTTCAATTGATTGCCTTGCATTATTTCTTGATATTTATACACCCGTAATACATAAATTTATATCAGCATGTATTGAAGGGGGTTTTATAAACAGTTATTGTTTTTTCAATAGAAGTAATAAAATACGATTTATATCTTTTTTCCTTTTATTTTACACAAATTCAAGAGCGTTCCTCACGGAGTGATGAAATAGTTATTTACGTAACGAGTTATGAAAAGTCCAATTTTGTTTAACGAGTGTGATGTTGCAGCAAGAGCGTAGCGAGTGCTGCAAATGAACACGAGTTAAACAAAATGGCGTTTTATAACGAGTTCCGTACAAGATTTTTTATAATTTTGACGAAATTCCATAATTAAAAAAAATCATAATTATCTAATAATAATTAAAAACAATACATCTAGTTCTCGTGTTTATTTTGCATTGACACCTTTCTAATGACAATTCTATTTAATACAAATATAATTAAAAGGTAAGTTTCTGATTTAAATATTAAGTTTACTTATTTAATTTTTTGTTTAAAAATGTCTGCTTTTAAATATATCTTTAATAAAGTTAGTATAAAATAGTTCTTAGTTGTTTATATTTGCCTTATATTTTTCGTAACTTGTTTTGAAATGAAGTTTTCAAAACTAGTTACGTAAAGTTTTACTTTTCAAAACTAGTTATGAAAAGTAATGACTTTCAAAACTGACAGCAGTTTTGAAAAATGTCACTTTACTTGTCAAAATTATAAAAAATAAAATACGCAACTCGTGATGTGCGCAGTTAATCCCATCACTCGTGCTTTTTATCGCGCTCGCACTTCGGCACTCGTGATGGGATCACCTGCTTTCCGCACTAGTTACGTAATGTACTATTCCCGCACGCATTTTTTTTTTTATTAATTAGAGATGTTTTCCGATAACCTTTTTGACAAATTATTGTATTATTATCTTCATCTTGTTGGACTACATACAAATAGTAAAAAAAATTAAGATTATTTTACATGAAAATAGGGATTTTTAAAATGTTTGTTTTTAAAAAAATCATAATTTATTGAATCACCCCTGTAAACCTTACTCAAAGCAACAACAAACACACCTGTTTAAGTAGGGTTGCTATAGCTACAGTCGTGTATTTATTGACACTATGAAAGATTTAATTGTCACAATCGCATCTTTTCAAGTATCTAAATAATTTTCGAGGTGATTTTGCTTGTAGAAAAAATATTGATTCTAACTCTTGCGGAAATTAACTTTCCCGCACTTAACTGCTTGCCCGAACTCCGCTTCGCGTCGTACGGGCATCGGCAGTTCGCGTGCGGGAAAGTATAACTTTCCGCACTTGTTAGGATAATAACTATTTTTTAAATAAGAAAATATTGTACTTAAATTATTTTTTACAGTTTTTTCTTCTTGCTAAAAATTAAAATATAAAGTATAATTTGCAAAAAAGATTAATGTTAAGTCAAAATTTATAATAATTATTACATTGTTAATAATAATTTTAACACTCATTCTGGATCATTTCGTTACGATCTAGTCACCTTATTAGGAATAAATTATCCTATCAACATTCCTCGTTAATAGAATTTAAATAGTTTTCAATCTGTGCAAATTGAATGAGATTAACTAGAACACACCAATTAATCCGTTTCCTCTTTAAATTCCTAGTTTCCTTAATTGCTGTGATATGTCTGCTCTTTCTCTCTCGCCCTGTCACTGAAACCAATTTGTTTTGTTGGTTGTTTTTATATAAATCGTACAGAGTTGGACTGAACTTTAAATGATTTCACTTAATGATTAAACACTGTTTATAAACCGATTATTAACACAATATACCAATATAGCATCGTAATGGGGAGACCAAAAATTACTATTACTTAATAATTACTGTTGAGAAAAACACAAGTTTAATTTGAAAAAAAAATTAATGTTACATTTCACTAAATTTTCATAACTGTCGAGGAATAGAATTAATTGTAGAAAACTATATACTTTGCCTTATCCGGAAGTAAGGAAAGTCTAGAACGTATCCGAAAAAATAACAAAGCTCAATTGTAATTATTTAGTATTTTTAATACTTGAAATGGAAAATTATAACAAATAGTTCATTTTATTTAAAACATCCATTTAACTGCAAACACTTAACTAAACGTCCAGGTACACCTGAAACTGGGTCAGTATCATAATTTTCGGTGATGTAACCCAGGACTGTAAAACTGACTGAATCAATTCATCATTACTTTGTGAGGCTACTCGTTTAACTTCAATCTTCATTAGTCCCCATATGGTTTGAATGAGAATAGGATCAGGTGAAGCTGCTGGCCATAGAATTGTTGTCACTTGGTGCTCTTGCATCCAAGATTAAGTATAAGCCGAAGTATGGCATCTTTTATTATGCTCCTGAAAACGCCACTTCTCTGAATATAAAGCATACACAGAGGTGTAGTCCAACGTTAAGATATTGATAAGCAAACCATTATTTTGGTAAAAAATTTGAAAATTTGAACAAAAAAAAATAAACACATTTTTGGTTTTAGGTTCTTTGAATAGGATTTTTAAGTTATTTGCACCAACTTTTACCCGGTATAAAGACATTATTGAAATTATCTTCATGAAAACGTTAACAAAATTATATTCTTTGTTCCTTTTGTAAAGATGCATTATTCTAATTTTCTTTGTTTTTTTGGATATAAAGCATAGTCTTTTTAGTGAGATACGGGCAATTTCTGGACATACTTTAACATTTCGTTGCTTTCCAAATCTGTTAGACAATTTGCGAAATCCTAGACAAGGATTCTGTCGTCCTTAGGCCAATAAAGCGTTTAAATTGTTTCCTTCAATCTTACGCGGTCTTCCTGAAACTGGTCTATGTCTCATATCTACGCCTTTTTTATCCTTTTTATTGCTTCACATACTTCGATTTCAGTCAGTTGGACAATTTTTTTAACATTTTGAAAACCTTTTTTTTACAAATATCCTACCTGTTTTTGTTTTTTTGTTATATTACTTCATAAATTGTAAACTTGTTGACAATCAACAATATTTGACAAATAGTGTTGACATGGAACTTTGACTATTGTCTACTATGAGCATCAGATACTTGATGTATTACGTTGGGCTTAATATGTTACAAAAAAGAAATATACTAAAGTTATGAAAAATAATGAATTCCGGATACTTTCTAAATGGAAAATAATACCAGGATAGTGAGATCCCGCATGACATGTGTAGGATTAATCTCGTTCGTAAAATAAACAAAATCCCTCTCGGAATTAGCGAGAGGGAAGAGATGCAAAAGATATGTGTTCCCAAAACATATCTAGGTACTCGTAAAGATTGGATAAACGTTGCTGTGCTGCTAGATTGTAAAAGTAGAACGTCAAGTCTTATAGGTTTGACATCGATATTTAACAAGGTAAAATTATACCTTTCTAGAGCTCTCGTTGATGTAGGGTTTGGTGCGAATCCTGATTATTTGTTCACTTGACAAGAATATGATGTATTTATCGATCTAGTGCAGATATTAAATTTATTTCATTTTAGAGCGTTGCCACGTAGAGGCAAGGGTTATGGGTTCGAGTCCTGCTGGATGCGACATTTTTTTTTCTTTTTAATGTCATTTATTATATTCTTGTTTATATACTTTCTAAAGCTTCAAAAATCTAATGAGAAATCTAAAAATAATCGTTTACTAAAAATCCATGTGATCTCGTTACCGAAATAAAACATAAGACAGGGCAAAAAAAGTTACTTAGAGTTTGATGTTTCAATTGTCGATTTAAAAAAATCTCTCATTAATTTCGTGCTATATATGCTTAAGGAGAAAGTTAGTGTCATATTTGAGTTGAATTTAACGACTAGAAAACATTTTTTCAATTTCGTCTTAATGTCGTTTAGTATATACTTGTTTTTTTATTTTCTAAAATTTCAAAAATACCATAAGTGATATCTAAAAATATTCGTTTACTAAAAATCACAATCTATATGTGGCCATAAAAATCTTGATATTTTGATGAGTAAAAAAATGAAATAATTTGAATCAGGTGGACTAAAGAGTACATATCCTCAACCTGTTTATAACGCCTTAGTGACGATTGTTAATTTTAATTTTAAATAAGTAACTTAATTCATACAAAATTATAAAAAATAGATTTACTTAAACTATCGCCAGTTGTCATAAATTATTAATTACTAGGTGTACCCGCGACGTCGTTCGCGTTGCGTGTTAATTGTTGTATAAAAATTTCTCCCCTCACCTCGTTAAAGGCGTGGGAGGAGAAATTTTTATACACCAGGTGTTAAGTTAAAAAAAGAAAAATACATCTGTAAAAATCGCATTCGAATCGGATCAGTAGTTTTCATGTGATGCGCGCACAAACATATGGATAGACAGACCGACGTACAAAAAAAAATAAACACATTTTTGGGTTCTATATCGATGTACCCGCGACGTCGTTCGCGTGATGTATAGATTGTTGTATAAAAATTTCTCCCCCCTACACCGTAAAAGAGGTAGGGGAGAAATTTTTATACACCAGATGTTAAGTTAAAAGAAGACAAATACATATATGAAAACCGCATTCGAATCGGATCAGTAGTTTTCATGTGATGCGCGCACAAACATATAGATAGACAGACAGACGTACAACAAAAAATCTAATCACATTATTGGGTTCTATATCGATGTACCCGCGACGTCGTTCGCGTGACGTATAGATTGTTGTATAAAAATTTCTCCCCCCACACTGTAAAAGTGATTTTCCCAACATTTCCCTTCACTGCTCTGCTCCTATTGATTGTAGCGTGATGAAAAGTATCCTATAACCAGCACAGGAGTATAAAAAATAATTGTACCAAGTTTCGTTAAAATTGTTCGAGTAGTTTTTGTTTCTATAACGGTTATACAGACAGACAGACAGACAAAAATTTTACTGATTTCATTTTTGGCATCAGTATCGATCCCTAGTCACACCCTGATAGTATTCATGGAAATATATTTCATGTACAGAATTGACCTCTCTATAGATTTATTATAAGTATCTATAGATATAGAAGATTAATTACAGCAAATAGTTACCAGAATTCCGCCAGATTCAGCAAATATCGGGATTAAAAATTATCTGCAGTGTGCATTTCCTATCTAGTAGTCAAGAGAGTAAATTTTTTATAGAAGTAACATACTAAGATGAATATAAAAAAAATTAAAATCCACTTTAATTTGGAAATTTTCGCAAATTAAGCTTACAACAAAATAAGAAACATAACTGTGCCAGTTTAAGTCGTATAATTTTGTTAACTTAATATATGTTTTAAAAGCTCTGTCCTGCAATAAGCTCTTAGATCAGATTATCATATTCCTCATTGTCCTGCAAAGCATTACTCGTGAAATAATATTTGTTATTAACCCAATTTGTCATTTACCATTTAAACTAATATTGTAGTGAACGTAAGCTCTTCTGTTTATAAACCCTTTATGCTATTAATTACTGACACAGCTACAAGAAGGGCTCATTATGTAGATATACAGTTCCGTATTCTAGCAAACTAAAGTATTTTTTGAGAAATTGATGAAAGGGTATAAATGAATACATCAACCAATTAAAGTTAGTTATATATACAACACCTCCTTATTAATCATTCCTTTATTAATCAGTACATTCAGATGTCATGTATCTGTGTACTAATTTTGATTAACAAATCCCTTAATGATGCATATAACAAGCAAATTGTGTAAAGGAGAGGCAATTTTGTTTAAGTAGGTATATTTGATGATTCATTCTACCTACTGAATTTAATTTTTGTGGTAATAAAGAACCATTTTTACTTTAACTAATTCCTACGTAAATACCTAGATAAAATGATACATTAACACCTTAAAGTAGATTATTTTCCGTTTTTGTAAACTGTTACAAACATGATTTCCTAAAAAGACTACAGTTGAGATTTTTTTTTGGTCAAGATCAAAATGGAGATAATGGTTTCTTCGACATATGTTGAAATATATATAGGGTAATGTCCTTTCAAACGGACCAGTGTTTTATGCAATGATTGATTAGATGAATTTAAAAATGTTTATATCAACACATTTTAAAATTTTTGCATTTTAATAATACGCATTTTTTTTTTTAATTAAAACAAGATTTATTACAAAATTACCACTCCTCGTTCTTATTCATATATTTAAAGGGTTTAAATTATCTTCTTTTTATACCAAGATTCGTTATTTAAGCCAGGATTTGAAAATATTAGAGGATTTAATGGCGCTTTAGCAGCTCATATGCTGCATTTAACTAACTGCTATACACAATTTGCCCCCTCAAATGGTTCTTTAAATGAACATAAAATTAGTGACGATATGACAAGACACGAAGACTAGATACCAGGAGTCTACACGGTATAGGCTTTTCCATAATATTTCTGGTCTCAATAATCAACCCAGATCATAGTTCTATTTATGCCACTGGCGGCGCGAGTAACCATAAGAACTTATAGAGCCTTATAAGAACCGATGTTTATGACATTTAAATTTCGCGAAACTAATATTAATTTATTTATTTTAAATTAGTTGTCATAAAAGCTGTCAATAGTAACAAAACTTCCCGCGTAAGGATTTAAACGAGTATCTTAGGAACACGAGCGCACTCTACCGATAATAGTTCTGTCCCCTAAATTGAGACCATTTTTTTAACATTACGTTTAAACTCCTGGTATCTATACTTCGTGTGACAAGAACTCATGTAAATATACAATAAGTGCTTCTCTGTTCCCTTCCGGACGAACGAAAGTCCACGACACAGCGTAGTCTGGCTGACCCAGCTTGACGAACAGTGGCAAAAAGTCAGCAGATTGTGCTCGATGATCGAAGAGTAATTTTTGACGAGATTATCGATCGCCTTGATGAAGAAATCCGCAAAAAGTAGGTGTTTAACGTGTACGAGGTGTGGGCGATGTAGGTGCCAAAAAACCTGACCGCAGCCCATTGCATGTGTCTGTAAATTTATCCAGCGTTTCAAAGAAGAGGCTAAAGCATTCTTGAACTCGATTGTCACCGAAGATCAGACTTAGGTACACCATTTCACTTTAAAACAGAAGCAAGAATTAAAACAGTGGCGCCACCCGTCATCGCCTAAATCCAAAAAATTGAAATGGGCAACTCTGCCGGTAAGGTCATGGCGACCGTTTTCTGGGATCGCAAGGGGCCGCAGCCATTGCTCTTCGAATATTTGGGACAATCATTAACTCTGATATTTACTGATGCGCTTAGACCAGAGACGTGGTATGCTTACTTAGAAAGTCACCCTTCTCCATGTCAACGCACGAACTCACGTCTCGAGTCAGACCACCGTTCTGCTCACTCAATTCCGATAGGATATCGTCGATCCACCCCACTTTAGCCTTTCCTAGTCCCTTAGTAAATACCATATGTTCCCTGTGCTCAAGAAACACTTTAGAGGCATGAAGTTTTTATCGGACAACAAAGTGGAAGAAGCGGTAACTGATTACCTTCACGAGGCGGCGGCGGAGTGGTACGACACCGGTGTGCAAAAGCTCGTCTCCCAGATGCAAAAAGTCATCGATCGAAATAAAGATTATGTAGATACATAATAAATTAACCAAATGGTAGTACTGATGTAAGCCACGTAAGAAAATTTCCATTTTGGAGACAACTTGTATATTAAAATAAATTAATTTCTCAACTTGTACGGTTTAAAGTATTTTATAAATTTATACCCAAAAATAGTTTTATAATCCGGTCAATCTGGATATTCCGTGATACAGAAAGTTATAACAAGTAAAATTGTTAAAAAATCACTAGCATTTCATTGCATAGAAAAAAAGTTATTCGAGGTCAAAGGTCAAAAAAATGATTTTTTCGCGATTTTCAGGAAAATGGTTAGTTTTATCGGAAAAATATTTTAAAAAAATTGTAGATCATAAAATTATCTGCAAAAAACGTATTAACGATTTTTTTCATACGAGCCACCATTTTTGACATATTACGATCCGAAAAATTGTAATAGTAGTTTACGTAACAAGTCTAGTAAAAGCACTTTTGGGACGTATTACGTACAATATTTTTTTTAAAACGGGCATTTGATGAATTCATGACTGTTTCAACCAGTCAACAGAAATTTCTTACAAACAGTCACAAGTCTCGGTTCATTTCAATGTAAAAAGAAAAGTTTACTGCTGAAAATATGTATATTAGTAAAACAAGCTAACTGTTGTTGTTGTTGGTAAAGATGTAGACTTACTCGTATTACTGCTAAAATTCCAACTGCAAAAACTATTTACTTCTTAAAACCAGGAAAAGCTCAACATCAATAGGAAATGTATTCTTCTAAAAGTTTATCTAATTTTGCAAAATATCACAAGATGAAGTTATTGCTAAGGTTCTACGATGTTGTTCTGCAGCTTTGATATTTTTCGTGTAATCATACATATAAAAACTCTAGAACTGTATGTATTCATATTATGACGATTACAACTTTTACATCTTTTTGGATCGTAATATCTCAAAAATTATAAATACTTTTTTTGTAGATAATTTTATGATCTACAATTTTTGTCTGAAATATTTTTTTCGATAAAATTTACCGTTATCCTGAAAATCGCGAAAAACTCATATTTTTGACCTTTTCTCTTGAATAACATTTTTTTATGCAATGAAATGTTGAGGAATTTCTAAATTTTATTTATAATTAAATTTTGAACAATCTTACTGATTGTTGTAACTTTCTGTTTCGCTTTTCTTATTATTTAGTCTAATTTGACCGGAGTATTAAGAAAAAATGCATATTTTAATTTAGTTTAAAAAGAATTAAACACTTATGGTATGTGATTATAATACTGGCCTTTCATCTTCAATTTTATATTAACAGCCACAAAATTCCATATTTTTAAATTTTAATTACTTTTTAAATAAATATAAAACTAAATTAAAAGTTCTGGTGGTCCTATGAGTAAAGATGCGAACCGTGGCGTAGAATACTTTCAGCTAATTACTTGTGTTCGATGTGGTTTACAATAAGATAGGGTGCGTAAAGGTCCACACAATTCTAACAGAAGCGACGAATACGACAAAAAATCTAAGTTTAAATGTCTACGTTTTCGTAAGGAAAAAAGGCCAATCTGGTAATATTTGGCGGCTTTTTACTGACAAATCAGTAGCGTTCCCAAAAAAATTTACCGTCTAAACAGCTTACCTAGTTTAATATATTTAATATTACATTTTATGTTATAATTTGTTTTTAACACATATTTTCATTTAATTATACTGTTCGAACCTTTACTATTCTATTAAAACACATGTTTCTTTAAATTATAACATCGTCTTTTTAAGTAGGAAAGAATTTGCATGTAGGTATTTTAATTTCTGTTTTAAGAAAACTTGTTTAAGTTATATAAATAAGAAACAAGTTTTTTAAAATGTAATAAATTGATATATTTAAGAAGTATATTAGCAGAATTGGAAAGTACAAGTTACTTTGGTTTTTATTTTTTTATTCTTTAGTTTTACTTTATACAGGTTAGTTGAAAAGTTTTCGAAGCAAAAATGAATAAATGTGTATTTTTTAATGAAATTGTTTTTTTTTATGTAATATAATCCCTCTTAGCTTGAACAAACTTATTTCAATGATCCTCCACTAATTTAATACCATCTCTGATTTTCCGGAAGCTCTGCACAATATTGTTCCACTGCCGCAGTAGCTCCTTCATTCAACAAGAAACGCTTTTCACGAAGTTTTTCCAAGTTTATAAAGGGGTAATAGTTAGAGGGAACCAAATCTATATCTATATCTATATCTTTCTTCAAGACATTTTTTTTTATCCAACTGGTCCAAAAGGTTGCAATAATATAATCAGAGTTGCAATAAAACATTCAGAGTGAATCAACAAAACCCCTTTTGCATCCTAAAAAACTGATACCTTAACGTTTTTTGCCGATCTTTCTGAGTCACATGTTTTAGAGCTGAAGAACCAACTTCATTCCACTGCAAACGCTCTTGTTTCAACTTAGGATTATGATGTTAAATGTTAAATCCCATCCGTAGTAAAACGACGCACAAAATTGGTTTGTTTGTGTTAAACACTCCAAATTTGTTTTCGATTAAATTTTTGTTGAATTGTTATCGAATGTGTCCCTAACAGCTTTTTCATATGTAAGTTTGCGTCTAAAATATGGAATACTGGTTACTGTAAAATGCCTATGATATCAACAATTTCACGTTTAGGCAAACTTGGATCTTTACAAACAACATCATAGACTTACTCAATGATTTCTGGTATTGTTGCACTTTTTGGACGTCCACTAAGTGATTCATCTTCGATGTTTTTACGCCAACGTTTAAACTCTAAAACTCATTGATACACAGGAGAAGAAGAAGGATTCCTTTAACACTTCACCATTTTTGTGTGAATTTCTGTTGCTAATGAACCTTGGAATACAAAGAATTTTATCACTGCATAATATTTGTTTTTTTTTCCATTGTAACAAAATACCTCAACTTAAAATTACTTGTAAACAAAGAATGAATTGACATAACAAAATAGTATTTTTTACGTACTCAAATGGAAAATAAAATATGTATTAAAATAGCGTATAAAATTGATTCCTATATTGGTTAATAGGTATCACTTTCCAAACTTTTCAGCGAACTCTTACAATCTAATATTCTCATCGTTATTGGTATTTTATGGTGTTAAAATGTCATCAGCACTGTACTGTTTACTAATTATTCTTTTTTGTTTGATCGTTCAATAGAAACTGCTGCCTCAATAAATTAGCTCTGGTTTTATTGCTAAACTGTGTTTAGTAACGTAGAGATTAAGTTGGTTAGTTACAATCGACCCTTAATGTAAGAAATGTGACATTTAGATACTTAATATTATGTTGTTTTTCACATGTACCCATATTATCAGCTAATCTAATCTTTACCTAAAAGACGAAAATTACTTCTACACCTGTGGTAGATACGATTCAAGCCGTGAGAGAACCTTTTTGCACAATTAACTTGGGAAAACAATTGAATGGATTTCGAAGTTTGCCAATTATGCCTTTTTCTCGGGTCCTTTCGGGTTTTCGCGACATTCAAGTTCTAAAAGATTTGTGGTTAAGACAGTTTTTGTATGTTTTTTAATTACAAGTAAGCTAGCAGGTTGAATAGAGCTGTCTCTTAAAGATTTTTCTACAGGACTCCGTTTAATTAAAATTGAAATAAATAAAAAAAATGAATAAAAGCGGATTTTAGAGAAAAATAATTAAATTAATGTAAGAAACAACCCTAATTTATGTCACATTTTATATTTTATACCTTATTTTGGTGTTGCTCTATTGTTCTCAAAGTTTAAGTAGCTTAAATTTGTTTATTTTATTTTTAATATTAAGGAACATAAAACTAAAAAAATCTTTAACAGTGTTCACAAACATTAAATATTCTATGTATGTTTTTTTCTAATTTTAAACCCCAAGAGCACCCGTAGGAAAAAGGGTAAAACAAAATATTATTTTATCAAAAGTTCGGTATTATCTAAAATTTTAAAGAAGAATAAAATATCGTAATTCTATTATTATAACTACTATAAAGTTGTCTGTTTTTTTTCAGGTAAGTAGCTCAAAATTAGTTATACTTAAGAAAAAATTCTGGTAAGTAAGATTTACTACTAAGGCTAAGTTCAGATGCAACGTGCGTTAACGCACGTTTTCGAACCGCACGTTTAGATATCATAGTGTTTATTTACAAACAATCACATGAACGCACAAAAACGGACGTTACCGAGCGGTACCGCAAGCTTACGCAAAAAATCTCAAGACGTTGTCAAACTGACGTTTCACTTGCGGTTTGAAAGATCAACAAAACCTATATTGTTGTTCAGTTGTACGCGCGTTTCTGCAATTATCACATGGTTTTTGCATAGATATCGTTTTGGTTTTTGAGTGAAAATGGATATCTGATGGCGTTGGGAGATGCGAGTTCATCCCGGATGCATTCTAACAACTCGTCAAATGATTTGATAGACATTCTGAAGTAAATAAAGAATATACATATATTTGTTCTAAGTTTAAGGGTATAATATTGCAAATAAACTTTTTGACAGTCTGTTTTGCAAAACTGGGTGAACCCAATATCTCCGTTTTCTGGTATTTTTATTTTTCTTGTAATATAACCAGCAAATAATTCCATCTTCCAGGCTCGAGTGAATCCGACTAACCGCACCGCACGTTCGATTGCCATTTGAACTCATCGTAATTTGAATGTACGTTGACGTGCGTTAACGCACGTTGCATCTGAACTTAGCCTTAAGGTTTTTCTGCCAATCTCAATACATTAGTTTTACACCAAACCATCCGAAAAAAAGATATGCTTAGTTTTTCTGATACGAATATTTTTAGTTCCTTCAAAATCTTAATGAAATATTCCTTTTCTTTTTTTACTTAATAAAAGTTCCTAACGTTTGCTTCAATACACTTTTAGTCAGTGAAATGTCGCTTTTGTTTTTAATATGAATTTCTTATATTTGCTTATACTATGTATTTTTGTAACTTATGAATGCCAGTCCTAATTATCACCTTTAGTCGATAATTTGCACCTAGTATAGACAGAGTATATCCCTAAACAATAGAGCAAAGTGTAATTTTTACTCTCTATGTAAAAAATTAGAAGGTAACTATAATTGGCATGATTCTGGAAATTAAAAAAATTCTTAACGTTGTGTTTTTTTCTTGGAAGTAACAATAAACAAGAATTTTGACAAATATTTTTTGAGAAACGAGATAACCGAATAAAGAAAGGACCTTTACAATATGTTAAAACTGTATTAGGTTCCTGAATATAAAAATTCGTTGAAAGCAACGAATATCTTATTTTACTTATTTTTACGAAATATATTAAAATTATATACGATGTCTGTCGCAAGTCACAACGAAAAAACAACTTTTAAAATTTCAATACTAGGAGCTCCATCTGTTATTGGGGCTGCCTTTAGATAGATACATCTTTCATTGATGTTCGCTCAAAATTGCATGACAATTGAATCACTTCACGCTAAATTATTGCTCTTAAAGTGACATTACCTTTTTAACATCAGTCGAAAAATGAGCATCGAACCAAAAGGCAACGTTAAGTTGTGTTTTAAATTTGGTAAAACATTTACTGAAACGCATCGAATGTTAGAAACACGTTTATGGTGATGATTGTTTTTCTCGCAGCTGAGTCCACGAGTGGCTTATTCTGTTCAAAAAGGGTCGTGAGTCACTGAAAGACGACGAACATGAGTAAAGGACCTACAAGAGAACGAGCCCAAAATCCCATGCTTTTTCTTATGAAGGTCCGAAAAGCGAATTTTGTTACCGTTCAAGGTCGTCTGACGTCATAGCCCCACCCGGCCCCACCCACTTTCACTTTTAACCTGATTGCTTGGTTCTGATTGGCTGACAGACTCCGCCCTTTAATTGCTTATTAATGACTTGTTAATTACTAGTGCCCCATTGCTTCGTTCTGATTGGCTGCCTGACTCCGCCTCTTAATTATTATTAATGACTTGTTAATTACTAGTGCCCCATTGCTTGGTTCTGATTGGTTGACAATCTCCGACCCTTAATTACTTAATAATTAGAAATGCCCCATTGCTTGGTTCTGATTGGTTGACAATCTCCGACCCTTAATTACTTAATAATTAGAAATGCCCCATTGCTTCGTTCTGATTGGTTGACAATCTCCAATCCTTAATTACTTAATAATTAGAAATCCCCCATTGCTTGGTTCTGATTGGTTGACTGCTAGCAGACAACTGTCAATTTTCGAGTGGCCTTTGACGTTTGGCGCAAGCAGCCAACCCTCTTTTCTTCTTTTTGTATATTTTCGAATTTTTTCGCGCTTTACTGACATCCTACCAACTTTACATGCTACCAACTTTACAGTGCTACCAACTTTTGACCTTTTACATTCGACGCAAGCAGCCAATTCTTCTTTTTGTATATTTTTGAATTTTTTTTCGCACTTCGCTGTCATCGTACCAACTTTACATGCTACCAACTTTACAGTGCTACCAACTTTTGTCACAAATGCCCCATTGCTTGATTCTGATTGGTTGACAATCTCCGACCCTTAATTACTTAATTACAAGTGCCCCATTATCCGCTTCCGATTGTTTATTATTTAATAAACCCCACCCATTTTGTATTTATTTAATTATTTTTTGATGTTTACTACCCCCATTGCTTCGTTCTGATTGATGATTATTTAATTAGCCCCACAACTATTATTATGAAATAATTACATTATAATAAAAATATATAATTGATAAATATTTAATAAACCCCACCCATAATTTGATATTGAGTAGCCATGTTTGAAATAATTAATATTAAGAGTAATATATTGATAAGCATTATACCACTATTAAAAATCATTAGGGTGATTATAGGATTAAAGAATAAAAAAATATAATAATAAGAAGTTTGTTTTATTAAAAAATATATATTTAAAATGGTAAGACAACATTTTTTAACCAATTATTTAAACAATTTACATTATGTTGAGTACACATATATTTTCCATAAGCGTGGTTGAAACATTGAGTGAATACAGGTTGAAAGACGTCAGTACAACAGGGGGTTCCATCATATTTTGTAACATCGTAAATATTTGTCGAAATTCCAAGTTCTCGACATTTGGTTTCTAAAAAATTTAGTTTTTGACTACCTCGTAGTACTAGAATTCACAAGATTCTCTCTAAAGAGTCGATTGCTGAGATTGGGTCGATGAAGCGACCTGATGGCACGTTTACGACCTCTAGAAAAGAAACGTTAGAGCTTTTGATTAAAAATCACTTTCCTGGAAGTTTGACTCTGGATAACAATCGACCTCCACTCTTTGAGGGCGCAAGGCGGCCAAAAAAGATCGATTGGGAGGCCGCCAAGGAAGTTATCACAGCACCGGCAGTTGAATGGGCAATCAAATCTTTTCAGCCGTTCAAATCTCCCGGTGAGGATGGAATATTTCCAGCTCTGCTTCAAAACGGACTGGAATTACTTTTACCCATCCTCATTAAACTGTACAGAGCTAGTCTGGCGTGGAATTACATACCACCCAGTTGGCTGACGGCTAGGGTGGTATATATACCGAAAGTGGGCCGCACAGACCCACACCCTAAATCGGTCAGACCAATTAGCCTAACATCTTTCCTGCTTAAAGGACTTGAAAAAGCACTGGATTGCTACATCAGGCGGGTAGCTTTATATAATTCCCCCCTGAGCATCCACCAATATGCTTATCAAACTGGCAAATCAACAGATTTAGCGTTACACAACCTTGTTGAGAAAATCACACAATCCCTTAACAACAAGGAGATTGCGATGGCCATATTTCTTGACATTGAAGGAGCATTTGACAATGCACTACCGACTTCCATTGGTTCAGCTTTGACTGAAAAGGGCATCAAACCAACCATTACCGGTTGGATATATGCCATGCTCACTAATAGGACAGCCACTACATCTCTTCAGGACGAGACCATTAGCTTTAAGGTTTCCAGGGGCTGCCCACAAGGCGGAGTACTATCTCCCCTACTATGGTCACTCTTGATGGATAACTTGCTTAGCGCTCTCGAAAGAAGAGGGGTAGAACTGCAAGCGTATGCAGACGACCTTGTCATTTTGGCAAGGACCAAGTCAGGAAGGGTAGCTTATAATATCCTCCAAAAGACGTTGGACGATGTCCACAGTTGGTGTCAGAGGGAACAGATGTCTGTTAACCCTGGTAAAACTGTAATAGTTCCCTTCACTAGGAAAAGAAAGTTGAAGGATCTTCCACTACTTTCCTACAATGGTGAGGTTATTCCATTTGCAGCGGAGGTAAAATATTTGGGGATTATCCTAGATATGAAACTTACTTGGAACGCTCACTTGGAAAAAGTTATCCATAAGGCCAGACTATCCTTGTGGACATGTCGTAGGATCTGTGGTAAATCTTGGGGCATGGGACCCAAACAAATCTATTGGATATATGTGATGATCGTTAGACCAATGATCACATATGGAGCTATTGCCTGGTGGCCAAAAGCTTTACAGCGAACGGCCCAAGCAAAGCTCTCTGGTTTACAGAGACAGGCTTGCCTGGCAATTACTGGTGCTCTCAGCTCCACACCGTCAGCAGCCATGGAAATCCTTCTGGACCTACCTCCTCTCCATATATTTTTGGAGAGAGAGGCTAGATGGACAACATACAGAATTGCGCATATTTCTAAATGCACAAATCAGGCTTATACAGAACGAAGCAGAATGCTAGTGGACACTGAAAGTCACAGTATTCTGGGAATGACCTCTGACATAATGCCTCCAACAGTAAACTACGACCTGCCTTATACCGTCCTAATTCCAAATAGAGATGAATGGGTTCTCCGTAAGGATGAACTATTGAGAGCAGACAGCTGTTGGTATACAGACGGTTCAAAAACACCCTCAGGCTCTGGTGCAGGTGTATACGGGCGCAGACCTAGGACAGAAATCTCAACCGCTCTAGGATCCTATGCAACTGTATTTCAGGCGGAAATTTACGCCATTGTTTCATGTGTGGAGAGATTGGAGCAGGCCAATCTCATACATAGAACAATAAAAATTTTCTCGGACAGCCAAGCGGCTTTGAAAGCACTTAGCTCTAACCGTGTAACGTCGAAATTGGTACTAGACTGCCAAAAAAGACTCTCCTCAATAGGAGAACTCAATAAAGTATTGCTGGTCTGGATCCCTGGCCATTCTGGCATGGAAGGAAACGAGAAGGCAGACTCTCTTGCAAGGGAGGGTGCCGCACGTGTTTCCATCGGACCAGAACCTACAATTGGCATCGCAATAAGTTTTGCCAAACAAACACTGAATACCTGGACGGCAAGAAGAGCATTAGACTTCTGGCATAATTTACCAGGATTGGTTCATTCAAAGGCTTTCATACATCCTTCGAAGAATGTCTCCAAACAAATGTTAGACTATAGCAGGCATGACCTACGCTGTCTAACAGGCCTTTTAACAGGCCACTGTCATCTGAATCATCATATGCTAAAACTTGGACTGTCGGAAGATCCGACCTGTCGTCTTTGTCTGGAAGATGATGAAACAGCAGAGCATATAATTTGTGCCTGCCCCGCCGCGGCTCGAATCAGGTATCTGATGTTTGGCAGGGATGTTCTCTCGCCCTCGGACCTGAAAAATCATTCACCAAATAAGCTAATCGGCTTTGTCAAGAAGCTGAATTTGTTTGGTGAAATCTGAATAGGTGTGAGCCACAATAGACTCTTGCGAGTCGCAGTGGAGGGCCTTATAGACCCACTCACCATAAACCTAACCTAACCTAACCTCTGACGTATATGCAGTCTGCTGAATTTAATAAATATTTTTCCAGTATGTTATTAATTTCATTATATTCAATATCACCAGAGTCGTATTTTATTCCATGAACATATTTTTCAACATAATTATTAGTTCTCTTATCCTTAGAACTCAATGTGTGGAAGGGTACTGGTGGTTTAAACAGAAAACTAGTAATATGTTTTCCAATCAGTATAGACAATTCTTTCGGATAAAATATATCCTCAAAGATAATTCCTTGAATATCTACAAGTGCTATTCTCATGATGCCTTCTATGAAACTGAAAATTTGTATAAAAGTTTCGTTTTATATTAAGCTTTAAGGCTGGATAAGTGGGGTTTCAATCTAATATTTCTCCTTTTAAACAATCACTTTTAATCTTCTTATCTATATGATAGGTTTATATAAAAATTTTGATTGATTCCGGATTGATTAAATATTATTCCCATCTGTTTGAAATCGATCTAAAATCATATATAAGAAAAAACATTATTATAATAAAAAATTATTAAAGTAACTTTTAGACTCACCTATATAATATCCAACTCAAAAAATTTATATTATTGTCAAAACAGTTTGTAGAATTATTTCATCCATATATCTCTCATCCATTATCAGAATGCATTTTATATATTACATCTTCATCTTTTAATACATAGTCGTACGTAAATTTCTATCCAATTTGGTCTTAAAAATATTTTCAAAACAGTTTGTAGAATTATTTTATCCATATATCTCTCATCTATTATCAGACTGCATTTTATATATTCCATCTTCATTTTTAATCCATAGTCGTACGTAAATTTCTATCCAATTTGATCAAACTTCATAATATCAGACACGCTTATACATACTAATTTATATAAAACAAGTAGTTTTATTATATTACAATTATACTAAATTATGATAAAAAAAAAAAGAAAACAATTTTATGTAAATAATTTAAATTTAAAATAATAATTTTGAACTCTATAAACAATCCATTACTTGATCATCATCATAAACATTTATTTTAGGGTTAATAGAGTAATGCCCCCATGGTAATGTCTCATCTTTCCCTGGTATCAGATATCTTTTATCATCATCAGAGCTGAGAGCAATTTTCTTTTGTTCTATTGAAAAGACTTTATGATGTTTCGATTGTATGAGATTCTGTGAAGTGGTCTTACTTCTAGATGTTTCTAAACATTCAATATAGTCATTAAAAGTTATACTATTTTTTACTATCGACATTTTAACCCCCTTTGCTTTTTTGGTTACACCATAATTCATAACATTTTTTTCAATCTCATCATCATCATATTCTTCGTCTTTTAATTTTGCCCTCAGTTTTTGCACCTCATCTTCTGAGATGGCCACTTTCATAGTATATAATTTTGATCTCAGTCCTACATAATCAGTCATAATGCATCCATTATTTTCATCTTTCATCATACCTAAAACTTTCTTATTTAGTTGCGGTATTCCATACACATTATTTGTAGGATAGTCTGAAGTATCAAAGTATTTCTCACAATCATTCTTTATAATTTGATAAGGATCTTTTCCTCGTATCTCTAATAAAACGGAATCTGTATCACTGTAGCAAGTAGAGCAGTTTTCTCCAAATCGTGTTTGTAAATAATCATATTGAAAGCTATATATTGTAGTCTTTGCAAGATCCAAAATTGTTTGCCCTACATATATAGGTTTATTTAGATAAACCTCAATTTTTTTCATCTCTATCGCCACCAAATTTTCGTCAAATATTATACAATTCTTAAATTCAGGCTTAGATATATATGATTGAGCTCCATAACGACCCTCCCATTCGGTAAGAAGTTTTACATCAACCCTTTTTCTTACATTCTCCATAGTTTTACCGAAAACAGCATTGTTCATTAATTTGAATAAATTCTTCTCAAATTCGTTTTTAGCTTTTTTTCTAAGCTCCGTATTTAAATCAATATACGGTTTCAACCAAGGAGACTGTTTAAATTTTAATACTCTGTGTATTTTCGTTAATTTCAAGCCATGTTCTAAAGCTTGTTTTAGTGATCGATAGTGTATGATATATTTCTCTTTATTATAAAGTGTAGCCATAAGTTTAGTACTCTCTTTTAACTTTGCAGGAGGCTTCATAGTCTTAGGGTTGATATGTTCTGGACAGAAAGGTATATCTTTATGCTTATCATGTAAATCATGTGGATACTCTAAATCAACTTCAAGCATGTAACCTACATTATTATCATCAGCAATTGTAGTGACATCAATATTTGAATCCACCCACTCAAATTCTCCATATGGAAGAGCTTGACTCATAGCCCAACCATACTGATTGTTGACATCAAAATACATTAAATAGTTTTCCGGTTTTGCAGGATTATAATTCAACATATATTTATTGTTTGCATGAACCCTTCTTTTAGAGCAGACTTGACTGAGACCACCTCGAATGCCTCGCTCTACAAACAAAAACATATCCATATCAGTAAGAAGTTCTAACTCCTGTTTCGTAAACTTTAACATAGCATCCCAAGTAAATCCGGGTAGCGTAAAATAGTGGGCTGGATCTAGATCATACGTCTTAAGACAGCTCGATCTAAACTGTTCAAAGACATCTGCTAGGAGTAGAATGTCTGTTTTCATATATAAGTCTACATAATCACCTAGAGTTTTACAGTTAAACGAAGACCATACTTGTTGTGCTCTTTTATACATACGGCGGGGGCAAGCTTTATTATCTAATTTGTTATAAAAAGCATCTTGATGAGGTAAACAGGATTCACTAAAACGATCAAAACTATTGATGTAATCATATGGCATCACACCTTTCTTTGTTAACAAATTAAACTTATCTTCAGGTATGTTATTAAACTGAGACCTCAGATTTGTAAATTTTGTTAAAGAAGATGATAATTTATCTAAGGATGATGCCATAAATCTAAAACTATCAATGAATCTAAAGTGAATTCGAGCTTCATCAATATGCTTCGTAAACGAAATATATTTTTCTTTAGTGAGAGGCAGTAAGTCTATAGATCCTTTCATTCGGGTTGCAATATCTTTTATCACGAAATGTGCGTCATAACCACTCAAATTGTGAAAGATTACCGGGATTGTGTGCGTGTCTTGATAATTAACATTACACTCATTATGTGAAGCTCCACGGTAATTATTTTCAGAAATTAAGTAATTATAATCTCTCACTTTTTTCTCGCCAACTTTAAAGGGTTGTTCACAAATATGACAGCGGGTGGATGCTTGAAAATCACTCTCTTGTTGAGGAGTCATGTGTATATTATACGGACATAGATATATAGCAGAGACATCCTCAGCAAGTTGATTCATTTCATCAGCAAACCACTGCATACAATCGGATCCTCGATATGAACGGTAGAATGATAGATTGTTATCATAAGAAGATTTAAAATAATATCCTACTGCTGCTGGAATATGTTTTTGATAAGCAGTCTTTTCTGCACAAGGCTTTAAAATACTCTCTAAATCTGCATATACAGCAAAGGGGGCTTTTATTTTGTTTTTAAAATCCTTAAATTTAAGCATCTTTTTGCTATCTGTAGGCATTTTGGTGGCGGTATCATTTCTTTTAATGCAGTCTACTATGTGTTTACTTAGCTTATCTTCCGAACGGAAGTAGTGTAAACATCTATCACAAAAGTACTTTTGACCATTTTCATTACTGAGTTGTTTAGACAAAAGTCGTGAAAGATTCTTTATCCAAACGTAATGATATTTAGTAGACTCTTTGTCATACTGATCTTGTATTAGAAGCAGATTTACATGCTTATCTTTCTTTTCCGCTGTTAAATATGTAGGGAGGGTCGAAAATTGTTTATTATACTTTTTTAGGATATAAACATTGATAGAAATGTTATTCATTTTTTCAAAATTTGGAATCTGCTTGATAGTTATAGGAAACTGAATACCTTTAAGTTTTAATACCTCAGAATAATGTGGGTATTTATTTGTTCTTTGCGGATTATTATTAACAGGATACAAAGCTGATGTAATTGCCCATGCAAAGCAGGCTTGATCATCATTTTTAACATTAATGCATGCTTCTTTTCTTTTAATTTGAGGTGGTAGTTCAATATATGATGATCCAAGTTGTGGAACAAATTTATTAATATTTACGCCCAAGTTTACTACTCTTTTTAACGACCACCCGCTATCACGTTCCTGGAATTCTTCCAGGTCTTTTAGAATAAGTTTTGTCACATTATCATCAAACCAGTTATTTAAATTTGTATCTCTATAGATGGGGCAGTTAGCTGTGGTGAAATATTTATATTCAGTTATGATCTGTAGGCCTCTATATATCTCAAATTCACCACAAAAAACTGTGTTCACTTTAACAGACTCATCTTTCTTGAGTGCGTTACCAATTCTACGTTTGAAGAGTGTCTTACAATCGACAAGAAATGCTATAGGATCTTTATGTTTAAGGTTTGAAATGACTCCAGTTCGAATTCTAGACTTAAAAGCTGAAGTCAAATCATCCCATTCTACTTTTTTAATTCCAGACTCTTTTGCCCTAGTCATAATTCCAGATCCTCTCTTTTTTGTTAATTTAATCTGAGATCTTAACGATTTAACATTTCTTAAACAAGCCTCTAGGTGTTGTCTTTCGCCCATGGAAGTAGCATTTTTAATATCTTTATTTATCTTTCTGACAGCCTTTGTACATTCCAGCAACCCCTCCTCCACTGTTTTACCATCATAGGTAATACTTATAAATCCTAAAATAGCTGTTATATGTTGAATAAGATCAGTAATTATTGACATAATGCTAAATTTTAAATAGTTAGATAGAAAAAAAAGAAATTTAATTATGTGTCTGATATAAAGTAGGTAACTACACTGCAAGAGAAATATTAAATAATTAATTTTTAAAAATAATAATGGTAAAATATTATAATGAAATTTAAAAAAAAAAATATATTAGTAAAAAAAAAAAACATTAATTTGAAATTCAATATGATACAAAATAATCCATATAAACAGTTATAGCTATTTAAAATTATTTAATAAAAAAACTTACCAAAAAATTTTATACACACACTTCAATTATCACTTTTCGCAGACTATTAAAATCAACCAACTTCTATGAAATCTTTGACAATAAAGACTCTCATACTGTTAACACCATATTTTAAATAGTTTTTTCAATCATAATTAGAAAATATGAAATATAAAGTCATTAATTTACGTTTAAGTATTTAACAATAAATATATTAACGGAAATTTATTAATTTTTAAAGTGTTACAGATAAAAAAAATATAATCGACTCTTAATCGATACTTAATATTCTAAATTTCCCATTACCAAAATTAAATAGTAAAAATTTCTCCAAATACTTTATATATAATTTGTCATATTCGACTCTAAATCGATACTTAATATACTAAATTTCACATTACCAAAATTAAATAGTAAAAATTTCCTCGAGTACTTTATATATAATTTGTCATATACTTTATATTCTAACTTTCCCATTAAAAATTAATTAGTAAAAATTCCTACAAAGTACTTTATATATAATTTGCCCTATACTAAAATTTCCCTAAAATTATTTACTTTATATTTATTTTTTTCTTGTAAATTAGATTTTAATATAAAGAGTGGGTATAAATATAAGCGAAATATTCAATTTTATTAAGTTAGTTCCAGTTGTTTCTTGAAGTGCTATTACCTATAATTATTACAGTAAGTCTACTATTCTATACTCTTTATACATGATTTTTTATTAATTTATTCACTTATTTATTTATTTATTTATTTATTTATTTATTTATTTATTATACATTTTATCAGTTATATATATGCGTCTACTATTCTATATCCTTTAGGTATACATGATTTTTTATTAATTTATTGACTTATTTATTTATTATACATTTTATCTGTTTTTTATATATAATGAGCTTTACGATATTTATATACTTACAATTTTATTTATTTCTTATAGATGGATTTTTCTAAAATAAACAAATCGTCTGTTTTATCGCAAAAGAAACCTGTGGTGAAGTTATCCTCCTTGGAGGTGGGCACATCATATCAAATATTAGATGCAAAAATTGTGAAATCAAACTATGGGAAAACTGTACTTTTAGAAATGTTGGATATGGTTGTTTTTCTACCAGAACGTGTGGTTGAAGATTATACACCATTCATGGAAGAATTTAAAAGCCAAAAATATGGCTTGGTGTTCCACGGGTTAGAAGACACCGGAAAACCGAAGCCTGCGGCTTCATTTGAAGTTATAGAAGTATAAAATATTAAATATATTTTTTAATAATTGTAAAATTGTTTTATTATTAATAACCACATTTTTTTTATTATTTTTTTATTATAAAAAAGTATAATATTTACATAGGTAATATAACACATTTAAATTAGGTATTTATATTATACTCTTGATTACCTCCGTAAGAGGGAAATATTCCATTAAACAATCGTGAATAATGATGCAATATACTTTTGTATCTTTTGGAAAACCATTGTTAGCTTCAATTTCTAATTTTATATCGACAGTTGAAGATTTCATTCCATCTTCTTGTTTTGAACAATCTATTACAAATAAGGCATGATCTTTAAATGCTTGATAATCTAAAAGTGATCGTCTCTCAGTCGAATATGAATAACTAGGATAAAATTCAGTGTAGTTATAATGAGCTGCAGCATAATCATTTTTCTCAAAGTCCAGTTGCATTCTTTCATTAGGCCAATATTCACCATTAAGAGATACTCGAACACTTGATATATTAACATTATCAAAAATTGTTGAATCCTTTTCTTTTCTATTGCGCCTCTCAGTTTGAAATGTTACTATAACATAACGCGGTTTTTCAATTGATGAGCTTGTTTTAACATTCCAGATTTCTCTTCTTGCACCGTCTTTAATTGAGGGTAGTTCATTAAGATCCCACTTTCTGAATGGAATATATATTGGTATATTATTTTTAATAGGTTCCATCAATTTAATTTTAATTTCATCATTGGGAAACACATGTTTCACTTTCAGTTCCATACTATTTATAATAATCTTAACAGTTGTTGTAGTTGCGGTACTACCAGCACCTACCTCATTTACAATAATACTATCATTATCGTAACTAGCTCGTACGAGACGAAATGTTTGTCTCCCATAAGCTATTGTTGTATAATCATTAAAAATGTTGAAAATATGTTTAAGAGGAATCAACAAACTAAAAGATTTATCATCTTCATTTAAGAACGGATGGTTAGGAAAATTCCATCCAGCAATACTCATAAATCTTGCATAATCACTGCGATAGCATAGCATACTACGTACGGCGCTAACAATTCCGGGATCTCTCACTGTTTCAATTTCTTTTGAACTTTCACTATATGAACAGGAATCGAATAGAAATACCCCAAAATTGGGAGCTAGATGTACGTTTCCACCTCCAACTATATCTAATCTACCTTTAATTTCTAATAAAGATTCATGTAGAGCAAAAAACGAATCAGCTTGATTTATTACAAACTCTACGACATCATTGTTATTAAATGATTTCACATATGGAGTGTACGATCTAAATTCTTCTTTTCTAATCGAATCATCATACTTTGGTTCACGATGTAGATCAAAAATGGGGTCAACTTTAAGTCGCTTAGATTCAACTTCAGATCGTATATATTTACGGTTTACCATATTTAACTTTAAGTCCAATCGATTGTAAAAAATCTCTGTTTACTCTAGTTAGTTTACGATGCTTGCAAGATCTAGATAAAACTGATGATTTTTTAGTTGGAACCGTCCTTTTATGTTCTATAATGAGACCCATTTATCGTTCTTGTAAAACTAGATGAAGGGTGCTTCTTTCTCCGCGAAAGTTAACAGGTCTTAAATCTTGATCAGACACCCTTACAATGATGTGATTAATTTCTTTCAAATTCTTTATAGGCAAATATATTGGATTGATAGGTCTCTCGTTGATAGCAAAACCAGGATCTACTGTTATAGGAATATCTAAAATTATATGAGCTGGTGTATTTCCATAGAAAGCTCCTTCAGTAATGTTGCAGTCAAAAAGTAGACTTGTCACTTTATTAATATTCACAGGTAGATCTGAAGAATGAACTATTCCAGGTTCTAATATTTTATTAGAAAATCCTAGGAGATTAGCAAGACTATCAGTCTTTTCAAAAGAGATTTCATATAGTTTACTATAAATTTCGCACTGAAGGGTATTATTATTTGGTTCTAAGAAAAAATCTTCTTCAGCAATGTTTTTTTTTAACATCAATTGTTTTTTTATATAAGCAGCTATATCACTAATCTCGTAACAACCTACAGGTAGAAGTATTTCTCTTTCTCTAAGTTGTTCTAAATTGTCGTACTCGAAGTAGTAAAATTTTTCACCATCAATATTAGGTATTGAATTGTAGGAATGAAACCCTAGCACTGCTAAATAGTAACTTTTATATGGATTAAGTACAAGAGGTGTTGACGGTGTAAAAGAGAACTCGTTATTGGTACTCGTTAAGGTTAAAAGTTGCGACATGACTAACCATTATCAGAAAATGTTATGATTTAAATAATAGACTAATATGCTAATCATTAAATTTATTTATAACATATAAAACAAAATAGACATTTTGACGTCATATTTCCACAAACATCTGACCATTCATGACAATCCGGATCTATACTGCATGGTAAATATTCTTTTAAATCCTCACGTATTTCACATGGCAGTTTATACCAAACTGAAGGTGAAATATTTTCCATAAGTATTTCAATGATATTAAGTGCCTCTTTGGATAAGTAAGCTGCCATTATATAAAAATTCCAAACACAGATGTCCACAATTAATTTGATTATATGTTTGATATTGATTATTGTTGTAGAAAATTCTAACACCTGAACCAAAATATTTAACAAGCTCTTTCATCGGCTTCAAATTACCAAATGAATCAAAATACTCTACGTTGTTATTTATCTTTTTATAAGCTACCCAATGTGTTCCAGCATTTTGCGATATATCTAAATTAACAATTGAACACTCGCATCTTCTAGATCCGTTAATTGGAAGACTATCTCGCATAAAAACACCACGAAAATATGGTATTTTTAATTTCTTTGCATAATTAATTAAATCGATGTTAGTTAGTGGTCTATTGGGTAGCTTTATTGGAAGTTTTTTTTTTCTTTCTTCAGATACAAGCCGTAGCCTCCTTTGATATTTTTCTTTAAATACAATCCCTTTCCTATAGACTCCATAGCTTTGTTGTGACGATGATCTTCATCAAGTTTCTTTTGAGCGTTTTTAGCATCAATTATAGTTTTTGCTATAGCTGAACTTCCTCCTGCTATTGTCCCTATCGCACTTAAAGCTGTTAATATAGGAATCAACGGCAAAAAACCTCCCATCTTGCTCTCAAACGGTATAATTCTAGGTACTCGAATATTCTTTTTTCCAGCTTTTGAAACAGTCTTTTTAGCAAATTTTAATGCATTTTGAATAGTCTTTTTTAATGTTAGGTTAGGTATTAAGGATTTTTTAATTTTATCTATAATTCCACGTTTAAAAGAAATTTTTCGTTTAATACCCATACCTAGTTTTCGCTTAGCTTTCATTACACCTGTAACTAATAATGCGTTTGCTCGTTCACCTAAACTCGCGTTCTTATTTTTGACACGTTCCCAAGCTTTATTTTCTAGAATTTGATCAGCCTTATGCCTCTCCGCTATTGTATTATCGCCTGAATATGCAATATCATGCTCTTTACAAGCAACATCTAATGGATTAATACCAGGATCTCCACGTAATAGACGTTTTTGTAGTTTTGTTCCAGCTAAAAAAAACAAAAAAATGTTAATAAAAATTAAACATTTTTTTTATAATACTTACGTCCACAATACTGATAACCACCCAATAAATGTGCTTCGAAGGGAAGTTTGTTTATTAAGTTATTTACTAGACCCTCACCTTTAAACAGTAGCATGAGAACTAACTGTTTTGTTTTCAATAAACATATATTTATTAAAAAACGTGCTATATATTTTAACACAAAATGAAAATCATTCGACAAGTACAGTCGCTACCTGTGGATAACTTAGATTTTAATATAAAATGTGAAGAAAGTAAACATAGCAAATTGCTACCAAATACTCTTCGTATTATCATATGCGGTCCATCAGGATGTGGTAAAACAAACGCAATGATGTCATTACTCTTTAATCCAAATGGGATAAAGTTTCAAAACGTTTATGTATATTCTAAATCGCTCTATCAACCTAAATATCAGTTATTAGCAGAAGTATTAAATAATGTGAAAGGTGTTGAATATTTTCCGTTTAGAGATAATGATGAAATCATAAATGTTAGTGATGCGAAATCTAATTCAGTTTTCATCTTTGATGACGTTGCATGTGACAAACAACAAAAAATTCGTGAATATTTTTCTATGTGTCGACATAAAAATATTGATGTTGCATATCTTTGTCAGACCTTTTCTAAAATACCGAAAGTGCTAATAAGAGATAATTGTAACATGATTGTAATATTCAAACAAGATGAATTAAATCTTAAACATATATTCGATGGACATGTATCACCAGATATGAATTTTGATCAATTTAAAAACATATGTTCACAGTGTTGGAATGAAAAACATGGTATGATGGTTATTGTTAAGGAGTTCCCTCTAAATAACGGTCGCTATCGTAAGGGTTTTGATAAATATATTAAAATTTAAGCTTTGAATAATATTAATCAGTCTACAACAAAATGTTGAATAGTTTGGAAGCTGCCCGAAAAAGAAAAATAGCTCAACTAACCAAAGATATTAGAAAAAAATATCTTGCATTAAAACTTAATAGAACAGAAGAAGATGAAACGTTAAATAAGCTTTTTCAACCTATATCAAAACCGTTGGAGGATATTGCTAAATCATCAAAATTTTTAAATCAATCGACAGCTAATCTAAGTTATTGTAAACATGAAAAAAAACCTAATATTAAAAAAGAAAAACATGAGAATAAAAACATATCATTTCTAGAACTTAAACATGTAGCAGGTGATAATAGTGATGTTGAGAATGAGGTTGAGGATAACGCGGAAGTATCGGAAGAATTAGATGATAAAGATATTCCAGAAACTGTTTTAAATGAGTACCTCGAGCAATATCCACAAGGAGTTCTAAAATATTTAAAAGAATTTTGGCAAAATGATGATAAAATAGATAAAGTATATGGTCCAACATATGATATATCGACATCTAAATGGTTTCTTGGAGCAGAAAATATCAACTTTGATACTAAAACGGGAGCAGTTTTCACAAAAGAAGGATATGTTTCAGGATCACCTGAACTATATGAATTACTTTTCTATGATGCACCTCAAGACTACACTTCTAAAGATTTAGAAAATTACAAACTCTTATTAGAAGCAACAAATGTACATAGAAATAAGCGAGGATATTTAAAAAATAGTTCGACATTTAAGTATAAGTATATTATAAAACCTATGTATACATCTAAGACTTTAGGTAATGGAATGTATTTAACATATAATGATGATCCTGTAGAATATGTGTATTGGGATGATCCAAATGAATTATGTGAAAGATTGCAATTACTCTATGCTTCGAAAGAAGCTGGTAATACATCTCATTCTAATGAAATTGTTTCCATCATTAATGAATTACGAGAAGCAGATATTATATACTAATGTAACGTTGTAGTGTGATCATTTTCATAATGAGTCTTGATAAGTTTGGACGTAGTCATCAAAGTCAAATAATTGGATTAAAACAATTAAAAGGAGAATTTAGGCTTGGTTTATTATCTCTAAAAAATCAGCTGTATAATGAAGATTTACCAAAACTACAAGATCAAATATCAATTAAAATTTTATCTATAAAAAACAAAATAGATTCAATTGAAAACTTTATTTCAAGACATCCTCCTACTTCTGAAAAACATATGGCAACAAAGAAATACGTAGATGATGCAAATACACTTTACAATATTGATTTAGCAAAACTACATGGTGAATTAATACGGGAGCTAAACAAATATAAGGATGAACAGAATACTAGCAGACATAAAGTTGAATATGAGATAAGTAAAATTAATAATCAAATAGAAATATGGCTACAAAAATTTAGAGAAACCTCTGATCTTTTACAATTACATGATATGAAAATTAATGATGTATTTAAGGAAATTTATGATATTAAATCTAAAATTAAACACTAAATAATATATTCATCTATCGTATTAGTCATTATCATGACGACGAAAGAGAAGCTTCAATTAGTTAACGAGCTTCACAAACCTGCTCGTAAAAATTATCCTCGTAGAAAAATAATTCTCAAAGGATTAGATGACTTATGGCAAATGGATCTTGCGGAAATGAGACCTTATGCTAATAGTAATAAGGGTTATAAAATGATAATGATAGTCATTGATTGCTTGTCTAAATATCTTTGGACAGTAGCTTTAAAAACTAAAACTGGAGAAGAAATTACAAAGGCTTTTGCAAGTATATTGAAACATTCAAAACGTTATCCTAAAAATCTGCAAACTGATCAGGGAACTGAATTTTATAACGTTAAATTTCAAGATTTAATGAGAAAGTATAATATCAACCATTATAGTACATATACTGTCAAGAAAGCTGCGATAGCTGAAAGAGTTATAAGAACTTTGAAATCAAAATTATACAAATATTTTAGTTTACATGGTAATTATAAATGGATTAATGTATTACCTCAAATTACTAAAGAATACAACAATACGATACATTCTACAATTAAATTTAGACCATCTGAAATAAATAAGCTAAATGAAAAAACGATTTTACATGATCGTTTTAATTATATAAAAACATCAGGACCAAGAAAATATAAAATAGGTGATCTGGTGCGAATATCGAAGGCTAAACATATTTTTGAAAAAGGTTATACTCCTAATTGGACCACAGAAGTTTTTAAAATCATAAAAGTTAATATTACTAATCCTACAACTTATTTGTTGGAGGATATACAGGGAAATCCGATTAAAGGGGCTTTCTATGAACAGGAATTACAGAAAACAAATAATGCAGACATCTATCTAGTAGAAAAAATATTAAAAAGAAAGGGAAACAAAATATTTGTTAAGTGGCTTGGTTTTGATAATAAACATAATTCTTGGATTGAACATGTTGACCTGTTATAACTTGTTAATAGTCTTATAATGATGTTTTTTAATAATCTTATAAAAATATTTTTAATGATTTATTTTGTAATGACATTATAATGATGCTGTTCTATAAAAAGTAATTGTAGTGGGGTTGGTATTATAAATAGTATGATTAAAATATAATAAATCATAGTTGTGATCAATATTTTGTTTAAATATGAGTAGTGAAGGTTATTTTAGTGCATCAACATCCTCATCAGTAGGTCAAGAGTATAATGATCAAATCGATGAAATTTTAGAAAGATATGAAACTGCAGCTAAACTGGAGCATTATAATTTATTACAAACATCATTTCCTATTGGAAGTTATGTGATAAAAGTTGGAATATCACCAGCCAGATCATTCAGTTCAGCTATAACTTTATCGCAATATTATCACACATCTAAAATATCGTTTAGTATTATTGAATGGAGCATTCTAATAGAATTATTGAATAATAACGTGAATGATTTCTTTATAAGTGATACATTGGATCAGCACATTCCTATAACATTTCAATGTGGTGATTACTGCATTATTACTCAAGTTGTATATGATGGTATAAAACTGCTAAGTGTTAGAAAGCATGATGTTGAATTTCATTTAAATGAGGAAGATATAAAACAAATTTTGGAAGCTGATCAAAATTTATTATCATATCACGTCTCACTATTGGACAGTATAAACTTTTGTAGTTATTATTATCATGTGTTAGATATAATTAAGACTCTTTTTCATAATAATATTAATAATAATAATTTCACTTTATTTGAAGTTCTAAAAAAATTTTGTGAAATGTGTACTGATTGTTTATTAGTTACAGCTTTAAGAGAATACATGTTTTTCTATAAAGCAAAAGTATTAAACGACTTAGATTATGTATAATATGTCTATAAACACATTTAATTATTAAGTAGAAATAAATAATTAGTTTAAAACTGTTGTATTACCATTTTGAATATATGTACCTATATATTTTTTAATAAAACAAACTTCTTATTATTATATTTTTTTATTATTTAATCCTATAATCACCCTAATGATTTTTAATAGTGTTATAATGCTTATCAATATATTACTCTTAATATTAATTATTTAAAACAATGGCTACTCGATATCAAATTATGGGTGGGGTTTATTAAATAATAAACAATCGGAAGCGGATAATGGGGCACTTGTAATTAAGTAATTAAGGGTCGGAGATTGTCAACCAATCAGAATCAAGCAATGGGGCATTTGTGACAAAAGTTGGTAGCACTGTAAAGTTGGTAGCATGTAAAGTTGGTACGATGACAGCGAAGTGCGAAAAAAAATTCAAAAATATACAAAAAGAAGAATTGGCTGCTTGCGTCGAATGTAAAAGGTCAAAAGTTGGTAGCACTGTAAAGTTGGTAGCATGTAAAGTTGGTAGGATGTCAGTAAAGCGCGAAAAAATTCGAAAATATACAAAAAGAAGAAAAGAGGGTTGGCTGCTTGCGCCAAACGTCAAAGGCCACTCGAAAATTGACAGTTGTCTGCTAGCAGTCAACCAATCAGAACCAAGCAATGGGGGATTTCTAATTATTAAGTAATTAAGGATTGGAGATTGTCAACCAATCAGAACGAAGCAATGGGGCATTTCTAATTATTAAGTAATTAAGGGTCGGAGATTGTCAACCAATCAGAACCAAGCAATGGGGCATTTCTAATTATTAAGTAATTAAGGGTCGGAGATTGTCAACCAATCAGAACCAAGCAATGGGGCACTAGTAATTAACAAGTCATTAATAATAATTAAGAGGCGGAGTCAGGCAGCCAATCAGAACGAAGCAATGGGGCACTAGTAATTAACAAGTCATTAATAAGCAATTAAAGGGCGGAGTCTGTCAGCCAATCAGAACCAAGCAATCAGGTTAAAAGTGAAAGTGGGTGGGGCCGGGTGGGGCTATGACGTCAGACGACCTTGAACGGTACCAAAATTCGCTTTTCGGACCTTCATAAGAAAAAGCATGGGATTTTGGGCTCGTTCTCTTGTAGGTCCTTTACTAACATGTTGGTCAGCCGAATCGAGGGTCTAGGGTCGAAAATGGCAACATTTATAATAGCTCATTTATAGACCGCCTGCGGTTCCCGTTAAGAAGTTACTTCAAAGACTCTTTAACCAAATATTTTGTTACAAATCTTAAAAAAGACGTTAAAATTTTGTGAAAATTGTTAATAATTGTTGGCTATCTAGGAAAATTCTTAAAAATGGTAAATAAATATCAAAAATTATAAAGAAATTCCTAAAAGTGTGAAAAATATAGGGAAATTCTAAGAACCTTAGAAAGTGGATAAAAATGATTAAAAATTTAGAAAATCATAAAAAAATTGTTAAAAACTTGTTTACAATTCTAAAACATTGTTAGAAATTATGAAAAAAATGTGTAAAATCGTGAAATATTGTTGACAATCACAAAAAATATTGAAAATGGTAAAAAGTTATTGAAAATAATCAAAAGTCGAAAAAATAAAATAAAAAAATGAGCAAATTAAAAGAATTATTATTAAAAAATAAGAAAAGATAAAAAAATCAAATTAACGGAAAAAAATAAAAAACAAACTGGAAAAAAAAAAATAAAAAAGAATCACAAAAATAGGAAAAGACAAAAAAAAGTTTATATATTCCTAATGAATGAAATAAAATATATAGAATAAAATTAACAAAATGGAAAATTACAAAATAATCCAAAAAACAAAAAAAAATGTAACAAAGAGGAAACCAAGTAAATAGTAACTAAATTAAGTAATATGACGCCACGTAAGGTAGCGCAGTTTGTTGCTTATATACAGGGTGTCTCATTATATTCTGACTGTTTTTAAAAGCTTATATCTTCGAAACTGTTGTAGATAATAAGATGCGGTTTTCACAGTTAGGTTTATAATAATCTTAAGTTTTGTTGTGACACGTTTATACAAAATGGCATAATTCCGGTTTACCTGATAGAAAAATGGCGTATTTTCAGAATGCAGTAGATGTAATTTTTTAATTTTAACTTCCCTTTCTGTGCACCGATTTTAAACTTTATGGTATTGTTATAAAGTAGAAATATTCGTCTTTTAGGATATTGCTAAATATACATTGTCTCCCATTTAAAAAATTACATGTACTGTTTTCTGAAAATACGCCACTTTTCTAGCGGGTAAACCGGAAGTAGGCCATTTATATAAATATATCACAACAAAACTTAGCAATTTTAAACCTAACTGTAAAAACCGCATCGTATGATCTAGAACCGTTACGAAGATATAAGCTCTTAAAAACAGTCAGAATATAATGAGACACCCTGTATTTAAACAAGCATTTCTCACTTAAAATGTAAAAAATTAAAAAAACAGCTAAATAATGACAAAAGCATTTCTCACTTAAAATGTAAAAAATTAAAAAAACAGCTAAATAATGACAAAACCGGAAAAGTCACAAAATATAACAAAAAAAGAGGAAACCTGGAGAGAAATAAAAAATATCACAAAATCGACAAAAACATAAAAATCAATGAAAAATACAAGAAACAAAACGGAAAAAAATCATTAACTGTTAGGCAGAACGAAGTTGGCCGGGTCAGCTAGTATTATATAAATTCAGTTAGTTACTTTGGACTACCTATGCAAGTTTATACGATAAAATATATGATCAGTTTAGATTTTTTAATATTTATCTTTGATATTTTTACCTGATTATTTTTGTATTAAATATATGAAATACGTGTATTACTGATTTTTATCTCTATCTTCAGGTCATAATCGATAAACGTACTAACCATAAACAACACCTTTTTCGTGCATAATATGAACATCTACAGCTCGTTTACAGACACAAGCACAAGTACAAAACCTGCATTTTCTCCATTTCACTAAACAATTTACATTTAAACTGGCTGCTAAATTTTTATTACATTATAACGGGTGACTTGTAAAAAGTTTTTGTATACTTTACACCGTGAAAAAGAAGCAGAACATGTGGTTTCAGTGTTTCCGTTTTCTATTGACTGCAAGATAACGAATATGGTCAATTACGAGGAAGATTTTTCAATAACTAAGTACAATATGTAGGTTAATTTCAAATATTGAGAAATCGAAATTTTTAACTTATGTGTAATTTAACACAAAGAGGTTTTGATGATGTTTCGGTAATTTTCTTTTTCGTTAACAAAGAATATGATTCGTAATGATAAGTTTACATTTTTATTTTGAACAATTTTTTAATTAAAAAAAAACTAGTGTGGCAGTCAGTGGGACTGCTGACAGAAGTTATACTTCTAGGCACGCACATGGATTCATAATTTTGTATGCGAATGATTTAGCAAACTCATTATATGATATTTTGGTAAGCGACCCCAAAAACCTCCCAGTACCGTGTGCACACTCTTTTTGTATCGAATTTGCATAAAATTCCTGGAGACGAGGTCCGTCTTAAGCACCAAGTGTTTCGAACACCATCGCCATTATTATAATCGTATTTAGCGACTCAAGAAACCACCGAGTAACAAGTGTGCACTGATTTCGTACAGAATTTACATAAAACCCCAGGAGAAGAGGTAAATACCCTAGACACCAAGTGCCGCGGAGACTTTCGGAATCGTGACACTCGTGTTTAGCGACTCCAAAAACCCTGAGTTTATAAATTGAACCCATTTTCAGCAATACTTACCGAGTTGTAAGTTTTCTCTCTATTATCTGTTCGGAATGTACCTACTTTTCGAATGCAGAAATGCAATTTTCATTTTTACATTATAAAATATAGCGACAAATTTCCTGATACTTTAACGAATCCAATGCAAAAAAACGCATTCCGATCCATCTTACGTTACAAAATTCGGAGGTATTGGTGCTTTATTTCCTCGACTATTCGTAAAAAATCTGTTTATGTAGCCAACAACCTGAAAAGCATAGTACCGGATATACTGCAACCATGTGACGGTATTTTAGACTACAATACAATACTCATTACTGAAGATTATTATTAATATTATTAATATAAAATACTAAACTTAATATGTTAACTTACGTGACAGAATTATAAAATAATCTGTCAAATAATCATGTGGGCCGTCACTATGATATTTATACATTAGTTCAGACTGTTTTTTGGATATCTATCCCTTTTCAATGTACTGAATGTTAAAACGGTATTCAAATGACTTATAGTTATGACTAATAACATGTGATAAATATTTCATCTTTGTTTTTACCGACCAATATACCTTATAAGTGTGTCTGTCTCTCTCTAACTCACACCATTGCATATGTAATGATTTTTCCCATTTAACTGTACACAAATCTTTTCCACCGAGTGCATGAATAGAAGTATAACTTCAAAAAGCCATAGGAGTATACGCACGTTCAGAAAATACGTCACTGACGCCATCTTGTTAGGTTAGGTCATAGCCCTGGATGTCAACAATTTAGTTGCAAGTGGCATCCAACACGTGTGAAGTAAAGATTTTACGAAAAAAGCGGATAATTTATATTTGTAACTGAATAAATGGTATGTATAATATTTAGGCATGTCTTCAGGGTCCAATAATGTTAATTATTTACTCGTTTTCTACAAATTAGTTCATTTATTGGATTTTTAAAGAAATTTGTGATTTTACTAACGCTGGATGCTTGTTGTTGACATCCAATGCCGTGACCTAGCACAATAAAATGGCGGCGGTGACGCGAACTGAATGCGCGTATTATAAAGGTGTCTTATGGGTCACAATGTGGCGTTTGGTTGGTTTTTAGTACATCACCTAAACGACATTTATTTTGTACCACTTTGAGGTAAATATTTAGATGATAATATATTCACCTATTATTGTTACCTATGGATTTCACTAACTTACAATTAAAAACAACAGTCCAGTTTTGTTTTTGTTAAGCGTGTTTTTTAATAACTCTTTATAACATGTGAAAAGTCAAATAAGTGGCTGTATACTCATTACGACATATACCTAGATATAATTATAAACAAGTCATGTAAAACAGTTATTCCTATACAATAAAAGCTGTTGTTATTACACATTGATCTTACTGGAAATATTACGAATCTAAGAAGTCGAAAAAATCCAAAAGTAAAAAACACTTTAGCAGACTCTACTGTGATAGGTACTTACTTCTGACTGAAGGTACTTCAAAGAAGGTTTCAAAACTTTTGCATGTGATCATGATCTGGTAGATACCAACCAAACTTTATTTTTAGTAGTAAGTTAGGAAGTTCTAGCTAACCATTCAGTTGTTCTTTTTGTTTAAAAATTAAAGAACCATTAAAATATACCGAAAGCAGCCATTGGTTTTTCTATAGGTACTGATAAAAGCTGCTTAACAAAACGAATAAGCGCATTCTCAAAAAAACTTTGGTGCTTAGTCATTTTTAGAACTGTTAATTTTAGCTTAGAACTGTTAGATGTATCTTAGAACTGTTAGCAGTATTTTTGAAATTTAGAAATTCGGTTGACTCTGCTATATCTATCTATAGGTAATAGCGCGTTAAACCAGTTAAATACGTATGATCTTAGCGGTTAGCCGTCGAATTTGATCATATCTTAATTTAATTTACGTCTGGTATTTATTTATTTAATATTATAAGTAAACCATTGATTTTCTAGGTCTAACCTCAAACGTCAACTACTGAAGTAGCTTTAATGCTGCTGTATCGATAAGGCAGTTAGGTGCTCCCAAATAAAAAAATAATAGTATTATTATTACTCATCAAAAGATGTCAAGAGAGTATTGTTCAGTTTACTGTAGCAGTATTAATTGCCAAGAAACACAGATAAAACACCTTTTTCTAACTCCCCCCACCCGAATCACCCAGAGTACTAAATTTCATTAAAATCATTGAATTACTCTTATAAAGGTATTAATTAATGTTCAACTACAAGCATGATACTTTTTTAAATGTTTTTTTTAATACTAAAATAATAACTGCAATATTACCTAGTTTAAAAGGATTACTTTTTTATGTCTTTTTGTGTGTCTGTATTTAAAGCTTTTTGAGTAAAATTCTCGAAATTTAAATCACCATACAATAATAACCGTTACAATTTGTTATTTGGGTTAATTTTTTAAACAGTGCCTTTAGTATTACAAATAGCTATTCACTGCTTTATTTTCGAACATAAAATACAAGTTTTGCATCACTAAAACAATTAGAGGAATTCGTAATAGCCAATTCCATGTCACTGAGGTGTGATATTCATTCAGATTTATGCCAAACTGCACCTGGGATAATATATAACATTGAATAAGTCATCTTTTAGGTGTGAAGTTTGGAATAGTTTATTTTTTTTATGTATTTTACAAAATTAATTTTTCGAAATATTTTACACTTGTGAATTTAGATTCTAATCTGATAAGAAAATGGAATATATTTATTTGGTACCTATATATTGTATACATTTACATACAAAATTTGTATTCTGATTTTAGTAACTCATTGTTTCAATAGGTTGTTATTATAATATTATATAAAGTAACTAGAGCGTGAAGTAATTTACGACATGAGCCGTAGGCGAGGGGCAAAAACCACGCAAGTGTAAAAAAATTTTCATGTATAAATAACAAACTGTTGCTTTAAATTTTAACAACGTTTACATTTAAATGTATTTTTTATTTAAAATAAATTTTAATAAAACGTAAATTTGTGAATAGTTATGAATAAGAATTTTTTTTTTTTTACTATAAGTTATCCTACTTTAAATTTTACCTATAATATACATATTGTTAATACAGTAAAAAGACACCTATTTTAGAGTATTTTGTCAATTTAGATATTATTGGATCTTTTAAAATCTAATAAATACGACAAATTAGTCCAAATTAGGTAGCTATTGGGGTAAAACAAGGAAGTTAAATAGTTTGTTAACAAAAGTTTGAAGACGTAAGTGTGTGCTCTTAGAAAATATTAAAGTAAAAAGTTTTAACAGAGGTTTGATGCTATATTCAACGGATTTTAAAGGCGTATTACAGTTCCGGGTGTATATCTCCAAAGATTCAGTATATATTAGAGTTTAAAAGGACATTGGTGGAATGTTTATTGTGGCTTTTATTTAGGTTATTTGAATATTTTGTTTTCTATTCTATTGTGCGTTTGGGGTAACATCGTAAGGGGTAACACTTCTAATTATAAGGCGGTTTTCAATTTGTCTGTATTGTTTTATATGTTACCGCATAACTTTGTGCACCGATTTTGATAATTTTTTTTACATTCTAAAGCTAGTACTTGGCAAGTGGTCCCATTTAAAATTGAGCGAGATTTTAGCATTAAGCATTTGTTTTGATAAAACTCTAATTATGCATTATATATTGTTACAATTAATAACAAAATAGATCGAAATTATAAAATAACAACCAACCAACAATCCTGGAGGAAAGAATGTATATGAAAAATGCCATTTTAGAACTAATATACGGTGAATGAGGGTATTGTCTTGCTTCTAATAACAATTTCGGTACGACAATCAACTCTAGAAGACCAAGAAAAGAAGTATCGAATAAATAAAGATTTTAAAGATGCTTCAGAACAAGGCCTAGGACGATTTAAAACAATGTTTACACATTTACAAGAAAACATGAGTGTCAACACATACTTGTAAAAGATCTAGAAGCTCAGTTATTTGGACTAATGTATCGTGATTTATGTCATCTTGCTTTTGCAAAAAAATGGTAAAAATCACAATTTCAACAAAGTTAGCCAGAATGGATTGGCTTTACGGATTTTTATATCGTCATCCAGTGTTATCGTTAGTGTACTTCAATTGCTTGTACAATGTGATTTAACAGAGTAAATGTCTCGAAATTTTTCTCTTTATGGATAGCATTGCAATCAAAATACAATTTTGGACTAACTAAGATATTCAATGTCTATGAGAGAGGAATCACAACTGTTGCCAAAAATAATCTAAATTTCTTGTTTTAAAAGGTAAAAAGCAAGTCTGTTTTATCTCGTCGGCTGAACGGAGTCAATTAACACTGCAGTCTTATGTGTGTCTGCTGCAGGTGTCTATGTTCCTCTGCTTCTAATTTTTCAAGAGTCAGTATGATGGCTGAATTGTTAGATGGGGAATTATCGGAAAAATATGCCATTTCAATGGATGGATACAAAGTGACATATTTTTCACTTTATCGCAAACTTCAAACCTTCTAAAACTGATCTTGTTCTTCTTTTGCTTGATGATGGAACGCAACGCACACCAAAAATCTTCCCTTAATAGAAAATGCACTTGAGAATGAAGTCATTAGTCAGTTTTTTCTATTATAGCCAAGAAGTAATGACATGGTTATTGATCGTATTGTAACCCAGTTTAAACTTGGAAAGATTTTTGGGATTGCGTACGCAACAGAAACAACGCTGCAGAATGCCATGAGTGGTTTTTTAAATATAAAAATATCGTCTTACATCATGATCTTGTTTCTGCTTTTACAAGAGATAAAGTTATTATATTTAGTAACACTACCACGACGTCTTCTAAACAGGTTACAATGTAATCTCAAGAAAACAATATTTCTGTTAATAGCAATGCTACAAAACTAGATCATCTGTTTCCACAGCAACTGCAACATTTAAAAACTTCTCCAATAAATCGTCAACTAACTCCATCGAGGCAATGAGCTGGTAGTCCACAATCAAGCACATCACGGCAACAAAAATTGGCTTTTTTAAATATTTCACCCATCGATGTTGCAAGAAAAACCACTACAAATGCTCGTCGAGGTAAAAGTGCACCATATAAATTAGAAATCAAAGAAAATAGCGTCAAAAAATCTATACCAAAAATAGAGTTTTTTAAATAATCAGTGTATTTATTGCATTGAAATATTCGGAAATACTCGATTACGCCATGATTAGGTGCAATGTCTTAAGTGCAAGAAATGGGCCCATAAAAACTGCACTGGATGTAAGCAAGCTAAATTGGATTAGTTCAATTGCTTCTGTTGTTAAAAGGCAATATCTGGTATCGGATGAGGTACCCGGTGTTAGACCAAGTATGGGGCAAAATCGCAAAAAAAAGTTTAATACTTTTAATAGTAAAAATTGTGATCTCAATGACCAAAATGTGATTTATAAGTGTTATTAAAATATATGTAATAAAGTTGATTAATAATGTTAAAAATACACTTTTTTGTTAATATTTTCCTTAGCGTCCCGATTTTACTCCACTTTCTCCTAGAATGGCTTTTATTTACGCTAATGACTAATATACCTTTTTAAAACAGTACTGTCAACCGTACTTTACATGTAAGTTTTATGTAATCTACAACTTATAGTACTGACACAATGTTTGCCTTGGTAGGTATCTTTATTATACGTTCATACCTACAGATGTAATGCTATTAAAATAAGAGGAAAAAAACACAAAAGAAATATCTTATAAATACTACTAAAAACTTAAATAATATATTTAACAGAGAAACACAAATTCTATTGTAATAAAAATGATATATAAATAAAATTGAGTAAAGCCATTTTGCCAAAAATGGTAGCGGATAGCTTAATGACATTTCATCGGGTATGAAAGCCAATAGATTCCATTTTTAGGGATCCGTAGCCAAATGGCAAATACAATTACAGATTCGTCATGTCTGTCTGTCACAGCCACTTTTTTTCGAAACTTTAAAAACTATTCTGTTGCAACTTCGTAAGAAGATGTATTCTGTGAACCGCCTTAGATTTTACACAAAAATAGAAATAAAAATTTGGGGGTTCCCCGTACTTGTAATAAAAAAAATGTTTTCATCAAACCCATACGTGTGGGGTATCTGTGGATAGGTCTTTAAAAATGATAGTTTGGTCTAACACCCTTTTTTGTTCTACACTAAATAGTTTGCGGGAGAGATACTTCCAAAGTGGTGAAATGTGTCTTTCACCCTGTAACTTCTGGAATAAGAGAACTATTATAAAACTAAAAAAAGATATATGATGTACATTACCATGTAAGCTTACACTGAAAATTGGTTTGACCAAGATCTATCAAGTGTTTTTTTTAAACATCAATTAAACTTACAACGAACTACAAGAACTTTTATATTGTTACTTGCTGCTACGGGACCCTTCATGGGCTAGTTCGATTCGAACTTGGCCGCTTTTATTTATATTTTTAATTATTATTTTTTTTTTACATAATTACTATATATAAAATAAAATTCTACTTTTTACTATGGTCATATTTTAGTATTAAAGACTTATTATGTATACTTAAAATATCTGTATCAAAAATCTTGTAATTTAACAACTATCTTTTAATTTAACAACTCCATTTTAACTTTTAATAAAACTATAACAATCAAAATTGGTTTTAAATACTGTGTTAATAGAGAATATAACTCTGTTTTATTGTTTTTACTAGTGGTCGTAGATAAACTATATTTCATAACTTGATCAAGCCTTTAACCTAGACACTTATGCTTATGGAATTACACACTCCTCCCAGTCGACTACTGAATCATTTCACTTGTCTGTAAACTGCTAACTTACTTGTTATCTAATTTACTGATACTATTTGCACTAATTACGCCAGTAAAAATAGCAGTTTTTTCGGGTCAACTTTGCACTAAATTTCCGATCCAAATTTTTTTTTTTATAAGATTTGGGATCACTTACTGAGCATAAAATCACAAAATGCTGACAGATCCAGGTGACGCTAGAGGCGTCATCTTGAAAAAACGTTTTCGGCCGATATCTTGGAAACTAAGCACTTTAGAGCAAAAGTCATATAGACCATTATTATAGAAAATAAAATTTTGCATCTTTTGTTTTTTGTAAACTTTTTTGTAAAACCTACAGTTTACGATTTATGGCCCATTTAATGAACCGGTTTTTCGATCGCGGCCAAAAACTCTTGAAATATTAGATTAATCAATAAAATGCATCAATTCATTTTAAAGATCCGTTTATTATGTACAACTTTTCTTTAAAACTTTTTTTTCTAATGTCTATACTTTTTGAGTTATAGGACGTTTAATGGAGAAATGTCGACGCTTGGCGGGTGACGCGGCAGCGAAATATAGTTAAGTAAAATAAAAAAATGTTTGTTACTATTGCAGGTAAGGAATTGAACTATTATTTGTTAACTACGTAAACAATCGGGATATTTTTTTTAATTTATTTGTTGAATTTGTACTATTATATTCTATGCATATCTTGAAATTTTCAACTTTTCGCTCGGTAGTCCAACATAAAACGTCCTATTACTCAAAAACTATGGACATTAGAAAAAAAAGTTTAAAACAAAAGTTGTAGAGAATAAAAGGATCTTTAAAAATGAATTGATGCATTTTATTGGTTAATCTAATCTTTCAAGAGTTATTGGCTGCGATCGAAAAATCGGTTCATTAAATGGGCCATAAATCGTAAACGGTAAGTTTTACAAAAAATTTTGCTGAAAACAAAAGATGCAAAATTTTATTTTCTATAATAATGGTCAATATGACTTTTGCTCTAAAGTGCATAGTTTCCGTGATATCGGCCGAAAACGTTTTTTCAAGATGGCGCCTCTAGCGTCACCTGGATCTGTCAGCATTTTGTGATTTTATACTCAGTAAGTTATCCGAAACCTAATAAAAAAAGAAATTTGGATCGGAAATTTAGTGCAAAGTTAAATGCTATTTTTACTGACCTAAATGAGTAAGGGCTGGTTTTACGAATTCTTCTGAATATGTACACTTAACACCTGCAGAGTAGAAAGAGTATTTAATAATTATTAACAAGTTAGTTAATTAGTTATTCTGTACATACATAATTTAAAATGAATTTTAAACATTATAATTTAATAATAAGACATCAAAGTCACAAAAAGTTTTCTTATTTTTTGATACCATTAAGATGCTAGAAACTTTTTAAAGTGTAGGTAAATAATCTTTTATAGGTATACTTGTTTTTCATATCGTCTAGTTTAAGGTTTACTTGAGTGTACATTTATGTAATGCAATTCTATAAAACGAACTATTTCTAGATACCGAGTTAAGATTTGACAATACTTACGAGTATATGCAGAGTTTTAATGGTTTCATTTTGTTCGTTAATGATTCTAGTATTTGCTGTTATGTGGTTATTAAATAGGCTATGACGTACTTGCCCGATTGCTACAAGTAATAGAGCATACACAAGTTAATATTAGTTTTCCATCAATAAAAAATGCTTATAACACAGATAATTCATAATACCTACTAATTCTAGTTAAAGTACCTATGGCCCAAAAATTGAGTTTAATTTTTGGTATAGTTTAAGATAAATTTTAACAATAAAAAAATGCACTAAAAAGCCAGAAATAAAATCTTTATTTCTTAAGAAAATTCGAACCAACTAGGCATCTGATTTCGATTGGAAGTCGGCTGCAATGGTTTATATCTTTGTAAAAGATTTAAGTTACTAACATTTGCAATTGGAGCCGATTTCAAGAAAATCGAAATCATTTTATTATTTTTAGTTGCTACTTGACTTTGACAGATGTGGGCGCAAATTCATGATGTACCTACTTACCATCAATACCTTTCCAATACCGTGCAAGAGGGACTGAGTTCAATCCCCAACACTCCTGATATGTACCAATGTGACATAAATTGTCCAACACCTAGAAACACCATGCACGTATCGTGATCAAACGTGGACCTAATTGTCTGAAATCACCAACCCGCAGTGAGAAAAGGCCTTTGGCATTAGAGTGGGACAGTAACGGGTTGATTATGATGTTTTTATGTTATACATTAATTTTAACATATTAACTGCAGAACTTATTCTTGATCTTTGTGGTATTTTCTGTAATATCTTCCACATACCAGACCTTAACCAAATTTCTGTGGGACCACACGGACACTCTAGTCTTGAATGCAAAAAAAAAACTTTTTAAATCGGATTATAAATACCGGAGATATTCGGTAACATACATATACGCCAGTAAAAATAGCCGTTTTTTTGGGTCAACTTTGCACTAAATTTCCGATTCAAATTTTTTTTTTATAAGATCACTTACTGAGCATAAAATCACAAAATGCTGACAGATCCAGGTGACGCTACAGGCGTCATCTTGAAAAAACATGTTCGGCCGATATCTCGGAAATTAAGCACTTTAGAGCAAAAATCATAAGACCATTATTATAGAAAATACAATTTCGCATCTTTTGTTTCCAATAAACTTTTTTGTAAAACCTACAGTTTACGATTTATGGCCCATTTAATGAACCTGTTTTTCGATCGCGGCCAAAAACTCTTGAAATATTAGATTAATCAATAAAATGCATCAATTCATTTTTAAAGATCCGTTTATTCTCTACAACTTTTGTTTTAAACTTTTTTTTCTAATGTCCATACTTTTTAAGTTATAGGACGTTTAATAAAGAAATGTCGACGCTCGGCGGGTGACGCGGCAGCGAAATATAATTAAGTAAAATAAAAAATGTTCGTTACTATTGCAGGTAAGGAATTGAACTATTATTTGTTAACTACATAAACAATCGGGATATTTTTTTTTATTTATTTGTTGAATTTGTACTATTATATCCTATGCGTATCTTGAAATTTTCAACTTTTCGCTCGGTAGTCCAACATAAAACGTCCTATTACTCAAAAAGTATGGACCTTAGAAAAAAAAGTTTAAAACAAAAGTTGTAGAAATAAACGGATCTTTAAAAATGGATTGATGCATTTTATTTAGTAATCTAGTCTTTCAAGAGTTAATGGCTGCGATCGAAAAACCGGTTCATTAAATGGGCCATAATTCGTAAACGGTAAGTTTTTACAAAAAAGTTTACTGAAAGCAAAAGATGCGAAATTTTATTTTCTATAATAATGGTTAGTATGACTTTTGCTCTAAAGTGGATAGTTTCCGAGATATCGGCTGAAAACGTTTTTTCGAGATGGCGCCTCTAGCGTCACCTGGATCTGTCAGCATTTTGTGATTTTATACTCAGTAAGTTATCCGAAACCTTATAAAAAAAGAAATTTGGATCGGAAATTTAGTGCAAAGTTAAATGCTATTTTTACTGACCTAATAAAGAAATGGTCGAATTTCAGTCGGTTAAAAAATACTGCATAATCTACACATGCCAGGGATCAATGGCAAATCTTTTTTTGTACTTTTCATTCAATACGACTATTGTTAATTATTAATTGTTTATAAGTTCAAGTTAATGTTTTTAAGTGCGATAATTGCTTAGCTAAACATATGAAAATTATAATCTGTGTGGTAGATTTTATTAACAACTTGAAATCGATTATCAGAAAATCATTCCTTATTACTAATTCTTTTAATCGTGCAATAGATGTCAATAAACATTTAATCTTGTATGTCACAAAGTAAAAAGTTTTTGAACTTATTGTGTTTGCAACATATGTTAATTAAAACACTAATAACTACTTATATTAAGTATCAAACAACTTATTATACAATATACAACTATAAATACTATAATATTAACATCACGTCATACCAGCTGACAGTCTGTCGGCTGTCTTCTAGTCACTGGTCTTACTTTAGGTAGCACAAACGGTCAACTGTTGAAGATAACAGAACTTTTGAATATATTAAAAATTAGTCGGACCAAAAAATAGTGTGTGTTACACGTCCGGAAAATATTTTGCAAGTGCTCGTATTGTTTCGCCTCGGTGCTACGCACCTCGGCTACACAACTTTACTCGCTCTTGCAAAATGTCATTTTCCGTCCTTATGTCTCAAATAACTATTTGCTGTTAGTTGTTAAAAAAAATTAAACAAATGCAGTATTTTATATTAAAAAAAAATGGTTTGGACAGTTTATTAGTTGGATAATATTTCCATTAAAAAAACAAAAAAAAAATGTTGTTTAAAATCAATTTTAACTTTTTTACTGTAATAATAGATTAATAAATCTATTTAGGTCTACGGTATGTTCGCAAAACTATTAATTGTATTGCCAAGAATTCTACTATTTAGTTCTATAAATATAGAAACATTTTTCTTTACCTTTGCCAATTATAAATCTATTTTTTAATCTTTAGTTTGACAATCACGCATTCGTTTTAAAAATACAACTTAATCATTTATTTCCCATTAAATAACGTTAAAACATTTAATATTCTAAACATTTCTGACATAATCCAACATTCTTTCTGTGATTAGTTTGTCTCTTCCAGAATCTCTTTGAATAATAAAATAAATTATGAGAACTCTTACTCGGCTCTATTTCTGAATGAATTATTTTCTTTTTTAACAATTACGAGACCGTTGAACTTCTAAATTTAAAAACATCGTCAGTGTATACAGCCAATATAAATATAATTGAAAAACCGAGATATAAATAAGAGAGCACTTGTTGACATTCAGTAACAGTCAACACATCGTGAATAATGGCTCTTTTTGGTCACTTGGATGAATATTTAACAGGCAGCATTGGCACTCAAATTGTTTTTAAGACATATATAAGATTCACATGTTAAAATAAAAACAGAAAGAGAGTAGTAAGAATTATATTATATATATGGTTCGTGTAGGTATTTTGTTTTCTTAATTTTTTTGTTTCTGTGTTTTACACTATTTTTAGCGTTAACAGTGTTAACGCTAAAAATTGTCTTGACTCATTATCAGTGATGCCAATTTTAATTTAAAAACAAAGTCTCTTGCTCTTATTAGACTTCTGAGATTTTTCCATCGACTTGCTGCAGTATTTAATATCGACAGCTTTTGGTTGGAACTTGTAACATTAATAAAGTTACGCTTCTTAAAGGAAGTTTTTCACCTCTTTCGACACTGTCATCAATTTTCACTATTAGGTATATCATTATCACTCGCATCCAAAAAAATTGATGTCCTGATTTTCAGTTTTTGGTGTAAGCCACATTTTCATCGAAAATAATGAAAAATAACAATAATTATACAACAAAAAATATAACACTTTAAATGAAATAACAATAACAAATAAAGAACAATAAATATCAACATTAAAGAACAGAAA